>CP136056.1:38229991-38869906 GCA_032464435.1 Aegilops umbellulata | reverse complement strand
GGGCCATCATCACCGGAGGCCATGGAGGAGGATCCCGGAGGGGCCATCGTCGCCATGAAGGCCAAGGACCAGAGGGAGAACCTCTCCCCATCTAGGGGGGAGGCCATGGTGGAGGAAGCACAAGGGGGAGAATCTCTCCTCCTCTCTCGGTGGCGTCAAAGTGCCATCGGGAGGGGAATCATCGTCGCAGTGATCGTCTTCCTCAACATCACCATCATCATCACCATCCTCATCTCTTTTACGCGGTCCACTCTCCCGCACCCCGCTGTAATCCCTACTTGAACATGGTGCTTTATGCCACATATTATGATCGAATGATGTGTTGCCATCCTATGATGTTTTGAGTAGATATCCTTTGTCTTTGGGTTGATTGATGATCTATATTGGTATGAGTTGTATGTTTTATTTTAGTGCTGTCCTATTGTGCCCTCCGTGTCACGCAAGCATGAGGGATTCCCGTTGTAGGGTGTTGCAATATGTTCATGATTCGCTTATAGTGGGTTGCTTGAGTGACAGAAGCATAAACCCGAGTAAGGGGGTTGTTGCGTATGGGATAAAGGGGACTTGATATGTTAATGCTATGGTTGGGTTTTACCTTAATGATCTTTAGTAGTTGCGGATGCTTGCTAGAGTTCCAATCATAAGTGCATATGATCCAAGAAGAGAAAGTATGTTAGCTTATGCCTCTCCCTCATATGAAATTGCAATGACGACTACCAGTCTTGTTAACGATTGCCTAGGATAATTCCGCACACCGACCCATCATTATTCCACACTCGCTATTTATAACATTTATTAATATATTCTAACTTTATGATAACAGGACCTATTTTTATATTTTAGCTCTACGATACCCTGCAAAGTTATCCTCTTCATACCCACAACGTAGTTTTATTTCTTGTTTCTAGTTGGAAGCAAACGTTCGGTGTACGTAGAGTCATATCAGTGGCAGATAGGACTGGAGAGAATATTGATCTTACCTTTAGCTCCTTCTGGGTTCGACACTCCATACTTATCACTTCCATCTTTGGGAATTGCAACGATGATTCTCTGCACTTGGGGATTATCATGCTTCAAAGTAGCACCATGATCTTCATGATAGAGAGTCCCCTATGTTGTTACTTTTATACTAGTGGGAATTTTACATTATAGAACTTGGCTTGTATATTCCAATGATGGGCTTCCTCAAAATTGCCCTAGGTCTTCGTGAGCAAGCAAGTTGGATGCACACCCACTTAGTTTCTTTTGTTGAGCTTTCATACACTTATAGCTCTAGTGCATCCGTTGCATGGCAATTCCTACTCACTCACATTGATATCTATTGATGGGCATCTCCATAGCCCGTTGATACGCCTAGTTGATGTGAGACTATCTTCTCCTTTTTGTCTTCTCCACAACCACCATTCTATTCCACCTATAGTGCTATGTCCATGGCTCACGCTCATGTATTGCCTGAAAGTTGAAAAAGTTTGAGAACATCAAAAGTATGAAACAATTGCTTGGCTTGTCATCGGGGTTGTGCATGATTAAATACTTTGGGTCATGAAGATAGATCATAGCCACACTATATGATTTTGTAGGGATAACTTTCTTTGGCCATGTTATTTTGAGAAGACATGATTGCTTTATTAGTAGGCTTGAAGTATTATTGTTTTTATGTCAATATTAAACTTTTATTTTGAATCTTATGGATCTGAAAATTCATGCCACAATAAAGAGAATTACATTGAAAATTATGTTAGGTAGCATTCCACATAAAAAATTCTGTTTTTTATCATTTACCTACTCGAGGACGAGCAGGAATTAAGGTTGGGGATGCTTGATACGTCTCCAACGTATCTATAATTTTTGATTGTTCCATGCTATTATATTATCCATCTAGGATGTTTTATATGCATTTATATGTTATTGTATATGATTTTTGGGACTAACCTATTAACCTAGAGCCCAGTGCCAGTTTCTGTTTTTTCCTTGTTTTTAGTATTGCAGAAAAGGAAAACCAAACGGAATCCAATTGACCTGAAATTTGACAGAGATTATTTTTGGACCAAAAGAAGCCCACGAAGCATCGGAGATGGCCAGAGAGTCCCGAGCACACACGAGGGTGCGCGCCCTACTGCACGCCCCCTACTCGTGCCACCTCAGAGACTGACTGTCGACGCCACCTCTTATATATACAGACATAACATAACTAGATCGAGTCCGCCGCCGCAGCCTCTCTAGCACACATCAGGACCCTGTCTGCACCCTGCCGAGGGGGGATCCCTCTCATGCATCTTCATCATCGACGCTCTCATGACGAGGAGGGAGTAGTCACCCTCGCTGAGGTATGTACAGTAGCTATGTTGTTTGCCCGTATCTCTCTTTCCACTCAATCTCTCTCTCGTGACAGATTATGCTTGAAGTGGTACGATCTGATGTATCGCGAGCTTGCTATATAGTCAGATCTTATGATGTTTCTCCCCCTCTACTCTCTTCTATGATGAGTCATGAGTTATCTTATCGATTGAGTCTAGGATGAGACACTATGTATGTCTTGCATGTGCTTATCTGCGTGACATGATATCACGTGATCCACTTGATGTATGTTGGTGACCAACTGCGAGTCGTGACCTCGTGACTTATGCATAGTTGGCACACGTTTCGTCTTGACTCTCAGTTGAAACTTTGCACTCTTGAAGTTCTTGTGTTGGTTGAATAGATGATCTGAGATTGTGTGATGCATATCGTATAATCATACCCACGATACTTGAGGTGACATGGAGTATCTAGTGACATTAGGGTGTTATGTGTCTTAGGTGTTATCTAGTACACTCTATCACAGATCGACCAGAAAGAATAGCTTCAGGTATACTACAGACTCTGATAGATCGATCATAAAGGATAACTTGAGGTGGTCGTACTACATATCCTCTTCATGTCTCTCTATAGTGACTGGAGTGACTCTTTGTGCATGTGAGAATAATATGATCATTATTTTTGGTATTATTGTTGGAGAGACTGGGTACTAAGTGAAAAGTAATGACTAAGGCTGTCTAGCATGCAATACGTTTGGTGCTCACTATCATAGGTTACTTGCTGTTTTTAAATATCAAAGAATTAAACAAACATAATCTACAATCCAAATATTGGCACTGGTTATCATCAATCTTCTTCGCGAACTAGTGGCCACTATACATACAAATTGTATTGTGGGTGTTGACAACAGAGACTCTGTTATGGTGCAGTGTGAAAGAGAGACCAATCTTCATCTACGCTCAACAGATGATACTAGGTCATCACTGAGGATGCTACTGGTCGACAACTCTGCATTTGAGGCACCAACGTTCTTTACAGAAGAGTGTGTAGTAGAACCCATTCCATTCTTACTGACACCCGACGTTTGATGCTATCTCTCTCTTCATCATCCTACGTGTTGTGTGAGAGAGGATTTGTGTGCTACCAAACGTCACAACGTAACTGGGCGATTATAAAGGAGCTCTACAGGTGTCTCCGAAGGTATATGTTGGGTTGGCGTATTTCGAGATTAGGATTTGTCACTCCGATTGTCGGAGAGGTATCTCTGGGCCCTCTCGGTAATGCACATCACTTAAGCCTTGCAAGAAATGCAACTAATGAGTTAGTTTCGAGATGATGTATTACGGAACGAGTAAAGAGACTTGCCGGTAACGAGATTGAACTAGGTATTGAGATACCGACGGTCGAATCTCGGGCAAGTAACATACCGATGACAAAGGGAACAACGTATGTTGTTATGCGGTCTGACCGATAAAGATCTTCGTAGGATATGTAGGAGCCAATATGAGCATCCAGGATCGGCTATTGGTTATTGACCGGATACGTGTCTCGGTCATGTCTACATTGTTCTCGAACCCGTAGGGTCCGCACGCTTAACGTTACGATTACAGTTGCATTATGAGTTTATATGTTTTGATGTAACGAAGGTTTTTCGGAGTCCCAGATGTGATCACGGACATGATGAGGAGTCTCGAAATGGTCGAGACATAAAGATTGATATATTGGACGACTATATTTGGACACCAGAAGTGTTCCGAGTGATTTCGGAGAAAACTGGAGTGCCGGAGGGTTACCAGGACCCCCCGGGAGAAGTAATGGGCCTTATGGGCCTTAGTGGAGAGAGAGAGGGGCCGCCAGGGTGGGCCGCGCGCCCCCTCCCCCTCTGGTTCGAATTGGACTAGGAGAGGGGGGCGGCGCCCCCCTTTCCTTCTCCCTCTCCCCCTTCCTTTCCCCCTCCTAGTAGGAGTAGGAAAGAGGGGAGTCCTACTCCTACTAGGAGGAGGACTCCTCCTCCTGGCGCGCCCTGCAAAGGCCGGCCGGCCTCCCCCCATGCCACGCGCCCCCTCCCCCTCTGGTTCGAATTGGACTAGGAGAGGGGGGGCGGCGCCCCCCTTTCCTTCTCCCTCTCCCCCTTCCTTTCCCCCTCCTAGTAGGAGTAGGAAAGAGGGGAGTCCTACTCCTACTAGGAGGAGGACTCCTCCTCCTGGCGCGCCCTGCAAAGGCCGGCCGGCCTCCCCCCTTGCTCCTTTATATACGGGGGCTGGGGGCACCTTTAGAGACAACAATTGATCCTTGACATCTCTTAGCCGTGTGCGGTGCCCCCCTCCACCATAATCCTTGATAATATTATAGCGGTGCTTAGGCGAAGCCCTGCGACGGTAGAACATCAAGATCGTCACCACGCCGTAGTGCTGACGGAACTCATCCCCAACACTTTGCTGGCTCGTCATTGGGAAATAATATATAGCGTTGAGCACCATGTTTAAGTAGAGATTACAGCAGGTAAGAGAGAGGTTACACCGCTGCATAGAGGGGGGAAGAGTTGGTGATGATGGCGGTGAAGTTTTTGGTGAAGATGGCGGTGATGGTGATGGCCCCGGCAGCGCTCTGGCGCCACCGGAAGCAAGGGGGGAGAGGGCATCTTATTAAAATTTCCATAAGAGTTGTTGTAGGAATTACCATAATTATTAGAGGAATTACTAGGATATGACCTAGGATTAAAGTTTCCTCTGTAAGCATTGTTACCAAAATTGTTCCTACCAACAAAATTCACATCCATAGATTCATTATTGTTCTCAATCAAAGTAGACAAAGGCATATCATTGGAATCAGAAGAAACACTCTTATTAGCAAATAATTTCATAAGTTTATCCATCTTCCACTCAAAACATTAATTTCTTCAATTGCATGTACCTTTTTACTAGTAGATCTTTCAGTGTGCCATTGAGAATTATTAACCATAATATTATCTAGGAGTTTAGTAGCTTATCCTAAAGTGATTTCCATAAAAGTGCCTCCCGCGGCCGAATCTAAAAGATTTCTAGAAGCAAAATTCAATCCGGCATTTTTTTTTTGTATAATCATCCATAAATTCAAACCATGTGTAAGGCAATTACGTATCATTAACTTCATCCTCTCCCAAGCTTGTGCAACATGTTCATGATCAAGTTGCTTAAAATTCATAATGTCATTTCTAAGAGAGATGATCTTAGCGGGAGGAAAATACTGATAAAAGCATCTTTGCACTTATTCCAAGAATCAATACTATTTTTAGGCAAAGACGAAAACCAAGTTTTAGCACGATGTCTAAGCGAAAAAGGAAATAGCTTCAATTTAACAATATCATTGTCCACATCTTTTTTATTTTGCATATCACACAAATCAACAAAGCTATTTAGATGGGTAGCGACATCTTTATAGGAAGGCTGGCGAATTGATTTTTCATAACAAGATTCAGCAAAGCAGCATAAATTTCACAAGATGCAGCATCGATAAGAGGAGCAGTCGGAGTGCTAAGAAAATCATTGTTGTTGGCATTGGCGAAGTCACACAATTTAGTATTATCTTGAGCCATCATGACAAACAAGCAATCCAACACACAAGCAAACAAGAAGCAAGCGAAAAAGAGGCGAACGGAAAGAGGGGGCGAATAAAACGGCAAAGGTGAAGTGGGGGAGAGGAAAACGAGAGGCAAATGGCAAATAATGTAATGCGAGGGATAAGAGTTTGTGATGGGTACTTGGTATGTCTTGACTTGTGTGTAGACTCCCCAGCAACGGCGCCAGAAATGGCTCGTTGTCGGGAGATCCAATCTTGACTTGACTTGGTGTAAGCCTCCCGGACAACGGCACCAGAAATCCTTCTTGCTACCTCTTGAGCATGCGTTGGTTTTCCCTTGAAGAGGAAAGGGTGATGCAGCAAAGTAGCGTAAGTATTTCCCTCAGTTTTTGAGAACCAAGGTATCAATCCAGTAGGAGGCCACACGCAAGTCCCTCGTACCTACATAAACAAATAAGAACCTTGCAACCAACGCGATAAAGGGGTTGTCAATCCCTTCACGGCCACTTGCAAAAGTGACATCTGATAGAGATGATAAGATAATATTTTTGGTATTTTTATGATAAAGATTGAAAGTAAAGATTACAAAATAAACGACACCAGAAATAGCTAGTTGACGGGAGATTAATATGATGGAAAATAGACCCGGGGGCCATAGGTTTCACTAGTGGCTTCTCTCAAGATAGCATAAGTATTACGGTGGGTGAAGAAATTACTGTCGAGCAATTGATAGAAAAGTGCATAATTACGAGAATATCTATGCATGATCATGTATATAGGCATCACGTCCGCGACAAGTAGACCGACTCCTGCCTGCATCTACTACTATTACTCCACACATCGACTGCTATCCAGCATGCATCTAGAGTATTAAGTTTATAAGAACGGAGTAACGCATTAGGTAAGATGACATGATGTAGAGGGATAAACTCAAGCAATATGATATAAACCCCATCTTTTTATCCTCGGTGGCAACAATACAATACGTGTCGTTTCCCCTACTGTCACTGGGATCGAGCAACGCAAGATTGAACCCAAAGCTAAGCACTTCTCCAATTGCAAGAAAGATCAATCTAGTAGGCCAAACCAAACTGATAATTCAAAGAGACTTGCAAAGATAACCAATCATACATAAAAGAATCCAGAGAAGATTCAAATATTGTTCATAGATAATCTTGATCATAAACCCACAATTCATCGGATCTCAACAAACACACCGCAAAAAAGAGTTACATCGAATAGATCTCCAAGAAGATCGAGGAGAACTTTGTATTGAGATCCAAAGAGAGAGAAGAAGCCATCTAGCTAATAACTATGGACCCGAAGGTCTGTGGTAAACTACTCACACATCATCGGAGAGGCTATGGTGTTGATGTAGAAGCCCTCTGTGATCGATTCCCCCTCTGGCGGAGCGCCAGAAAAGGCCCCAAGATGGGATCTCACGGGTACAGAAGGTTGCGGCGGTGGAAATAGGTTTTTGTGGTGCTCCTCGATGGTTTCGGGTCACGTAGGTATATATAGGAGGAAGAAGTAGGTCGGTGGAGCCACGAGGGGCCCACGAGGGTGGAGGGCGCGCCCAGGGGGTAGGTGCGCCCCCTGCCTCGTGGCCTCCTCGTTCATTTCTTGGCGTCCACTCCAAGTCCTCTTGATCACGTTTGTTCCAAAAATCACGCTCCCGAAGGTTTCATTCCATTTGGACTCCTTTTGATATTCCTTTTCTGCGAAACACTGAAATAGGCAAAAAAACAACAATTTGCACTGGGCCTTGGGTTAATAGGTTAGTCCCAAAAATAATATAAAAGTGTACAATAAATCCCATTAAACATCCAAAACAGAATATATAATAGCATGGAGCAATCAAAATTTTTAGATGCGTTAGAGACGTATCAGTCTTCCTCCTTGGCAATGAGATTGAAATCTCCGGCCACCAACCACGGCCCTACATGCAAGTCACAGATGTTAACCAGATCTTGCAAAAACTCCACCTTATCAGTCTCCTCTTGCGGCCCATACACGCAAGTGAGCCACCATGGCCGCTCGTCTTCCGGACACTTCACAAACGTTGTGAGTGAGTGGTTAGTATAGTGCGGATTCGAGAGTTGTGTTGTCGCCGCGTCCCATGCCACCAAGATCCCACCTCGTGTCCCCATGGCCGGCAAGTAGAAAAAGTTCTCATACTTAGCGCCAAGGCACTGGCGTACAACATTCACTGGTACATCTTGCAATTTCGTTTCTTGGAGACAAACAATGGTCGGGCTTGCTGAATTGACAACCTGGAAAACAACGTTCCAACGGGCCGGAGCATTTAGCCCACAGACATTCCACACGATCATCCTCAAAGGCCGCGCATTCATGTTTACATCCAACCTTGACCACCACCAGGTAGCTAATGCACCACCGCACTCGCCAGCGGCACTGCTGGCGACTCCCAACCGAAGAGAGCTAGCACCGCAGCTATGTGGGCATCTGAAAGTGGATGGGAAAAAAGATCCGCGTACATCCAAGTGCTTCATCCGAGATTGCCTCTCCCTTCATGCGCCAAGAATAGTCTTCTAATGAGAACTTGTTGTTGCTTGGTAGCTCCATTTTTAGCCAACCAAGCACTTCTCCTCGGCGTGACCTCCACCCTCTGCTTCTTCCTAGGATTGCGAAATTGCACCCCACATGCACGGCTAGGCGGGCGTGGCAAGAGTGGGATTAGGGACTTGCACATCTGCGGCCGCATCGTCTGAGTGTTATCGAGCAAGGGACCATCCCCAGTTGCACGTTGCGGCGTGGTCACATTCTGCACAGGGATCAGATGGCCACCACCAGTGTCCACGCCATCCGGATTCACCGGCTCCACCGCAGTAAAGGCGTGCATGGTGCATGGGTGCAACCATCCTGGGATAGGCTGACCTCAAATGTATCCCAAGCTTCCACCTGTCCATGCAGCCCACGCATGCAATCGCTAACCGCATCCTCCTCGAACAGCGGGTCCAATCCATCCCACGTGCCCCCATAGGAACTGGTGCCATCTTCCTCCACCGGGCCCCGCAGGGAGATGCGATTATGATCCGATTTGGACAGAATCTCCCCCATGAAAACCGCCAACGGGCTCCTGATCGAAGGACGTGTCCTCATCTGGCGCACAGACAGCATTGTCGGCCCTTGCCCATCTGGAGAACTGGACCGAGGCAGGAGAGGCGACAGGAATCTGCAAATCTGCCCCTCGAGTCGCCACACCGCATTGGACCGCAGATGCTTCCTTTGGACCAGTCCTCTCCCGCGCCTGCACGTCCACCTCCACCATTGGCGGCAAAAAACATAAATTTGACCTCAGGACGAAACTACTTCACAAACTAAACTATGTTTAAAAGTATTTCACCCAGCTGACCTCTAATGTGCAGCGCCCAACAGCAAGGCGCTACACTCTTACTGTGCAGCGCCTAACACACAGGCGCCACACTGTGCAGCGCCTAGCTGTAAGGAGCTGCACTACACTATGCAGCGCCTAACTGTAAGGAGTTGCACAGTAGAGTGCAGCGCCTTACTGTTGGGAGCTGCACAAAAGGGTCAGCGGTGTGAAATATTTTCAAAAACAGTTTAGTTTGTGAAATACTTTCGCTTTGAGGTCGAATTTGTCAATTCTGCCACCATTGGCTGGCAAAAAACCTCTCCTGCAGGCGGGCCCATTGAATCAGCCGAAAGCGATCCAGTGACGATGGCCATGCAACTACCGCTGACGGAAGCTCCTGGCGAACCCGCAACATTTTGAACGAGGCGCCTTGCCGGCGGTGGCGCCGCCGTCGATGACCCAGCCGTACCGGCCAAAGTGACGGACACCGCAGGGTTGCAGGAGCGCCCCTCGACAGCCCGCGCGCAGGATTATCGTTCCCCGAGTGTGGAGACAACGGCGGCGGAGGTGGGGGCCTCCGACCACCATCATCCTCGAAATCCACCATCTTCGGCTCCGCTAGTACCGCGATGTCGATGGGGTACCAGAGCGTGCTGGCAGGCCGGCTAACGGGTGCCCGCCGGCCTTCCTCCGTTGCCCAAAGGTTCCGCCAGGGTTCATCAATGTAGAGCAAACGACGACGAGGTATTTGACGAGGCCGGTCCATGCGCAGCCACAGGCGGAAGTCCGCCATATCCAGCCGGCGAGCAGTGCTGTCATCCACCCCCACAACGTAGCCGAGACCACGCAAAATCACACATGCCATCCTATGGTTCCACGCATGCGCCGACACACCCCTCAACGAGATAGGGACGAGGTAGGGGAGCGAGGCCGCCATGGCCTGCGCCTTCTTGTTCCATGTTCGGAGGCTGAGCTTGAACCAGGACGAGTGAGCACGCCCCGCATGCACCATCCGGTCCTGGTCTGCCCCATCCCGAGAAAGAACAAGGAAGTAATCAAGGAAGAAGGCAGTGATGGACATATCAGCCGGACCAATGTCGAACGCCGCGTGCAGCGCCTCCGCCGTGAAAGCCAAGTCCACCGAGGGCCTTTTGCCGGTGACAGTGACGAGAACTGCCCGGGCAAGCTCAGCCTCCATCCGCCAGGTGTCCTCCGCCGCTTCCAAGAAGCAGACTTCCACCGGAGCCTCCTGATCAACAGCAGCCCTAGGCAGCGCATGCTTCGTCAGACCGAACGGCGCTGAGAACTCTGGGCTCGCAAACGACCGAGCACCCAGGGACGGCGCCTGCACAACATCACTCCAGAGCCGGACCGCGTCAGGGGCGGAGGCGGCAGGACGGTGGCCGAGCGTCGCGGTGCCGCCGGGGCGGCCACCTCCATCGGACGACGGAGAGCAGGTGGCGGGCGCGCAGGCTGCTCCATCAGAGACGGGCTACATGGCCTAGTGCAGCCGTGCGAGATGTGGCCGACACCACGTCAGCTGACGCAGAAGGCGGGGCTTGTGCAGTCCACCGAGATGTGCCCATCGCTCCCGCAGTTGTAGCAGCATCCGTGGAGCTCCGCCGGGAGTCGCAAAGACGGCGGCGGGCGGGGAGCTGGCAGCACACGGGGCCGCCCAAGAGGAGCACGGTGCCGAGGTCGCTGCAGAGCCCGAGGACGGTGGCTCACCTTGGTCTGCCAGCCACCCCCAACCCGCAAGGAGGCCGTGGTGCGTGACGGCCCCGCCGCCTCCCCCTTGACGATAGGGCCAAAGTCCATCCCCAGGATCGGTGGCACGATGATGGAGCGCAGCTGGGGCCGCGGCTGCGCAGGGGAGGGAGCGGAGAGACCAGCATGCGGCGAGGGCAAGGGATCTCACCGCGCCGGAGATGGTGGGGGAAGGGAGGACGCCAAGGAGAGAGAGCCAGAAAGAGAGACTCTGGATGCCATGGCGCAGCAGTGGGGTGGCCGCCGTCTCCGGAGTGGAGGGTGGCGCGTGAGGTGGCCGCCGGCGCCGGAGTGGTAGCTCGCGTGGAGCGCAAGGTAGGGGAGCGGAGCGCAAGGCAAAGGGTGAATTTTATTGACTTAAAATGAAGCATCAAGTGGATACAAACACAATAAATACACCCAGCCTCTGCATAATTAGGATGCACACATCCAACACCAATACACACAAATAAACACGCCTACAAAGAGTTCATACAAAACCAAAGCAATGCTTGAGAGAGAAAAACACACGAAGCAATACAAATATCGATCAACAATATACAACAACCATATCCGCACCAATCTTAACTTGACACCATAGGAACAACGAGGTTCTTGAACAACAACATCTTAAGGAAGGGACCCACAAAGCAATGCTTAAGTGAGAAAAGAAATCAAAGCGACCAAAATATCGATCAACAATATACAACAACAACCATATCCGCACCAATCATATCTTGACACCACAGGAACAACGAGGTTCTACAACAACAACACCTTCAGGAATGGACCCACACTCCAGTGTTGTCGTCACCGAATCCAACCATCAGAGACCATACTCTAGGTTTTCACCCTGAACAATAAGTCCAAGCATATCTGAGCAATGCCTTCAATAAGGTAACGATGCAAAAACATCGCCATTACCAGGTATAACCAACTCAGGTCAAACCTAGGATTTTGCCCCAGAACTTGAGACTGGGTACTTGAGAAGCACCACCAATTCGGAGTCAACCATGTGTTGCCGCCACCACCTTTTCATGATCCCAGCAGCTACATGTGACAGGCTAAGAATCCCACCACTGTCGTTGCGTCACCATACCCTTTGCGTCAAGTCGATGTCCATAAATTGCATTGCATCGTTGAAGACAAAACTAGCTAAAGTGTGATCCACCAAAACCCACAAAAGAATCTTCTGGTTGCATCTCGCAATCTCGCTAGTACGAGCCGCCGGCAACAACCACCGAATCTGGGCAATCTCACTTGTACGAACCGCCGGTAGTAACCACCAGATATATTGTAGTGGCCATCACATTCAGCAACTCGAGTGGCCCATCACCTCCATCATAGGAGTCGGTGCTGCCCAAGATCATCCATGAAGGGGCCCTCCGCCATCGTTGTGCATGCCGTCATGTTAGGCCTGTGTCACCATACCTCCATTGTGGGATTGTACGAACCAACCACCAATTCGGAGTCAACCATGTGTTGCTGCCACCACTTTTTCATGATCCCAGCAGCTACATGTGATAGGCTAAGGATCCCACCACTGTCGTTGCGTCACCATACCCTTTGCGTCAAGTCGCTGTCCATAAACTGTATTGCATCATTGAAGACAAAACTAGTTAAGTGTGATCCACCAAAACCCACAAAAGAATCTTCTGGTTGCATCTCGCAATCTCGCTAGTACGAGCCGTTGGCAAAAACCACCGAATCTGGGCAATCTCACTTGTACGAACCGCCGGTAGTAACCACCAGATATATTGCAGTGGCCATCACATTCAGCAACTCGAGTGGCCCATCGCCTCCATCATAGGAGTCGGTGCTGCCCAAGATCATCCATGAAGGGGCCCTCCGCCATCGTTGCCATCGTTGTGCATGCCATCGTGTTAGGCCTGTGTCACCATACCTCCATTGTGGGATTGTACGAACCAACCCACACCGGTGCTACGACCTTGGCGTGTAGGCGTAACCCTCTTGAAAATATGGTGATGGAGGATGGGTCCCCGCCAGCGGCCGCATGTGATGCCACAGCCGTGCACATGCTTCTTCATGCGGAGACGTGGAATGCCATAATTCGTCATCCTTGTGAGGCAAGGAACAGAGGAAAGACCCGATGGTGGAAGCAAGGAGGGAAGGAGCGGGAGTAGGTGCTAGGTGCGACGGGGGATGATGTGTCGCGCCCTTGTGAGGCGACACCAGGCCGTTTTGCTTTTTTTTCCGGATGGATCGTTTCTCCACTTTATTTTGTCCAAATACTGCAATCTCAGGACTCGAACCGTGGCCGCATAGTTTGGGTAAGCTTGCATGAGCCAGCTCACCTAGCTAACCATTGTGTGCAAAACAAAAGGAAGACCTCCTTTTATATAGATTATAAGCGGGCGAAGTATCAGGTGAAAATAGGTACTTGAGTGAAAATCTAAAAATTCTCACATGGTCCATCAGATCTATAACGAACGACACTGATCAAAGGTGGGATCTCTAATGATCCACTTAAACACAATTAGCAGAAAACCCCCTGGCTTGTTCACCATCAAGGTTGAAAAATCCTTCGTGAGTGTCCCTATGATAGGTTTACGTTTCAATCTTACACGCCGCCATGGAGAATCACGTTTCGGCGGCCGCGAGCCCTTATCGACGTCAACAACGGCCCCTTCGATGGCAGCAACAGGCCCTCCGTCCGCCGCGGCTCATCCTCCACCGGTGGCAACTCGAGTTATGTCCTTCCCTCCGACGGCAGCGACGGGCCCTCCGTCGGCTACAGCTCATCCTCTGCCCATGGAGATTGAAGCCATGATCTCCCCTCCGTCTGTCATGACAGGGCCTCCATTGGCTGCTCAGCCTTCGCCGGTTGTGTCTCAATCTTCAGAGTACTCAACGTTGTCGATCGTGAAAGGGCCTCCATTGGCTGCTCACCCTTCGCCAGTTGCGTCTCAATCTTCAGAGTACTCAACACTGTCGATCGTGACTGCCACCCCTATTTCCCTAACATGCCTCGGGCTCTTCCTAGCCATGCAGAGGTAAGTTGTTACGTGAGCATAAACCATCGATTGATCACTAGGTAACATTCACCGTCTCGTACTCTCAAGTTATGGCGCATTAGATGGAAAAATAGACTGATGCTTGACAAGGATTTGTGCCAAAAAAACATATCTGCCTCAGCACTAGACGTACTAGAAAATTAGAGTATGAGATGATCATGCAACGGTACATATACTGTACAGAATATGCATATTTGATGATTGTTTCTTTGTTTATATGAACTGAACATGCTAACACCCATGATGTTGCATCATAGATGGAGCATGAATTCAATATTGGCAATGATCAAGGGAGTCATGATATGGAAATCCATCCTTCTCCGATCAATCTAGACAACTTCAGTACACCAAAAAAGAGAGCTACAAGTGGCCCATTTTGTGTGAGTATCATTATCACCATAATTTTGGTTAGATTTCTCTAACAATCACTAGCTTGTATGAGTAACGAGTTTTAATTGTTTTAGGGTTCATCATGTACACCCGACTATGATGAGAACTTAAAGCCGGTTGTAGGTAAGACATTCGAGAGTATGGAAGCTATCGAGAAGTTTTACAAGGCTTACGCACACAGTGTTGGATTTTCAGTTCAAATTGGGCAGAAAAGGACCGTAGGTAATGTGGTGGTATGGAGGAGATTTCTTTGTTGCAAAGCAGGTTTCCGAAAAATAAAGGAGGAGGAACGAAAGAAGGATTCGAAGGGAGAGAAGACAAGAACACATGCAAGAAAGACTACTAGATGTGGTTGTGAGGCCATGATAACTGTCAAGCATATGCAGGATGGCAAATATTGTATATCATATTTTCAAGAAGAACACACCCATGAATTTGTCACACCTAGAAAGCAGCATTTAATCAAGTCTAACAGAGAAGTCAGTGAGAAGGCCAAGACCACACTATTCACATGTCATGGAGCTAGCATTGGCACATCTGGGGCCTTCCGATTGCTTAGTGTTGGTGAGGGTGGATTCCAGTTCGTGGGGTGCACAAAGAGAGACTTGCAAAACTATCACCTCGACATGCGAAGCACTTTCAAAGATATAGATGCTCAATTGTTCATTGACAACCTCAGAAAGAGGAAGAAAATCAACCCAGGATTCTTCTTTGATTATTTCCTTGATGATAAAAACCGAGTGACACGTGTCTTTTGGGGGATGCTTTTTGTCGGAAGAAATATGCTTTATTTGGCGAAATGGTGTCTTTTGACTCCACATATAGCACCAATCAGTATAAGATGATATTTTGTCCTTTCACAGGAATAAACCACCATATGGGATCAGTTTTCTATGGTGCCGCCTTGATTGTTGATGAGAAGATAGAGTCATATAAATGGGTGTTCAAAACATTCTTGGAAGCAATGGGTGGTGTAGCACCGAGGCTTATAGTAACTGATGAAGATGCTAGTATGAAGGCTGCCCTTGATGAAGTTATGCCAAACACCATCCATAGGTTATGCATGTGGCATATAATGAGAAAGCTTCCAGAAAAGGTTGGTCCTCCACTGAGAGAGGATGAACATTTCTACAATTCAGTTAACTCATGTGTATGGGGATCTGAAAATCCAACTGAATTTGAGGCTAAGTGGTCTTCCATGATTTCTGAATTTGGACTTGAGGAAAACACATGGTTTGCTAGGAGATACGAAATTTGTAATTCATGGATACCGGCCTATTTCAGAGGTGTATTCATGGGTGAAATTCTGAGAACCACTTCAAGGTCAGAGAGCGCTAACTCATTCTTCAACCACTTTATTGGTTACAAGCATGCTTTAGTGGAGTTTTGGATTAGGATTGGTACAACCCTAGAGGAACAACGTCAAAACGATCTCAAGGCTGACCATGATTGCCTCAGTTCCATGCCTCCTCTGATTACATCCTGGGAGATCGAGAAGCATGCTAGCATGTACTTCACCCATGAGGTTTTCAAAGTTTTTCAGAAGGAATTGTGTGCAGCTAGAGAACATTGCTTGATTGAAAGCATATTGCAAGAAGGTGATGTGAAAACCACGGTTGTAGGTGGAGACTGCTCTTCCAAGTCTAGAGAAGTTCAATTCAACACATCAACCATGAGCGCTCATTGCTCTTGCATGTTATTTGAGACACGTGGAATTCCATGCCGACATATTATCATGGTTTTGAGAGGTGCAAAGTTGAATGAGCTCCCTAGTCAGTTCATTTTGGATAGGTGGAAGAAAACAGTTAATAGGAGAGCCCTATATGACAGCTATGGTAACTTACTTGAAGAAAATGAGAGTAGTTCTTTAGATTTGGCAAAGCGAAAAATGATTTCAGAGATACACCAAACGTTGGATGACACAATCAGGTTGGGGGAGCACTCTCCTCAAGAATTGGAAGCATTGAGAGATAGTCTCCTTGGAACAAAAAGAAATTTATCTCAAAAGGTTACTGCCAATAATCCTAGTAGACAAGATGAATTTGAGGCATACATTGGTTGTACTATGCCCAGTGAAGTTGAAATCCATCCACCAACTGATGTCCACACAAAGAGAAGATGCAAAAGAATTAAGGGACACTTAGACAAGGGTGGGGAAGGGAAGCAAAATAAGGATGGGGAAGGAAAGCAAAATAAGAATGGAGAGGGGAAGAAAACTGCTGCAGGACCCAAAAAGCCTCGCACATGCAAGGCGTGCAAGCAAGTTGGTTTCCATGATAGTCGTACATGCCCTAACAAGAGCAAAGAAATGTAAAGGTAGTTGTCATACAAACAGAATGATTACTATTTCAGAATTCATTTGTCCAATACTAACAGTTGTGTTCATGTCTATGTGCAGCTTCTTTTATTTGATTCGAGGCAGCCAGGTGCTTTTATTTTGGTGTACTTGAAGATGGAGTTCAAAGCTTCAGCATTATCTTCTGAGAGATCAACTTTATCTTTTGGGCTTCTAAGAGCGGCGCCTTTAAGAGCGTGAGCATTATCTATTTGAGAGCTTCAATGTCGTTCTTTTAGAACTCCTTTTGTTACCTGCTACTGATTTTTCTTTATCTATAGAGAAACATTGCTAGTTGCTTGTTCCGGTGAACTACATTGAACAAGTTCATGTGTTGCGTGATTTCTGAATTGGCATTGTGCCAATATTTTATCAAGTTGAACCGTGCAAAACTCTACAAAGATGTTAGTTTATGGGCTTCATGCCAACATTTTATCAAGCTGAAACTGTGCAAGAATCCTGAAGTTCTGTATTCACATTCTTTTGCCTCCTACACACATAGTTTTGCAAAGAGCCCACCACCCAATCAATCTTAATCTCTTTTGTAGCTAGACACATGTACATGGGCCCAAATTAAAGTCTTTACAAGCAAATTTAGAAACAAACAGAGGGACAAGCCCCAGCCAAACATTACACAACCCTTATGATCGAGCTAGCATGTTCAGGTACATTTTCGGAAATAACAGAGGTTGTGCGGACATTTCTTCAGAGAACTGTATAGTTGAGCTACAATTTTTCAGAGAAAAGTGTAGCATGGGGCAGCACGCTTCTGCATGTTTCAGCTCGAGGTCGACGCATCTAGACGCTACTGTGATGGACGCAGCTAACTTGTACACTGTGTTATGACAAAATTTGGTTACAGCGAGCTGGAACATTCAGTTAGGCAAGTGACTACACATCACTTTGATATCTCTTGAGCTCATGACACAATCTACAACGAGATGCTTCAGATTTTCAGTTTGTGCACCGAACAATCAGCACAGGAGAGTTGCACAACTCTAGCACTAACAATATAGCAAATCTCAATGCAAAAGCTTCAGCATGTTTAGGTACATTTTCTGAAATAACAGTGGTTGTGCGGATGTTTCTTCAGAGAACTGTAAAGTTGAGGTACAATTTTTCAGAGAAAAGCATAGCATGGGGGCAGCCCACGACGTTGCCGCTCGAGGTCGACGCATCCAGCTGCTAGCGTAATGGACGCGGCTACCCTGAAGGTCACACCCAACGTCATCCTAGCGCAGCAGCTTGAATGCGCTGCTATCACCATGCTGCTCGACTTCACCCTTGCGGCTGGTCTGCCGCGTGCGCGTCACCTACGCAGTCCCACTCTCCCGCCACACTGTCTGCGTCGTTGGTGAAGCTTCCGGGGCAGACGTTGCGGATATCGTTGCCTCCCCCCATGGCGGCGTCCTCGCCTTAGATCCTCGGGAGCCCTCCCTGCCGATGAGAGCTCTGAGGCGGTGCGTACCCGCGTCAATGCCAGTGCCGGTTGTGTCTGCCTCGCCTCGTGCCTCGCGGATGCTAGAAGTCTCGAAACCGCCATGGCATTCCCCACGGGAGCAGCCCATGGGATGACCGGGAAAGAGTTAGATCGGAGATGGGCAAGGCAATCCCCTCATGATATTCGTTAATCACTGAGAGAACAGGGGGTTATCCACTAATTTTGTTTAAGTGGATCGTGGGAGATCCCACCTTTGATCGGAGCCGCTCATTATAGATACGATGGACCATGTGAGAATTTTCAGATTTTCACTGAAAACCTATTTTCACCCGATACTTCGCCTTATAAGCGAGTTTTGTCAAAAAAAAAGAAGCCGGCTCCACCAATCCTACTAGCTACAGGAATCTGGATCCGAGTCTAAATCCTAATAAGTACAGAATCCGAGTCCTAAAACTACTAGCTACAGGAATCTGGATCCTATTTATAAAGGACGCCGATAAGTGACAAACGTTCGGATCTACTGGAGGCCGGTCCTAACTAGTTGTTCGGAGCGGGAGTATGACGTGCCTAACAAAAGTGTTCGGGTAGTCAATCATAAGGCCCGAACGCCTGCACAAGCCCCGATAACCAGGCGGTAACCCCGGTCCTACCAGACGCTGGATCCAACTGGCCGTCCCCTACCTCTCTCGATCCAAGGATCTATTTCTCCTGCCTGCCACTCCATCGTTCCCATTCCCCCCGCCCCTCCATTGTTGCCCTGCCCCTACCCAGTGGAAGTTGCCATGGCAAGATCTGACGATAAGTAGGCCAGATCTGAAGAAATTGCAGGTTAGCTATGGCCGCGATGAACCTTCCCTTGCCCCCTAACTCCTAATCTGTCCCCCTCTCCCGTTAGTAACATACAAATCTTGCCATGTTACTCATCCATGGAGCTTCTGTTTGTGCCATCAACCGCTTACTCTGGTTTGCAAAAAAAGAGCATGCATGATGAATACACAAATTGTTGCCAATTCTGTTTTGGTGTTCTTGCCATCTGCATAATTGTTTAGTGAAAAGGGAGAATGTACTACACTTAGGAGAAAGAAGTAGTAGCCTTACTGTATTGTTGCCATGCGAATGATTGTGGTTTCTGTAGATGCAGCTGATTATAAATGTTGGACATGTGTATGATTATGGTTGTTAGCATATAAATGGTGCTGGAAGAACTTGGTAGGGGAAGCAAAAGTTTGAGTTGAACTAGGTGTGCACTGATGGACATTGCCATGCTTGTGATGCTAATGTTGCCATGTAGAAGTGTTGTTGTTGCCATGTGTGGACAACTGACAATGCCATGTGTGTGGTGCTAGTATTGCCATGATCTAGTCGACTGTTGCCATGTGTGTGCTGCTAATATTGCCATGTGTGCGCTGCTAATATTGCCATGATATACTGAATGCTGCCATGTGTGGAGAACTGACATTGCCATGTGTGTGCTGCTAAATTTTGGCATGTGTGTGCTGCTAACTTTGCCATGATCTAGTCAAATGTTGCCAATTGTGTGCTGCTAATATTGCCATGGTCTAGCTAAATGTTGCCATGATCTAGTCAAATGTTGCCATGTGTGGACAACTGATGTTGCCACCTATGTGCTGCTAATATTGGCATGGTCTAGCCAAATGTTGCCATGAGCTAGTCAACTGTTACCATGTGTGGACAACTGATGTTGCCATCTGTGTGCTGCTAATATTGCCATGGTCTAGCTAAAATGTTGCCATGAGCTAGTCAAATGTAGCCATGTGTGGACAAATGATGTTGCCATCTGTGTGGTGCTAATATTGCCATGGTCTAGCCAAATGTTGCCATGATCTAGTCAAATGTTGTCATGTGTGGACAACTGATGTTGCCATTTGTGTGATGCTAATATTGCCATGATCTAGTCAAATGGTATCACATGGAAAATGCCATCGGTTCAGAGGTAAAAATGCCATGTGGGTTAAGATGTTAAAACAGTAATTTGGGGCTGTGCAGTATAATATCGTGAATTTATCAGTGAACGCACATATAAGAAAAAATGACTTGGACATCGATGGGAATTTTGTTAAAAAAGACAAGGTTGTGAAAAGCAATTACTCTTTGATGGCGTCCATGTTTGCCACCGCTCCGCGCATTGCCAAAACGCCTCATAATATCATAAAATGTTTGTTGCTGCTTCATAGCCTTTATTGGAGGATCTACATCATGAGCACTAGGGGGTTGCACGACCCTAGCCTGCCGCACAGAACCTGGAGTGGCACTGCTGTGCACGTCCTCAAAGGGAGGGTTGTGAGCTCCACCAGAGTTGGAGGTAGCTTGTGGGTGCTTTCTGTCGCACATAGTAACATTCTCATCCATGTTGCAATCTGATCAGAAGGGATGTGGAGGTAAAAATGAGCAACTAAACAAATAACTTGCCAAGTATGTACAACAAAAATTGCCATCTTCGAGTGCTGATATGGAAAAAGTGTTGTAGATATAAAATGAGGAAGTTGCCATGCTTGTATAATTTCAAAATGGAACATACAAGGGATAAGAACACAAATTAAAACAACACTTTAAACATTCGATTTGTGCAGCATACGAAAAAAATGAGAAACCTAAAAATCTTACCTTGAACAATGGGCTCAGCAAATTTCACAGCTTTCTTGCCACCGACATTGGGCTGTGCCATCATTGGGACGGGCGCTGTCGGGAAAGTATAAGAAACCGGGATAGCGTCAACTGCCTCATTGGGTGGGCTTAGGTCAAGTCCAAGACTGCAGGATGGTGGCGTGAAACCTAGGGGATGCCTTGCAGTGGGAACATTGTGCTCATCAATGACATCAACTGTTGCTGCCAACGGTGACAAATGAACAAACATTTCGTTGTCATCTGCTCCAGCTGCCTTAGGTCTCCCGGGACGGCGGGGCGTGGTGTCAGTAATGTCGATAACAACGTTGCTGCCTGATCCTTTCCTAGGATGCTCAAGTGTTGGTGTGTAAGGGACACCCGTGCCCAATGTGACACGCGTGTGCTTCAAACTTGTCGTAGCACCATCATTGGCCACTCGAGAAGAAGTCGGATGCTGAACAGTCGCATCACCCACCATCGTTGTAACGGTCTCAACAGTCTTGCTGTGTGTAACAGACGGGAACAATGTTGAAGCAGGTACATACGTAGGACCATCGTCTTTTGCATGCTGATCATGCGCAGTTCCTCCATCCTTTGAAATTTTCCGGGGGCTCTTTCTAGTACCAGCAACAGGTTGCGCAGATTTTCGTGGGGCAACATTTGGGACTGTTTTCAGCACGACAGTAGGAATGGTGGTTGATTCATGAGGGCCTGCCTGACCTGGTTGATGCGTGACAAGAGGCATAGTGTTTGGCACAACAGCTGATTTCATGACAGTTGTGCCAGCTTGAGTACAAGGGTGAGCCTGGTCAGACATTTTGGCTGATGGGTTTGCCCCTACAGGGTTGGAATGAGTAACCTGCTGGACTGCTGGTGCATCAACGTGTGAAGATTTGTTTGCCTCGTCTTCAGACGGTGTAGCCAACCTAGTCGGAGTAGCGCCCTTGGTAGATGCATTGGCACACACTGCACTGTCGGACACAGGGAGCTGCGTGCGGGCTCGGTACGCAGGGGCAAATGCCTTGGATTTAGGCACAACACCAGCCTTCTTTACTTCACACTTTTTCCTGCATGTGTACAGAAGTTGTGAGTGTAAGCAGTAACAAGTACAGGGCTTGACGTACTGTAATTGGCAGTTGAGAAATAGCCGAGAAGGGTGATATGTAATGAAAGTTGTTGTAACATGCATGTGTATGTGGAAAATGGCATGTACTACTAGTTATGGCAGTAGAAAGTGTCCATGTGGACGTGTACTCAAACGGCCGTTGATGGCGCAAATGGGTGGGCGTAGATCGTGCTTAGAATGGAAAAAGTAGTAGAAAAGAAACAATTTGCCATGGTGCGTGTGTGTATGTTGCCAAGTAGGTGGCAATGTTCTTGCCATGGGGTTGTGAAGGTGACTGCCATGGCAAAGTTGCATGGGTGGGATATTTGTAGGCACACATCAGTCACGAAGACTTGACTGTGGATGTATGATGGTGTGGATGGCCCAATAGAAATTAAAAGTTGCCATATGTGAGCCACAAATGTTGGCACCCAATGTTTGACGTACATGACATGCATGTATGATGAAAAATGTAGCCATGTAGTTGGCAGTGTTCTTGCGATGGACGTATGGTGATGTTGCCGTAAGATGGCATGCAAGAATGGCAACGTCGGTAGCACAAATGGATGACAAAACATGGCATGCATGTACGACGATCTGAACTGACAAGGGGAAATCAATTTGCCATGCATGTGTTATGATCTTGCCATATATGTGTGAACTGAAATTGCCAAGCATGTGTATGGTGAAGATGTCGACATGCAGCTATGATGATGTCGAGATGTAGAAATTTGAAGTGGGCAGAGAAGGAGAATTGAAGTTGCCATGCATGGGCAAATGATATTTGACATGTGTTAGTGAACTTGAACTTGTCATGTGTGTGTTTGTTGAAGATGTTGAAATGCATGTACGATGAAAGAAAGTTGCCATGTTGTTGGCACTGTTTTTGCCATGGGGTGTATGATGATGTTGCCATGCGAATATTGTGTAACTAAGAAAGCAAGGACACACTGATGGACTCGACAAAAATGTAATTAAAAAAGTAAAAGCTACCATGAAAATTACAGATGAACTCAAGTTGTCATGCACAAGCAAACGGTAAATTAGCAAAAAAAAACAATAAGTACCTCTTGTCCACAAGAACAACTGGGTCTCCCGTGTTGGAAGAAGCAAACCGGGGAGATGACCGAGTAGCTGTTTGAGCTCTTTCGCAGCCTGAAACACCTCTCGTAGAGATTCCCTTGCCCGCTCTGCCACCAGCAGTCGCCTCACTAAAAAACAAAAAAAGGAAAAACAAGAAAAGGAACATGATTAGAAGTGAAAGTAAAAACGATTAGTAAAAATGAAATAACAAAAGATTATGAAGAATAACAAAAGATAAAATTACCAACCTCCTTCGAGCAGCAACTGGGTCGAACTTGGAGCGTTTCCCAGAAACATGACAAGTCTCATCCTTGGAAGCCCTGACCCTTTTCGGCGCTCCAGCAAAAGCGTTGTTTGGATCTGGTGCACTGCTCGAAGGAGGTGCTGATACCTTGCCAGCGTGTGCGACATCATCAACTCCCCGTCTGTGCTGAACAGGTTCAGACTGGACATTAGCCGTGCGCACATCACGGGTGTGGGGATCATTCACGCGCACAGATTCGTTATGGTCGGAGTCGGATGCATCGTCCATAGATTCTGCCTGGCTGTCTGGCAACTCCTGGGAGTCATTGTAGTGGTACCTGCCTCGCGACCCGATTGGTCGAGATGCGACACCTGGCACAAAATGGTGGAAATGGTTGGCAACTTCATCATCACCGCTGGTGGTCATAGCCGTCCTGCACCAGGTTGCCAAGCAAGTTGGACATCCCGGACGCAAAATTTGCGACCAACGCTTCAACATTAGTTCTTGCCTGCATGCATGGAACAGCAAAGAAAGATTTTATAAAGCCATGTAATTCATATGAATGGAGCGTGACAGATGGGTTCATAGTGTCAAGCATAACATGAGGGGATGGAAACAAAACAGATTAGGGTACCTGTGGCGGGCATGCGTCACTAGTATGAACGTCCATCCATTTTGAGAAATTATGTGGACCTCCAAAGAAACTGAAGTCGACGGAATGTTTGGCCATTAGCTGCAAGTAGTGAACAAGAGAAAAAAAAGGAAAAAAGAAGGGTCAGAGTTGAATACAAAGAAAAACAATATGGGAAGTTTAAAAAGGGGGGAAGGTGTTTGCATGGAAGTTGGCAAGAAGCATGCAATGTAAATTGGCCAGAGGCGCGTGGAAAAGCTAAGGGTTGACAATTTTGAGTATTAAGTTGCCAACTAAGGTAGCATGTAGTTTCCATTAGTGTAGACGAAGTTGACATGAAAAAAGTGTGCGTGAAGTTGCCGTACGTGTGCGGAACGTAGAAAATGTACAATTTATAATGTAAAAGTAAGGTAGAAGTTGCCATGATTGTGGACACACAGTTACAGTCAACATGTAAAATCATTCGCCCCAGTGTGGACTAAAAAAAGTACTGCAGAAAAGAAAAACAATTAAAATGCATCAAGGAAAAAAAATAGAAAACTGGCCTGTAGTTTGCCGAATGATCCATCAGGCTTTACGTCTGCAGCGAGAACAGCCTTTATAGCAGCGTCGGTCCAAGCAGAAGCAGCAAACTTATGTGGGACAGGTAGGCCGCCAACGGCAGTCAGGTCCACGATGCTTAAGTCAAGGTTGTCAAGATACGTAAGCTGAAAATGAAAAGGGAAGAAGCTTGTGAGCACGGATACTTGGAAAAAAATAGAATGCAGAAAGCAAAGAAAAGAAGGATTTAATTCGAAAATGTGAAAAACTTGCCATGAGGTGAAGACGGCACCCTTTGTTGTATATCCCTTTAGAAAACGCGGTGTGGAGGAAACCAGCAATGAACTTGCACCAGTTCATGTTGGCAACATTGCTTATGTCGGCCTGTGTATCGAAAAGCAACAAGAGCTTGAAGCCATGAACAGTTGAAAAAAAGTTGTACCCATGAAACAAAACAAGAATAAAGTCATGCTATAAGGAAGAAAAAAGCTGAGGAGCACAGAAACTTACAACTACTGGAAAACATCTGCTGCTGATGTGTGTGGATGTCGTCGGCGCAAAAACAGTTGAAATGAGGTACATTAGCAGTAACCTCTTGAAGTCTTCGCCACTGCTGTCCATCTGAGCAAGCATAGTGGCTGCGACAGAACTGAGCGGCATTGATGTCATACCAGGAAACATTTCAGGAAAAAGCCGGTCCTGGATTTCACGATCCACCTTGTATGGGACATCCATTCCACCATTTGGGACGCCGAGAGTGCAGTAAACGGCGTCCTCATCCAGAGGAATCCTTCCACGTCAAGGGATGACAAATTCTTTGGACGCAGGATTGTATGTCCTCCCAAGCCAGTCACAGACGTTGTTATTCAGGTTGGTGCAATGTAGGTTCATGAGCGTGCGCATACCCAATGTATCAGTAGCTGCCTTCTGATCATCATTGAAATCATTGTACAGCTCCGTTAGATGCTCATGTGATCCCCTGTTACGTGGGATTTTCTGCCAGCAAGAAAGGTGTATTGAGTTAGAAAGATAGACAAAGTTACCATTACACAAGTTGGGGAGGGTGGGGGGAGGGTTTGATAGCAATTCATTCCATGGTACAATATGCAAAACTTGCCATCTACGAACATGTAAAGTCATCAACCCCAACAGCTAGTGCGAGAAAACATCGACTGTTCTAACATAGTTGCGAGGGGACCATTTAGGAAATTTGAGCAGTAAAGAAGTTGCCATCTAAAAAGTACATAGTAATGACCGTGTGGTAGAGTTCTAAGTTGAGCACGAAGGCACTAAAAAGATAAATGTATTACGATTAAAGGTTGCCACCCCGAGAACAAACAGAACTGACCATAGAAACCATAATGAGCAATTTAGTGTAAAGGAAAGCTTCCATACCATGAAGATAAAAGTTGCCACCTACAAATAAGATAGTAATCATCACACATTGTGAAAGAAAGTAGAAAAATTACGACAGCGGGCTTACGAACAGCGACACATTTGGAAGCAAAAACTAGCCAGCATCCACAAAAAACTGAAAAATGTCATGGCACGTACGCTTAGTAAAAAGTACACATCAGGTAACTAATACCTTCTTCGGCACACGTTTGCCAGCATCCACATCGTCCCTTCTGTCAGGCATGAAGTCGTCGGCATCATCATCATGCGCATTGCGAACCATTTTATCTGTAAGAAGAATAACAAACCAAAACAAAACAACAAAAAATGTTACCACCACAGTAAGAAAATGACAGTACGTGAGACATTTCCAAGTAAATGACAGTGACTTGCACTAAGATCTTGATGGCACATAAACTGAATGAGCACACGATGGGAGGTGTACTGTAGTAAAAATGATGTAATGTGCATTGAACTATATTTTCCAGGGAAAAATCACTTAAAAAATGGCCATCATAAAAAGAAAATGTCGTCGTCCTGAACGAAAGAAAATTGCCATGGGCATTGAACTAACTTTACCGACAAAAGTGTACTAAATTTTCCATGGCAAAATCACTGTAAACATTGCGATGCTAGAAAACTTGCCCTGGTTTTCGAACTAAATTTGCCATGGCCACTTTAGGACACAAAGTAATTTAGCTTGCCCTAAAAAACTTGCCATGTTATATAGACAAAAGTGTGAAATTCTTAGAAAATAGTGCTTGTAAATATGCATGTATAGTGGGCATGGAATGAAAGACTCGAAATAAGTTTCCCATGTCAGTACATCTTAAGTTTGCAAAAAATAATAGCATGAAAAGAATGCATATTAAAAGTTTTGCATGGCAAACTCGTTCTTGAGCTACCCATAAGATGACATCATAAAAGAATTGTCATGGCAAATATCAAATTACAGAGAAATTAAAAGCAAAAATGGATAGCCATTCAAAAGGGGACAAAACAACTACTTCCATTATACACTGTGAAAATATGTGGTGCATCTGATGCACGAACAAAGTGCGGCCAAACTAAAAAAACAATCTCATCTCTGCCTCATTCTTCGGGCATGGTATTAAATTGACATATTGAATTGCAAACTACATTTTGCATTGGCAAAAAGTGAAGACAAGCCATTTCTATCAGTTGCCATGTGATCATGGCAAGTAAAATTTGCCATTGTGTTGGGTAAAAACACATGGTAATACTGTTTTGCAATGAGTAAGTATGGGGGAAACTACATGCACTTGCCATGTGACAGTTATGGACAAAAGTCCACAAAAGTGCCATGATGGAAGAACACAGTTGTTGAGGGAATTGCCATGGGCTTGAGAAAACTAACCTACTACCCACATCTAAATTGTACAGAATTTTTTTGCCACATTAAGTACATGTAAACAGTTATAGTTGAAACTGTGATTCATGAAGTCAACAAAAAAATGGCAATAGTTATCAGATCTCAACATGCTGCAGTAGAAACTGACACAAAATCAACATGTATGTGGACTGCTGGACGCGTAGAACCTACTCGAGCACAATAATCGTACAGTGAACTAATAGATTGGCAACTACAGAACCATCGAAATGTCTGAAAATTCGACGCGCGGTGAGCCTACAAACTGGATGGAGCATCAAAATACAACAAACAGTCATGGTACAGATATCACTCCACAGCAAGGCGGAAGCAGGGGTACGCCGTGGTTAGAAGGGGGGGTGGATACATGACCAAATCTGCGAAAACGCACCTTCGGTCGCAGAAGAACTGCCGACGCCGCCGGGGACGACGATGGTGGGCACCGCCTGTGACGATGCAGATGCAGAAATCCGCCGACCAATAGCACCTCCCGTAGCCGCCCTCGGCAGACCAGTGACCGTGGCCGGTTCAGGAGCAGGTTGAATCCCTCGTTGTCGCATGGCCGCTCGACGCTGGATCGACTGTGGGAGGACAACAAACGGCGACGGAGGGACAGAATCGAGCACCTCCGACGGGGGCGTCGCGACAGACGGCGCTAGATTGGGGAGTGGAGGGGATTTGCTATGCGGAGACGATGGGATGGAGTGAGTAAGTGCGGGTGGTTGAGCAACGGCAGGCGAGTGAATGAAGGGGGGAAACTAGCACCGGAGAAGCAGTTGACGATAGTGGAGGTGTTCGGAGCGAGCGTCGGTTAGCCCGAACACGCGGCGCTGTCCTACGTGGCAGAAAGGCTGTGCCAAGATTCGCGCTGGCGAACTGACGGCGATGGACGCGTTCGGACCGAACAACGAAAACACGGTGCGTTCGGGGATTATCGATTCCGTTTATAAATGCACATGTACATCACCCTTAATGTAATCTCAAGTCTTCGGTCAAATAAGGTACTCCCTCTGTCCCAAAATATAAGAACGTTTTTTACACTAGTATAGTATAAAAACGTCCTTATATTTTGGGACAGAGGGAGTACTTAGCAACTCGACTTTGCACGTCGCCACGCCGATATCGCCACTGAAACCAAAAACAACGAGCCATCAACACGTCACCTCGCCGACATCAATGCTGACAACAAAGACAATGAGTCATCAGGTGTGTTCATCATTATCTCCTTCCATAGGACTTATTATAAAATTTGCTACCAGCCATGTATAAACTAAAAATTTGTCATCACCAATTCGAAGTTTCAGGAATTAACTTTAATTTGGTTCTAACTGATCCTAATCGTGCTGGACTTTATGCAGCCATACACTATATGGTTCTTTTTCCAGCAGATAACACAGCCCAAAACATCTTATTCTAGATAGCGACTGCTACATACACTAAGCAAGCGAACAAATTACCTCCTTTGGATCTTTAACTGAGCAAAGAGGAAGGTGAGTAATCATCTCTTAGTAAGCAAACTCAGTTACTTGAATTTTTCAATGACCTGCAGCTGAAAAGGCTGAATGTAGTACAACATTAGCTGAACATGCATGTACAGGTAGCGCCTGGGATGACTGTTTCTTCATTTTCTTTTGTCCTACTTATGCTCTTCTCTCTACTGCTTGTTCTCCTTGTACAACCCTAATCTATAATGCCAAGGCAGAGGACCTGCCATTTACACCTAAAAAGGAATAAAAACGTTAGAATAACAATTTCATTTATATCATCTAGTTATGAAACTATCGTATACAAACTTTGATGCAGGCAAGCCATGGATGCGAATGAACAAAGAAGAAAAAGAGATAGAGAGTGGTATGCACGGATGAGCAATGAAGAAAGGGAAGAAAAACTGAAAAAACGCCGTGAAGCCTATCAGCAAAACAAAAACAAACAAAGATTCAAGGAAGGAATTAGATCGAAAGGCAAAACAAATGCAGGAATATGCAAATACACAGCCAGAACAGAAAGAAGTTGGAGTAGAACAAATTGCAACTAACTGTGAACTGGAGCACGGTACACCAACCAAAGATTCAATTGAGCCAGAACAAAAGCAAGTTGGAATAGAACAAATTGCAGGTAACTGTGAACTGGAGCGCAGTACACCAAACAAAGATTCAATTGCCATGGAGAAGCCTACATATATCACGACCGAACAGGAAGTTAGTGTAAATCAGAGAAAGCATGCCATGTTAGGAGAAAAACAGAAAAGCGATAGAGAGCGCTATGCAGCAATGACCAATGAAGAAAGGGAAGAAAAACTGAGGAAATGTCGAGAAGCCTATAAAAAAAAGCTAAAGATTCAAGGAAGAAGAAGATAGATCAAAAGGCAAAAAAGGCAGGAATATGCAAATATGCAACCGGAACAGAAGAAAGCTAGGATAGAAAAAATTAAAGCTAATCGTGAATTGAAGCGCAACACACCAAGCAAAGATTCGATTGCGATGGAGAATCCTGCATATATTGCAAATGAGCAGGAAGTTAGTGCATCTCCCTGTACTATAAAACATGGTAAGCATGTGACAGCGGGAGAAAGACAAATGTTGCTATGCCATCGGAACAAAGAATTCGCAGCAAGACAGATGAAATCATTGCAAGAAGATGGATCCGTGTCGGAAAATGACAACGATGACAAAGAACCTCCGGAACAACCAGAAGTCATGATTAATGGTAAAATCTAAAATTTATACAATACTCTCGCATTCCAAAAATATTTGCAACCATTTATGCAACTAACCATCTTTTTTGGACAGACATCCCCCTCTCTACAATGTTTCCATCCATTAAAGAAGCAGATTCCCCAACACAAACAACCTACAACGACGATCACAGTAAGGTGGCTTTTTGGCCAGACATCCCCACTTCAATGTGTCCAACAATCAAAGAAGTAAATGCACGAATACAATCATTCTACGATGATGATCACGGTAAGGTTATCAATTTCATATTTACTTTTATGCAATACAAAAAATCTATATTAAAAAATTACTAAACAGGTAACGATGAAGGCATAATTATCAATTTCATATATGTTCTTATGCAATACAAAGACAAAACCATTAAAGAAGTAGATGCACCAAAACAATCAATCTATAACGATGATCATGGTAAGGTTATCAATTTCATATATGTTCTTATGCAATACAAAGAAATATATAAATAATAAAATTTTACAACACAGGTAATGATAAAGTCATATTTGAAGAAGACACAAACGAGGATGAATACATGTTCTTTGGTGAAGGTATGCTCAATACAGTTGAAATATATTTGCATAATTATATTAGCCTTTACTAATTTCTGATTGCTACAAATCAAAGCAGAATGGGATGGAGAAGTGGAAATTGAAACCAAAGAAGACGAGGAATGTCACAACCCCGATCCGTATGATATCGTCTATAGCAACATACCAAAGAACACACACGTGTTCAAAACAAAACAAAATTGCAAGTTCTGCAATGCAACGAAATTCAAGTATGAATCTAAGGGGTTATGCTGCAGAAAAGGGCAGATAAGACTAGCCAATCGAGACACATCACCTGAACTTATGAGACTTTGGACAAGCAACGACTCTGATGCAAGACATTTTCGGAACAATATAAGATTTTTCAATGGACACTTCTCATTCACTACTCATACTGCCAGCTTGACAGAGACACAACCGACATTCGAACAACTGGTATTTACACCATCCGAGCTCATGGTCAGATCTGTCACAACATACACTCATTTGGTAATAGTCGCTCAGATCCAAAGTATCTAGAGTTGTACTTCTACGATGATGATCCAAGCTTAGAGCATCGGTACCGCCGTTGCCACGAGGAAATGTATGAGCAAGACAGGCAGGTGACTGGAATCATAACCGACATTCTACGTGATAACCCATACTCTCAATAGTTTAGGAGTTTGGGACAAGCCCAAAACCTCGAGGACTACAGACTTATCGTGAACCTTGACCAAAGATTAGACCAAAGAACATACAACACACTAATCAATTCGGAGGTAGTTGCAGTGTGGATTGAAGAAAATGAAAGAAGAGATACTTATGACAGGAATGTAATACTTCATGGGAACAACAACGAAATAGAGCACATTAGATAATATTAAGGGTGCTACGACCCGTTATCGTATCCTCTTTTCTTTCCAAGAGCTGAACTCGGTTGGCATAGGAAAATCCCAAAGAAGGATACACAAGAGGAAGATGCTGGTGATGAAAATATCAATAATGACGATGACCCAGGTAATTGTATTCAAAATTAAATTTTCATATATGGTTCGCTACTACATATGCAACTAAATTTTCATGATGCAATATTTGCATAGATTCAGCCAGTGGCTTGTGGGTAACCATGAGAGAATACTACTGCTGTAAGTTCCATACATGACCAAACATATTCAACCCAATATTGCACGGCGGAAGGCTTTTCCAGGAGTTTGCTGTAGATACATACATCAAGATTGAAAGCTCCAGACTGGATTACATGTGGCATCATCAAAATAAAATAAGGGCGGATCTATACCAAGGCCTTCTAGACAACATTCAAGCGGGAGAACAGAATGGAGACGCAATCGGAAAACGGAGAGTACTTGCCTCATCATTTATTGGAGGGCCACGAGATAAACTTCGTCGGTATCTAGCTGCTATGGCTTTAGTTAGAAAATATGGAAAACCAGACGTATTCCTCATAATGACCGGCAACCCCAACTGGGATGAGATAACACGTGAACTACAGTTTGGACAAACACCGCAAGATCGCCCAGACATTGTCGTTCATGTTTTCAGGGCGAAGCTAGAAGAAATGAAGAAGCAACTATTTGAGAAGGCCATTCTTGGAAAGGTTAAGGCATATACATATGTCATAGAGTTCCAAAAGAGGGGATTACCCCATGCTCACTTTTTGCTCATCATGACCGGAAAATACAAATACACGTGTCCGCAATAGTATGGCAGAATCATCTCTGCTGAGCTCCCTAACAAGCACAAGTACCCAGAGCTATACAAAATGGTAGTCAAACATATGATGCATGGTCCTTGCGGTGCATTGAATAAATTTTCTTCATGCACAAAGAATCGTCCGTCATGCAAGAACAATTATCCAGGACCATTTAACGAAACTACGATTCAAGGCAAGGACTCCTACCCACTATATAGGAGACACAACGACGGTCGTACTGAAAAGGTCCGAGGTTACAAACTAGATAATAGGTGGGTGGTTCGTTACATCCCCTATCTGCTAAGGATGTTCAATTGCCACATAAATGTTGAGATATGCTCAAGCATTAAAGCCGTTAAGTACCTATTCAAGTACATCTACAAGGGACATGACCGGGCATCTGTATCTATAACTGACAAAGTAGATGAAGTCGAAATCGACGAGATCAAACAGTACAGAGACGCACGGTGGGTGACACCACTGGAAGCACTATGGAGAATATATGGCTTCGAACTAAGCAAAATGCACCCACCAGTCTTGCAACTGCAGCTACATCTCCCAAATATGCACATGGTTTCATACCATGGCATGGAGAAAATAAAGAATATTATCGACCGTGATGGCACAGAAAGATCAATGTTGACTGCGTACTTTGAAGCAAACAGGTTACATGAGAAGGCAAGAGGCATACTATACAGAGACTTTTCGGAATATTATACTTGACAAAGACGAGGGAAGTTTTGGACAGAGAGGAAACGAGCCGTAGTGTTCCAGGTTGGTAGGATCGTCTCAGCACACCCGGCTGAAGGAGAACGATACTACCTTCGAGTTCTCCTAAATCACGTGACAGGCGCCACCAGCTACGAATACCTACGAACAGTCGATGGACAAGTGATGCCAACCTTCCGTGAAGCCGCAGAAAAACGGGGGCTCATTGAGGCATACAACACACTAGATGACTGCATGATAGAAGCAGAGTTGTTTCAAATGCCATCATCGCTATGAAGGCTATTCGGGACAATCTTGGTTTTTTGCGAGCCTAGCGACATACGTGGCCTCTGGAACAAACAACTTGAGGCAATGCCAAAAGACTATAGCAGAAACTGCAAATGCAAGTACACAACCGAACAGATGGTTTTGAAAAATATTAGGGACATGTTGCACTCAATGGGAAAAGACATAGAATCGTTTCCTCTTCCAGAGATCGACAAACAACATGAGACGACAAACGACATACCTAGGGAAACCTAAGGCCAACTCCACTGCACGACCCTAAAACTCACCCCATTTTGTCCGGATTTTGTCCGTATGGGGTAGAAATAGGGAGAGAAAACGCCGGACAGAGGCCGGACAAACTCGCTGCACACAGCGCTGCTACCCCATTTTTATCCCATTTCACCAGCTGTCCGTCCTCGTCATTTCGTTGAACACGTAGCAGGCACAGCGGACTCGCCGCCGCGGCCGCTCCTGCTCATGCACGCCCTCACTCCCATCACGCCCGACGCGTCGCCGTCCTTGTGCCCTCGCTCCCGCCGCGCCCGCGCGCGCGCCTCGTCCGCCCAAGCTCGCTGTCGCCCGTGCCGCCGCGCCCCGCGCCCGCGCCAGGCCGCCCGCAGCCGCCCGCCGCGCCCGCGCCCGCCGCCCGCCGCCGCGCGCCGCGCACGCGTCCGCCGCCCGCCGCCACGCGCCCGCGGCCGCGCCCCGTGCCCGCGCACGCCGCCCGCCACCGCGTGCCCGCGCCATGGCCGCCCGCAGCCGCGCCCCGCCGCCCGCGCCATGGCGGCCCCGCGCCCGCGCCAGGCCGCCCGCGCCAGGCCGCCCGCTGCCGCGCCCCGCGCCCGCGCGCCCGCCCCCGTGTGCCATGGCCGCCCGCAGCCACGCGTCGCGCCCGCGCCCCGCGCCCGCACGCCCGCCCCCGCGTGCCATGGCCGCCCGCAGCCACGCGTCGCGCCCGCGCCCCGCGCGTCATGGCCGCCTGCTCGCCGCTCCGCCCGCGTGCGCGCCTGCTCGCCCGCTGGCCCTCCCCGCCTCGCCTCGCCCCACCCCGCCTCGCTGCTGCCTCTCCTTCGTCCTCCCTCGCCTGCTGCAGAAAAGGAGAGTATGACAGGTGGGGTCGAGGGCGGACACAGACGGACGACGAGGACGCGAAGACGTCCGCTTTCTGTCCACTTTGGCCCCAAACCAAGAACAACTTTGGTCTAGAAATGAGGCAAAAGCAGACACGGACCGGACGAAACGTCCATATGCTCCCATACGTTGGGTCGTTCGGTTTGTCCGTTTTACCCCAAACGGACACAAACGAATGATTTGGGATAAAAATATGTCACGCGGTGGAGTTGGCCTAAACAACGAGCAGAGGTCGACAAACAACCTGAGACGACAGACGACATACCTAGTATAGTCACTGATCAAAAAGTTTGAAAAGCTAGCTACCAAAGCAAATCTGAATCTGGTAACTACTACTACTGCCACAGCTAACCACAGTTGGTGCCTGCGGGAGAAGGAGTTGGGTTCAGCGAGAAGACAAGGACGTACGGTTGCGCGGTCGGAGGAGACGATGGGGCCGCCGGTCCATTCTTCTTGCCATGGTCCTCCGAGAACGACGAGGAGATGAGAGGCGGCGGCAGCGGCCCCGTAGGAAGGGAGAACGGGAAAGGAGATAAGTTGGTGCGAACATTTTTATAGTACTAGAGAGTTCCAGTGCGTGCTGTCTTTTTTTTCTTTTTTAGGGGTAGCAGTGCGTGTTGTCTGTGTGTAGATCAAGATCTTCAGCTTGGGCCAAGCCCAAACAGTACAAAAAACAAATAGTACAAATGAAATATAATTATATTTTAAAATATCATCCCCATAAAAATGATTACATTTTAAAAAATACTTCAAATTATCTAAAGAAGTTCTCAATTTTTTTCAAAAAACACCTTTTCAAAATAAATAAATATTCATGTTTTTCTAGACAACAAAAAATAAAATTGATTAAATAAAGACTATTCCATGTACCACAATTCTTTCATCGGATTTTAAAAAAAGCAAACTCTTTCATCAGATGAAAGTGCGGACCGGAAGTAGGTCTGGAGAAACGACATTACGATGGCTTCTTCACAACTTTATTTCCGATGTTTCCCAAAATTGGATATAAGAAGTGTTCCGTAATGGCATGTGGAGTAGGTTTTACTAATTTTTTTCGCCCGTTGCAAACGCACGGGCATTTGTACTAGTCTTTAGCAAATTCCGTAAAACCTAGCCGGGCGCTTTTTTCCAGTGGATTTACGGGACGGTTGGAAAAACGGCCCGGCCCATGAAAAATTCACGGGCGACCCCTAAACTGCCGTCCAATCCGCTGTATATGCCGGCGCCGGGGCGCTTTAGGGTTCGCATCCTCTTCCCCTGCATTTCTTTTACTCCGACGACAAATCGAGCGAGCTCCGACATCATTTTTTGGCGAGTTAAGCAACCTGAGGCGATAGGAGATGTCGTCCGTGGGCGGCAGGAAGGGTGGCCAGGGGGCTCGGTGCCCACGGTGGGCTCGATGGTGAGCTGTCTCGCAAGTGCCGCAACTACGCGGAGGCTGGGAGCTGCTCCCTTCGCCCGTCGGTGGAGGAATGGCGAAAGGAGCAGGCGCGCATCCGCGGCGCCCGCTCCCGTAGTGCTGGAGGGCGTGGAGGAACTTCAACTGCCTCAACCGCATTTTTCCTGCGCCTAGAGGAACGAGAGTGGAGCCTCTTGTGAGACTACTTGTTTTTACTGCAAAGAGAAAGCACACTGGAAATGAAATTATGTGAAGTATCTGGCAGATAAGAAGAACTCATCTTATGGTAAAGGTATAAAAGTTATACAAATTAATGTTATTGATATGGCATTTGCTGAAAATTCCAAGTCTTAGGTATTTGATAGCGGGTCGATTGCTCACATTTGCAACACCGCATAGGGACTATGGAAGATTCGCAAGCTGGGAAAGAATGAAGTCGTGATGCGTGCTGGAATTGGTGAGGGGAACGCTGCTCAGGTTGTTGGTGTCATGTCATTAAGTTTACCTTCAGGATTTATTTTATAACTGAATAATTGTTATTTTATTTCAAAGTTATGTAAGTACATATCTCTAGATCATGTTTGATAAATGACAGTTATTCTTATAAGTCTGAGAGCAATGGTTGTTCAATATATTATAAGGATATGTTTTATTTATTTGCACCCATGGTTGGTGGTTTATTCATCTTAGATCTTGAAAGTGAGAAAGAAGTCTATAATATTAATGCTAAACATCTTAAGAAGATTGATAATACCACTTCTATGTGGCACTGTCGTCTTGTTCATATAGGAAAGAAGCATATGCAAAAACTTCATAAAGATGGAGTATCAACATCGTTTGATTTTTAAGCATTAGATACATGTGAAGCTTGTCTGATGCGAAAGATGACAAAAACACCATTCACTAGTCATCCTGAAGGGCACTTGAATTATTGGATATAATATATAGCAATGTATGTGCACCATTGAGTGCTCTGGTGCACGGTGGATACTTACACTTCGTTACCTTCACTGACGATTTGAGTAGATATTGGTATATGTACTTAATGAAACATAAGTCTGGAACATTTGAAGAGTTCAAAAAAAAATTAGAACGAAGTTGAGAATCATCATGACAAGAAGATAAAATTTCTACGATCAGATCTTGGAGGAAAATATCTAAGCCATGAGTTTAGCAAGCACCTAAGTGACTGCGGGATTGTCCCAGAACTTACCCTTTGCCGGGACCTCGATCCTAAGGCACACAGATCTAGCAGGTAACACATCATATCACTTTGCAGCCTCACGCATGGTAACCCACGATTGCCTCCTTTACCTTGGCCGGGACCGTTTGCGTCTTTTGGCTCACGTATATGATTGTGTTGCTAGCATCCATATGACAGAGAACCCAGGTCTACATGACTAGTCATAAACCAAGGTGGCACAAACATACATGGACATGCATACGTAACCTAGCAATGCATGTGTCGGTCAGCAGGGAGTGTAACCAAGTCATAGCAAAGCCACAAGGACTATAGTAAACACCGCGAGAGATTTCCCCGTAGGGACATACATAAGAGCAAAGATGGATACATGTCGGTCAATCCATGTGTTCCAGAGTAGTAGCGAACTACCAGGTCAGTGGAAGCACTAGGAGGCATTTCCCTGTAAGGAAGGCTACCAAAACATATAACTAGGTATCGAATGATACGTCTCCAACGTATCTATAATTTTTTATTGTTCCATGCTATTATATTATCTGTTTTGGATGTTTAATGGGCTTTATTATACAATTTTATATTATTTTTGGGACTAACCTACTAACCCAAGGCCCAGTGCAAATTGCTGTTTTTTTTGCCTATTTTAGTGTTTCGCAGAAAAGGAATATCAAACGGAATCCAAACGGAATGAAACCTTCGGGAGAGTGATTTTCGGAACAAACGTGATCCAGAGGACTTGGAGTGGACGTCAAGAAAGAAGCGAGGAGGCCACGAGGCAGGGAGGCGCGCCTGCCCTCTGGGCGCACCCTCACCCTCATGGGCCCCTCACAGCTCCACCGACCTACTTCTTCCTCCTATATATACTCATATACCCCGAAAACACCCTGGAGCACCACGAAACCCTATTTCCACCGCCACAACCTTGTGTTCCGTGAGATCCCATCTTGGGGCCTTTTTCGGTGCTCCGCCGGAAGGGGAATCGATCACGGAGGGCTTCTACATCAACACGATAGCCTCTCCGATGATGTGTGAGTAGTTTACCTCAGACCTTCGGGTCCATAGTTATTAGATAGATGGCTTCTTCTCTCTCTTTGGATCTCAATACAAAGTTCTCCTCAATCTTCTTGGAGATCTATTTGATATAACTCTTTTTGCGGTGTGTTTGTCGAGATCCGATGAATTGTGGGTTTATGAGCAGGATTATCTATGAACAATATTTGAATCTCCTTTGAATTCTTTTATGTATGATTTGTTATCTTTGCAAGTCTCTTCGAATTATCAGTTTGGTTTGGCCTACTAGATTGATCTTTCTTGCAATGGGAGAAGTGCTTAGCTTTGGGTTCAATCTGGTGTTGCTCGATCCCAGTGACAGAAGGGGAAACGACATGTATTGTATTGTTGCCATCGAGGATAATAAGATGGGGTTTATATCATATTGCTTGTGTTTATCCCTCTACATCATGCCTTCTTGCCTAATGCGTTATTATGAACTTAATACTCTAGATGCATGCTACATAGCGGTCGATGTGTGGAGTAATAGTAGTAGATGCAGAATTGTTTCAGTCTACTTGTCGCGCACGTGATGCCTATATACATGATCATGCCTAGATATTCTCATAATTATGCACTTTTCTATCAATTGCTCGACAGTAATTTGTTCACCCACCGTAATACTTATGCTTTCTTGAGAGAAGCCACTAGTGAAATCTATGGCCCTCGGGTCTATTTTCCATCATATTAGTTTCCCGTCAACTAGCTATTTCAGTAACCATTTATTTTGCAATCTTTACTTTCAATCTTTATCATAAAAATACCAAAAATATTATCTTATCATCTCTATCAGATCTCACTTTTGCAATTGGCCGTGAAGGGATTGACAACCCATTTATCGCGTTGGTTGCAAGGTTCTTATTTGTTTGTGTAGGTACGAGGGACTTGCGTGTGGCCTCTTACTGGATTGATACCTTGGTTCTCAAAAACTGAGGGAAATACTTATGCTACTTTGCTGCATCACCCTTTCCTCTTCAAGGGAAAACCAACGTATGCTTAAGAGGTAGCAAGAAGGATTTCTGGCGCCGTTGCCGGGGAGTCTACGCACAAGTCAAGACATACCAAGTACCCATCACAAACTCTTATTCCTCGCATTACATTATTTGCCATTTGCCTCTCGTTTTCCTCTCTCGCACTTCACCCTTGCCATTTTATTCGCCCTCTTTTTCCGGTCGCCTCTTTTTCTTGTTTCTTGTGTTCCTGTTGGCCCTGATGCCCTTGCCTAAAAACATTGATCCTTACCTTAGAAGGTTGGAAGAAATTGAAAACAACGTTAGAAGCTTTATGACTTTGCAATTTGAACATAACAATTTCTTTAGAAATGAGCTTAAAGAACAAAAAAGCTTTATGGAGTACATGAATAAAGAGCTTGATGATATGTCTAAGGAATTCTATGGTTTGAAATCTCAGTTTGCTCATCTTGAAAAGTTAATAGCCCAAATTTCCGATAAACAGGCCACCATAGTTAATAAGATGGCCGCCAAACCCGAAAGGTTTAGAAGGAAATAAGGATGAAGATCTAGATTGATGTGTATCCTATTAAATCTTTGTTTTGCAATATGAATCTTGATAATCATGGGACTGGAGATGAGTCAACTTTAGTTAAAAGGAGTCCCAATGATTCAGAGTTTTTAGATCTTGATGCAAAAATTGGTAAAAGTGGGATTGAAGAGGTCAAAACTTTACATAGCAATGAACCCACTATTTTGGATTTCAAGGAATTTAATTATGATAATTGTTATTTAATAGATTGTATTTCCTTGTTGCAATCCGTGCTAAATTCTCCGCATGCTTATAGTCAAAATAAGGCTTTTACCAAACATATCGTTGCTGCTTTAATGCAATCCTATGAAGAAAAGCTTGAATTAGAAGTTTCTGTCCCTAGAAAACTTTATGATTAGTGGGAACCTACTATTAAAATTAAAATTAAAGATCATGAATGCTATGTTTTATGTGATTTGGGTGCTAGTGTTTCCAAAAACTTTGTGTGATGTGTTAGGTTTCCGTGAATTTGATGATTGTTCCTTAAACTTGCATCTTGCGGACTCCACCATTAAGAAACCTATGGGAAGAATTAATGATGTTCTTATTGTTGCAAGTAGGAATTATGTGCCCGTAGATTTCATTGTCCTTGATATAGATTGCAATCTTCATGTCCTATTATTCTTGGTAGACCTTTCCTTAGAACGATTGGTGCAATTATTGATATGAAAGAAGGGAATATTAGATTCCAATTTCCATCAAGGAAAGGCATGGAACACTTTCCTAGAAAGAAAATTAAATTACCTTATGAATCTATTATGAGAGCCACTTATGGATTGCATGCCAAAGATGATAATACCTAGATCTATCCTTGCCTTTATGCCTAGCTAGGGGCGTTAAACGATAGCGCTTGTTGGGAGGCAACCCAATTTTTATTTTTGTTTCTTTATTTTTGGTTCTTTTTAGTAATAAATCTTTGATCTAGCCTCTGGTTAGATGTGGTTTTATGTTTTAATTACTGTTTTGTGCCAAGTAGAACCAATAGGATCTTCTTGGGTGATAGTTGTTTGATCTTGCTGAAAAGGACAGAAATTTTGCGCTGACGAAAATAATTGTTCAAATTCAACAGAACGTGATAAAATACTAATTATTTTTGAAGTAGATCAGTAAACAAATTTTCCAGGCTGTCCAAGTTTTTGAGGATTTTTGGAGTTCCAGAAATATGCGAACAAATCTGATTGCTACAGACTGTTCTGTTTTTTGACAGATTCTGTTTTTCGTGTGTTGTTTGCTTATTTTGATGAATCTATGGCTAGTATCGAAGTTTATGAACCATAGATAAGTTGGAATACAGTAGGTTTAACACCAATATAAATAAAGAATGAGTTCATTACAATACCTTAAGGTGGTGGTTTGTTTTATTTCGCTAATTGAGCTCATAAGATTTTCTGTTGAGTTTTGTGTTGTAAAGTTTTCAAGTTTTTGGGTAAAGATTTGATGGATTATGGAACAAGGAGTGACAAGTGCCTAAGATTGGGGATGACAAAGGCACCCCAAGGTAAAATACAAGGACAACCAAGAGCTTAATCTTGGGGATGCTCCGGAAGGCATCCCCTCTTTTGTCTTCGTCCATCGGTAACTTTACTTGATGTTACATTTTTATTCACCACATGATATGTGTTTTGCTTGGAGAGTCTTGTATGACTTGAGTCTCTACTTTTTAGTTCATCACAATCATCCTTGCTGTACACACCTTTTGGGAGAGACACACATGATTCAAAATTTATTAGAATACTCTATGTGCTTCACTTATATCTTTTGAGCTAAATAATTTTGCTCTAGTGCTTCACTTATATCTTTTAGAGCACGGTGGTGGTTTTATTTTATAGAAATTATTGATCTCTCATGCTTCACTTATATTATTTTGAGAGTTATTTAGAACAGTATGGTAATTTGCTTTGGCTATAAAATTAGTCCTAATATGATAGGCATCCAAGATGGATATAATAAAAACTTTCATATAAGTGCATTGAATACTAAGAGAAGTTTGATACTTGATGATTGTTTTGAGATATGGAGATAGTGATATTAAAGTGGTGCTAGTTGAGTAGTTGTGAATTTGAGAAATACTTGTGTTGAAGTTTGCAAGTCCCGTAGCATGCACGTATGGTAAACGTTGTGTAACAAATTTGAAACATGAGGTGTTCTTTGATTGTCTTCCTTATGAGTGGCGGTCGGGGACGAGCGATGGTCTTTTCCTACCAATCTATCCCCCTATGATCATGCGCGTAGTGCTTGGTTTTTGATGGCTTGTAGATTTTTGCAATAAGTATGTGAGTTCTTTATGACTAATGTTGAGTCCATGGATTATACCCACTCTCACCTTTCCATCATTGCTAGCCTCTTTGGTACCGTGCATTGCCCTTTCTCACATAGAGAGGTTGTGCAAACTTCGCTGATGCATCCAAACCCCGTGATACGATATGCTCTATCACACATAAACCTCCTTATATCTTCCTCAAAACAGCCACCATACCTACCTATTATGGCATTTCTATAGCCATTCCGAGATATATTGCCATGCAACTTTCCACCATTCTGTTTATTATGACGCGCTTCATCATTGTCATATTGCCTTGCATGATCATGTAGTTGACATCGTATTTGTGGCAAAGCCACCATGCATATTATTCCATACATGTCACTCTTGATTCAGTGCCCATAACGGTACACTGCCGGAGGTATTCATATAGAGTCATATTTTGTTCTAGTACCGATTTGTAATCATTGAGTTGTAAATAAATAGAAGTGTGATGATCATCATTAATAGAGCATTGTCCCAAAACAAGAAAAAAGAAAGGCCAAATAAAAAAAAGAAGGCCCAAAAAAGAAAAAAAGGAAACAAAGGAAAAAAAGAAAAAAAGGGACAATGCTACTATCGTTTTCCCACATTTGTGCTTCAAAGTAGCACCATTATATTTATGATAGAGAGTCTTTTGTTTTGTCATTTTCATATACTAGTGGGAATTTTTCATTATAGAACTTGGCTTGTATATTCCAACAATCACTACAAAACAATACACTTTCGTGATGATACATGTTTGTCACAGTAGGTTGCGTTTTTTGTCATGCATGTACATCCATGACAAATTTATGAGAGAATCAAGATAATCATACCTGTGCTGTCGTAGAAGTGTTCCATGACATTATCAAAATTATCATCACGGAAGTGTCCACTTCCATGATGATAAATCGCGCGTCACATAAGTGATTTCGTCAAGGGTGACCGACACGTGGCATCCACCGTAACGGAACGCCGTTAAGCTATCGGTCTGGTTTTGGATCCGATAACCCGTTAACAGCCTGTACCAATGGGGATTTTCCACGTGTAAAATCATCATTTGCCAGAGGAAACACGTGTTGCCTCACCGTTGGGACAGATGTCATCCACTCATTGGACAGGAGGCGCCTATGATACGTCGACACGTGGCATGGCCCAACAGTTGCCCATTCCGGTGAAAAAGGCCGGTCCAGTAAAAAATAGCAGGCCGGCCCATATAAGGCCTACTCGTGTCAGGTCCATTTAAGCCCACGACCCATACGAGATGTGCCAATTTGGCCTGTCAACGGCCCGTTAAAGATTTGACACCATTGTAGCCCATCATTAGTTCGAGCCCGTTAACAACCCGCTATATATTTGGGCTCAATATCGGCCCGATGAGATTTCGGCGTGTTAACGGCCCATTCAGTGGATGGGCCAATTTTCACAATGTATAACTTTCGGCCTTTTAGCGACCCATTTAAATATTGGGCTAATTTCCGGCCCGGTGTGTCTTTCAGCCTGTTGACGGCCCATAAATCAGTTGGGCCATTTGTAGTCGGACCTGAGTTTCGGCCTTTTAGTGACGCATTTAAGTGTTGGGCCAATTTCTGGCCTGGTGTGTCTTTCTGCCTGGTGACGGCCCATATATCCGTTGGGGCATTTGTAACCGGACCTGAGTTTTGGCCTTTTAGCGACCCATTTAATTGTTGGGCCAATTCCCGACCCTGTGTGACTTTCAGCCTGTTAACGGACCATAAATGAGTTGGGCCATTTGTAGTCGGACCTGAGTTTTGGCCTTTTAACGGCCCATGCCCTTCATGGTCCAATACCAGCCCGGTTTCTTTTCGGCATGCTAAAGGCCCACAACATAGTTGGGCCATTTACAATACGACCCGACTTTCGGCCTCTTAGCGGCCGATGCTCTTCATGGTCCAGTACGAGCCCGCTGTCTCTTTCGGCCTGCTAAAGGCCCACTGTATAGTTGGGCCATATGTAGCCCGAACTTAGTAAGGACTTGTTAACGGCCCGTGAAATCAATTGGGCCCACCTGTTGCCCGCTTCGATGTTAGCCTGTTAACGACCTGGGAGTTAAGAGGGCCGACCATTAACTTTCGGCCTGGTAACGGCCCATTAACTTAATGGTCCCACTAAAGTTCGTATATGTCTTTAGGCCAAACTAGATAATTTGAGCCCATTACGATGAGCAATTATTCACAGGACCAAAACCGATGAAGCAAAGGTACGACATACAGGGAAAAACGTTGTACATCCAGCATATATTACAGGAAATTACATCCACTACACAATCAAAGATTGATGCCAGTGCAAATAAATGAACAGAACCTAACGATCTACAACGTCACAATCTGCAACCTCAGCACGGATGAGGCCCATAAGCATGTGGGCAAGTTCTTGCTGCTTTGCTACACTCTCTCTGAAAACATTGATTAGTTGTTGTGCCGCACGACTCTGCACTCTGATTCCTCCCCCATTTCCATCATTCCTTCAGCCATTAATTGGTTCACAAACATACCTTTTTTCCGTTGCATTCGAGACAGAGGATACTGAACAGATTCAGATGGCGATTTTGGCAGGCTTGTATTATTGATAGTCGAGAGTGTCTCGACCACTGCATCATAACATAAATTAGGAGGGGAACCAAACAGATTAATCATGAGTTATTGGCATATTACCTGGCCTAGATTTATTGGAAACAAACAATGGGGTTGCCTTGCTGTTTTCAGAGTTTGTCTTCTTATCTTCAGAAACCTGCACCAAATTAAGACACTAGCATTGCTATCATTGGCCAAGTCAGACAATAGGAAAGCAACATTGGCACAACGAACGTTTGGGCAACTAGCCAATACCAAATTAACACAATATGGCATAGCTATCATCAACCAGGTAAGGTAATACGAAAGCAACATTGACACAATGAATGAATGGGCAACCAGAGCAGCACTACAATTCAGTAATGTGCATGATATGAGATAGTACACTCATGCAGCTCAATATGCAAAACTACCAGGCAGTTTTCTTTACAAAAATCAACATTGGCGCGTTTAACATTTTGCTACAACTAATTTTAGATCAGACAAAGGTTGGATTCAAGCCGATTAACAAAATACATGTTGATGTAAAAATATAGTGATATACAACATGTACTTACATCAGCATTGGAGCACAGAGAATTCCCGCAAGATGTTTTCCTCGAATACAATCCCCATGAAGGAAATCTTCTATCATTTAACCTTATTTTCTAAAAGAGAGATGGGTAAGAAACATGTAGAAAATATGATCAGAATGCTATAAAATTTCATGATGCGAGGATACGCACACACTTCTTAGAATGGAGTTGACATTCTTTTGTTGGACTGGAGTGGACTAGTTCTTTGGCCACTGGAATCTGCTTATTATCAGTGGGAGATAGGTTTCTCTATGCTGGAGCAGTACATATGAAAAATGGAGTTGGTTTATTATCTCCTGGCGTTTGGATCTTTTGCAAAGACCTGGTTTGTAACCCTTCAGATTCTAACATAGACGTCTTTCCCTTGCATGCCTTATATAGAAGAATGGTGCTTCAATTATAAAACATGCTACAACAGATATGGAATAGGTACTGAAGAATAGAAAGGCATGACATATTGACATGTATTCCCTCCATCCAGAAATAAATGGATGGGTCTAGGCGTATTTCAGTTCTAGATACATCCAGTTTTATCCATTTCTATGACATGTAATCTGGACAGAGGGAGTATGATGTAAGAGCAAGGGATACGATAGGACAACATAGTAAAAAAGCACTGAAAACCCACTACAGAACCAAAGTAATCAAACCCACTGATATGAGATAGTACACTCATGCAGCTCAGGATGCAAAACTACCAGACAATTTTCCTTACAAAAATCAACATTGTGGCCTTTAATCATACATTTTGCTACAACTAAATTTAGATCAGATAAAGGTTGGATTCACGCCGATTAACAAATACATGCTGATGTAAAAATATAGTGATATACAACAGGTACTTACATCTGCATTGGAGTACAGAGAATTCCTGCAAGAATCTTTCCTCACAGACGATACCAGTGCAGAAATTTTTCTATCTATTAAGCTTATTTTCTAAAAGAGAGATGGGTAAGAAACATGTAGAAAATATGATCAGCATGCTTAAAAATTTCATGATGCAAGGATACGCACACGCTTATTAGAATGGAGTTGACATATTTTTGCTGGACTAGAGCGGACTAGTTCTTTGGCCACTGGAATCTGCTTATTATCAGTAGGAGTTGGGTTTCTCTATGCTGGAGCAGTATCTATAAAAACTGGAGTTGGTTTATTATGTCCCCCCTATATGTATATGACTAGCTAATCTTAGTCTCCATCACAAACATGTGCATGGTCTATCTCGATTTCTCTCGGGGCATCTTTCTATCGCGCACACACCTCCCTCGATCTCCCACCCATATAGTCCCCTCACGATCTTGAGGGGGTCTCTCTATCACAAGCACACCCTCTCTCCCTCCCCATGTGTCCATGTTCTCCATGTGTCCCTCTCGACCTTTGTTCCTTGTTGGCCAGACCTCTATTGGACATGTGCTATAGGGGTGTCTCTCTCCGTCGCAAACAATCACACACTAGCTAGCTTCGTGTATCTCCTCGCCTCGCTTTTCTATCTCGGAGATGCATGCGTGATATGTTCGCCTAAGAAACAAAAAACACACACTCTCTCTAATTTATCGTTTGTTGTCACTTTCTCTTTCACACACATACTCTTTTTGCACACTTACTCATTCTCCTTCACACACACTTGATCCCTCTCGACTTAGGCACTCTCCTCAGTCCATAGCATATTGATTTACTGAAAAGTCAAACATCACAAAGTTTGACCATGTACGTGGAGAAAAACAATTACATCTGGAACGGCAAACATATACCATTAGATTCACCATGAGATGTAGTTTCGTATGATGTATCTTTGGTATTGAAGATATAAATAACATTTGTGTAAACATGATCAAAGTTTCCAAAGTTTGACTTCCAAAAAAAATACATGCACTGCATTATCGAGTGGATGGAATATCTCTTTCCCCCTCTCAGCTATGTGATGCACCACTCAGCCTTATCAAGTCTCCTCAATCTCTCTCAAACTTTATATCTCCTTGGTTCACACATACACATGTCTCGCTCGCGCTATACATATAGACCCATCCAACACTCTCAGCCCTTGTTCTCGCTCTATGTGACACCCCCCCCTAATAAGTACCATAACCCCTCACTCCATCATAGGCGCAAGCACTCCCCCCCCCCTAAGTATGATTATCTCTCACTAGCCATCAGGAACACACATATTGTCTCCTTCCATCCATACGTCTATCTCGATATCTCTCGGGGTATCTTCTATCGCGCACACACCTTGTCACTCGATCTCCCACCCATGTAGTCCCATCACGATCTCCAGGGGATCTCTCTATGACAAACATACACTCTCTCCTCCCCATGTCTGCATTTTCTCCGTACGTCTCTCTTGACCTCTCTCCCTTGTTTGTCAGACCCCTATTGGCCACGTGCTAGGGGTCTTGCCCTCTCGGTTGCAAACAACCACACACTATCTCCTCACCTTGCTTCCGTTGTCGAAGATGCATCTGTGATATGTTTGCATAAGACACACACGTTTTTTCTCGACTTTTATCGAGTGTTGTCCATGTCTCTTTCACACACGCACACACACTTTTTTCACTCACTCTTTCTATTTCTCTCTCTCTCTCTCTCTCCCTCTCTCTAGTTAGGGACTCTCTCATGTCCATAAGCATATGGATGTTTTGAAAAGTCAAACCTCAGAAAAGTTTGACCAGGTATATGTGGAGAAAAACATTTACATCTGGAAAGATCATTAGATTCATCACAACATGTACTTACTTCATACTATCATTTATCTTTGGTATTGTAGATATAAGTAATTTCTTTATAAACTTGGTCAAAGTTTCAAAAGTTTGACTTTTAAAAAAATGTTGGAACTACATTATCGAACGGAGGGAGTAGCTCTTTCTCTCTCTCTCTCTCTCTCTCTCCTATCTCTCACGGGCCTCCCCTCTCACACGAACGCTCTATACTGACGGATTATACGCTCACTGTGTCAGCGTATAGCTCCGTATATTGTTTAGTTGACCGGTCAACCAGTCCACATGCTGCCTTATCAGCTCGTGTTCTGTTGATGTATCTTCGTGTGCTGGCCCATGTGGCAGTGGGTGAAAATAAGTAAACTAGAGGCCCATCTGACACGCGGTGAAGTAAAAAAGTTGAAACCACTCGGGGTAGCACCCCGCATGCTAGTAAATTGAGGGAGCATTGAGGACACACTTCTTCCGCGTGGAGGATGCACTCGTGCACAATTCACCACTGCGCGGCGACATGCATAGAAGGACGCACTCGCGCACACCCAGCACATAACACACACCAGCACAAGTGTACACCGGCGTCGCCGCCGGTTGAGATGGATGGCGAGGCAGCCAACAAGCGGAGGCGAATCGAGCCAAAACCGCATCCGGCGAGCCTGGACTTCATCAGCAGCCTCCCCGACAACATGCTGCTCATCATCATCGGCCTCCTCCCCACCAAATCTGCCATGCGGACCGCCCTGCTCTCCCGGCAGTGGCGCCCCCTCTGGCGCCGCGTCCCCCTCAACCTCACTGTCGACAGCCGCCTCTGCGATGGGGATTGCAAACGCATGGCCGCAGTCTCCAAGATCCTTTCATCGCACCCTGGGCCAGCCAGACGCCTTGACATACGCATGTTCAGTACCAACTGCAAGGTCCAACCCAAGTTCGACGAGTGGTTTATCCCCCGCCCTAGATCAGCTCAAGGAGCTCAGCTTTGAAGCTGAACGATGTTCCTCTCTGCTGCCGTCCGCTCCGCCTCGCGCCAACGCTGCATCGCGCCAGCTTCAGCTCCTACTATCTTCCACAGATTAATGCCGCGCCCACCCTTCTTCTCCCTCAACTCAAGCAGCTCGACCTCTTCGACGTTGTCATCTCAAAGAAGGCTATGGAGCACCTGCTCTGCAGCTGTACTGCGCTCAAGTACCTTCGTCTTGAGTAGATCCACGGGTTCATTAGCCTCCACATCGCCTCGACGAATCTCCGATGGATTTATGTGTCTTGCTGGCCCCGCAACAAGACATCAATTGGGAAGAGATCACTCCAGCTGTTCCACGTTATGGTCATTGAGAATGCGCCTTTCCTTGAGAGATTGCTTGTATCGGATCTAGAAGGTCCAACAAAAATCAGGGTCATTGACGCGCCGAAATTGACAGCGTTGGTGCACTCATCTGCCAAATTCTCCGAACTCTTTATTGGATCCGTAATCGTTCAGGTACATCACTCATCTTCTTCTCTGTCTTCTTGAAATTCACATTTCTAAATTTCTTCTTGATGTATTTACGACTGTCTTCCAGAAAATGATTCCCACAAGCTTGACCCAGTCTATGCGCATAGTGAAGATCTTGGCAATAAAATCTCTCGGCCCCAATCTAGATCAAGTTGTCGGATTCCTTACATGCTTTCCATGCACGGAGAAGCTACTCATCGAGGTGAAACTTCTTTCCTATTTGTAAACGGTAATCACAACGTAGCTCAATTTTTTTGTAATTTCCCCAAATTACGATGACAAGTGTAGTGTTCAAAACTGCATCTACGCACTGCACTAAAAGAATTTTTTTAGTATTTTTTCTCACGTGATCACCTGCATCGTTTTGTTGTTGTACTACTATAGTAGCCTAGGCTAGTCATAGTGGAAAGTAACTTAGACTACTCGAGTAACTCTATGGTTACCCTAAGAGCAAGTACTACCTCCGTCCTGGTTTACTCTTCCTATTTTGTAGTATCAAAATTTGACCATAGATTTAACTAACAAAATGTTAATTCATGTCACTAAGAACTATATCATTGGATTCATATTTGAACATAATTTCAAATGGTGTAATTTTTAGTGACATGCATTGGCATTTTCTTACATAAATATATGGTCAAATTTTATACTAAATAAGAGGTAGTACAAAAGTGGGTATAACGGCCCTCCACTATGTAGGCCAAAACACGTGCCAAATTCACTTGTGATGCATTTGCATCGATACCCCTCCGTTGCTCACCTGGTGCCCCAATCTCGATCACCTACTTTGCTCCGGTGCCAAATTAACTCACGCAATGAAAAAACACTTGCGTGGGAGAGAGAGAGGACCGAGGCAATTAAAAAAAACACTTGTTTGGGAGAGTGAGAGGCTGGTGTAGTTGGTTTGATTGATTTGTTTATACATGTGGGTATGTGTGCACAGCGGTGCCAACTCTCTCACATCGCGAGAGCGGTGCCAAAATCTTTTGATTTGACATCGATGCATATTATGGCATCGGCCACATAGTGGAAGGCAACAAATGCCCAAGCTCTTCACGTACTCCTAGGTAAATGAGAGGAAAGAGAAAGAGAGAGAGAGTGAAAAAATATCACTAGCCAGCCAACCCTATCGTATGAGCGAATGATATTGGTACCTCTTGATGACACGACAATCTTATACAGCCAACTGCTCTAATATGTTCTCTTCTTTTGCAGATAAAAAAAGACCCGAAAGTGAAAAATGTGTTGCACTATAACAATCTCATCGAATGCCTTGATCTCCATCTTACAGAAATTGATTTGATCGACTACCGAGGCAGCACATCTGAGATTAAATTGGCCAGGTTCTTTGTTCTGGAGGCAAGTGTGCTCAAGGTAACGAGGTTTGGCATTCTCTAGCGCAACAATGAATGGTGTGCTGATCACCGCAAGCGTCTAAGCCAAAATGACAAAGTCTTCGCAGAAGCTGAATTTGTTTTTGAAACATCAAGTGGCCAGAGACTCGAAAACTTATTTGCCCATTAGTGACTTGTCAGCGCGGTGGATTTTAGTTTGTACGATAATGCTGCATCCACCTAAAGTAATGAAAGTTCTTACGTAAACTTCCTAGTAATTCCCTCTTCGTAGGTGCAGCATTACTCCTAACATTTGTAATATCAGTTTGAAACTTGTAATATTGCCATGTCCTATTCCCGCGTTTTCAAAATCCTGGGAATCAAACAGGTCCTGAGTTGGTGATGATGTTGTGCTTGTCATCTTTCACCAATAGCTGTCGGATCTAGATCTGACGCATACAAACCAAACTTCTCCAGTTTTGCAAAAAGATGCCCGCACTTGTTCCCTATTTACAAACAACTCCTTGTCTCTCACAATCAGCCTTATCTCCTCCCCACCACATCTAGAAGGACATGGAATAATCTGGCGCGATGGCTGCTGCCGGCGTCGTCCACCCCCCAATCTTGGTGTTCCGTGCAATGCAAGGGCATCTACGCATGGGAAATTATGTCAAACACGGCTAGTTATAAGCAGGTTAGGTCTACAGCCATGATGATAGTGACTGCAGACGATGAGGCTGACTATGGTATGCCGAACACGGCGCCTATACTCAGGTGTCATCTCCGGTGTAGGGTCTTGTCACTTCACTGTGAGGAGCAACACGTAATAATTTGACCAATGGGTAGTACGGTGCTACTACATTAGTAGTAGTGCTACTACTAGTACTAGCACCACTGTCTGGATTTAGTAGTACTACCACGTCCATCTGGATTTAGTATTTGACTAGCAATATCTAGTAATGCATGTCACAAAAAATGTACTACTCCCTCTGTAAATAAATACATGGTGTATTGTTTTATTCCTACCGGCGAGGTAACTTAATGTCTTTTTTCTACTTATAATAGGATTACATGCAATGAACTAACCATCACATGTGATGTTTGGTAGTCTCAAGTCATTGAAAGCATGCACGGGCACCGAGGGGGACGCAGCTTCATTGACTTACTACACCTGCCTTTGGGTGTATGACACGTGGGTCCAACGGGTGGCTGGCCAACCTGTCATACAGCCAAAGGCAGGTGCAGTAGAGGGGCGAGGAGTAGATGGCCAACATGCACGTGAATTCAACGCAGTCTACACTTCTCATATAAAGGCTCCCGCCAGTCCAATCTACGAAATCCTACGCACCTACGCACCCAAGGGCAAGAGTGATCACTCCAATCGCAAGATCAGTTGACTAGAAGCTAGACCCATGGAGGCGATGAGCGCGAGCATCAGCTGGCTGTGCCAGATGGTCCACGACGCCGGCCTGCGGCTCGACACCGAGGAACGTCTCCAGGTAGTGCTTGAGGCCGCCAGGGCGAGGGGCCGCTTGGACGACAGCTTCGTCTCCTTGTTCGACGAGGTCCTCGTCGGCTTCCTCGACAAGTTCACCATCGTCAAGAAGCTCGCGGACGACCTTGACATACGCCTCCAGCCCACGCGCCCAGGCTCTATGATGCCTGCCACCCTCAACAGCCTCTATGCTGACAACCTATTCGACGCACTGGTGGCCCTGCGACTGCCCGCCGTCGCGTCGGAGAATGTCCACCTCGAGGTCGCGCTCGCCGCGCAGCGCCTGGCGCAACAAGACACCATCGACATAATCACCCACGTCTACGCGCAAATCGTCCACAAGGACTACTACATGCAAGAGGAGGACGATAGGACGCTGGCCTTCTTGGACCGCAGGGCAACCTTGGATGACATTGTTTAGAAGCACGTTGAGCTTGGCACTTACACCGCTGCTCCTCACACGTCGGTTGGTGACCCGGTGCACTAGGGTGTGAGGATGTCGTTGATGGATCCATACGTATTTTTATCTTTCCATCAAATCCATGTAGTAGTATATGGTACTACTAGTAATTATCTTACCTTTCGCAGCAACTTCATAATTTTCCTACGTACTCCATGCATGAACCGCGCCAGAACCAAACTTCTCATTACTCTAGGGAAAAACATTATTTCTATCTATCGGTCGCCCCATGGAGCAGAACCAAATTTTACAAGTTACAAGTTCAAAAGGAAAAGCCTATCGTATTCGCTTCGCACCCCCACACGGTTTGTCCGGCACACCACTCAAGGGGGAATGCATGCTGTGTTGCATTTTCACTTACAAGTGGGACCGCAGTTGAGCTAACCGACTATCGACAAACCCCCACCCCGCCCACTGTGCGATGGCTGAGAAAACAGGAGGGAGAAGAGATGGTTGTAGCTAGCACGGACTCCAAGAAAATTGGTGTCGGATGGGACTCGTGTGGGTGGCGTGTGCCGTACTGCTAGACATGAATGCTAGTTATGGCCCATGCCACCCCACTATATCGAGGTGCTGGTTACTCCACTATATCGAGTATGTAGAACAAATTTCCTCGAGTCTGTGCTCAGCCCTCCTCTATCTCTCTTCTCAGCCAGCCAACAGACGCACGGAGCCCATCGTCTGTTTGCTCATATGCGGTCCCACATGTCAGTGAAAACGCAAGAGGACCCACTGAACCTTCATATCTTTCACCTCGACGTGCTGGTGATGAAAAACAAATCCAATAAAGATGTTTGGTGGCCGCTTTTTGAGTTACTCAAGAGTAGTAAGATTCTATTTATAGTTTATCCCAAGATGCACATCACGTGGCTTCACCTACCACTCTATTTTCTTGCATGACACGACCTAGATGCTGGATGTCCCAAGTGTCGGCAAAATGAGGAAGAACTCGACCAAATCTTCGGTTGTGCTCTCGGATTAGACTAGTTGTGCTAACTTAAAATTTTATTGTGTAGAATGGATGCAAGTTTTGGTATTGGGAAGAAGAGTACAACGATATATTGATAGAGCGCAATTTAGTAGATGTTCTAGCACTTTTAGGTACCATAGAGGCTAGAGATGAGACTAGTGCACTTGTTGATAGAATAGAGGCTAGACACGTCTACTTATTTACACTCGAAGAAGAAAGAAGCACGCAAGATCGAGCCTCCGCAGGTCAACAATGAATGCATCGAGAAGGCATTAATCCAACTTATAGGAGCAGTTATGGAAGTTGGATATCTTCTAAAATGTATTCTTGTGGTTCTTGTTTTCTTTGGTCTTGCTTTTCTAGTCAAAATTTTGGTGATGTATTTCCATGTACCAAAAAATCAATGATGAAAAAAAGATATGTGTTTGCAAAGAAAAATGTACGCGGCCGGGATGCGGTCGCGCGTTCGGCGCACGACCACCGCATCCGAGAAATGGCCTGGACACGACCCCATTACCCTACCCAAACGGATAGAATCCGGGCAAAACGGAGGTCCATTTGGGTCGTGCGTTGGAGTTGGCCTTACAAGTGGGACCACAGTTGAGGAAACCGACTATTGGCAAACCCCCACCTCGCCCGCTGCGCGATGGCTGAGGTAGAGAAACGACGAGGTTGAAGAGATTGTTGTAGCACAGACTCCAAGAAATATGGTGTCAGATTGAAGTCGTGCTGGTGGCGTGTGCCGTACTCTTGGACATGAATGCTTGTTCTGGCCCATGCCACCCTACTACTCCTCCTACTACTCCTACTACTCCTATTGAGGATTTGAGGTGCTGGTTACATACAACGAACACATTAACATATGGCCCACCTCACACTGTGGCCAAATTTCCTGGAGTCAGTGCTAGGTTAAAAAGTGTTCTTTGTGAGGATGGGTGGCTGGTCTCAAGTTTAAAACTTGTTGTATTACGTACGTAGACGTAGAGATAGTGCAGCATGTGAAGCTAGTACAAATAGTGTACTATTGTTGATTGGCCTCATCCGACAACCTGTTGCAATGCATGTACAATTATGTATTCAGAAAATTTTTTTTTGCCTCATCGCAGCATCCACTAAGAGAAGTGACTCGATAGCCATTCATAAATTTAGTAAGTTTATCACAGGCATGTCATTTTATTACATACAACATGTCATCAACCCACAGCGAGAACGAGGATACATTATAAATACTAAAGTTTTCATCACACAACAAATAACAAGCAATGAAATTAACTTCAACCAATCCCCGGCGTTGGAAACACTTGCTTTGAACCACAAGTGATTCTCTGGGAAGGGCCAGCTATTGTAAATCTCGAGGCCAACGTAGGACTAATCATCCAGGCTGAAGCGGCCTACTATATCACAACCAGGGTAGGTAACCACCAAAATGTCCGAAGTATAGATACGGTTGCTTCTCATAAATGGTAGTAACGTTGTGTCAACAGCAGCTGGATCGGCTTTCACCATCATTGGATAGTTTTGTCCAAGGAAGAGCGAGTTTTCTCCAAGACTATCAATACTGTACCAGGGAGAAGGTGTTGGCGCTAGAACAATAGTATGCATCCCGAATACCATGCAACGGGTGTTGGAATAGGTCCGGAGAGTGCAACCATGGGAGACAACACCTGCTTCCTTAGTAGTAACATCAGAAGTGGCCTGTATATAGACAAGAAGGGGTGATCCATCGGAAGTTGCTAGGTGCCACTGAGTATATGGGCCCTCCTCGTCCTCATGCTCGTGATCATCACCATCGTCATCTCCCCCTTGGTTAGAAAATTTTCAAGTATAGGTGGTGGAATGTTCACAGGACCTTGGAAACACAAGAAGAAGGTTAATTAGTAGAGAAGGGAAACTTGCTAACTCACATGCATGTGGATGAAACAATTATAATTACGGTGGAAGACAAACGTACCGCAACTACGAGGATCCCATGCAAAAACAGTGCCACGAGTGGTGGCAGCAAACACAAGACCCTCGTATTGAATTGTATCACAGTACACATCCGTGTATAGAAACTGATTTTTGAGAAATATCCATCCAGCCGAACCACGAAGGATGACAACAAGCTTGTCGAAGATAGCAACAACTTGATAGTTCTTGTAATTCTAAGAGCAGTCGGGAAATCGACAAATTGCTATCTTCCGTAGACGACAGTCACCATGATCGTATTTGAATGTACATAGATCATCTGTGTGCTCAACCTCAGGGCATTCTGAGATTTTTGGAAGTGGAATCCACTGACGAGTGTACACATTCACAAGTTCCCACTCGCAATTGTACCCAATATAAAAAACCTAATCTCCATTTGCGCCAGCCCAGGCCTTACCCTGAAGCAATGGCATCTTGACATCACACGTATCGTTATCAAGCGGCATCAACTTGCACAAGGCGAGGTCTCCATCGTCCGCTCTCCAGCAAGCAGGGTCATGGCGAAGAAGATAGGGGAGATCAAACCGCTCCGGGACCATTGGATTCCTTGTAATGATGTTATTAGTTGAGTCGAGAATGGGCTTGAACGAACCTGCCATGCTAGCCGAGGTGATGACGTCGCACCGATCAATGAGTTCCCCCACCACGTCATCTTTCAGATCGGGGCAAGAATAACAGGGTCGTTTCCGGCTTGTTCCCTCCATAGAGAAGACGACCGAACAATGGAAGAAGGAAGGGTGAAGGCAAATGGGGGAGGGAGGAAGAGCGTGCGACAACAGTTCCAAATCAAGAGGGAAAGGCGAAGAGTCGGTGGACGGTTGCCAGTTTGCCACGGTACACGAAGAGGTGCCCCTGCCTACACGTCCTTTCGGAAATTGTACAAAAGGACTCGCCGTCGTCTCACTGACATGTTGGAACGGGACCACATGTCAACGAAACATGGTGTGTAATTTCTCGTGCAAAATGCGATCTGTCCGCATTGGCCCGAGGTGCCGCATTAGTTATCGACCTTTATTTTTTAACATACAATCTGAGTAGATAGCTCCTGTGGTCATCACACGTGAGCGGATATATAGGTGGGATAGGTGGGCAGGCGGCAACAATCTAAGTGCTAAAAGAGTTGATCTCGAAAAAAGAGTTGACCCAATGCTTGGTTTTGTTTGGATTTACCAACTATGACCATTGGATAGAGTGAATCAATGGCTTACGTTCAAACTTATTGTCATACTATAGACTGGTATAGGAACATGGAGAGATTTGGTTGATTTTATATGTTCTTCCACTCCGAGGTTTGTAGCTCCTTCTCGGTCGTCGGGAATCTATGTTCTTCCACTCTTTCGTTTAAGACATGAGCTTTGTTCATCCTGTTGCCGACACGCGGGACATCTATATGCCTCAATTTTACAAAATCATACTATATGCCTCCATGATACGTGGGACATCTAGCATCAAGGTGGTGTGTCATGCAAGAAAATTGAGATATGAAGTGCGTAAGTGAGTCGTGCACTTCGATGGCACCTAGTACTATGCAATATTTTTTCTCCTCGATGGCACGTGAATAGTGCACATAGAGCACGGGATGGTAGCCATGGACATGGTCGGCCCTTTTTGAAGAGAGTACTAATAAATAACTTTGATGTGTCCCGTCAACTCGCAGAACGACGAGAAGCTTGCTTACTACGCCTTCTCCCTCGCCAACGCGTGCGCGGTAGCTCGCAGCACGAGGAGAAACTTTTGCTTACAAGCGGTGGACGTGCAACAGTTCATTTGGTGTCAGATTGACAGAAGTACTACTTTAGTACCATCATTATTGTTCGACTTTCGGAAGAGGAGAACAGCCAAGCGCAAGGTCACCTACTAACCTAGTACAGTACTAATTTAGCCAAAGCTGGTCCACCTTTTTAGAGCATGGTTAATAAATATAGGCAGCTCTTGCAGTGGCACATCATTTAGAGCAAGTACTCTCTTCTTAGGAACAAAGGAGGTGAAACAAAAGTTGGAGTGGATGCTAGATTGCCAATTAAAACATGATTACATAGGGAAAAAAATCCTATAGCATTCTATCCTATGAATCAAACGACCAATGTAGGAAAATTACGAGGGGGGTCTCTCCAGCAGTGTTCCTTGGCTCACACCTAGCATCACGGTGGTCGAACTTGGACTCATTCATCTCGTACACGTGGCATCTCAGATCTGGAAACAAGGTGACGCGACCTCTCACTTCCTCCGCCATTTGAAGCGGCGCGCCGGTGGAGGGCTAGCATACTCCAATATTAGGTTGGATCTATGTGATGTGGCAACTTCATATACTAACCGAATGCTGGCTATATACTACGGTACTTACACTCCAAGAAGTGACTCAAAAACCATTCATAAATTGAGTCTATGACATGCATTTGCAACTGAAATGTACCATTCATTAAATACAAAAAGTCATCAACACACAACGACAACGAGGATACTTGTTGGATTACATATTATTTCCAACAAAACATTATAGCAAATACTATCATCGCACAACAAATAACAAGCAATGAAATGAACTTCAACTCAACCAATCCTCGGCGTTGGAAACGCTTGCTTTGAACCATAGGTGCTGTGGGAAGGGCCAACTATTGTTAATATCGAGAGCAATGCAGGACTGATCATCTAGGCTGAAGCAGCATATATCAAGACCAGGGTAGGGAACCACTGAAATGTCTGAGGTATAGATACAGTTTCTACTCATAAATGGTAGTAACGTTGTGTCAACAACAGCTGGATCGCCTTTCACCATCATTGGATAGTTTGGTCTAAGGAAGAGCGAGTTTGCTCCAAGACTATCAATACTGAACCAGGGAGAAGGTGTTGGCGCTAGCACACTAGTATCCGTCCTGAATACCATGCAACCGGTGTTGGAATAGGTTAGGAGAGGGCGACCATATGGGAGACAACACCTGCTTCTGTCGGGTTTCGGGTTCCGGCAGACCCTTGAGGTTCGAACACTGGGGTGCGCGCGGAGATCTCTCCCCTACCGTTCTACGTCCGATCCCCTCGTGCGAACTAAGATGAAAATGATGAACACCACAAGGGACACGAGATTTATACTAGTTCGGGCCATCGTTGTGGTGTAATACCCTACTCCAGTGTGTGGTGTGGTGGATTACGTCGGGGGCTGATGATGAACAATACAGAGGAAGAACAGCCTCGTGAGAGGTGTTCTTGAGCTAGTGCGGTGAGTTCTACTTGGTCTCCAGATTTCTAGATACCCCTACACTGTGGTGGCTAGCTCTATTTGTAGAGGCCCTGGGCCTCTCCCCGAAATAATTGAGCGGGAAGGGCGCCAACAATTGGCCATTTTGAAGGGGAACATCTAGTACAAGTTATCCTGACCAAAGGTGGTCTTCGGCTGCCAAAAGCTCTGGTGGTGACGCCATCTTGGGCTCCATGGTGACCTCCGTCCGGCCGTCCAGCTGGTCTTGGTCTCGTTGCACTGGAATGGTAACCTTTGCCTGATGCCTTGGCCTGTGCTTGCCTGCTTTGCACCAAAGGGGAAACAAGGACTCTGCACAGGCCAGCGCCCGCCTGGCGCCCGCCTGGTTTTGATCGTCATGGCTTGCATCACTGGATCCTCGCGAGGTACCCTTGCATTGATCTCTCCGCCTTCTCGCGAGCCTGCCTAATGAGGCCGCTCCTAAGGAAGCTTCCTGTCGTTCGCCCGCGAGGCTTGGCCGCTCGCGAGGGTCTTGAGCTTGTGTTTATGAAGATGGGCCGCGCTGGGCCACCACTTGAGCCACGCCGCAGGCCGCAGGCAGGCAAGTCTGGGGACCCCCGTTCCCAGAACGCCGATAGTAGCCCCCGGGCCCGAGGCGCGCGCGGGCTTGGCTTAGCGACGAAGCGAAGGGGCAAGCGCGAAGCGCTGCGGGCCCTAACAGCCTGCGGCCTTGGGCGCCGCGTGACGGTTGATTGGACGTGGGCGGTTGCGCTTCCCACGATGACTCGGCAACCGCGCGACTTGACAAGTCCCTCCATGCAGAGATATGGGTCATGATTACCTGCGATCGTGGTGCTCGGCGGTTGGTCTTCTCCGGCTATAAGTACGGGGCTGCGTGAGCTCCGCCAGTTCGCCCCTTTCTGCTTCTTCTCTACTCCTCCTTGGCTACTCGCCGTCCTCATGGCCCCGAAGAGGTTCTCAGCCGCAGAGAAGGGAAAGGCTCGCCAGGCAGGGCCTGACTTCTCCCCGGCCTAGCGCGGCCGAGGTCGTCCTTGCAAGCATCCTGCAGTCCCCGTAGCGGCTTCCCGCGGCCACGGAGGTGGTTCCCTGCGCGGTGGTGAGCGCCCGACTGCTGAGGGGAGGCATGCCATGACCGCGCGGCCCCCAGACCGCGCTTCCGCTCGGCGCAGGTGCTGCCGGAGTTTGTAGTGTGGTCGGTGGACCCGGCCAACACCTGGCTCCAGCTCCCCCGCTTATTCGTTGGTGATCTGTCGGCCAGCGCCCGGTGTGGCTTCTGGCTCCAGGTGGATGGTTGTTGCAGCAAGGCCTCCTGGGCTTCGTTGGAGGTCTCCCCTTCCGAAAATGGGGCCCTGACTCGCGGCTGGCAAACGTTTGCCCACGCGCGTGGCCTGAATCAGCGGTGCACCCTGCACTTTAAGTTCGATGGCGACACCACCCTCTACGTGAGGGTGTTTGGGGAAGATGGTCGCCGCGCTGGGTGCTGCCCCGAAGATGGTGACCGCGGCCGCCTGCCCTGCCCCGGTACCGACCAGGATGAAGACGGCGCCAGGCGTGCCGGCGGCGGTGCCCGGGGCTCGCCAAGTCTCGGCGATTCTCCCTTAGGCAGCAGCTCCTCTAGCGGTGGCCGCGACCAGCCCCCGTGCCGTCGCGCCTGCCTTGGTGAAGGCAGCGGGTCCACCCGCCGCCGCGCCCCGGTGAAGCGAGAGGAGGCGTCCGCCTGAGCCCCAGGAGCAGCTCGAGCTTTTGCTGTAGGTTGGTGTAGGGCAGGTCGTGTCCTATTTCGTTTCCTTTCTTTCCTACGTAAGAAGAAGGTTGTACAGGGCCCCATGAGGGTGTGTTAGAACTGTTGCTATCAACCGTTGCGTTGCTTTTGCCATTTCCGCGCTATATTTCCATAATGCGTGTCCACGTGTGGGAGTCATTTAAGCTTGATGGAGCTTGACGCGGCCCTTGCCTCCCGAGGCTGAGGCCTCGCGATGATCTTCGTGTCCTGCAAGGATTAGTTAGAGGGGCAACCCTTGACCCTGGCAGCGGGGGGCGATCAGCCTAGGTCTTGCGTTCGTGTCGCGATGACCGTGAGGCATGGACTGGGAGGGGTACTCCCGTAGAGGACTCAGACAGGAAAGCTCCAGACGATTGGGGCCGAAGACGCTCGCGAGGGCGCCCGCGAATATCCCTCGCGAGACTTGTGCGAGAGAAAACGAGGCGAGTAGATGAAAAGGACAGAGAGCCACAAGCCAGGAATGCCAACAACTCCAATAAGACTTCAAACAGGGATAAACACGCCAACTGCAGAAAGCAAATGAAAAGCCGCGTCCGTCACCTATCCTAGTATTCGACGTCTTCTCACCAGCGCGGAGCTAAGTGCTGCCACTAGGCGTGGGCGGGAGCCCCCGAGGCCCAAGGGCGGCACTCCGGAGACTCCGGGGCGTGTACATCCCCACTCATTATTACGTGAGAGTGTCATGGGCGGTGAGCTTCACAGGCGTTCGTCTTCTTCACAGGCACCGGGCCTTTTCCAAAATGCGATAGCTTCACAGGCATTGGCCTTCTTCACAGGCACCGGGCCTTTCCCAAAACGTGATATCTTCACAGGCATTGGCCTTCTTCACAGGCACCGGTCCTTTCCCAAAACGCGATATCTTCACAGGCATTGGCCTTCTTCACACGCACCGGGCCTTTCCCAAATTGTGATATCTTCACAGGCATTGGCCTTCTTCACAGGCACCGGGCCTTCCCCAAAACGCGATATCTTCACAGGCATTGGCCTTCTTCACAGGCACCGGGCCTTTCCCAAAACGCGATATCTTCACAGGCATTGGCCTTCTTCACAGGCACCGGGCCTTTCCCAAAACGCGATATCTTCACACGCATTGGCCTTCTTCACAGGTGTCGGGCCTTTCCTAGGCGCTAGGCCTCGCTCAGGGGTAGAACTTCCGGAGATGTTGAATGTTCCACGCGTTCTGGATGGGTGCTCCCTCCGGAGTCTCCAAGCGCGCGGAGCCAGGCCTGGAAACATGAACAACCTTGCACGGGCCCTCCCACATGGGAGAGAGCTTCTGCAGCCCCTCCCTGGAGAGAACTCACCTGAGCACAAGATCCCCTACCTCGAGGGTCCTGGGGCGGATGTTGCGGCAGTGGTATCGTCATAGTGCTTGTTGATACCTTGCCGCTCGCAGTGCAGCTTCTCGACGGCGTTCCTCCCCCAGCACGAGATCCGTCCCCCGCGTGGCGTCTTGCCGAGCCTCGTCGAACGCCAGGACCTGTGCGGAGCGACGCCTCACCTCGTAAGGGAGAACTACCTATGCTCCGTAGACGAGGAAGAACGGGGTCTCGCCAGTCGACTTGGTCGTTGTCGTGCGGATGGACCACAACACGGACTGGAGTTCGTCGTACCAACCCCTGCCACAGGCCTCCAGCTTCTTCTTGAAGGTCCTGGCTTTGAGGCCCCTCAGGACCTCCGCGTTGGCTCGTTCAGCCTGACCATTGCTCCGGGGGTGTGCTACCGAAGCGTAGCATATCTGCGTTCCAAGGTTAGCACAGTACGTTTTGAAGAGATTACTGGTGAATTGCGAACCGTTGTCCGTGATGATTCGGTTAGGCACCCCAAACCGACTCACGAGGCCCTTGATGAACTTGACTGCCGAGCCTGCCGGGATTGTGCGTACAGCTTCCACTTTGGCCCACTTGGTGAACTTGTCCACAACGACGTAGAGGTAGCGATAGCCCCCTGGCGCCCGAGGGAACGGGCCTAGAATGTCCAACCCCCAAACTGCAAACGGCCAGGAGAGGGGTATGGTCTGCAGACCTCTCGCAGGCTAATGGATCTGTTTAGCATGAAACTGGCAGGCCTCGCAAGCTTTTACCATCTCAACGGCGTCATTGAGTGCTGTGGGCCAGTAGAACCCGCTGGGAAACGCCTTGCCGACAAGGGCTCATGACGACGAGTGGTGCCCACAGTCTCCACCGTGTATGTCCTCTAGCAGTTCCTTTCCTTGCTCCCTGGAGATGCAACGCAGGGACACGTCGTTTGGCCGCTTCCTGTAGAGCTCGCCGTCCTGAATGCAATAAGCCATGGCCTGCCGTGCTACACGCTCCGCCTCCTCCTCTTTCTCCGACAGAATCCCTCGCATCAGGTAGTCCTTGAGCTCCAGGATCCAACACCCCTCCTGAGGCTCCAACGCCAGGAGTAGGCGCGCTCCCGAGGCCGGGCCACAGACTGGAGCTCCCGAGGCAGGCGGCTGAGGAGGATCCTCTCTTGGTTGCGCCATTCCTGCCGGCAACGGCACCACTAAAGGCTTGAAGAGCCGCTCCTCAAAGACGCCAGGCTCCTGCGGCAGCCGCCTAGACGCCCTTCTGGCAATGTCGTCAGCTTCCTGATTGGTGCCACGAGGCACATGCTGCAATTCCAGTCCCCAGAACTGTTTCTCCATCCTGCGGACTTCAGCGAGGTAAGCCTCCATGTGCTCGTCCTTTGGCTCGTATACCTTGTTGGAGAAGTTGACGAGGAGCTGTGAATCCCCCTTGATGGTGAGGCGCTTTACCCCTAGGGCGATCGCGGCTTTCAAGCCCGCTATCAGGCCTTTATACTCTGCTATGTTGTTGGAGACCTTTTCTCCGTGCTGGAAACAGAGTTGCACGGCATAGTAGAGTTTGTCCTGGGTGGGGGATACGAGCACGGCGCCAGCTCCCGTGCCGTGTCGGGAGAATGCCCCATCGAAGTACATGACCCATCCGTCTGGCGCTTTGCTTCCTGGGGAGAGTGATCGGTCTTCACCTGCCTCGAGACCCGACGCTTCTGTCCATTCTGCCACGAAATCTGCCAGCGCGGCTCCCTTGATGACTCTGGTCGTACTGAATTCCAGCTGAAATGCTTGTAGTTTGATGTTCCACTCTGCGACCCTTCCAGCTGAGTTGGGGCTCCTGAGTACCCTTTCCAAGGGGTAGGCAGAGACGACCTTCATGGGGTGGCCCTGGAAGTAGTGCCGCAATTTGCGCGAGGCCACCAATAGCTCAAGGAGGAGCTTTTGAGGCATGGGGTACCGCGCCCTTGCGTCCCGCAGCACTGTCCTGACAAAGTACACGGGATGCTCGACGAGATTGAGGGTGTCTGCGCATCATGCGTTCTCCAGTGGTCGGGGCGCCTCCTGAGGCGATGGAGCCCCCAGCGCTTGGTCGTCTGCAGAGGCCTCTTCCCCCCCAGGTGCGTCCCCCTGGCGCGGCCGTTCCTCTCCGGCTGCGGTTGTGGTTCTCGCGAGGCCCTCCTGGCCTTGCTCTGCCTCGGTCTGGGCGGTTCATATGGCTCCTGCTCGGCGCTCTTCCCTGGCCGCCACCAAGGCTGCGCTAGCAGAGTAAGGGGTGGCCGCTAGGTAGAGCACCAGGGGCTCCTGAGGGCGTGGTGCCACCATCACTGGTGGGCTGGTGAGGTACCTCTTGAGATCCTGGAACGCACTGTTGGCCTCTTCAGTCCATTCGAAGGGGCCCTTCTTCTTCATCAGCTTGAAGAAGGGCAGCGCTCGTTCCCCTAGCTTGGAGATGAAGCGCCCCAACACAGTCACGCGCCCAGTGAGCTTCTGCATTTCCCTGAGGGTCGTTGGCGGGCTCATGTCCTCGACCGCCTTGATCTTCTCTGGGTTGGCCTCGATGCCCTATGGGACACGAGGAAACCGAGGAGCTTGCCGGAGGGGACTCCGAACACGCACTTCTCCAGGTTGATTCGTAGATCCACTTCATTGAGGCTCGCAAAGGTTTCCTACAGGTTCTGAATCAGGGTTTTTGCTTCTCGAGATTTCACCACGATGTCATTGACGTAAGCCTCGGCGTTCCTCCCAAGCTGCCGGCCTAAGGCGATGTGCATCAGTCGCTGAAAGGTTGCGCCCGTGTTGCGCAACCCAAATGGCATGCACGTATAGCAGTATACCCCGCACGGGGTTAGGAAGGCCGTCTTCTCTACGTCTTCCACTGCCATCTTGATCTGATGATAGGCTGAGAAGGCATCCAGGAAGCACAACAAGTCACATTCTGCGGTGGAGTCAACGATCTGGTAAATGCGGGGGAGCGGAAATGGGTCCTGCGGGCAAGCTTTGTTGAGGTTGGTGAAGTCGACACACATGCGCTCCTTTCCCCCCTTCTTTGGCACGACAACAGGATTAGCCAGCCAATCGGGGTAGCGGACCTCGCGGATAACCCCTGCCGCTTCCAGTTTCCGGGTCTCTTGAATGATGAAAGCCTGTTTCTCGGTGGACTGCCTCCTTGCCTTTTGGTTCATGGGGCGTACGTTGGGGCACACGTTGAGGTGGTGCTCGATCACATCTCTCGGAACTCCTGCTAACTGATTAGGTTCCCATGCGAACACCTTCTTGTTCACGCGCAGGAATACGGTCAGGGCCTTCTCCTGCTCGGGCTCGAGATTGGCCCCTGAGGGAGTCCTGGATTAGGGGGTGTTCGGATAGCCGGACTATACCTTCAGCCGGACTCCAGGACTATGAAGATACAAGATTGAAGACTTCGTCCCGTGTCCGGATGGGACTTTCCTTGGCGTGGAAGGCAAGCTTGGCGATGCGGATATTCAAGATCTCCTACCATTGTAACCGACCTTGTGTAACCCTAACCCTCTCCGGCGTCTATATAAACCGGAAGGCTTTAGTCTGTAGGACAACTTCATCATACAACAATCATACCATAGGCTAGCTTCTAGGGTTTAGCCTCTCTGATCTCATGGTAGATCTACTCTTGTACTACCCATATCATCAATATTAATCATGCAGGACGTAGGGTTTTACCTCCATCAAGAGGGCCCGAACCTGGGTAAACTTCGTGTCCCTTGTCTCCTGTTACCATCCGGCCTAGACGCACAGTTCGGGACCCCCTACCCGAGATCCACCGGTTTTGACACCGACATTGGTGCTTTCATTGTGAGTTCCTCTGTGTCGTCACTTTTGGGCCCGATGGCTCCTTCGATCATCTATAATGATGAAGTCCAGGGCGAGACTTTTTGCCCCGGACAGATCTTCATCTTTGGCGGCTTCGCACTGCGGGCCAATTTGCTTGGCCACCTGGAGCAGATCGAAAGCTACGCCCTAGCCATCAGGTTAGGTTTGGAAGCTTAAACTACACGGCGGACATCCGCGGGGATTTGATCTTCGACGGATTCGAGCCACAGCCGAGCGCGCCGCACTGTCTCGAGGGGCATGATCTAGCTCTGTCGCCGAACAGTGCCCTGGAGGCCGCACACACACCGGTTCCGACCCTTAATTCGGAGCCTATTGCGCCAATCGAGGATGAGCGGTTCGACGTCACCTTGGGGGCTGCGATCTCAAAGGCGATCGAGCCGAACGCCAGCCCCGCGCTCCGCACGGCCCGTGACTCCGAGGAGCCGGATTCCTCTCCGAACTCCGAGCCCCCCGCGCCCCTACCGATCGAATCCGATTGGGCGCCGATAATGGAGTTCACCTCCGCGGACATCTTTCAGCACTCGCCCTTCGGCGACATCCTAAACTCTCTAAAGTCTCTCTCTTTATCGGGAGAGCCCTGGCCGGACTACGATCAGCAAGGATGGGATACGGGCGATGAAGAAATTCAAAGCCCACCCACCACCCACTTGGTAGCCACTGTCGACGATTTAACCGACGTGCTAGATTTCGACTCCGAAGACATCGACGGTATGGACGCCGATGCAGGAGACAATCAAGAACCAGCGCCTATAGGGCACTGGAAATCCACCTCGTCATATGACATATACATGGTGGATACTCCAAAAGATGGAGATGGCGATGGAACAATGGGGGATGAAACCTCCAAGAAACAGCCAAAGCGCCGGCGTCAGCGGCGCCGCTCTAAATGCCGCCGAAGCAAAAACGGTGATTCCGGCACGGGAGATAATACTACCCCGGATAGCGCCGAAGAACACCCCCCCAGCAAGATTCGGCACAGGAAGATGGCAAAGCCAGCCCTCATGAGAGAGTGGCAGACAGAGAGGTTGAGGATGACCATTATATGCCTCCCTCCGAAGACGAGGCAAGCCTCGACGACGACGAATTCGTCGTGCCATCAAATCCTGCCGAACAAGAGCGTTTTAAACGCAGGCTTATAGCCATGGCAAGCAGCCTCAAGAAAAAGCAGCAACATCTTAGAGCTGATCAAGATTTGCTAGTTGACAGATGGACTGAAGTCCTTGCGGCCGAAGAGTATGAACTCGAACGCCCCCCAAGAGTTACCCAAAGCACAGGCCGCTACCCCGATCAGGGGAGGAAGCACCTACATCACCAGCGCACGACATGGCCGACCGGCCACCTCGCGGCCGCGACAAAGAGGCCTCTCGGCCCTCCACCCAAGCCATTCCCTGGCGCCATTCAACTAAGGCACGGGAAAATGCGCCAGACCTACAAGACGTACTGGAGGACAAGGCAAGGCAAACAAGATCGATCTACGGATCGCACAGGCGCCACACGGCACGTGACGGTGATCTTCATTCCGGATACCATAAATCCGGCCGGGTCGAACACAACAGACATAGCTCCTTCGAGCTGCGTCGTGATATAGCCCAGTATAGAGGCGCCGCACACCCACTATGCTTCACAGATGAAGTAATGGATCATAAAATCCCCAAGGGTTTCAAACCCGTAAACATCGAATCATATGATGGCACAACAGATCCTGCGGTATGGATGGAGGATTATCTCATTCATATCCAAATGGCCCGCGGCGATGATCTACACGCCATCAAATACCTCCCTCTCAAACTTAAGGGACCGGCCCGGCATTGGCTTAATAGCTTGCCGGCAGACTCAATCGGTTCTTGGGAGGACCTGGAAGCCACATTCCTCGACAACTTCCTGGGCACTTATGTGCGACCACCGGATGCCGATGACTTAAGCGACATAATTCAGCAGCCAGAGGAATCGGCCAGGCAATTCTGGACACGGTTCCTAACAAAGAAAAACTAGATAGTCGACTGTTCGGACGTAGAGGCCCTAGCAGCCTTCAAGCATTATATCCGCGACGAGTGGCTTGGCCGGCACCTGGGACAGGAAAAGCCGAAATCCATGGCAGCCCTCACGACACTCATGACCCGCTTTTGTGCAGGAGAAGACAGCTGGCTCGCTCGCAGTAACAACTTAGCAAAGAACCCTGGTAATTCAGATACCAAGGACAAAAGTGGCAGGACATGCCGGAACAAGCAAAAGCGCCGCGTTAGCAGCGACAGCAACGAGGACACGGCAGTTAATGCCGGATTCAGAGGCTACAAATCCGGTCAGCGAAAAAGCCATTCAAAAAGAATACTCAGGGGCCGTCCAGTTTGGACCGAATACTCGACCACTTGTGCCAAATACATGGCACCCCCGAAAAGCCAGCCAATCACACCAACAGGGATTGTTGGGTGTTCAAGCAGGCAGGTAGGCTAAGAGCCGAAAATAAAGACAAGGGGCTGCATAGAGATGACGAGGAGGAGCCCAGGCCGCCGAACAACAGTGGACAGAAGGGTTTTCCCCCACAAGTGCGGACGGTGAACATGATATACGCAACCCACATTCCCAAGAGGGAGCGGAAGCGTGCGCTATGGGACATATATGCGATGGAGCCATTTGCCCCAAAGTTCAACCCATGGTCCTCCTGCCCGATCACTTTCGATCGAAGGGACCATCCCACTAGCATCCGTCACGGCGGCTTCGCCGCATTGGTTCTCGACCCAATTATCGACGGATTTCATCTCACAAGAGTCCTCATGGACGGCGGAAGCAGCCTGAACCTGCTTTACCAAGATACAGTGCGGAAAATGGGCATAGATCCCTCAAGGATTAAGCCCACAAAAACGACCTTTAAAGGCGTTATACCAGGTGTAGAGGCCAACTTCACAGGCTCAGTAGCACATGAAGCGGTATTCGGATCTCCGAACAATTTCCGAAGCGAAGAGTTAATCTTCGATATAGTCCCGTTTCGCAGTGGCTATCACGCCCTGCTCGGGCGAACCGCATTTGCAAAGTTCAATGCGGTGTCGCACTACGCATATCTCAAGCTCAAGATGCCAGGCCCTTGAGGAGTAATTACGGTCAATGGAAACACCGAGCGCTCCCTCCGAACGGAGGAGCACACGGCGGCCCTCGCAGCGGAAGTGCAAAGCAGCCTTTTTAGGCAATTCTCCAGTCCGGCCGCTAAAAAGCCGGACACTGTCAAGCGCACCCGGATTAACCTACAACAAGACTGCCTGGCATGTTTTGAGCAGGCGTAGCAATGCGGCCCCAACCCCAGCCCTCAAGACGTAGCGAAACCAGTGCTTCGCGTACATAACTACGCTCTTGAAATACCATGGGCGCAGGGGAAGGGGAACAATCACGGCGAGCCCAAAACACGGCCTAAACCGTACTAGGGGCTGCCGAATTCTTTTTAATCTTTTCTTACTTTCAGGACTTCATACTTCGGATGACCTGTTCGGCAATTCAACTGCCGCACAAACGATGCAAGATCCAGGGAAGCAGACAAGCCATGCCGCACTATGGAACTCCCAGGTGGTCTCTATTACGAGCAGTATACCTGTTTTGAATACAATTCCGCGGCATGCCCCTGGCCAGGACATGTTAAATAGTCCAATATCTTTTGCTTATCGCACTATTTGTATCGTTCTGCTTTGATAGCAGCCTTTTTATAAACAATGCATAGCTTTTTGTCTATTTTTTGCATTGTCCTCTTTTCATATATATGTTTATTAATGACATGTTGCACGCGTACACCGTGGTACGGCAAACACGCCAGGGGCTTCGGTACCCCTCAATATGGTGTGAGAAGTCCGTACACTTTCACAAGTGCGGCACCCCGAACTTATAGCACTATATGCATCGGCTCCGAATCATGATTTGGGTCAATAGTTGGGTTTGCCCGGCTCCTATGCTTTGGTGCCTTACGTTCCGCTATATCGGCTAAGGTAGCAGTAGGAGAACCACTGCGATTGTGCCCCATTTGAGCTGGGCTGAGCACCTTAGTGGAGAAAGCTAAAACTGACTGTCATGATGAGGCGAGAGACCGGTCGCTGTTCGAGAGGTTTTTCGAGTCCCTAAAGACTTATGCCGCTTCGAGCGAGGAGCCGGCTTTGTCCGGCCAAGGCGTGGATAGCGCCCCGAACTCGGTCTTCCGAACTAGGGGCTTCACCAAAATTTAAAATTATAGAGTTCTATGGCTAAGTGAGAGTGTTCAAGCATTATAGTCCGATTGCCTGGTTCGTTGTGCTGAGCGCCTCCCTCGAAGGACCCAAATATAGGAAAAAGAGCGCTCAGGTTTATCCCGAACACCCCAGCACTAGTGGCATGGGGGCAGAAGCCGACGACTAGCCATCTCTCAATTTTTGATAAACGGCCGCACAGAAAGTAATATTTTAAAATCAACAAGCATTGCTTAGCGCATATGAACATGTTTTCAGCGCACAGGATAAAACGAGCGATTTCATTCAAAAATTACATCCTTGGTACATTCATCTGCCATAAGGCGGGCTCCCGGCAGAACATCCTTATAATAGTTCTCGGGCTTGCGATGCTCCTTCCCCGCGGCGGCCCATCCCTCACAAGCTTCTCACCGTCCAGCTTACCCCAGTGCACCTTTGCACGGGCAAGGGCCCTACGGGCGCCTTCGATGCAGACGGAGCGCTTGGTAACCTCAAGCCTGGGATGGGCCTCCACCAACCGCCGCACCAGCCCGAAGTAGCTCCCTGGCAGGGCCTCTCCAGGCCACAACCAAACTATGAAGCCCTTCATGGCCTGTTCGGCCGCCTTGTGAAGCTCGACCAGCTGCTTTAGCTGGTCGCTCAAAGGCACAGGGTGTCCGGCCTCAGCATACTGGGACAACAACACCTTATCCGTCGATCTACCCTCTTCGGCTCGGTAGAATGCGGCGGCATTGGATACGCTACGGGGAAGATCTGCGAATGCCCCTGGAGAGCTCCGAATTCGGGTAAGTAACAAGTAGTTTACTTTTATATTTCTGCTTTGCATAAAGAATGCCTTACCCGCCGCTATCTTTTTCACCGCATCCAACTCCTGGAGGGCCTTTTGGGCTTCGGCCTTGGCAGACTTGGCAGTTTTAAGGGCCGCCGCGAGCTCAGACGCTTGCGTCTTTGACTCAAGCTCCAAACTCTCATGTTTTTTCATGAGAGCCTAAAGCTCTTGCTGCATCTCGCCGACCTGGGCCTCAAGTTTCTCTCCCTTGGTGCGCTCCGCGGCCGCTTTCTTTTCGGCCTTGGACAGTGCCTGCTTGAGGGTCGCCACCTCAGTCGTGGCCCCTACAATAAGCATTACAATCCTGTCATTTTTTGCAATTGCGTCTTTTTATAGACACTTTTTCTGTAAGGTATCTCTTACCTTCTTTCTCCTCGAGCTGCCGCTTGGCAAGGCCGAGCTCTTGCTCGGTCCGCTCGAGGCCCTGTTTCAGGGCACCCACCTCCGCAGTCAGTGCGGCGGTGGCTAGCAGCGAAGCCTGCATACACATATTGTCTTTTTTATTAGACTCGTGCGAATATTGATAGATCCTCTATTCGGCTTTTCTTTCCGAACGCCAAACAGAGCATCAGGGGCTACTGTCTATGTGATAACATTTTGACATATTTTTACTTATCTTGAAGCCTGTTAGAAGGCTAGCACAAGCTTTAGTCAGTCCGCTCTTGGCGGACTGAACCTTCTGGATCACCGTACTCATGATAGTACGGTGCTCCTCGTCGATGGTTGCGCCCTTAAGCACCTCCAGTAGATTACCCGGCGCCTCCGGTTGGACGGAGGCCGCCGGCTCATTAGGCTTGCTCATCTTGACAGGAGTTAGCCTGCCGCGGTTCGGAACCGTTGAAGATTCCGGCGCGGTGTCCGGCTCAAAGCCGGACTTGGAGCCCTGGGGGGTCTTGTCCCCTTTACTCCTGGAGTCCGGGAGGTCGCGTTGCGGCTCCTCCAGGCCACCTCCTCTTGCCCCGGAGCTTGTCGCGATGCCACTTCGGCGTCGTCAGCCGTGCGGGGGGAGACAACGGGCGGAACTGAATTCACATCCGATGAATCCAGGGAGCCACTCGACGACTCGTCGAGCCCGTCCTTGGGCGGGCTGCATAAGTATATTCGACGTTAGGGAAAGCTGTGCAAACAAAGGAATATCACGAGTTACTCTCGTATCCGAATACTTACGATGCCGCCGGACGCTTGGCCCTGTCTGGCCACTCCTAGTCGTCCTTGTCGGTGGAGTAGTCCGGCGGAGGGGTCTTCCTCTTCTTGGACCCTTTGGCCTCCCCCGTTGGGGCGGCGTTCCTCTTCTTTCCTCCCCCCGCTCGAGGGGGAGAGGTTTCTTCTTCCTCCTCCTCATCTTCACGGGAGGAGTGCGTCTCGGATTTGTCGGATGACGAGTCCGACACCACCATATGCCGGGCACTCTTTCGAGTCCCCGTGGCCTTCTTCTCCGGCACCACATAAGGTGCCGGAACCAGCAGCTCCACTAGGAGAGCAGGGGCTGGGTCTTCGGGCAAGGGAGCCGGACAGTTAATCGGTCCGGACTTCGCCTGCCAAGCCTGTCAAAGGTGAGGGAGTTTAGATCCCACATAGAGTCAAACTATGGAAAAACTTAAACATCCTGTAAAAGGTGAAAGTAGCATACCTCGCTAGCGTGACGCTGCGAGCTGTATCCGCGGTCCTCGGAAGCGGATGCGGGAGCCTCGGCGCCTTTGCTTAGCACCTTCCAGACGTCTTCATACGTCGTGTCGAAGATCATGTTAAGGGTTTGGTGCTGCGCCGGGTCGAACTCCCACAGATTAAAGTCCCATTGTTGACACGGGAGGATCCGGCGGACGAGCATAACCTGGACTACATTAACAAGCTTGATCGGCTTGTTCACCAGGGACTGGATGCATGTCTGCAGTCCGGTCACCTCTTTTTCGTCGCCCCACGACAGGCCCGTCTCTTTCCCGGACATAAGCCGCGTGGGGGTCCGGATCGGAACTCAGGGGCCACGATCCATTTCGGATCGCGCGGCTCGGTGATGTAAAACCACCCGGATTGCCACCCCTTCAGGGTCTCCACGAAGGAGCCCTCGAACCATAGGACGTTGGCCATCTTGCCCGCCATGGCGCCTCCGCACTCCGCCTGGCTGCCGCGCACCACCTTGGGCTTGACGTTGAAGGTCTTGAGCCAGAGGCCGAAATGGGGGCGGATGCGGAGGAAAGCCTCGCACACGACGATAAATGCCGAAATGTTGATGACGAAGTTCGGGGCCAGATCGTGGAAATCCAGGCCGTAGTAGAACATGAGCCCCCGGACAAATGGGTGGAGTGGAAAACCCAGTCCGCGGAGGAAGTGGGGAAGGAATACTACCCTCTCATGGGGCCTTGGGGTGGGGAGAAGCTACCCCTCCTCGGGAAGCCGGTGCGCGATGTCTTTGGTCAAGTATCTGGCCCTCCTTAACTTTTTTACATGGCCCTCCTTGACGGAGGAGACCATCCACTTGCCTCCCGCTCCGGACATTGCTGGAGAAGGTTGAGGTGTGAAGTGCAGGCTTGGGCGCTGGAGCTCGAGTGCGCGGAAGATGGATAGGCAAAGGAGGAAGAAGGCGTAGGTAAAAAGGTGGATCCTTATCCCCTTATATGGGCGGATGCGGCTATGCGTCCCTACTAGCCTAGTAAAACTCGCTTGCCTCCCAAGCGCCGTGATAAATGGCACGGTTGGGTTACCCACGTCTGTATTGATGAGAATCCCGTAAATGAGGGACATGATCTCTGCTTTGACAAGACGTGCCAAGGAAACTGCCTCGCAAAACGTGCTGAGGCGGAAAAGTGAAAACGATTCGAGTAAAAGACTTGGCCGTAGTGTGATGTCATGCTGCGGAATATGTCAGCAGATTAGATTTGTGTTAATATTATTCTCTCTAGGGCAATATGTGGAAGCTTTTTTGCAGAGCCAAACACTATCCTTGGTGTTTAAAATCTTCTATGAAGAGTTTGGAGGAGGAACCCGCCTTGCAATGCCGAAGACAATCTGCGCGCCGGACTCGTTGTCATTGAAGCCTGGTTCAGGGGCTACTGAGGGAGTCCTGGATTAGGGGGTGTTCGGATAGCCGGACTATACCTTCAGCTGGACTCCAGGACTATGAAGATACAAGATTGAAGACTTCGTCCCGTGTCCGGATGGGACTTTCCTTGGCGTGGAAGGCAAGCTTGGCGATGCGGATATTCAAGATCTCCTACCATTGTAACCGACTTTGTGTAACCCTAACCCTCTTTGGTGTCTATATAAATCAGAAGGCTTTAGTCCGTAGGACAACTTCATCATACAACAATCATACCATAGGCTAGCTTCTAGGGTTTAGCCTCTCTGATCTCATGGTAGATCTACTCTTGTACTACCCATATCATCAATATTAATCAAGCAGGACGTAGGGTTTTACCTCCATCAAGAGGGCCTGAACCTGGGTAAACTTCGTGTCCCTTGTCTCCTGTTACCATCCGCCCTAGAAGCACAGTTCGGGACCCCGTACCCGAGATCCGCCGGTTTTGACACCGACAGCCCATATGGTGAAGGTGGCGCCGGTGGACCCGTCCTCGTCGACCGGTACTTGCTTGGTTTCCGCCTTGTCCTGGGTGAATAGCTGCTTCTTTTTAGCTGGCGCAGGCCCCTTGGGCTCGAGGGCGTCGGTGCCGGCGGGCCGTGCCGCCGCGGTAGCCCTGAAGGCAAGTCCGAGCACCTGCAGCGCGTCCTTTGTATCCCCCGGCACGATGAGGACGCCGCTGCTCCCAGGCATCTTCATGAGGTTGTACGCCGGGTGAGTCGCCGCCATGAACCGGGCCAAGGCCGGGTAGCCGAGGATGGTGTTGTACGGGAGGCCGATGGGGCGATGTCGAAGTCGATCAGCTCCGTGCGGAAGTTGTCGTAGGTGCCGAAGGTCACCAGGAGGCGGATCTGCCCCAAGGAGGCGGTGGAGCCGGCTCCGACGCCTGTGAAGGGCCTGCTGGGTTGGGGCCGCTCCGGTGTTACTTGCAGGAGACTGGACGCCTCCACCGAGAGCATGTTGAGGCCGGCGCCACCATCGATGAGGGTTCTGGTGACGGCCACTTGGCAGATGGTGGGGGTGCACAGCATTGGGAGCACGCCCGAGCCGGAAGGGTTGAAGGGGAGGTCACCTGAGTCGAAAATCAGGTCAGCCTCGGGCGCCGCCCAGCCCGGGGGAGCTTCTTGACGCTTGGAGGCTGCGCTGATCTGGCGGGTGAACGGCTTGACGTGGTGGCTCGAGGGCGGCGCTTGGGAGCACCCCAGGCGGGACGTGACAACGGGCGGCGCTGACGTGGCGAAACGGGCGAGGAAGAGGCCGCGCAGCTCTTCCCAAGAGGTCACAGAAGCCGTCGGCAGGTGGAAGAGCCACATGCGCGGGACACCGGTGAGGGCCATGGGTAGCCAGTTGGCCATTACCCGGTCGTCGCCCCGGCTCTGAGGACGGCCTCCTCGTATGCCAGCAGGAAGACCAGCGGGTCTACCGCGCCGTCGTAGCGCGGCGGCATCTCGGGCTTGAACTTGCGCAGCCATTGCACCTGCCGCAGGGTGGGGGCTAAGGCCGGGAGCCCCCTGGCCCCTGCGCTGGCGTCCGCTGCCGGGGCCGGCAGCGCGTCGTCCGCCATGGGTGCGGGACGCGATGTTGACGAAGAGCGGGTCATCGGAAGGAAGGTAGGATTCCGGCGCACCCCTACCTGGCGCGCCAAATGTCGGATTTCGGGTTCCGGCAGACCCTTGAGGTTCAAACACTTGGGTGCGCGCGGAGATCTCTCCCCTACAGTTCTACGTCTGATCCCCTCGTGCGAACTAAGATGAAAACGATGAACAACACAAGGGACACGAGATTTATACTGGTTCGGGCCACTGTTGTGGTGTAATACCCTACTCCAGTGTGTGGTGTGGTGGATTGCCTCGGGGGCTGATGATGAACAGTAGAGAGGAAGAACAGGCTCGCGAGAGGTGTTCTTGAGCTAGTGCGGTGAGTTCTACTTGGTCTCCAGATTTCTAGATACCCCTACTCTATGGTGGCTAGCTCTATTTGTAGAGGCCCTGGGCCTCTCCCCGAAATAATTGAGCGGGAAGGGCGCCAACAATTGGCCATTTTGAAGGGGAACATCTAGTACAATTTATCCTGACCAAAAGTGGTCTTCGGCTGCCAAAAGCTCTAGTGGTGACGCCGTCTTGGGCTCCATGGTGACCTCCGTCCGGCCGTCCAGCTGGTCTTGGTCTCGTTGCACTGGAATGGTAACCTTTGCCTGATGCCTTGGCCTGTGCTTGCCTCCTTTGCACCAAAGGGGAAACAAGGACTCTGCACAGGCCGGCGCCCGCCTGGTCTTGATCGTCATGGCTTGCATCACTGGATCGTCGCGAGGTACCCTTGCATTGATCTCTCCGCCTTCTCGCGAGCCGGCCTGATGAGGCCGCTCCTAAGGAAGCTTCCTGTCGTCCGCCCCGCGAGGCTTGGCCCCTCACGAGGGTCTTGAGCTTGTATTGATGAAGATGGGCCGTGCTGGGCCCCCACTTGAGCCACGTCGCAGGCCACAGGCAGGCAAGTCTGGGGACCCCCGTTCCCAGAACACCGACAGCTTCCTCAGTAGTAACAGTCTAAATGCACTGTATACAGACAAGAAGAGGTGATCCATCAGAATTAGTTGCCAGGCGCAACTGAGTATATAAGTTCTGCTCCTCCTCATGCTCATGATCATCACCATCGTCATCTACCCCTTGCTTATAAAACTTTTCAAGTATAGGTGGTGGAATGTTCACAGGACCTTGGAAACACAAGAAGAAGGTTAATTAGTAAAGGGAAACTTGCTAACCCGCATGCATGTGGATGAAACAATTATAATTACGGTGGAAGACAAACGTACCGAAATCATAAGGATTCCATGCAAAAACAGTGCCACGAGCGATGGCGGCAAACACAAGATCCTCGTATTCAATTGCATCACAGTACACATCCGTGTATAGAAACTGATTTTTGAGCAATATCCATCCAGTCAACCATGAAGGACGACAACAAGCTTGTCGAAGATAGCAACAACTTGATAGTTCTTGTAATTCCAAGAGCGGTTGGGAACTCGACAAATTGCCATCTTCAGTAGACGACAGTCACCATGGTCGTATTTGAACGTACATAGATCATCTGTGTGCTCAACCTCAGGGCACTCGGAGATTTTTGGAAGTGGAATCCGTTGACGAGTGTACACATTCACAAGTTCCCACTCGCAATTTTACCCAATATAAACAACCCAATCTCCATTTGCGCCAGCCTAGGACTTACCCTTAAGCGATGGCATCTTGACATCACACGTATCATTATCAAGCAGCATCAACTTGCATAAGGTGAGGCCTCCGTCGTCCGCGCCCATGCGGACAGGCTTATAGTGAAGAAGATAGAGGAGATCAAACCGCTCCTAGACCCTTGGGTTCCTTGTAATGATGTTATTAGTTGAGTCGAGAATGTTCTTGAACGAACCTGCCATGCTCGCCGACATGATAACGTCGCACCGATCAGTGAGTTCCCCCACCACGTCATCTTTCAGATTGGGGCAAGAATAACAGGTTCGCTTCTGTCTTGTTCCCTCCATGGAGAAGACGATCGAACAATGTCATAAGGAAGGGTGAAGGCAAATGGAGGAGGGAGGAAGAGCGTGCGACAGCAGTTCCAAATAAAGAGGGGAAGGCGAAGAGTCGGTGGACGGTTGCCAGTTTGCCACGGTACACGAAGAGGCGCCCCGGCCTACACGTCCTTCCGGAAATTGTACAAAAGGACTCACCGCCGTCTCACTGACATGTTGGAAAGGGACCACATGTCAACAAAACATGGCGTGTAATTTCTTGTGCAAAATGCGATCTGGCCGCGTTGGCCCGAGGTGCCGCATTATTTCTCGACTTTATTTTTTTAATGGCATGTCGTTCAGTTTTGAAGCACGACTAACTGGTACTGTTTGCAGAGAAAATATAAACTACTCTACCACTACTCCACCTCGATCGAGCTTCATAGCTTTCTTGCTAAGGGATGCCCACTTGCTTCTCACACTATCACCCTCTTTCTAGATCTAAAAAAGACGGCCTCTCTCTCCCTCCTCACCGGTGGTCACAGATCCACCGGGGAAGAAAAGGACGTGCAACATTGACGCACTCGTCGTCGGCGAGCGAGGTCACGCACTGACGACAAGGTCATCCTCTCAGACCAAGCGCCCGTGCGGGATGGCCTCCATCTCCAAGCTCGCTGCCGTAGTGCGTGCGGAGGACGACGGCCACGAGTGAAGCCACTTCCCACTGACCCTCAGGTATGCTACCTCTTTTTGAACCATACCCTTGTTCTATTGCCCCATCTGCCATGTAGCTGGATGTGGATCTTTTTCCACTCCACCATCTTCCCAATTTGTTATCCTCTGCTCTACTGGTCACGCAGACGAAAACCTTAATTTGCACTATTAAAGGAAACCCTACTTCATGCAAACTAATCCATGTGTGGGTTGAATAAGGAAAGGAAGGGAGACTATACTGTCCAAGAGAGTAGGCATAGAACCCGCATCTAGGTTGAAAAGGGGAAAATCAGTAGCTAAGAAACGAGTCCCGTGTCTCTTGGTTGAAGAAGGGTAGAAAGGCATGACAACACAATAGAGAATGACCAGGTCGATCAGTTTGTTGTCCTCACATAGGAAAAAGGTGTCTAAACATAACAAAAATGGGACGTAATCCACATATGCTGCCTGGATATTTGTTGCTCTAGGAAACCATACCTCCCTCACCACTCTATGTGTCCGTGGAGGTACATCGTACTGGTGCGCCCACTGTCTGAATGGGCCTCCCATGCTCTTAGTGTCACTTTTTTGCTATTAGAATAACGCCAGCAGTCAAGTCAAGCAATGCCACTGCTAAAGTGATGCCACATTTAACTAATGCCGCTCTCAGTCTAATGCCACCGATAAATTTAAGCAGTGCTATTTAATGTCACTGGATTATTTCAGGGTTAGCTGTTGATTGTGGATGTATTAAAGATTTTTCAGCTAAGGCATTCTAATCTGGTTGCACAGCCAGTATACCAACGATGAAACTTGTTACTACCTTCAGATTTTTGCACCGTTAATGCTTATAGTTTACATACCTCACTTTCATGAGATAAGTTAATTTTTTTCTATAGTATCACCAAAATGCCAAGGCGCTGATGTCATTTTATTTTGGTTAAACTGCACAAAAAATTATGAAGACAAGAGGAAAGGTCAAGAGTGGGCACCTCCTCCTCCTTCTGTTCTCTTGATTCGTTCGATCAAGTTTTTATGTTTGATCGATTATCAAGATTGGGATAGCAACTTTTAAGGTCCCCCCGAGTTCGAAATGATATTTACCTTGGAGGTACATGGTTTGCAATTTTTTTATACTGTCATTAGTTAGTAATGCTAGTTACCTTCAGACTTTTGTATTTGGTTTAATGCTCATGCACAGCTAGTATACCAATGCTGAAATGTGTTACCTTTACATTTTGTATTGTTAATTCTTATAGAAATCTTCCAGTGCCAGAGTTTATTGAAATCTGTTCAGTAAAACCATTGTACTGTACCCTGTAATAAAATAACTACTCTACTATTGCACTAGCCACTGGATTAGTGTATATTTGTAGTATTCGAAGTTTTGAATGGTGTTGCATTAGCGTCTGGACATAAATAAAGTGTGGCACGCTTTCCCAGATATGTGCTCAAGAAAACTACTACCTGTTTTTCTAAATACTAGTAGACGTTTGGGTACTTTAAACGGAACCGCCAAAACATCTTATATTAAGGAACAGAGGGTGTAGAGTTCACTCAAATTATCTCGGTAAAGCTAGTCACACCTTTGTTAAAATTAATGTTCATTATGTTATCGGAGGAGGTATGTAAGTTTGTCTTTAATGCCTGTCGACTACATACCTGACATCATGATGTAATGTTAAGTCATTTCCTTTTGTACAGTGTCACTGAATTGTCAAGGCGGTGATGGCATTTTATTTTAGTTGAACTTCACAAAATATGCTTAAAAGAAGAGGAAAGGTCGGGAATCGATCATTCTTTCAGAAAGAACTATATATGCCTTTCTGACATCAGCCTCTGTTGCCTTATTTATTCCTTCAAACAGGTGGTTAGAAATAGTCTTGCTACCTTTTCCCATTAATTAATTGGAATGCTTATATTTGTGAGTCTATGCTTCAACTAGTGCCACTTTTATAGTAATTACACTTTCAATATCTATGCAAACAGGGATGCTCGATTTTAGTGGAACTGCACAAAAATTCCAACTGGTTCAACATTAGGAGCATGTTTTCTTCCAAACCCTTATATCCAATTGGTGGCACTATGAGCTGTTCATTAAGAAGGTACATGGTTTGCTACTATCTTGCTACTCTTTTTGTACTGTCATTAGATAGTAATACTAGTGGTTTGCATGTGAATTTATTGGCAGGGTGGACCTACATTGGAGGTGCAGGACATGATTCAATGATTGGATGCTCAATTTCGGTTGTATCGATTTCACCTCTTCCATCACTGCGAACATGGATATCCTTGGTCTGATGAAGAATATGCGCTATATTTCTGCTCTAAACAAGCAAATAAATTGAGTATGAAATTGTCCAGGGCAAAACATGACTGTATCAAATTGTCCAGTGCAAAGCATGACAGATGCTAAGCGGAAGAGACATGTTTAAACTGAAAATACAAGGTGGGGTATATGTTTAATAGCTGATTGATATTTGTTCAGACAAAGATGTCTGCCCATTGCTATTTGGCAAACACACAAAGTGACCGCAATTATGGTTGAACTGCACAAGAGAATAGTATAGTCACTGCATGCAGTGCCATTTGAAAATAGACACAGAAAGATTGGATAGTCACTTCATGGACTACAGAAAAGTAGTACTGTACTATTTATTGGCCAACACTAGGTGCTTCATTGCTTTGGTCTGATTATACAGTGGGCATCATTTTGCCTAAGTTAAAGTTTGTATTCTGAAAATTGTCTCGCCGTGTGATCAAGAGAAGACCAAATCATATTGCAGTGGATGTTCCTCCATCATGTGTGGTTCATTCTCATGGTTCCAGCTGTTGGTGAAACCAGTTATGTTTGCAAGAGGAATTGTAGACTTCACAAACAAATTTGTCTTTCAGTCTGTACTGAATGTTGGCCAAGAGAAGCATCCATGTTAGTAGGAAGAACATATGTTTTTCTAGATCTTTGCTTTTGGAGGTACATATTTGTATATGATCTATGAATCATTGAGATGCATTAACATGTTGATCTTATGTATGGGAATCATACTAGTTGGTTTTAGTTGTGGCTGATCTTTGCTTTTGGAGCTACATATTTGTATATGATCTATGAATCATTGAGATGCATTAACAGTTCCTTATATCTGTTCGCTCAGTGTTTACAAGTTACTGATCGATCACTAGCTAGCCTACTAATGCGCTCCTAGCTGTTTTAGTTGCGATGCAAGATCTGAAGTGGAAGTTTTTTTGAATAAAAATGCCTACCACTGAAGAAACTGACAAGCTACTCTGAAGAAAATGTCATGCGAATCTGAAGAAACTGCCAGCGAAAACGTTCACAAATGCCTTATCTCCCAGCTAAAGTTCATCAACTAATGCCCTCGGCTGCGACTCATTGCATGCTGCTCCGCGTACAGGCTGCGAGCCATTTTGAGTGCCTGCATTCAGCCGGCCGTAACTAAGGCAGCTAACTGATGCAAAAAAGATGCGCTTTAATTGTTGCGGGCCTTTTAAATCCGTGGAATCATTATTGACAAGGAGGGAGATGATTCGAGTGCACTCGTTTGACCATCATGCCGGCGTGCGACCCAGCACGGACGGAACCGGACGGCACAGTCAGAATTTCAGTTTCTCTAGTTTTCCACGGCAAGCTGGTGCGATAAGCCCTGCTTAATTATGCATTGAATTCCGATGACCGTCGCGCTACCTTCCGCATATAAGTATTGTTTCCTAGCCTTCTATGGTGGCACCATGACCCAACTCGCCCTATCCTCATAAGCCCCCACCGGCCCGACGTCGCTCGCCACTTATCCTCGCTCTCGCCACGTCTTCCATTCCCCGGCCCGTCCGCGATAGGCGAGGCCGGAGGTGGTCACCGCCGGAACTAGTGTTCGGTTTTTCACCGGAAGGCAGACGGAGGGAGGAGGCATTCTATCAGTCTTTAGATGGCAATGCAGAGATCGAGGACTTGTTGGAGCGCGACCGCCTAGCGGAGGAGCAGGCGTTGTTGGAGCGTGACCGCTAGGCGGAGGAGTAGCGTATCGCCGATTTGCGCCGCCAGCGGGACATGGAGCAGCAGCGCACCGACGCTCTGAGTCACGAGCAGAGTGCCCGCACCTGGGTCGACTACGCGGAGACCGGCACCCGGCAAATAGCCCTGGAGGCTGTCGGGCACGCACGCGTTCACGACGCCGATTTTTACTACCAGCTCGTCAAGTGGGTTTCCCGCATAGAAGCCGAAGCTTCGGTGGACCACACCGGCATGGAAAGGGCCAATGCGCGCGAGCAACGCGCCCTATCGCACCTCTAGCAAGTCCGAGGCGAGGCAGAGGACGCCGGTGCCGGCATTTAGCGTGTACCTCAGATGGCGGCCGACATCGTCTAGTTAGCTAAGAGTAAGTTAGTACTTGTATGCTACTAGAGTATTAGTGGGAGTAGATAGTTAACTTGGCTATGATGGTTGTCAACGTGGAAGTTCACTACTCTATATGTGGATCAAACCTGTTACTTTGCTCTGAATGTTGAACTTTCCATTTGAATGTATGGAATGGGCTGTTATTTTTTTAAATGGGTTGTATTTGTCCCCCACGGGTTTAGAGGCTGACTTGTGGGCCTACCAAGTTGACGCGTACACAATCAGGAGATGATTGTACGTGGAGAGGATGACAGCAGGGACCCGCCAAGGTCATGGCAGTATGCAAGCAAGTGCCTCTTTATTTCAATCCAATAAAAAATGGCTCCTCGTAATGGATTTCTGACATCTGGGTCCCATGCCATTGTCAACGTAGTCAATAAACGAGAGAGTTGCACAATGAGCGGCTCACACCAGGGACCCAGCAGCTCGCCCAGTTATTTTTGTTTTGGGTTAATTTGATAAATGCCACTCCAAATCTGGTGTTTCTAAGAAATGCCACTTCAATTTCCAAACTTTGAAAAATGCCATTTCATGCCATTTCCAGTGGCATTTTTCGAAGTCTGGAGTGGCGTTTTTCAAAGTTTGCAACTTGCAGTGGCGTTTTCCAAAGTTTACAAAAATTGCTGTGGTATTTTTCAAAGTTTGGAAATTGCAGTGGCATTTTTATGAATCACCATATTTTTGTGGCATTTATCAAATTTGTTTTTGTGACGGAAGCACGGTGTCAACTGGGCTGTGCGGGGCACTCTGGCCTGTCTAGACAGCCTTCTCTTTTATGTTTACCATAGACTAGCCCAGTAGTTTTTTTCTTTCTGAAAATGGCTACCCCAGTTTTTTTGTGATTTGCCAAGTAAGTCGCTTTGTCAGGCCTGTTGGGCTGCAAATCTTTCAAGACGAGGAGAGCTTCATTCGGCTGGATGAGAAACTGGTCTATCAGTAATGTGAAATGGGTTGTACATTTTTAAAACACATCAAACCGGCAATTAATTTCAAATTTCTTTTTTTCAGTTCAATATTTTAAATTGCATTAATTTTTATGCATGGACAATTTGTTGGATATTATATTGATATACATTTATTTTTAAATCAGTTTGAATCTGACTCGAAATTTTGGGATTAAAAACAGTTCGGACCCCACCGAAATATGCAACATTTAGTATAATTTTTTAACTGTGGCCACAATATGGGCTGTAATGCTAACAAAAAGAATATGGGCTCCAAAAAAACCTTAAGAATTAGCAAATGGGCTGTAAATTATTAGAAATAATGGCAGATGGGATGTATGCTGTTTTCCACAGATTTGAGGCTTTCATACAAAAAGGTTGACGCACAAGCAGTGACTGTTGGATGTCCATGCAACGGCCGCCGTGCTTCTTCAATCTCTGCTCTTCCTACTCCAGCCGCTCAAACAAGCGCAGGCGGGACTGCCTGCTCCCTCCTCCCCGCGGCCGGCTGTGCTGCCGCGTAGGCCTCACCGCCCCACCGTACTCCCATTGCTGGCCTAGCCATCCCTCTACTCACCCACACCTGCTGTTATTCTCCGGCGACGGCAGACGAACCAGTAAACCCTCGTACAGTGGTACTCCCCTGCGCGTGGGAAACAACTGCCGAGTCTTCCCTGCCTCCGTGTCGTTCCCTTCCTAGGTCTCGCCGTCGTCCACTGCCCTAGTGCTCTCGGCGCGGCCTGGTCAACGTGGTTAACGACCGGCATGCATCTGAAGTGGACTATACGTGGAGATGCTAACAGCTGGGTCCACGACCGCACGCAAGGAAATGGCTCCTTATTACGCACAAAATAATGATTCCTCCACATGACATCTGGGACCCACCCAAAGGGCCTCTGTATTTTGCGAAAAAACGTTGCCACCGTTGATAGCTCGGACCCACCAGCTATATCTTCGCACGTAAGGAAGCGCGTCCTTATTACGGACAAAAAAATGAATACTCCCCCTGCTAGCTGGGACCAAGTATAGTGGTAGGCTGACTTGTGGGCCTACTAAGTTTACAGGGACGAAGGGCTTTGTCAACTTAGTCAATATGCACGATTCTAGCTCCAGTGACCATACGATGTCCACCCAACGGCCGTAGTGCTTCTTCAACCTCTGGTCTTCTTGCTCCAGCCGCCCAAACCAGCGCCGGTCATGCCTCGTGCTCCTACCTCCGGTGGCCGGCTGCGATGTGGCGGAGGCCTTACCGCCCCCTACTACTCCCACCGCTGGCCAAGCCATCCCTCTACTCACCCACAACCCCTGTTATTCTGCGGTGACGGCAGCCTCACACCGCAGCGAACTAGTGAACCCTCATACTCCTCTCTGCATGGGCATCCACTTCCGTGTCTTGCGCGGCTCCGCGTCGTCCCCTTCCTAGGCCTCGTCGTCGTCCACTGCGCTGGTGCTCTCGGTGCGGCGTGGTCAACGTGGTCAAGGAGCGGCTTCCATCGGGCGTGGACTGTACGTGGAGAGGCTGACAGTTGGGTCCACGCCCGCAGCAAGGAAGTGCCTCCCTATTACGCACAAAATAATTATTCCTCCACCTGACAGCAGGGACCCACCAGACGGGCCACCGTATTTTGCGAAAAAACGTTTCCCCCTGACTGCTGGGACCCACTAGCTACATCTTCGCACGCAAGGAAGTGCGTCCAGGCAAAAAAGAACGATTCGCCCCCCTGACTGCTGGGAACCACCAGCTACATCTTCGCACGCAAGGCCTAGTCGAAGCGTACATAGTGTTGTCATTCTGGTCGCGAATGTGTACGTGCATACTGGTTGATGTAGAGGCGCACACGTGTCGTAGTAGAGGTGTGCACGTAGCATGTACACGTACGTACAGCGGCCAGGGTGCAAGAAAGAAAATACGGCCACATACGTACATACGGGAAGGGTCTCAAACGCCTACTCGCGCATATGTATGGCTAGGGCTCATGTACATGGTTGGGTCAGAACGGAGAAACAATGTCGTCATCGTGTTCATTGGGAACCAACCGGCTGGGTCGGAACGGAATGCGTGGTCGTGTTCATCGGGAGGGCTTGGACGGAACAACCGATGGAAACGAGGCCTGGCGTACCGCAGAACGAAGGAAACGGCCTTGTGTTCGACCGACCACGTTCGAAACGGGATCCTGTTCATCGGGAGGGGTCTGGCGTACCACAAAACGGAGGAAACGGACCTCCTCAGTCGAAACGGGGGTTTTGTTGATTGGGAGGGGTGTGGCGTACCGCAAAATGAAGGAAACAGACTTGTGTTCGAGCGCTACGGTCGAAACGGGGGTCCTGTTCATCGGGAGGGAGTGTGGCGTACCGCAAAACGGGACTCCATGGGATACTGTTCATCTGCACCATCGACCCCCTCCAGCCTCCACAGGCTACTGTTCATCCATCGTCGACCTCCTCCAGCCTCCACTTGCGACTGTTCATCCATGGGCTCCTGTTCATCCAGCCTCCACCGCGCGCTACTCCACCGGCTACTGTTCAACCAGCCCTCTCCACGGGCTCCTGTTCAACCACCCCTCCACGAGCTACTGTTCATCCTGCCCTCCACCATCTACTGTTCATCCTGCTCTCCACGGGGTGGTCCTATTCATCCTACCCTCCACGGGGTCCTGTTCATCCAGCCCCAACCGGCTCGAATGATCGGGCTCCTGTTCATCCACCCCCACCCAGAACTGTTCATCCAAACCCCACAGTGCAATCGCTCGGGATCAGTTAGAGCCCAACGCCTCGCTCGGGTTCAGTTAGAGCCCAACGCCTCACACACACACGCGTACGTACGAGAGAAACGCACATCGCTCGGCCCCCGACCACCCACCGTAACCGGGGACTCCCCGATATTTTCCACGCCCTCGCTTCTAGCACGGTTTTTTCCGTCATGGATGGCCCAAAGAATGTCATTAAGCCGCGTCTCTAGCCCGCCCATGATGAAAAGCCTATTTTCTGTCATGATTTTTTGTCATAGAAGTAGGACCCCACCACATCTATGATGATACCGGGTTTTGTCACAATTATCGTCATAGAAGTGTCATAAGTATGACACATAAGATTTTCGTTCGGCCCAAAATTTCACGAATGTGTCTTTTTTGTAGTGAATGGGCTTCCTCAAATGCCCTAGGTCTTCGTGAGCAAGCAAATTGGATGCACACCCACTTAGTTTCTTTTGTTGAGCTTTCAAACATTTATAGCTCTAGTGCATCCGTTGCATGACAATCCCTACTTGCATTGACATTAATTGATGGGCATCTCCCTAGCCCATTGATTAGCAGTGTCAATGTGAGACTTTCTCCTTTCTTGTCTTCTCCACATAACTCCCATCATCATACTCTATTCCACCCATAGTGCTGTATCCATGGCTCATGCTGATGTATTGCGTGAAAGTTGAAAAAAGTTTGAGATTACTAAAGTATGAAACAATTGCTTGGCTTGCCATCGGGGTTGTGCATGATGAGAGCATTCTTGTGTGACGAAAATGGATCATGACCAAACCATATCATTTTGTAGGGATGAACTTTCTTTGGCCATGTTATTTTGAGAAGACATAATTGCTTAGTTAGTATGATTGAAGTATTATTATTTTTATGTCAATATTAAACTTTTATCTTGAATCTTTCGACCTGAACATTCATGCCACAACAAATAAAATTACATTGAATAATATTCTAGGTAGCATTCCCCATCAAAAATTCTGTTTTTATCATTTACCTACTCGAGGATGAGCATGAATTAAGCTTGGCGATGCTTGATCCGTCTCCAACGTATCTATAATTTTTGATTGTTCCATGCTATTATATTATCTGTTTTGGATGTTTAATGGGCTTTATTATACACTTTTATATTATTTTTGGACTAACCTACTAACCCAAGGCTTAGTGCAAATTGCTGTTTTTTTTTGCCTATTTCAGTGTTTCATAGAAAAGGAATATCAAACGGAATCCAAACAGAATGAAACCTTCGAGAGAGTGATTTTCGGAACAAACGTGATCCAGTGGACTTGGAGTGGACGTCAAGAAAGAAGCAAGGAGGCCACGAGGCAGGGAGGCGCGCCCCCACCCTCGTGGACCCCTCGCAGCTCCACCTACCTACTTCTTCCTCCTATATATACTCATATACCCCGAAAACACCCTGGAGCACCATGAAACCCTATTTCCACCGCAGCAACCTTTTGTACCCATGAGATCCCATCTTGGTGCCTTTTCCGGCACTCCGTCGGAGGGGGAATCGATCACGGAGGGCTTCTACATCAACACCATAGCTTCTCCGATGATGTGTGAGTAGTTTACCTCAGACCTTCGGGTCCATAGTTATTAGCTAGATGGCTTCTTCTCTCTCTTTAGATCTCAATATAAAGTTCTCCTCGATCTTCTTGGATATCTATTCGATGTAATACTACAAAAAAATACACTTCCGTGATGATACACGTTTGTCACAGTAGGTCGCGTTTTTTGTCATGCATGTACATCCATGACAAATTTCTGACAGAATCAAGATAGTCATACCTGTGCTGTCGTAGAAGTGTTCCATGACATTACCAAAATTATCATCACGGAAGTGTCCACTTCCATGACGATAAATCGCGCGTCACAGGGTGCTTTCGTCAAGGGTGACCGACACGTGGCATCCACCATAACGGAACGCCGTTAAGCTATCGGGTCCGGTTTTGGATCTGATAACCCGTTAACAGCCCGGACCAATGGGGAATTTCCACGTGTAAAATCATCATTGGCCGCAGCAAACACGTGTTGCCTCACCGTTGGGACAGATGTCATCCACTCATTGGACAGGAGGCGCCTATGATAGGTCGACAAGTGGCACGACCCAATAGTGGCCCATTCCGCTGAAAAAGGCCGGCCCAGTAAAAATAAGCAGGCCGGACCATATAAGGCCTACTTGTGTCAGGTCCATTTAAGCCCACGACCCTTACAAGATGTGCCAATTCGGCCCGTCAACAGCCCGTTAAAGATTTGACACCATTGCAGCCCATCGTTAGTTCAAGCCCGTTAACAGCCCGCTATATATTTGGGCTCAATATCGGCCCGATGAGATTTTGGCCTGTCGGCCCATTTAATGGATGGGCCAATTTTCAGGATGTACATCTTTCGGCCTTTTAGCGACCCATTTAAATGTTGGGCTAATTTCCTGCCCGGTGTGTCTTTCAGCCTGTTGACGACCCATAAATCTGATGGACCATTTGTAGTCGTACTTGAGTTTCGGCCTTTTAGCGGCCCATTTAAGTGTTGGGCCAATTTCTGGCCCGGTGTCACTTTCAGCCTGTTGACGGCTCATAAATCAGTTGGGCCATTTGTAGTCGGACCTGAGTTTTGGCCTTTTAGCGACCCATTTAAGTGTTGGGCCAATTCCTGGCCCTGTGTGCCTTTCGGCCTCTTAACGGACCATAAATGAGTTGGGCCATTTGTAGTCGGACCTTAGTTTTGTCCTCTTAACGACCCATGCCCTTCATGGTCCAATACCAGCCCGGTTTCTCTTTCGGTCTGCTCAAGGCCCACAACAGCCTACAACACAGTTGGGCCCTTTACAATACGACCTGACTTTCGGCCTCTTAGCGGCCCATGCTCTTCATGGTCCAGTAGAAGCCCGCTGTCTCTTTCGGCCTGCTAAAGGCCTACAGTATAGTTGGGCCATATGTAGCCCAAACTTAGTAACGGCCTGTTAACGGCCCGTGAAATAAATTGGGGCCACCTGTTGCCCGCTTCGATGTCGGCCTGTTAACGACCCGGGAGGTAAGAGGGCCAACCATTAACTTTCGGCCTAGTAACGGTCCATTAACTTAATGGGCCCACTAAAGTTCGTTCATGTCTTTAGGCAAAATTAGATAATTTGAGCCGATTACGACGAGCAAAGGTACGGCATATAGGGAATAACATTGCACATCCAGCATATATTACAGGAAATTACATCCACTGGGCAATCAAAGATTGATGCTAGTGCAAATAAATGAGAAGAAGCTAACCATTTACAACGTCACAATCTGCAACCTCAGCACAGATGACGCCCACAAGCATGTGGGCAAGTTCTTGCTGCTTTGCTACACTGTCTCTGAAAACATTGATCAGTTGTTGTGTCGCACGACTCTGCACCTCTAATTCATCCACCATTTCGATCTGGTTGACAAACATACATTTATTCCATTGCATTCGAGACAGAGGATACCCAACAGATTTAGATGGCGATTTTGGCAGGCTTGTATTATTGATAGTGGCGAGTGTCTCGACCACTACATCATAACATAAATTAGGACGGGAACCAAACAGATTAATCATGAGTTATTGCCATATTACCTGGCCTAGATTTACTAGAAAGAAACAATGGGGTTGCCTTGCTGTTTTCAGAGTTTGTCTTCTTATCTTCAGCAGCCTGCACAAAATTAACACACTAGCATTGCTATCATTGGCCAAGTCAAATAATAGGAAAGCAACATTGACACAACGAACGTGTGGGCAACTAGCCTACTCCAAATTAACACAATATGGCACATCTATCATCAGCCAGGTAAGGTAATACGAAAGCAATGACACAATGAATGAATGGGCAACCAGAGAAGCACTACAATTCAGTAATGTGCGTGATATGAGATAGTACATTCATGCAGCTCAGTATGCAAAACTACGAGGTAGTTTTCCTTACAAAAATCAACATTGGCGCCTTTAACATTTTGCTACAACTAATTTTAGATCATATAAAGGTAAGATTCACGCCGATTAACAAAATACATGCTGATGTAAAAATATAGTGATATACAATAGGTACTTACATCAGCATTGGAGCACAGAGAATTCCCGCAAGATATTTTCCTCGAATACGATCCCCATGGAGGAAGTCTTGTATCGTTTAACCTTATTTTCTAAAAGAGAGATGGGTAAGAAACATGTAGAAAATATGATCAGAATGGTATAAAATTTCATGATGCGAGGATACACACACACTTCTTAGAATGGAGTTGACATTCTTTTGCTGGACTGGAGCGGACTAGTTCTTTGGCCACTGGAATCTTCTTATTATCAGTGGGAGATGGGTTTCTCTGTGCTGGAGCAGTATCTATGAAAAATGGAGTTAGTTTATTATCTCGTGGCGTTTGGATCTTTTGCAAAGACCTGGTTTGTGACCCTTCAGATTCTAACATAGCCGTCTTCCCCTTGCATGCCTTATATAGAAGAATGGTGATTCATTTATAAAACATGCTACAACAGAGATGGAATAGGTACTGAAGAATAGAAAGGCATGACATATTGACATGTATTCCCTCCATCCGGAAATAAATGGATGGGTCTAGGCGTATTTCAGTTCTAGATACATCCAATTTTATCCATTTCTGCGACATTTAATCTGGACGGAGGGAGTATGATGTAAGAGCTAGGGATACGGCATGACAACACACTAAAAAAACACTGAAAACCCACTGCAGAACCAAAGTATTCAAACCCACTGATATGAGATAGTACACTCATGCAGCTCAGGATGCAAAACTACCAGACAATTTTCCTTGCAAAAATCAACATTGTGGCCTTTAATCATACATTTTGCTACAACTAAATTTAGATCGGATAAAGGTTGGATTCACGCCGATTAACAAAGTACATGCTGATGTAAAAATATAGTGACATACAACAGGTACTTACATCTACATTGGAGCACAGAGAATTCCTGCAAGAATCTTTCCTCATAAACGATACCATTGCAGAAAACTTCTATCTGTTAAGCTTATTTTCTAAAAGAGAGATGGGTAAGAAACATGTAGAAAATATGATCAGCATGCTATAAAATTTCATGATGCAAGGATACACACACGCTTCTTAGAATTGAGTGGACATATTTTTGTTGGACTGGAGCGGACTAGTTCTTTGGCCATTGGAATATGCTTATTATGAGTTTGAGTTGGGTTTCTCTGTGCTGGAGCAGTATCTATAAAAACTGGAGTTGGTTTATTATCTCCAGGCATTTGGATCTTTTGCAAAGGCCTTGTTTGTAACCCTTCAGATTCATACATAGTCGTCTTCCCCTTGCATGCCTTGTATAAAAGAATGGTGCTTTAATTATAAAACATGCGACAGCAGAGAGATGGAATAGGTACTGAAGAATAGAAAGGCATGACATATTGACATGTATTCCCTCCATCCGAAAATAATGGATGGGTCTAGGCGTATTTCAATTCTAGATACATCCTTTTTTAATCCATTTTGGCAACATGTAATCCGGACGGAGGGAGTATGTTGTAAGAGCTAGGGATACGACAGGATAACACAGCAAAAAAAAAACACTAGTTGAATGTAAAACTGTATGCTAGCGGAATACATACAGAAATAACTAAGGCAACATACACATGTATGATTGGGAAAATAAGATGGCATTGCAACAGAGCACTAGAACAACACTTCAATGTGAAAAACATGGTATGGTAGACAGATGAAGTACATACTGATGAATAACAATGCATAAGATATTCAGAAGCATGATGTCCAAATTAAGCAGATGACATTGCGATAGAGTAGAATGACAGTACTTGAATTTGAAAACATGTTATCATGAATGGAATAGGTACTGAAAAACAGGAAGGCATGACATATTTACATGCATGATCAGCATGCTAAGCACATGGCATTGCAACAGAGTAGATACACTCCAGGCCATTATATGCATGTTGTACCCATATCATAGGCCAAGTTAGAGCAAGGACCTTGTGGGGTGAAGAGGATTCATCATCTTTCTGCAAGTCTTCTGAAGAACTTCCTTTACATGTTCCATCATATTGGGTATCATTGACATCAAGTTTATTGGCCTTTACATTGCTCTATGAGGTTCTTGTGGATATACCAGTGTGTGCATTTATATCTGACATGCATGGTAGACAACTAGTAGTTTGATTTATGTAATGAGTGCCTGTAGGAGACGACATAAATAGTAGGACTAGGGTTAACTAGCAGCAACAGGTCTCATAAACTAAAGGGAGAACACATATGAAAGCTACAGAATATGTATCATTTGTACTCAAGATTAACTAGATGGCACACAAAAGTATTAAAGAACAACATAGGTAATACTAGAAGTGGTATAATACTATAATCACCAGCCTGTGGGATAGCATTGGTTGATGGATGATAACTATGGAACAGCGTTACCTAAAGAACAAGTATCTTAGCTGAACTATGGAACAGCCTTAACTCCTGAACAAGACTCGTAAGAGATCAGCATGAATATATAGTGAAATGTGATGATCTATTTTCCATGCTTAGATGAATAACAAAGCCATAAACGTTGCACACAAGTAAGATGAGGGTACAACCTATCTGGCTGCCATCCATAGGAGTGAGGGCATCTCCATCCGTTGGCCCCCTCATGAGGCATATTTTTCGCCGCCTGGGGGGCTGCCGGTGAAATTTTTGGCCTGGGGGGCAAAAACTCCCCACTCGTTGTGCCCCCCACGAGCCACGTGCGAGCTGGTGGGCGGCGACGAGGCCGCCCTGAGCCCGTCGCCTGCGCCGTCGAGTTGTCGCTTGTCCACGGCAACCTCCCCTGCATGGAACCTCGCCCGGGGCTGCGCGGGGCGCACTGTGCCGGCCAACCGCGCGCTCCGCGCCATCGGCACGAGCGGGCTCACGGCGGGGCAGGTCGTAGACCTCGCCCGCGGGACGTGCGAGGCCGGGGGAAGCCGGGCTCGAGCGTGGAGGCGGAGCAGGGGCTCGCTGAGCGCACGCGCGGGCGGGGCGGAGCGGAGGCTGGCCAGCACGGCGGCGCGCTCGGGCGGAGAGGCGTGCGCGGCACATGAAAGGAGCGGAGCAACCGGCGACAGGGGAGGCCGGCTGCGAGGCCGCAGCTAGCACTGGCGCGGAGCAGACGATGAAGGAAAGGCAGCGCGATGGCAATGGAGACCTTGGCGGCGAAGCCCAGCGGCGGGCGCCTCCTCGACCAGCTCACGAGCGTCGCCGGCTGTCGGCGGAGTGGAGCGGAGCGGGGGCGGACCGGAGTGGTTGGTGGCGATGGATCGGGAGCACTAGCAGGGAGAGGACGGGAGAAAGAGATAAAGCGAGAGAGAGAGAGAGAACGTGGGAGAGAGAGAACGTGGTGGGGCTGGCCTGGGAAAGTCGCTGACAATGGGCCAGAGAGGCGAAGAAAAAAGCGCCGGTGCCTCCCAGCTGCCCCCCGGGATCCTGGGGTTTGCTTGGTATCAACGACCGTGTTTTTGCACAAATCCGGCGAAAAGTGAGGTTGTGGGGGTGTGACTGGAACTTTTTTTGTGCGCCGGCACTAAAAAAGTGCTCCTGGGGGGCTTCTTGGGGGGCCGGATGGAGATGCCCTGAGCATCATGTGCTGACTTGTCGATGGCCCTACAGTTGTTGTGGCTGTCCATGTCGGGCACGCACATTCGATGCAGGGAACTGTTGAGTGGGGACTATAGCTCCCTTCTGGTGTATGCTTTCCTTGTTGGAGCAGCTGCGATGAGTCGGAAGACAGTGTGTGTGAAGATGCAGACAACACATAATGTTAAGAATGACATATCTCTTTGATCTGAAGAAATACACTAAGAGATCAACAGCAAGGTACGAGAGTGGTCACACGTCTGTTGACGGAAGACTAAATTGGGGTCACATGATTTTATTTTATTTTGGTACTGTCCGATCTACGCCGGATGGCTGGCTGTCTTCTGCCTCCCGTCTGACACTGTTCGGAATCTTCCCCGAAGAGCCAGCGACCAACGGCAGAGCCGCCTGCCTCCGCCGTCCGTGGCCCCAGCCAAAACCCCGCTCCCTGCCCCACTGCACTACCGTGGTTGCGCCGCCCCCGGGCCAATCCACAAAGACTCCCCGTCATCCTGATCCAGCAGCGGTAGTACCTTCAACCCACGCAACTCTAAAAGACAGCCATCTAAGCGCTTCTTCCGCGACAAACTTGCGGCCCCGCACCCTTACGTTAGACAGCAGCCAACTGGCAGCCTAGGAGCTCCGCCGCCTCGAGGGGTGCTGCTTCCCATTGGGAATCGATTGGCCGAGAATAAAAATTCAGACAACTGACGCCTAAATAAAGTGATTTGAGATGAGGGTGCGACCTATCTGGCGGCATGGTGAAGTAGGCAGGTCCATCTGCCGAGTCGGTGAGGCCAGCGCGGTTGCGGTGGCGACCGGCGGTAGGGAAAGAGCGATGTCGCGGCGGTCGACGGCTACGCGGAAGCAGCGCCAGGACTCTGGACGGATCCGAAGTTGGAGCCGCTCCGGCGCCGTGAACAACGGCGGGGGTGAATCGGCTCCGGTACGGTTCACGCGGCCGTCGTCGAGGCAACACCAGCAGCACGGAGTAAGAGGCACACGGCCTAGTGCACGATGGCAAATGGACATCGTCTCTGGCATTAGGGAGGAGGGCGGCTGTGAAATTGGTGCGGTGGGGGGCGCCATGGAGGTGGGGTTAAGGTTTCGCGGCTCGGGAGAAGGGAGCTTTCCGGGGAGAAGGTGATTTGGCGCCCACGAGGTATGAATTGTGGCGGGCGGGGGGGGGGGGGGGAATTGGGAGGGGAGTGGAACCATGTCTTACAGACGCATTTGTTTGAAATGTGAGGGGGAGTTACAGTTCTACCCTTGCCTATAGGCTTCTCGGCTTGGGTCTGTGTACTGAGGGTCGGGGATAGTAGAGTAACTTTGCTTCTCCCCAAATGGTGGGCAGGAGCGATTTCGAGCGAGGAGGGCGTGTTTTGAACTATAGTGGGCGCGAGCGATTTCGGGCGAGGAGAGCGTGTTTTGAAATAGTGGGCGCGAGCTATTTCGGGTGAAGAGAGCGTGTTTTGCTGACCATGGTTTATGAATTATTCGGCACATGCCATTTTGGCCGAGGAAAGGCGCGCTTGGATGAAGTTACGAACCTACCCTCGATGTACAATGGGCCAATTAATGTGTGTCCCACATAGGACGGTAATTTCGTGTCTCCCATTTATTTGCTCGGGCGAATTCCACCTAGCAGAGAGGATGTTTAATTGTTCATTCAAATTTTGGGAGAACGAGCATCCATGTCTACCTTACCAAGTCGATTCGGATTAAAATTTTGAAATATTAGCTTGCCACTTCTTTTTTAGATGGAGAGATGATGCTCGGGAGTTCTTCATGGTGTAATTTGGCTAATAGTTTGTATGATCGGCCAAATAATTTAAATGATTGTGGCCATATTATTGGTCCATATTATATTTGCCCTTGTTGTTTAGTTTGAAATGCAGGCGTGGTCATAGTCCAATGCAGATGATGCATCAGGAGATCAGGCTAACTGAAGTTATTTACCCAGGACAAATATATGGAGTTTTGCATGGATTAGCGACTACTTGAACAAATTCTCATACGTTGGGCTAAACTTTGGTTGCTAAGATGAAGGATTCTTGCATGAGGCATGAGCTATGGAGTCACGTATGAGAAGATGCAACAATATATGATGAATCATCAATCATTATTAGCCGGTGTGATTAGCGACCTTGCCGGAGTATTTTATCATTTTCCTTGTAGGCTTATGGGTATTTATACGTATAACTTGGACTGTGATTGCGACGTGGCCGGAATATTTTATATATTCATATAACGTGAAGAGTAGTATACATGGTAACCGAATCAGATCCTGATCAGTTTAGTTTTGGAGTTCTATGCTTGTACGACAAGTTCTTCTGTATACGCCAAGTCCCCGTGCCTTAATAAATAGGCCATGGCCGATTGAGAAAAACAACAATCGATCTATCAATACAAACTACTTTTTAATGTACGTCTATTTTCTGTCGCTACCTCCTGCCGAGCCCTAGCAGCCCTAGGGTTTGGCGATCTTTGCCGTTTTGCGCTGGAAAGCGGCCGGTTTTCCTCCACGAAAGCGAGGAAATCTTTGTTGCTTTGCTCGTAAAGCAATCGTTCGTTGTCATGAAAGCACGACAAATATCTTGGTGTTGTGCGGCGATTTCGCGTGCCAACACAATTGGCGACTCCACTGGGGACGAGAGGAAGAAGAGCTACATGATGAGTACCGAGTCCAAAAACGGGAGCGACATCGACCCGGAGAACGTCATCACCGTCACACTCGACGATCTGTCGGAAGATGTTCGGCGCGAGCTTGAAGAGGAGCTGGAGAAAGAAAAGCTTGAGAGGTTGAAGCTGAAGTTGGCTGGATACGCGAAGACGAGGAACGGTGTCGTCAAAAAGGTAGGTCCGAGCCCTTCCGATGCTCAGGTAAAAACTCAACTGAAGAAATTGCTCGCCTAATTGACGTGTCCGTAGCTAGTAAATATGGTTCTGATATGGAAAATACGGTGCATACAATTACTAAAGCAGTAGCTAATAGACTTGAAGAATTTAAGGTGCAGTTTAATAAAGATCTTGAAAATTGTCTACCTGGTCATGTACGCTCATTAGTGCTGCAAGTCAATGATGAGTATTCTGGAAAAAGACCGATGCCAATAGACAGTAGCGGATTTAACAATTTGCCAAGTAATATACATACGCCTAGTGCATCGGCTAATGCTATGTAGCCTTACGCCTCTTTAAACAATAATCTGGATGGCCAGAACTATGTTGGTAATTTGGCTAATAATTTTGTTCCTAGTACTACTGCTCCTATTGTTTTGACTTCGGTTCCAGAAAATCACAGTAGCAATAACCGAAGTTTTGGATTTAATTCTAATATGCAGCAGCCTAGTTATCGGACAGTGGCATGTAGTATGCCACCGCTGCCGCCTGTCGGTACCGGGGTTCCGTATGGGCCGGTTCCTGATTCATATTTTAGTGGGTCTCCGTTGCAAACTTCGCATGCTCCAATTTCTTTGCCGGAATTTCCAGCACGTGCTGGTGTTCCATCTGCCCCACAAGCCAGTTCTCTACAGCCCAATAATAATTTTAAGGATCAGCTTGCTAACATACTTAGAGAATTTGGTTTAGAACCTAAGGGTAGAGCACGTGCATATCAAAAACCATACCCTGATTATTTTGACTCGACACCATATCCTCGTGGTTTTAGAATTCCAGATTTTGTTAAATTTACGGGGGAAGATGGTAGATCTACTTTTGAGCATGTGGGACAATTTTTAGCACAATGCAGCGAGGTCGGCACATCGGATGTTTTTAGATTAAAATTGTTTCCATTATCTTTATCCGGTACTGCATTTACTTGGTTTACATCGCTTGCTCCTAATTCTATTTCAACATGGGCACAATTGGAGCAAAAATTTCATGAGTATTTTTATAGCGGTGAAACAGAACTTCGACTTTCAAATTTAACTATGGTTAGGCAGAAATATAATGAGCATGTTCATGATTATATTAGGAGGTTTAGAAATGTCAAAAACCGATGTTTCAGCTTGACCATAGCCGAAAAGGATTTAGCCGATCTTCCCTTTTCGGGTCTACTTTCTCATATTAAGGATAAACTAGAAGGGCAAGAATTTTTAGATGTCAATCAAGTTTTGCAGAAGGCTTTGGCGCAAGAAAACCGGGCTAAGGAAATTAAACAATATAGCCGGTTTAAAGATAATAGAAATAAAGAGAAAGATAACCATGTAGTTAATGCCTTAGATTATGATAGTGATTCGGCTAGTGAGGATGATGTTAATATATGTGTAGCCGAATGGGTTCAAGCGCCAAAGTCAAAACCTTTTGCATGTTCTGCTTTAAAACCTACACCTGCTAGAAGAGACGAAATTAAATATACTTTTGATGTAAGCAAGTGTGATAGAATTTTTGATATGTTACTGCAAAATAAATTAATTAGAGTGAGGGAGGGTCATGTAATTCCACCTCCAGAAGAATTGGGTAGAAGAGCTTATTGTAAGTGGCACAATTCCTTTTCTCATGCTACTAATGATTGTAACGTGTTTCGTCGACAGGTGCAATCGGCCATCAATGAAGGATGATTGACGTTTACAGAAGGTTCTAAGATGAAGCTCGACAGCGACCCTTTTCCTATCAATGTGGTCGAGCTTGAGAATAAAAAAAATGCTTATTCGGTTGGATCAGACCGAATCCGCAAGAGAGAAAAACGTTGTTGATAACAGTGCTCCTCCAAGGATGATCAAACCAAAAAATCCAGAAATAGGAGTATGGAAAGTCAACGGAGGGAGGAGACAAGCTCCAAAGCCAAAGCCGACAGTTAGCATGTTGTTGGAAAAATATACCTCACACAAGACAAACAATGTGTTTAATCGGCTCGGAGGTAATAAGCGTCCTAGATCTCCTTTTGGACATGGCATTCATGAGCAATGGCAAGGAGATTGGTATGACCAGCAACCATATTTTGCAATGGAGCCGACGTATTGGGGTTGTGCGCCTCTGATGTATCCACAGTTTCCTCCATGGGGATTTAACCCTTGGGCGCTATATCCTACAGGGCCAGCATGTTATTTTCAGCCGGGATGGATTCTGCTGAGGCCTATGTTTCGACCAAACATGCATGAGAAAGGGGCTCGGTTCAATGAGGAGGCTAGATCACATGATGCTATTGAGATTCGAGGAGGTCGATCACCGGTACGCAATGCAGCACGCAACAACTATAAGGGCGACCACAAGCGCGTATGGATGCCGGTGAAACGTGTCGATCCTAAACCCAGAAAAAGTACAGATGATTTAGATGCTGCTCATGGTCTGAAAATAGTGCAACAGCAGTTAGATGAAGGTGTTGTCAATTGTATAGAAACAAGCGGCATCTCAAAAGAAGCTCTCGGTACAGAGGAGAAAAGTGACGGCGTGAAGTTGCGGCAAGCTGGCCAATCTAATAAATTTGGAGAGAAAGCTAATTCTGTACATAACCTGCATGCACGTTCAGACAAGGAATGTGTTGTATCCTCGCGTACTAGTCAACAGAATAAATCGGCAAGTTCGTATGCTGATTTAGTTATGAGAAATTGTGGCCGAGGAACGTCCAAGAGTTTGCCTCCAACGGGTTTCAAGTATAACAGCAGCACACGTACACGTTGGGATTCAAATAATGTACGCGGCCAGGATTTTAATGCTAGTAAAGTATACAATCAGTAAGGAGGTTTTTCAGCCAAAGACAAAGTATTTGTCCCAGTAACAACAATACGTTAGTATAGGCCAAAGGATCTGGGGGGTAGCAAAATTAAGTCAGCCGCGCCAGGGACTAAACCAGCACCTCAGTGGTGCCCGAAGGGGCTTACTCACACTCAGAAACGACGTGTACAGCGACTGCGGACATTGGAAATAAAGGAAGAGATAGCTGAGAAGAAGCACGATAGATGGTTCAATCTGAATAAACCAATGGTACCTACAAAGACTTGGAAGGAGAAGCGCATTGGAGCGGAGGAAAATAAAAATACGGATGACACCATTATTGCAGAAAATTCAGAGAATAATAAAGATGTACCAACTGATATGGATGTTAATATGGTGTTTGCGTTGCCTGCTGAATTTCGCGCGCCCGAGGCTGAAATTGCTGAACTTGTTCTTGGTCCAAAGAATGCTACATTTGAGAAACCAGAGAAGCATGGGCAGCACCTAAAGCCATTATTTATCAGAGGTCACATTGATGGTAAGCCTATTGGGCGTATGCTTGTTGATGGCGGTGCAGGTGTTAATATTATGCCCTTTTCGGTATTTTCTAAACTGAACCGAAAAGAGAGCGAGTTAATGAAGACCATTATGGGACTTAGTGGATTCTCAAGGGAATTGTCCGAGGCTAAGGGTGTTATTTCTATGGAGCTCACAGTCGGAAGCAAAACGTCGCCGACTGTGTTTTTTGTTGTTGATGTCAAAGGCCGGTATAATATTCTATTGGGAGGCGACTGGATTCATGCAAATTGTTGCATCCCTTCTACCTTACATCAGTGCTTAATTCAGTGGGTTAATGATTATGTGGAGGTGATTGAGGCCGATAATTCTTCATGCATTGCTTTAACGGACGCGTTGGTTGATTGGCAACACGGTGAGATGCAATGTTTGACCGGTAGGGATTTATCGGACTATGATTATGTTAGTATTGGTAGAGATGGTTTTGTACCTATAAATGCACAGCCGGCTAATGCTGCTCGGCTTAATGATTTATCTATATAAATGATGAATAAAGATGACAGTATTAAGTGGCTGCAAAGACGCATGGAGGAGTATCGTTCCGGGAAGAATGATATGCATGAAACTATTGAAGATTTTGATAACATGGAAAAGCTTGGACAGGGATTCTCATCGGCTGATCCACTTGAAGAAATTGATATTTGTGATGGAAGTATTCCAAGGCCTACATTTATCAAAGCTAACCTGAAAGCCGATCAGAAAAGTAAAATTGAATCGTTTGTTCCTCTACTTTGGCTAAAGAATGAAGCCGAATTTACCTGGGGGGAAGAGCAACGAGATGCTTTTAATTATATAAAGCGATGCTTGTCGAATCCTCCAATATTGCGGGCGCCCAAGACCGGTGCGCCATTCAGGATGTACATTGCTGCAGAGGACAGGGTGATCGGTGATGTGTTGGCGCAAGAGGTCAGCGGGAAAGAATACATCATTGCATACTTAAGTCGTCGTTTGCTCGACGCCGAAAGTCGGGAGATAAGTTGTCGAAAGCTCTCAATGGAAAATATTTGAAGAAGTACTATCCTAGCATGTGGCAGGAGGCCTGAACATGCTGTGACTGATATGTTATTCCAAGTATCGCCCTAAGCAAATTTGGCCGATGTATCTTCAGACATCGCCCTGAGTAATGATATGATCAGTGATCGGCTTCATCCTACGGTAATTGCTCTAGTATTTTTGGTCAATATAATTCTAGCAAAAACAGGGGGGCATGTGTTCATGGTGTAATTTGGCTAATAGTTTGTATGATCGGCCAAATAATTTAAATGATTGTGGCCATATTATTGGTCCATATTATATTTGCCCTTGTTGTTTAGTTTGAAATGCAGGCATGGTCATAGTCCAATGCAGATGATGCATCAGGAGATCAGGCTAACTGAAGTTATTTACCCAGGACAAATATATGGAGTTTTGCATGGATTAGCGGCTACTTGGACAAATTCTCATACGCTGGGCTAAACTTTGGTTGCTAAGATGAAGGATTCTTGCATGAGGCATGAGCTATGGAGTCGTATGAGAAGATGCAACAATATATGATGAATGATCAATCATTATTAGCCGGTGTGATTAGCAACCTTGCTGGAGTATTTTATTATTTTCCTTGTAGGCTTATGGGTATTTATACGTATAACTTGGGCTGTGATTGTGACATGGCCGGAATATTTTATATATTTATATAAGGTGAAGAGTAGTATACATGGTAACCGAATCAGATCCTGATCGGTTTAGTTTTGGAGTTCTATACTTGTACGACAAGTACTTCTGTATACGCCAAGTCCCGCGTGCATTAATAAATAGGCCATGGCCGATTGAGAAAAACAACAATTGATCTATCAATACAAACTACTTTTTCACGTACGTCTATTTTCTGTCGCTACCTCCTGCCGAGCCCTAGCAGCCCTAGGGTTTGGCGATCCTTGCCGTTTTGCGCTGGAAAGCGGCCAGTTCTCCTCCACGAAAGTAAGGAAATCTTTGTTGCTTTGCTCGTAAAGCAATCGTTCGTCGTCACGAAAGCACGACAAATATCTTGGTGTTGCGCGGCGATTTCGCGTGCCAACAGGAGTAATGTGTTTTTAAATGCTCATTGCTAGCGATTTACTATATGACAAATAGTTGACCCACTCAAAAACGCGAATCAAACCCAAAATGAAATATCTCGATTCAATGAAATAGCTCGTTCAGTAGGTCAAAATAGTGAACTAAATCCAAAATTGAACACCTCAATCGAGTAGCATGTTGTACAGTATTATAGTGCTCCATGAACATGTTGAAAGTCAAATTAATGAACTTGTTTGATATACGCATATATCCGTTCATGTGTGGATTGTAGACAACATGTTCTCCAATTTAAATATTTGAATGCAAGTTTATATCGAAACATGGTTTATATCTGTCTTTGATGCATAAAACGCGACCTCCCCATCTCCCGGACTCCTGTCCTCTCTCTCTCTCTCTCTCTCTCTCTCTCTCGCCGAAAATCTTCATTTCTGTCGCACGCATCCGACACAAAAACCTTGTTGGTCCCTCTCCCTTTCTCTCCATCTCTCTCTCTCTCTCTCTCTCTGTGTGTGTGTGTGTGGGGGGGGGGGTCTTTGTAGTTCGCATGCATATATACACCATCTATAGGTCTCTCTAGCACACTATGTATGATACTCTAGCTAGTCCAAGCTAGATATCTTGGGTGCACTCATCGTATGCACACAAATTCCTTGGCTCTTTACCCGTAACTCTCTCACGCACCACTATGTCGTCTCGGAGCTCTTCCCCCCTCTCTCAAACTCTCCATCCACCTGGGTCACACATACACATGCATATCTCACTCGCACTCGATAGGCCCATCTAAAAATCTATCTCTCCCCTCGTTCTCTCTCCCTCTCACACGCGCACACACACAATATCATGCCCAACTAGCCAAGTATGATGGTCTCTCACTCAATTGTACGCACACGCAGTCCCCCCAGCTAATCTTATTCTCCATCACAAACATGTGCATGGTCTATCTCGATTTCTCTCGGGGCATCTTTCTATCGCGCACGCACTCTCTCGATCTCCCACCCATATAGTCCCCTCACGATCTCGACGGGATCTCTCTATCACAAACACACCCTCTCTCCCTCCCCACGCGCCCATGCCATCCATGTGCCCCTCTCGACCTTTGTTCCTTGTTGGCCAGACCTCTATTGGACATGTGCTACAGGGGTGTCTCTCTCCATTGCAAACAATCACACACTAGCTATCTTCGTGTACCTCCTCGCCTCGCTTTTCCATCTCGGAGATGCATGCGTGATATGTTCGCATAAGAAACGAAGAAACACACACTCTCTCTAATTTATCATTTGTTGTCACTTTATCTTTCACACACATACTCTTTTTGCACACTTACTCATTCTCCTTCACACACACTTGATCTATCTCGACTGAGGCACTCTCCTCGGTCCATAGCATATAGATTTATTGAAAAGTCAAACATCACAAAGTTTGACCATGTACATGGAGAAAAAGAATTACATCTAGTACGACAAACATATACCATTAGATTCACCATGAGATCTAGTTTTGTATGATGTATCTTTGGTATTGTAGATATAAATAACACTTGCGTAAACCTGAACAAAGTTTCCAAAGTTTGACTTCCAAAATTTACATGCACTGCATTATCGAGCGGATGGAATATCTCTTTCCCCCTCTTAGCTATCTGACGCACCACTCAGCCTTATCGGGGCTCCTCAATCTCTCTCAAACTTTATTGGTCAGTTTGGTTCTTGACCTGACCCTCATGCCTTGATGGCCGGTACTGCCTGGTGTGGACGTGAGGTGTAAAATATTTCTGCCTGGCCAGGCTTGTGTGGTGCCGAAGCGTTTGGTTAATGCCTGGGCCAGGCAAAGCATCAACGTCCCATCAATCAATGCATGCATCAATTATTTAATGCTAATATCCATCCATGTTGCTGTTAGCCTTGTGGCCACATGACCAGGCATGGCCAGGCATTCGAAATCGGTCGCCTGGGCCAGGCTACTTGCAATGTCTGGAATTCAGCCAGGCTAATTAAAGTGCAAGGGAACCCAGGCCAGGCGGGCTTTCTTTTTCACAGGGTAGCAACCAAACAAGCGTGCATGAAATCCAGCCACAACCCCAGGCTAGGCAAAAGATGCTTAGGACGCAAGCCAAACTGGCCTTATATCTCCCTGGTTCACACATACACATGTCTCGCTCGCGCTATACATATAGACCCATCCAACACTCTCCGCCCTTGTTCTCTCTCCATGTGACACGCACCCCCTAAGTACCATAATCCGTCACTCCATCATAGGCGCAAGCTCTCCCCCCTCCTAAGTATGATTATCTCTTACTAGCCATCATGAACACACGTATTGTCTCCTTCCATCCATACGTCTATCTCAATATCTCTCGGGGCATCTTCTATTACACACACACCTTGTCGCTCGATCTCCCACCCATGTAGTCCCATCACGATCTCCAGGGGATCTCTCTATGACAAACATACACTCTCTCCTCCCCATGTCTGCATTTTATCCGTACGTCTCTCTCGACCTCTCTCCCTTGCTTGTCAAACCCCTCTTGGCCACGTGCTAGGGGTCTTGCTCTCTCGGTTCCAAACAACCACACACTATCTTCTCACCTTGCCTCCGTTGTCGAAGATGCATGTGTGATATGTTTGCATAAGACACGCACGCTTTTTCTCTACTTCTATCGTGTGTTGTCCATGTCTCTTTCACACACGCACACACACTTTTTTCACTCACTCTCTCTCTCTCTCTCTCTCTCTCTAGTTAGGGACTCTGTCACGTCCGTAAGCATATGGATGTTTTGAAAAGTCAAACCTTAGAAAAGTTTGACCAGGTATATGTGGAGAAAAACATTTACATCTGGAACGATCATTAGATTCATCACAACATGTACTTACTTCAGACTATCATTTATCTTTGGTATTGTAGATATAAGTAATTTCTTCATAAACATGGTCAAAGTTTCAAAAGTTTGACTTAAGAAAATGTTGGAACTACATTATCGAACGGAGGGAGTAGCTCTTTCTCTCTTCTGCTATCTCTCATGGGCCTCCCCTCTCACTCGAACTCTCTATACCGACGGATTATATGCTCACTTTGTCAGTGTATAGCTCCGTATATTGTTTAGTTGACCGGTCAAACAATCCACATGCTGCCTTGTCAGCTCGTGTTCTGTATCTTCGTGTGCTGGCCCATGTGGCAGTGGGTTAAAATAAATAAACTAGAGGCCCATCTGACACGCGGTGAAGTAAACAAAGTTGAAACCACTCGGGGTAGCACCCCGCACGCTAGTAAATTGAGGGCGCATTGATGACAAACTTCTTGTGCGCGAAGGACGCACTCGCGCACAATTCACCACTGCGCGGCGGCATGCACAGAAGGACGCACTCACGCACACCCAGCACACAACACACACCAGCACACGTGTACACCGATGTCGCCGCCGGTTGAGATGGAAGGCGAGGCAGCCAACAAGCGGAGGCGGCTCGAGCCAAAACCGCATCCGGCGAGCCTGGACTTCATTAGCAGCCTCCCCGACGACATGCTGCTCGTCATCATCGGCCTCCTCCCCACCAAATCTGTCGTGCGGACCGCCCTGCTCTCCCGGCGGTGGCGCCCCCTCGTCCCCCTCAACCTCACCGTCGACAGCTGCCTCTGCGAAGGGGATTGCAAAGGCATGGCCGCAGTCTCCAAGATCCTTTCATCGCACCCTGGGTCAGCCAGACGCCTTGACATCCGCATGTTCAGTACCAACTGCAAGGTCCAACCCAAGTTTGACGAGCGGTTCTTATCCCCCGCCCTAGATCAGCTCGAGGAGCTCAGCTTTGAAGCTGGACGATGTCGCTTTCTGCCGCCGTCTGCGCTCCGCCTCACGCCAATGTTGCGCCGCGCCAGCTTAAGCTCCTTCTATCTTCCCCAGATTAATGCCGCGCCCGCCCTTCTTCTCCCTCAACTCAAGCAGCTCGACCTCTTCGACGTTGTCATCTCGAAGAAGGCTATGGAGCACCTGCTCCGCAGCTATACTGTGCTCGAGTACCTTCATCTTGAGCAGATCCACGGGTTCATTAGCCTCCACATCGCCTCGACGAATCTCCGATGGATTTATGTGTCTTGCTAGCCCCGCAACAAGACATCAATTGGGAAGAGATCACTCCAGCTGTTCCACGTTATGGTCATTGAGAATGCGCCTTTCCTTGAGAGTTTGCTTGTACCAGATCTAGAAGGTCCAACAAAAATCAGGGTCATTGACGCGCCGAAATTGACAGCGTTGGTGTACTTGTTTGCCAAATTCTCCGAACTCTTTATTGGATCTGTAATCGTTCAGGTACAACACTCATCTTCTTCTCTGTCTTCTTGAAATTCACATTTTTAAATTTCTTCTTGATGTATTTACGACCGTCTTCCAGAAAATGATTCCCACAAGCTTGACCCAGTCCATGCGCACAGTGAAGATCTTAGCACTAAAATCTATCGGCCCCAATCTGGATCAAGTTGTTGGATTCCTTACATGCTTTCCATGCACGGAGAAGCTACTCATCGAGGTGAAACTTCTTTCCTATAAGTAAACGGTAATCACAACGTAGCTCAATTTTTTCATAATTTTCCCAAATTACGATGACAAGTGTAGTGTTCAAAACTGCATCTACGCACTGCACCGAAAGAAATGTTTTTAGTATTTTTCCTCACGTGATCACCTGCATCGTTTTTATGCTGTACTACTATAGTAGCCTAGGCTAGTCATAGTGGAAAGTAACTTAGACTACTCTAGTAACTCTATGGTTACCCTAAGAGAAAGTACTACCTCCGTCCTGGTTTACTCTTCCAATTCCGTAGTATCAAAATTTGACCATAGATTTAACTCACAAAATGTTAATGCATGTCACTAAGAACTATATCGTTGGATTCGTATTTGAACATAATTTCAAATGGTATAATTTTTAGTGACATGCATTGTCATTTTCTTAGGTAAATCTATGGTCAAAATTTTATACTAAATACGAGGTTGTATTCCCTCCGTCCCAAAATTCTTGTCTTACATTTGTTTAGATACGGATGTATCTAACACTAAAATGTAACTAGATACATCCGTATTTAAACAAATTTAAGACAAAAATTTTGGGACGGAGGGAGTACAAAAGTGGGCTATGTAGGTCAAAACATGTGCCAAATTCACTTGTGATGCATTTGGCATTGATGCCCCTCCATTGCTCACGTGGTGTACCAATCTGGATCACCTACTTTGCTCCGGTGCCAAATTAACTGACGCAATGAAAAAACACTACGTGGGAGAGAGAGAGGACTGAGGCAATAAAAAAACACTTGTTTGGGAGAGTGAGAGGCTGGTGTAGTCGGTTTGATTGATTTGTTTATACATGTGGGTCTGTGTGCACAGCGGTGCCAACTCTCTCACATCGCGAGAGCGGTGCCAAAATCTTTTGATTTGACATCGATACGTATTATGTGGCATACTTTTGCGAAATATGGCACCGGCCACATAGTGGAAGGCAACAAATGCCCAAGCTCTTCATGTGCTCCTAGTTAAATGATAGGAAACAGAAAGAGAGAGAGAGAGAGAGAGAGAGAGAGAGAGAGAGAGAGAATATCACTAGCCAGCCAACCTTATACTATGAGCGAATGAAATTGGTACCTCTTGATGACACGACAATCTTATGCATCCAGCTACTCTAATATGTTCTCTTCTTTTGCACATAAAAAAAGACCCGAAAGTGAAAAATGTGTTGCACTATAAAAATCTCATCGAATGCCTTGATCTCCATATTACATAAATTGATTTGATCGACTACCGAGGCAACACATCTGAGATTAAATTGGCCAGGTTCTTTGTTCTGGAGGCAAGTGTGCTAAAGGTAATGAGGTTTGGCATTCTCTGGCGCAACAATGAATGGCGTGCTGATCAACGCAAGCGTCTAAGCCTTAATGACAAAGTCTCCGCAGAAGCTGAAGTTGTTTTTGAAACATCAAGTGGCCAGAGACTCGAAAACTTATTTGCCCATTAGTGACTTGTCAGGGCGGTGGATTTTAGTTTGTACGATAATGCTGCATCCACCTAAAGTAACGAAAGTTCTTACGTAAACTTCCTTGTAATTACCTCTTCGTAGGTGCAACATTACTCCTAACATTTGTAATATCAGTTTGAAACTTGTAATATTGCCGTGTCCTATTCCTGCGTTTTCAAAATCCTGCGAATCAAACAGGTCCTGAGTTGGTGATGATGTTGTGCCTCCCATCTTTCACCAATAGCCGTCGGATCTAGATCTGACGCATACAAACCAAGCTTCTCCATTTTTGCAAAAAGATGCCCGCACTTGTTCCCTATTTACAAACAACTCCTTGTCTCTCACAATCAACTTTATCTCCTCCCCACCACATCTAGAAGGCCGTGGAAAAATCTAGCGCGATGGCCGCTGCCGGAGCCGTCCACCCCAATCTTGGTGTTCAGTGCAATGCACGGGCATCTACACATGGGAAATTATGTCGAATAGGGCTAGTTGTAAGCAGGCTAGCTCTACAGCCATGATGATAGTGACTGCAGACGGTGAGGCTGACTATGGTGTGCCGGACACGGCGCCTATACTCAGGTGTCATCTCCGGCGCAGGGTCTTGTCACTTCACTGTGAGGAGCAACACGTAATAATTTGACCAACGGGTAGTACAGTGCTAGTACTCCTACTACTACATTGGTAGTACTACTACTAGTACTAGTATCACCACCGTCTAGATTTAGGAGTACTACCACGTCCATTTGGATTTTAGTATTTGACTAGCAATATCTTGTAATGCATGTCACAAAAAATGTACTACTCCCTCTGTAAATAAATACATGGTGTTTTATTCGTATTGGCAAGAGAACTTAACGTTTTTTTGCTAACTAGAGTACTAATAGGATTACATGCAATGAACTAAACACTGCATGTCATGTTTGGTTGAAAGCATGCACGGCCCACATCTCTCATTGGTTGATATGTCACGAAATAAGAAACAAGGAGGGAGTTAATGCACCGTGCCTAAGTTTTTTGGGATTATTTGGTTTTCGTAAGGTGACTTACACAACATTTTTGTTTACATGCATTAACATTTTATTAGTTAAATCAAAGGTCCAAACTTGGCGCAAAATGCAAAGGGGACCAATAAACCAGTAAACATCAAACTTCTCTCGTTTGGCCCCAACTAGAGGTCCGGTGAGATGACTATACTGCACCGGCACGGAGGGGGACGCAACTTCATTGACTTACGGCAGCTGCCTTTGGGTGAATGACACGTGGGCCCAGGGGCTGGCTGGCCCACCTATCATACAGCCAAAGGCAGGTGTAGTAGAGGGCCGAGGAGTAGTACGAAATCCTACGCACCTACGCACGCTAACCAAGGGCTAGAGTGATCACTCGAATCACAAGATCAGTTGACTAGAAGCTAAGCTAGACCCATGGAGGCGATGAGCGCGAGCATCAACCGTCTGTGCCAGATGGTCCATGACGCTGGCCTACGGCCCGATACCGAGGAACGTCTCCAGGTAGTATTGCCTGAGGCCGCCAGGGCGAGGGCCGCTTGGACGACAGCTTCGTCTCCTTGTTCGACGAGGTCCTCGTCGGTTTCCTCGACAAGTTCACCGTCGTCAAGAAGCTTGCGGACGACTTTGACGTAAGCCTCCAGCCGACGCGCCCAGGCTCTGTGATGCCCGCCACCCTTAACGGCCACTATGGTGACAACCTCTTCGACGCACTGGTGGCCCTGCGACTGCCCGCCGTCGCGCTGGAGAATGTCCATCTCAAGGTCGCACTCACCACGCAGCGCCTGGCACAGCAAGACACTATCGACATAATCACCCACGTCTACGTGCAAATCATCCACAAGGACTACTACATGCAAGAGGTGGACAATAGAACGCTGGCCTTCTTGGACCGCAGGGCAACCTTGGACGACACTGTTCAGAAGCACGTTGAGCTCGCCGCCAATGCCACTGGTCCTCACACGTCGGTTGGTGACCCGACGCACTAGGGCGTGAGGATGTCGTTGAACGTTGATGGATCCGTATGTTTTTTATCTTTCCTTCAAATCCATGTAGTAGTATATGATACTACAGTAATTATCTTACCTTTTGCATCAACTTCATAATTTTCGTACATACTCCATGCATGAACGGCGCCAGAACCAAACTTCTCATTACTCTAGGCAAAATCGTTATTTTCTATCTATTGGACGCACCATGGAGAAGAACCAAATTTTACAAGTTACGAGTTCAAAAGGAAAAGCCTGATGTGTTCTCATCGCATACCCACACGGTTGGTCCGGCACGCCGCTCAAGCGGGAATGCGTGTGGTGTTGCATTTTCACTTACAAGTGGGACCGCAGTTGAGCAAACCGACTATCGGCAAACCCCCACCCCGCCCACCGCGCGATGGCTGAGAAAACAGGAGGGAGAAGAGATGGCTATAGCACGGACTCCAACAAAATTGGTGTTAGATGGGACTCATGTGGGTGGCGTGTGCCGTACTGCTAGACGTGAATGCTAGTTATGGCCCATGCCACCCCACTATATCGAGCCTATATCAAGGTACGTAGAACAAATTTCCTATAGTCCGTGCTCAGCCCTCCTCTATCTCTCTTCTCAGCCAGCCAGCGGACGCGCGGAGCCCATGTCTGTTTGCTCACATGCGGCCCCACATGTCAGTGAAAACGCAAGAGGACCCACTGAACCTGCACATCTTTCACCTCGATGTGCTGGTGATGAAAAACAAATCCAATAAAGATCTTCGGTGGCCGCTTTTGGAGTTACTCAAGAGTAGTAAGATTCTATTTACAGTTTAACGCAAGATGCACATCTCGTGGCTTCAACTACCACTCTATTTTCTTTCATGACACAACCTAGATGCTGAATGTCCCACGTGTCGGCAAAAGGAGGAAGAACCCGACCAAATGTTCGGTTGTGCTCTCGGAGTAGACTAGTTGTGCTAACTTAAAAATTTTATTGTGTACTCCCTCTGTTCCAAAATACTTGACTTCCATTTGTCCAAAAATGGATGTACCTATATACTAAAACATGTCTAGATACATATATATTTTGAAAAATAGAAGGCATGTATTGTGCAACGGAGGGAGTAGAATGGATGCAAGTTTTTGTATTGGGAAGAAGAGTACATGCATATATTGATAGAGCGCAATTTAGTAGATGTTCTATCACTTTTAGCTAGTAGCACAGAGGCTAGAGATGAGATTAGTGCACTTGTTGATACTCCTACTAGAATAGAGGCTAGACATGAGACTAGATGCGAGGAAGCAACGTCTACTTCTTTACACTCGAAGAAGAAAGAAGCACGCAAGATCGAGCCTCCGCAGATCAACAATGAATGCATCGAGAAGGCACTAATCCAACTTACAAGAGTAGTAAAATGTATTATTGCGGTTCTTGTATTTTTGGTCTTGCTTTTATAGTCAAAATTATCATTGGAGTTCGTGCAAAACGGAGGTCCATTTGGGGTCGTGCATTGGAGTTGGCCTTACAAGTGGGACCGCAGTTAAGGAAACCGACTATCGGCAAACCCCCACCTCGCCTGCCGCGCGATGGCTGAAGTTAGAGAAACGACGAGGTTGAAGAGATTGCTCTAGCACGGACTCCAAGAAATAATATGGTGTCAGATGGATGTCGTGGTGGTGGCATGTGTCGTACTCCTGGACGTGAATGCTTGTTCTGGCCCATGCCACCCTACTACTCCTACTATATTGTACTAGTATCGAGGATTCGAGGTGCTGGTTACATACAACGAACACATTAACATATGGCTACAGTAAAAACACCCGCCTGACACGCGAAGCATGTGAAGCTAGTACAAATAGTGTACTACTATTGTTGATTGGCCTCATCCGATAACCTGTTGCAATGCACGTACAATTATGTATTCGGAATTTTTTTTGCCTCGGCGCACCACTCACTCAGAGAAGCGACTCGAAAGCCATTCATAAATTTAGTAAGTTTATCATAGGCATATCATTTTATTACATATAACAGGTCATCAACCCACATCGACAACGAGGATACATTATAAATACTAAAGTTTACACCACACAACAAATAACAAGCAATGAAATGAACTTCAACTCAACCATTCCTCGGTGTTGGAAACACTTGCTTTGAACCACAAGTGATTCTCTGGGATGGGCCATCCATTGTCGATCTGGAGACCAACGCAGGACTGATCATCCAGGCTGAAGTGGCCTACTATATCAGTACCAGGGTAGGGAACCACCCAAATGTCCGAGGTATAGACACAGTTGCTTCTCATAAATGGTACTAGTAACGTTGTGTCAACAGCAGTTGGATCACCTTTCACCATCATCGGATAGTTTTGTCCAAGGAAGAGCGAGTTTCCTCCAAGACTATCAATTATGTACCAGGGAGAAGGAGTTGGCGCTAGCGCACTAGTATGCATCCCGAATACCATGCAACGGGTGTTGTAATAGGCCCGGAGAGTGCGACCATGGGAGACACCTGCTTCCTTAGCAGTAACATCATCAGTGGGCTGTATACACACAAGAAGAGGTGATCCATCGGAATTAGTTGCCAGGCACCACAGAGTATATGGGCGCTACTCGTCCTCATGCTCATGATCATCACCATCGTCATATCCCCCTTGGTTATAAAAATTTTCAAGCATAGGTGGTGGGATGTTCACAGGACCTTGGAAACACAAGAAGAAGGTTAATTAGTAAAGGGAAACTTGCTAACCCGCATGCATGTGGATGAAACAATTATAATTACGGTGGAAGAAAAATGTACTGAAACTACGAGGATACCATGCAAAAACAGTGCCACGAGTGGTGGCAGCAAACACAAGGCCCTCGTATTGAATTGCATCACAGTACTCATCCGTGTACAGAAACTGATTTTTGAGCAATATCCATCGAGTCAAACCACTAAGGACGGCAACAAGCTTGTCGAAGATATCAACAACTTCATCGTTGTTGTAACTCCAAGAGCGGTTGGGAACTCGACAAATTGCTATCTTTCTTAGAAGACAGTCACCATGATCATATTTGAATGTGCGTACAATACCGGTGTGCTAAACCTCTGGGTAGTCTGCTGAGATTTTTGGAAGTGGAACCTGGTCACGAGTGTACACATTCACAAGTTCCCACTCATAGTTGGACCCAATGTAAACAACTCAATCTCCATTTGCGCCCGCCCAAGCCTTGCCCTCAAGTGATGGCATCTTAACATCATACGTATCATTATCAAGCGGCATCAACTTGCACAGGGCAAGGTCTCCGTCGTGCCGGCACCAGTCATCAAGGTCACGACGAAGAAGATAGGGGAGATCAAACCACTCCTTGACTCTTGGGTTCCTTGTAATGATGTTATTAGTTGAGTCGAGAATGGGCTTGAACGAACCTGCCATGCTAGCCGAGGTGATGACGTCGCACCGATCAATGAGTTCCTCCACCACGTCATCTTTCAAATCGGGGCAAGAATAACGGGGTCGTTTCCGGCCTGTTCCCTCCATGGAGAAGACGATCGAACAATGGCAGAAGAAAGGGTGAAGGGCTGAAGCAAAATGGAGGAGGGAGAGGAAGAGCGTGCAACAACAGTTCCAAATCGAGAGGGAAAGGCGAAGAGTCGGTGGACGGTTGCGAGTTTGCCACGGTTCACGAAGAGGCGCCCCAACCTACACGTCCGTTCGGAAATACTCTTACTACTCGCCGTCGTCTCACTAATATGTTGGAACGGGACCACATGTCAACGAAACATGGTGTGTAATTTCTCGTGCAAAATGCGATCTGGCCGCGTCGGCCCGAGGTGCCGCATTAGTTATCGACCTTTATTTTTTTAATGGCGTGCCGATCAGTTTTGAAGCACGACTAACTGGTACTGTATGCTGAGAAAATATAAACTACTCTACCACTACTCCACCTCCAGTACTAGTAGTATAAAAAAGATATATAGGCTGGAGCTTTAGCGCTTTCTTGCTAAGGGCTTCCCACTTGCTTCTCACACTACCACCCTCTCTCCAGATCTAAAAAAGATGGACCCTCTCTCCCTCCTCACCGGTGGTCACAGATCCACCGGGGAAGAAAAGGACGTGCAGCGTTGACGCACTCGTCATCAGCGAGCGAGGTCATGCACTGGCGACAAGGCTGTCCTCTCAGACCTAGCACCCGCGCGGGATGGCCTCCGTCCCCAAGCTCGCTGCCGTAGTGTGTGCGGAGGACGACAACCACGAGCAAAGCCACTTCCCACCGACCCTCATGTATGCTACCTCTTTTCGAACCATAACCTTGTTCTATTGCCCCATATGCCACGTCGTTGCATGTGGATCTTTTTCCACTCCACCATCTTCCCAATTTGATATCCTCTGCTGGCCACGCAGATGAAAACCATAATTTGCACTATTAAAGGAAACCCTACTTCATGCAGACTAATCCATGTCTGGGTTGAACAAGGAAAGGAAGGGAGACTGTACTGTCTAAGAGAGTAGGCATCAAACCCGCATCTAGGTTGAAAAGGGGAAAATCAGTAGCTAAGGAACGAGTCTCGTGTCTCTTGGTTGAAGAAGGGTAGAAAGGCATGACAACGCAATAGAGAATGACCAGGTCGATCAGTTTGTTGTCCTCGCATAGGAAAAATGTGGTTAAAGAGAACAAAAATGGGACGTAATCCACATATGCTGCCTGGATATTTGTTGCTCTGGGCAACCATACCTCCCTCACCACTCTGCGTCCGTGGAGGTACATCGTACTGGTGCGCCCACTGTCTGAATGGGCTTCCCATGCTCTTATTGCCACTTTTTTTGCTGTTAGTACAACGCCAGCAGTCAAGTTAAGCAATGCTACTGCTAAAGTGATGCCACATTTAACTAATGTCGCTCTCAGTCTAATGCCACCGATAAATTTAAGCAATGCCATTTAATGTCACTGGATTATTTCAGGGTTAGCTGTTGATTTTGGATGTATTAAAGATTTTTCAGCTAAGGCATTCTAATGCTCTTGCACAACCAGTATACCAACGATGAAACTTGTTACTACCTTCAGATTTTTGCACTGTTAATACTTATAGATTACATACCTCACTTTCATGAGATAAGTTAATTTTTTTGTACAGTGTCACCAAAATGCCAAGGCGCTGATGTCATTTTATTTTGGTTAAACTGCACAAACAATTATGAAGACAAGAGGAAAGGTCAAGAGTGGGCACCTCCTCCTCCGGCTGTTCTCTTGATTTGTTCGATCATGTTTTTATGTTTGATCGATTATCAAGATTGGGATAGCAATTTTTAAGGTCCCCCCGAGTTCGAAATGATATTTACCTTGGAGGTACATGGTTTGCAATTTTTTATACTGTCATTAGTTAATAATGCTAGTTACCTTCAGATTTTTGTATTTGGTTTAATGCTCATGCACAACTAGTATACCAATGCTGAAACTTGTTACCTTTACATTTTGTGTTGTTAATTCTTATAGAAACCTCCCAGTGCTAGAGTTTATTCAAATCTGTTCAGTAAAACCATTGTACTGTACCCTGTAATAAACTAACTACTCTACTGTTGCACTAGCCACTGGATTAGTGTATATTTGTAGTATTCGAATGGTGTTGCATTAGCGTATGGACATAAATAAAGTGTGGCAAGCTTTCCCAGATATGTCCTCAAGAAAAGTATTACCTGTTTTTCTAAATACTAGACGTTTGAGTACTTTAAATTGAACCGCGAAAACGTCTTGTATTAAGGAACAAAGGGTGTAGAGTTCACTCAAATTATCCCGGTAAAGCTAGTCACACCTTTGTTAAAATTAATGTTCATTATGTTATCGGAGGAGGTCTGTATGTTTGTCTCTAATGCCTGTCGACTACATACCTGATATCATGATTTAATGTTAAGTCATTTCCTTTTGTGCAGTGTCACTAAATTTTCAAGGCGGTGATGGCATTTATTTTAGTAGAACTCCACAATATTTGCTTAAAAGAAGAGGAAAGGTCAGGAATGGCTCACTTTTTCAGAAAAAACTATGTATGCCTTCCTGACATCAGCCGCCGTTGCTTTATTTATTCCTTCAAACAGGTGGTTAGAAACATTCTTGCTACCTTTTCCCATTAAGAAATTGGAATGCTTATATTTGTGAGTCTATGCTTCAACTAGTGACACTTTTAGAGTAATCACACTTTCAATATCTATGCAAACAGGGATGCTCGATTTTAGTGGAACTGCACAGAAAGTCCAACTGGTTCAACATTAGGAGCATGTTTTTTTTCCAAACCTTTATATCCAATTGGTGGCACCATGAGCTGTTCATTACGAAGGTACATGGTTTGCTACTATCTTGCTACTCTTTTTGTACTATCATTAGATAATAATACTAGTGGTTTGCATGTGAATTTATTGGCAGGGTGGACCTACATTGGAGGTGCAGGACAGGATTCAATGATTGGATGCTCAATTTCGATTGTATTGATTTCACCTCTTCCATCACTGCGAACATGGATATCCTTGGTCTGATGAAGAATAGGCGCTATATTTCTGCTCTGAACCAGCAAGCCAATTCAGTATGAAATTGTCCAGGGAAAAACATAACTGTATCAGATTGTCCAGTGCAGAACATGACAGATGCTAAGCGGAAGAGACATGTTTAAACTGAAAATACTAGGTGTGGTATATGTTTACTAGCTGCTTGATATTTGTGCAGACAGAGATGTCTGCCCGTTGCTATTTGGCAAACAAACAAAGTGTCCGCAATTTTGGTTGAACTGCACAAGAGAATAGTATAGTCACTACATGCAGTGCCATTTGAAAATAGACACAGAAAGATTGGATAGTCACTTCATGGATTGCAGAAAAGTAGTACTGTACTATTTATTGGCTAACACTAGGTGCTTCATTGCTTTGGTCTGATTATACAATGTGCATCATTTTGCCTAAGTTAAAGTTTGTATTCTGAAAATAGTCTCGTGGTGTGATCGAGAGAAGACCAAATCATATTGCAGTGGATGTTCCTCCATCATGTGTGGTTCATTCTCATGATTCCAGCTGTTGGTGAAACCACTTATGTTTGCAAGAGGAATTGTAGACTTCACAAACAAATTTGTCTTCTAGTCTGTACTGAATGATGGCCAAGAGAAGCATCCATGTTAGTAGGAAGAACAGATGTTTTTCTAGATCTTTGCTTTTGGAGCTACATATTTGTATATGATCTGTGAATCATTGAGATGCATTAACATGTTGATATTATGTATGGGAATCATACTAGTTAGTTTTAGTTGCGACGCAAGATCCGAAGTGGCTGATCTTTGCTTTTGGAGCTACATATTTGTATATGGTCTGTGAATCATTGAGATGCATTAACAATTACTTATTTCTGTTTGCTCAGTGTTTACAAGTTACTGATCGATCACTAGCTAGCCTACAAATGCGCTCCTGGCAGTTTTATTTGCGACGCAAGATGCAAAGTGGCAGTTTTTTGAATAAAAATGCCTACCTCTGAAGAAACTGACAAGCTACACTATCGATCCTACACGGATAAAAATGCCTACCTCTAAATAAACTGACAAGCTACACTACCGATCCTACACGGATATATAGCGGATCACGCACGTACTACCTCCTTTCCGGTTTGCAGGGCTCAATTCAAGAAACGACCTACTCGATCCTACATGTACTAGTACCTCCTTTCCGGTTTGCAGGGCTTAATTCAAACCTCTCACCAACCAAGGTACTCCCTCCGTCCGGGTTTATTAGTCCCGTGAGCAAAGCAGCAAGACTAAGGCAAGGCCATAATTAAAGGCATATAGAAGTTTAAGCCTAATTAATTCCAGCGATTTAAGTGGCTGCTTGCGTGCCCTCGGCCGCGACTCGTTGCATGCTGCTTCGCGTACTGCCTGCGAGCGATTCTGAGTGCCTGCATGCAGCCGCCGTAATTAAGGCAGCTAACTGATGCGAAAAAAGATACCCTTTAAATCTGTGGAATCATTATTGACAAGGAGGGAGATGATTCGAGTGCACTCGTTTGACCGCCATGCCGGCGTGCGACCCAGACAGGACGGGACGGCACAATCATAATTTTAGTTTCTCTAGTTTTCCACGGCAAGCTGGCGCTAAGCCATTATACATTGAATTCCGATGACCGTCGCGCTACCTTACGCCTATAAGTACTGTTTCCCGGCCTTCTTCGGTGCCACCGTGACCCAACTCGCCATATCCTCATAAGCCCCTACCGTCCGAACATCGCTCTCCACGTCCGCCATGCCCCCGCCCGTCCGCGGTAGGCAACCCCGGAGGCGGTCAACACCGGAACTAGTGTTCGGGTTTTCACCGGAAGGTAGACGGAGGGAGGAGGCATTCTATTTGTCTTTAGATAGCAATGCGGAGATCGAGGAGTTGTTGGAGTGCGGCCGCATGGCGGAGGAGCAGGAGTTGTTGGAGCGCGACCGCCTGGCGGAGGAGCAGCGTATCACCGATTTGCACCGCCAGCGGGACATGGAGCAACAGCGCACCGATGCTCTGAGTCGCGAGCAGAGCGCCCGCAACTGGGCCGACTACGTGGAGGCTGGCGCCCGGCAAATAGCCCTCGAGGCTATCGGGCACGCACGCGTTCGTGATGCCGATTTTTACTACCAGCTCGTCAAGTGGGTTTCCCGCTTGGAAGCCAAAGCTTCGGTGGACCACGCCGGCATGGAAAGGGCCAACGCGCGCGAGCAACGCGCCCTATCGCACCTCATGTAAGTCTGAGGCGACGCGCACGACTCCGGTGCCGGCGTTTAGCGTGTACCGTAGATGGCGGCCATCATCGTCTAGTTAGCTAAGAGTAAGTTAGTACTTGTACGCTACTAGAGTATTAGTGGGAGTAGATAGTTAACTTGGCTATGATGGTTGTCAACGTGGAAGTTCAGTGCTCTATATGTGGATCAGACCTGTTACTTTGCTCTGAATGTTGAACTTTCCGTTTGAAGTATGGAATGGGCTGTTATGTTTTAAATGGGTTGTATTTGTCCTCCACGGGTTTAGAGGCTAACTTGTGGGCCTAGCAAGTTGACGCGTACACAATCAGGAGATGATTGTACGTGGAGAGGATGACAGTAGGGACCCTCCAAGGTCACGGCAGTACACAAGCAAGTGCCTCCTTATATCAAGACAATAAAAAAATGGCTCCTCCTAGTGGATTTCTGACATCTGGGTCCCATGCCATTGTCAACGTACTCAATAAACGAGAGAATTGCACAACGAGCGGCTGACACCAGGGACCCAGCAGCTAGCCCAGTTATTTTTGTTTTTGGTTAATTTGATAAATGCCACTCCAAATCTGGTGCATCCAAGAAATGCCACTGCAATTTCCAAACTTTGAAAAATGCCATTTCATGCTATTTCTAGTGGCATTTTACAAGTCTGGAGTGGCGTTTTTCAAAGTTTGCAAACTGCAGTGGCATTTTTCAAAGTTTGCAAAAATTGAAGTGGCATTTTTCAAAGTTTGGAAATTGCAGTGGCATTTTTATGAATCGCCATAATTGGAGTTGCATTTATCTAATTTGTTTTTGAGACGGAAGCAAGGTCTCAACTGCGCTGTGCGGGACACTCTGGCCTATCTAGACAACCTTTTCTTTTATGTTTACCACAGACCAACCCAGTAGTTTTTTTCTTTCTGAAAATGGCTAGCCCAGTTTTTTTGTGATTTGTCAAGTAAGTCGCTTTATCAGGCCTGTTGGGCTGCAAATCTTTCAAGACGAGGAGAGCTTCATTCGGCTGGCCGAGAAAATGGCCTATCAGTAATGAGAAATGGGCTGTACATTTTTAACACACATCAAACCGGCAATTAGTTTCAAATATCTTTTTTTCATTTCGAGATTTTAAATTGCATTGATTTTTATGCATGGACAATTTATTGGATTTTATATTGATATACATTTATTTTTAAAATCAGTCTGAATGTGACTCGAAATTTCGGGATTAAAAACAGTTCAGACCGCACCGACATATGCAAAATTTTGTATAATTTTTTAACCGTGGCCACAATATGGGCTGTAATGCTAACAAAAAGAATATGGGCTCCAAAAAACCCCATAAGAATTAGCAAATGGGTTGTAAATTATTTGAAATAATGGCAGATGGGCTGTATGCTGTTTTCCACAGATTTGAGGCTTTCCACAGATGGCCTGTATACTGTTGTATATGCATCCAACGGTCGTCGTGCTTCTTCAATATCTTCTCTTCCTGCTCCAGCCGCTCAAACAAGCGCCGGCGGGACTGCCTGCTCCCTCCTCCCCGCGGCCGGGTGTGCTGCCGTGCAGGCCTCACCGCCCCACCGTACTCCCATAGCTGGCCTAGCCATCCCTCTACTCACCCACACCTGCTGTTATTCTCCGGCGACGGCAGACGAATCTGTAAACCCTCGTACAGTCGTACTCCCCTCCGCGTGGGAAACAAAAACAACTGCCGAATCTTCCCTGCCTCCATGTCGTTCCCTTCCTAGGCCTCGCTGTCGTCCACTGCCCTGGTGCTCTCGGCGTGGCGTGGTCAACGTGGTCAACGACCGACACGCGTCTGAAGTGGACTGTACGTGGAGAGGCTGACAGCTGGGTCCACGGCCGCACGCAAGGAAATGCCTCCTTATTACGCGCAAAATAATGATTCCTCCACCTGACATCTGGGACCCACCGAAGGGGCCTCTGTATTTCGCGAAAAAACGTTACCGCCGCTGACAGCTCGGACCCACCAGCTATATCTTCGCACGCAAGGAAGTGCCTCCTTATTACGCACAAAAAAATGAATACTCCCCCTGCTATCTGGGACCCAGTATAGTGGGCCTACTAAGTTGACGGGGACGAAGGGCTTTGTCAACTTAGTCAATATGCATGATTCTAGCTCGACTGACCGTATGATGTCCATCCAACGACCGTAGTGCTTCTTCAACCTCTGGTCTTCTTGCTCCAGCCGCCCAAAGTAGCGCCGATCGTGCTGCCTGCTCCTGCCTCCCGTGGCCAGCTATGCTGCCACGGAGGCCTCACCGCCCCCATACTACTCCCACCGCTGGCCAGGCCATCCCTCCACTCCACTCACCCACACGCCCTGTTATTCTGCAGCGACGGCAGCGCAGCCGAACCAGTCAACCCTCGTACTCCTCTCCGCGTGGGCATCCACTGCCGCGTCGTCCCCGGCTCCATGTCGTCCCCTTCCTAGGCCTTGCCCTCGTCCACCACCGTGGTGCTCTCGGCGCAGCGTGGTCAATGTGGTCAACGACGGAATTCCATCGGAAGAATACTGTACGTGGAGAGGCTGACAGCTGGGTCCACGACAGCCGCAAGGAAGTGCCTCCTTATTACGCGGAAAATAATTATTCCTCCACCTGACAGTAGGGACCCACCGGACGCCCACCAGTATATCGCGAAAAAATCATTTGCCCCTGACTACTGGGACCTACCTGACGGGCCACCGTATTTCGCGAAAAAAACATTCCCCCAGCTGTCAGCTCGGACCCACCGGAAGTGCCTCCTTATTACGCACAAAAAATGAATACCCCCTGCTAGCTGGGACCCACCTTGGTGGGAGGCTGACTTGTGGGCCTACTAAGTTGACGGGGACGGAGGGCTTTGTCAACTTAGTCAATGTAAACGATTCTAGCTCCAGTGACCGTACGATGTCCATCCAACGGCCGTAGTGCTTCTTCAACCTCTGGTCTTCTTGCTCTAGCCTCCCAAAGCAGCGCCGGTCATGCCGCATGCTCCTGCCTCTCGTGGCCGGATGTGCTGCCGTGGAGGCCTCACCGCCCCCTACTATTCCCACCGCTGGCCAGGCCCTGCGGCGACGACAGCCTCACACCGCAGCCGAACCAGTGAACCCTCGTACTCCTCTTCGTGCGGGCTTCCACTGTCGCGTCTTCCCCGGCTCACGTCGTCCCCTTCCTAGGCCTCGCCGTCGCCCACCGCCTTGGTGCTCTCAGCGCGGCGTGGTCAACGTGGTCAAGGAACGACTTCCATCGGACGTGGACTGTACGTGGAGAGGCTGACAGCTGGGTCCACGGCCGCAGCAAGGAAGTGCCTCCTTATTACGCGGAAAATAATGATTCCTCGACCTGACAGCTGGGGCCCACCGGACGGGCCACTGTATTTCGCAAACAAAATGTTTCGCCCTGACTGTTGGGACCCACCAGCTACATCTTCGCACGCAAGGAAGTGCGTCCGGGCAAAAAAAACGAGTCGCCCCCTGACTACTGAGACCCACCAGCTACATCTTCGCACGCAAGGAAGTGCGTCTGGGCAAAAAAATGATTCGCCCCCCTCACTGCTGGGACCCACCAACTACATTCTCGCACGCAAGGAAGTGCCTGACAGTCGGGACCCACCTGGTCGAAGCGTACGTAGCATTGTCATTCTGGTTGCGAACGTGTACGTACATACTGGTCGATGTAGAGGCGCGCACGTGTCGTAGTAGAGGCGCGCACGTAGCATGTACACGTATCTATAGCGGCCAGGGTGCAAGAAAGAAAATACGGCCATGTATGTGTATATACGGGCGGGGTCTCGAACGCCTACTCGCGTATACGTACGGCCAGGGCTCGTGTACATGGCTGGGTCGGAAGGGAGAAACAACATCATTGTCATGTTCATGGGAGGCAACGGAATGCGTCGTGTTCATGGGGAGGCAACGAAATGCGTCGTGTTCATGGGGAGGCAATGGAATGCGTCATGTTCATCGGGAGGCAACGAAACGCGTGGGAGCCAACCGGCTGGGTCGGAACGGAATGCGTGGTCGTGTTCATCGGGAGGGCTTGGACGGAACAGGCAATGGAAACAAGGCCTGGCGTACCGCAAAACGGAGGAAACGGACCTCCTATGTTTGGAACGGGGTCCTGTTGATCGGGAGGGGTGTGGCGTACCGCAAAACGGAGGAAACGGACCTCCTACGGTCAAAACAGGGGTCCTGTTGATCGCGAGGGGTGTGGTGTACCGCAAAACGGACAAAACGGACCTCCTACGGTCGAAACGGGGGTCCTTTTGATCGGGAGGGGTGTGGCGTACCGCAAAACGGATGAAACGGACTTGTGTTGGAGCGCTACGGTCGAAATGGGGGTCCTGTTCATCGGGAGGGGTGTGGCGTACTGCAAAACGGGATTCCACGGGATACTGTTCATCTCCACCGTCGACCTCCTCTAGTCTCCACGGGCTACCGTCGACCTCCTCCAGCCTCCACGGGCTCCTGTTCATCCAGCCTCCACCGCGCGCTACTCTACTGGCTACTGTTCAACCACCCCTCCACGGGCACCCCTCCACCGTCTACTGTTCATCTAGCCCTCCACAGCACGGGGTCCTATTCAACCACCCCTCCACAGGCACCCCTCCATCGTCTACTGTTCATCCAGCCCTCCACACCACGGGGGCCTGTTCAACCACCCCTCCACGTGCACCCCTCCACCGTCTACTGTTCATCCAGCCCTCCACCACACCACGGGGTCATGTTCATCCATAGGCAATGCCACCGCTCACTGTTCATCCAACCCCCCCGCAACACTCACTGTTCATCTAATCGATCGGTTTTAGTTAGCAGCAGTAGCGAAGGAATCGCTCGATCGGGTTCAGTTAACAGCCATTCATCGATCGCTCGGGTTCAGTAACGCGTAGCCTGCAGTGCAATCGCTCGGGTTCAGTTAGAGCCCAACGCCTCGCTCGGGTTCAGTTAGAGCCAACGCCTCGCACACACACGCGCGTACGTGTACGAGAGAAACGCGCATCGCTCGGCCCCCGACCTCCCACCGTAACCGGGAAGTCCCCAAAATTTTCCTCCCCCTCGCTTCTACCACGGTTTTTTCCGTCATGGACGGCCCAAAGAATGTCATGCAGCTGCGTCTCCAGCCTGCCCAGGACGAAAAGCCCATTTTCTGTCATGATTTTTTATCATAGAAGTAGGAGCCCACCACATCTATGATGATACCGGGTTTTGTCACAATTATCGTCATAGAAGTGTCATATGTATGACAGATTTTTTTTTCGTTCGGCCCAAAATGTCACGGATGTGTCTTTTTTTGTAGTGTAACTCTTTTTGCGGTGTGTTTGTCGAGATCCGATGAATTGTGGGTTTATGATCAAGATTATCTATGAACAATGTTTGAATCTCCTCTGAATTCTTTTATGTATGATTTTTTATCTTTGCAAGTCTCTTCGAATTATCAGTTTGGTTTGGCCTACTAGATTGATCTTTCTTGCAATGGGAGAAGTGCTTAGCTGTGGGTTCAATCTTGCGTTGCTCGATCCCAGTGACAGAAGGGGAAATGACACGTACTGTATTGTTGCCATCAAGGATAAAAAGATGGGGTTTATATCATATTGCTTGAGTTTATCCGTCTACATCATGTCATCTTGCCTAATGCGTTACTCTGTTCTTAGGAACTTAATACTCTAGATGCATGCTGAATAGCAGTCGATGTGTGGAGTAATAGTAGTAGATGCAAAATCGTTTCGGTCTACTTGTCGTGGACGTGATGCCTATATACATGATCATGCCTAGATATTCTCATAATTATGCACTTTTCTATCAATTGACCGACAGTAATTTGTTCACCCACTGTAATACTTATGCTATCTTGAGAGAAGCCACTAGTGAAACATATGGCCACCGGGTCTATTTTCCATCATATTAATCTCCTGTCAACTAGCTATTTCAGTCGCCGTTTATTTTGTAATCTTTACTTTCAATCTTTATCATAAAAATACCAGAAATATTATCTTATCATCTCTATCAGATCTCACTTTTGTAAGTGGCCGTGAAGGGATTGAAAACCCCTTTATCGCGTTGGTTGCAAGGTTCTTATTTGTTTGTGTAGGTACGAGGGACTTGCGTGTGGCCTCCTATTGGATTGATACCTTGGTTCTCAAAAACTGAGGGAAATACTTACGCTACTTTGCTGCATCACCCTTTCCTCTTCAAGGGAAAACCAACACATGCTCAAGAGGTAGCATCAAACCCCGATATAACAATACATATCACACATACGCATGACATGCAAGCATGTGTTGCACAACATGGAATCACAACATAACTCTACAACTCAAGTATAGATAAGGCTCAGAAGAGCCATAATATCATGATATTACAAACATGGGTCTCATGACAGAACTTACAAAGTCATACAAGCAACAAAAGCATAAACATGTCTGAATACAGACAACTACAAAAGAAAAAGGCTGAGAAGCTTGACTATCTAGAAGACCCTCCATAGAAACCAGACCTCTGTCTGGGATTCCCAAGCTAATTGGTCAACATCGAACTCGTCGTTGAAACCACTAGTTATACCAACATCTCCTCTGGAAAACATAAATTAAGCAACCATGAGTATAAAGGTAATCAACAAGACTTACATCAGAACTATCTACTATGCATCAGTATCAACAATGAGTTTGATATGTCTCCATAGAATCTACTTTTCCAAACACGTTTGCTCTTGTTTTGGACTCTAATTTGGATGATTTGAATGAAACTAACCCGTACTAACACTTGATAACCCACAAGTATGGGGGATCGCAACAGTTTTCGAGGGTAGAGTATTCAACCCAAATTTATTGATTCGAAACAAGGGGAGCCAAAGAATATTCACGAGTATTAGCAATTGAATAGTCAATTCAACCACAGTTGAAAGACTTAATATCTGCAGCAAAGTATTGAGTAGCAAAGTAGTATAGAAGTAACGGTAACAGCAACAAAAGTAACAGTAGCAGTTTTGTAGTGACTGTAACAGTGGCAACGACAAATTAACTTAACAAAGATCAGTATGTGAAAAGCTCGTAGGCATTGGATCGGCAATGATAATTGTGTCAGATGGCATTCATCATGCAACAGTTATAACCTAGGGTGACACCAAACTAGCTCCAATTCATCAATATGATGTAGGCATGTATTCCGTATATAGTTATACGTGCTTATGGAGAAGAACTTGCATGTCATATTTTGTCCTACTCTCCCATGGCAGCGGGGTCCTAATGGAAACTAAGGGATATTAAGGCCTCCTTTTAAAAGAGAACCGGAACAAATCGTTAACACTTAGTGAATACATAAACTCCTCAAACTATGGTAATCACCGGAAAGGATCCCAATTATTGTCACCTTGGGGTATGCGGATCATAACTCGTAATAGGTGTCTACAACTTGCAAGACAGGATCAAGAACTCACATATATTCATGCAAACATAATAGGTTCAGATCTGAAATCATGGCACTCGGGCCCTAGTGACAAGCATTAAGCATAGCAAAGTCATAGCAACATCAATCTCAGAACATAGTGGATACTAGGGATCAAACCCTAACAAAACTAACTCAATTACATGACAAATATCATCCAACCCAGCACCGTCGAGCAAGCCTACGATCGAATTACTCACTCCCGGCGGTGAGCATCATGAAATTGGTGATGAAGGAAGGTTGGTGATGATGATGGTGACGAATCGCCCTTTCCGGAGCCCCGAATTGACTCCAGATCAGCCCTCCCGAAGAAGAACATGAGGCAGCAATGGCTCCGTATCGTAAAACACGATGAATCCTTCTCTTTGATTTATTCTCCCCGAATAGGGTTATATAGAGTTGGAGTTAGGTCGAAGGAGGTCCAGGAGGCCCACAAGCCTGGTACGCGCGCCCTGGGGGGTAGGCGCGCCCCAAGGGCTTGTGGCCTCTGGGTGGCCCCCTCTGGTTGATTCTTGCGTCAGTATTTTTTATATATTCCACAAAAATTCTCCATAAATTTTCAGGTCAATCGAAGAACTTTTATTTCTGCACAAAAATAACACAATGGCAATTTTGCTGAAAACAGCGTCAGTCCGGGTTAGTTCCATTGAAATCATGCAAATTGGAGTCCAAAACAAGGGAAAAAGAGTTTGGAAAGTAGATACATTGGAGACGTTTCAACTCCCCCAAGCTTAACCAATTGCTTGTCCTCAAGCAATTCAGTTGACAAACTGAAAGTGACAAAGAAAACTTTTACAATCTCTGTTTGATCTTGTTGTTGCAAATATGTCTAGCCAATATTCAGTTTTTCAGCAACGATTATGAACTAACCATATTCAAAATAACATTTAGGTCTCACATTTACTCACATCAACGGCATAATCAACTAGCGAGCAATAATAATAAGGGTTTTTTTATTTCTGTGCCCCTGGTTCGTTAGTTGTACTCATTCATCCCCACGCTCTTAACTTTTGCCCACTTTTGCCCACTCCCTTGCCCGAAACCCTCAGAACAGGTTACAACAGATGTTGTCGTCGGGTCAATGCCTTTGACCGTTAACTCTGACGAGTGAGACCGCGTAGGACCGAGTCCACCTTTGACCGTTCCCTAGATGAACTCGTATAGTGGTTTCGTATGCCGACCGTACAACGGTATTCATGTACGGGGGTGCATGCAACTAACCGCGGCCCTGGGGTATGATGGCCCACAAGTATAGGGGATCTATCGTAGTCCTTTCTATAAGTAAGAGTGTTGAACCCAAAGAGGAGCAGAAGGAAATGACAAGCGGTTTTCAGCAAGGTATCCTCTCCAAGCACTCAAATTATTGGTAACACATAGTTGTGTGATAAGATGATTCATAACGGGTAACAAGTAACAAAAGTAAACAAGGTGCAACAAGGTGTCCCAATCCTTTTTGTAGCAAAGGACAAGCCTGGAAGAACTCTTATATAAAGCAAAGCGCTCCTAAGGACACATGGGAATTATTGTCAAGTTAGTTTTCATCATGCTCATATGATTCTCGTTCGTTACTTTGATAATTTGATATGTGGGTGGGTCGGTGCTTGGGTGCTGCCCTTCCTTGGACAAGCCTCGAACTTACGATTAACCCCTCCCGCAAGCATCCCCAACTATGAAAGAAGAATTAAGATAAATCTAACCATAGCATGAAACATATGGATCCAAATCAGCCCCTTACGAAGCAACACATAAACTAGGGTTTAAGCTTCTGTCACTCTAGCAACCCATCATCTACTTATTACTTCCCAATGCCTTCCCCTTGGCCCAAATCAAGGTAAAGTGTCATGTAGTCTACGTTCACATAAAACCACTAGAGGAGAGGCAACATACATCTCATCAAAATATCAAACTAATACCAAATTCACATGACTATTTATAACAAGACTTCTCCCATGTCCTCAGGAACAAACATAACTACTCACAAAGCATATTCATGTTCATAATCAGAGGATTATTAATTATAATTAAGGATCTAAACATATGATCTTGCACCGAATAAACCAACTAGCATAAACTACAAGGAGTAATCAACACTACTAGCAACTCATAGGTACCAATATGAGGTTTTGAGACAGAGATCGGATACAAGAGATGAACTAGGGTTTGAGAGGGGATGGTGCTGGTGAAGATGTTGATGGAGATTGACCCCCTCATGATGATAGGATAGTTAGTGATGACGATGGCTTCGATTTCCCTCTCCTGGAGGGAAGTTTCCCCGGCAGAACAGCTCCGCTGGAGCCCTAGATTGGTTCTGCCCAAGTTCTGCCTCGAGATGGCGGCGCTTCGTCCCGAAAGCTTCCTTCTGATTTTTTCCAGGTCAAAACATATGATCTAGCATAATATGGGCATCGGGGGCCTACCAGCTGGCCCACAAGGCAGGGGCCACGCCCAGGGGGATAGGGCGCGCCCTCCACCCTTATGGATCGCAGGTGGGCCCCATCTGGTGCTTTCTTTGCCCACTATTTTTTATATATTCCAAAATAATTCTTCGTGAAGTTTCAGGACTTTTGGAGTTGTGTAGAATAGGTCTATAATATTTGCTCCTTTTCCAGTCCAGAATTCCAGCTGCCGGCATTCTCCCTCTTCATGTAATCCTTATACAATAAGAGAGAAAAGGCATAAGTATTGTGATATAATGTGTAACAACACCCCATAATGAAATAAATATCAATAGAAAAGCATGATGCAAAATGTGAAGGAAATATGCCCTAGAGGCAATAATAAAGTTATTATTTATTTCCTCATATCATGATAAAAGTTTATTATTCATGCTAGAATTGTATTAACTCGAAATATAATACATGTGTGAATACATAGACAAACATAGTGTCACTAGTATGCCTCTACTTGACTTGCTCGTTAATTAAAGATGGTTATGTTTCCTAAACCATAGACATGAGTTGTCATTTGATTAACGGGATCACATCATTAGGAGAATGATGTGATTGACTTGATCCATTCCTTATCTTAGCACTTAATCGTTTAGTATGTTGCTATTGCTTTCTTCATGACTTATATATGTTCCTATGACTATGAGATTATGCAACTCCCGTTTATCGGAGGAACACTTTGTGTGCTACCAAATGTCACAACATAAATGGGTGATTATAAAGGTGCTCTACAGGTGTCTACGAAGGTACTTGTTGAGTTGGCGTATATCGAGATTAGGATTTGTCACTCTGATTGTCGGAGAGGTATCTCTGGGCCCACTCGGTAATAAACATCACTATAAACCTTGCAAGCATTGCAACTAATGAGTTAGTTGCAGAATGATGTATTACAGAACAAGTAAAGAGACTTGCCGGTAACGAGATTGAACTAGGTATTGAGATACCGACGATCGAATCTCGGACAAGTAACATACCGATGACAAAGGGAACAACGTATGTTGTTATGCAGTTTGACCAATAAAGATCTTTGTAGAATATGTGGGAGACAATATGAGCATCCAGGTTCCGCTATTCGTTATTGACCGAAGACGTGTCTCGGTCATGTCTACATAGTTCTCGAACCCGTAGGGTCCGCACGCTTAAAGTTTGGTGACGATCGGTATTATGAGTTTTTGTGTTTTGATGTACCGAAGGTAGTTCGGAGTCCCGGATATCATCACGGACATGACGTGGAGTCTCGAAATGGTCGAGACGTAAAGATCGATATATTGGATGACTATATTCGGACACCGGAAGTGTTCCGGGTGGTTTCGGAGAAAACCGGAGTGCCGGAGGGTTACAGGAACCCCCCCGGGAGAAGTAATGGGCCTTATGGGCCTTAGTGGAGAAAGAGAGGGCTGGCCTAGGGTAGGACGCGCGCCCTCCCCCTCTGTTCCGAATTGGACTAGGAGAGGGGGGGCGCCCCCCTTTCCTTCTCCTTCTCCCCCTTCCTTTCCCCCTCCTAGTAGGAGTAGGAAAGAGGGGAGTCCTACTCCTACTAGGAGGAGGACTCCTCCTCCTGGCGCACCATAGAGGGCCGGCCGGCCTCCCCCTTGCGCCATAGAGGGCCGGACGGCGCGCCATACAGGGGCAGGGGGCACTATACACACAAGTTGATCAGTTGATCTCTCTCGACCGTGTGCGGTGACCCCCTCCACCATAATTCACCTCGATCATATTGTAGCGGTGCTTAGGCGAAGCCCTGCGTCGGTAGCAACATCATCATCGTCATCACGCCGTCGTGCTGACAAAACTTGTAGGATCGGAAGTATGTCTAGAGGGGGGGGGTGATTAGACTACTTGACAAAATAAAAACTTAACCTTTTCCCAATTTTAGTTCTTGGCAGATTTTAGCAACTTTAGGACAAGTCAAGCAATCATCACATAATTCAAGCGTTGTATTGTAGAATCTTCAACTCATCCGCGGTAGCTTCACGGTTTGGTTCTTTCCCATCGAAGAAGTCACCTTGCAAACCAACACACACAATAGCCCAAACGGCGGGGTTATGTCCAAGAATATGCATTTTCATTTTATGCTTCCAACTAGCAAAGTTAGTACCATCAAAGTAAGGACCTCTACGGTGATAATTTCCCTCACTAGACGCCATACTCTCCTAGGTTGTGAAACCAAGGCTATGACCACCAAAAGCTATGGAAATGAAAGCAAATGGAGACCAAAGCTCTGATACCACTTGTAGGATCGGAAGTATGTCTAGAGGGGGGTGATTAGACTACTTGACAAAATAAAAACTTAACCTTTTCCCAATTTTAGTTCTTGGCAGATTTTAGCAACTTTAGGACAAGTCAAGCAATCATCACATAATTGAAGCAAGCATGCAAAGAGTATATAGTCAGCGGAAAGTAAAGCATGCAACTTGCAAGAATGTAAAGGGAAGGGTTTGGAGAATTCAAACGCTATTGGAGACACGGATGTTTTTCCCGTGGTTCGGATAGGTGGTGCTATCCTACATCCACGTTGATGGAGACTTCAACCCACGAAGGGTAACGGTTGCGCGAGTCCACAGAGGGATCCACCCATGAAGGGTCCACGAAGAAGCAACCTTGTCTATCCCACCATGGCCATCACCGACGAAGGACTTGCCTCACTAGTGGTAGATCTTCACGAAGTAGGCGATCTCCTTGCCCTTACAAACTCCTTGGTTCAACTCCACAATCTTGTCGGAGGCTCCCAAGTGACACCTAGCCAATCTAGGAGACACCACTCTCCAAGAAGTAACAAATGGTGTGTTGATGATTAACTCCTTGCTCTTGTGCTTCAAATGATAGTCTCCCCAACACTCAACTCTCTCTCACAGGATTTGGATTTGGTGGAAAGAAGATTTGAGTGGAAAGCAACTTGGGGAAGGCTAGAGATCAAGATTCATATGGTAGGAATGGAATATCTTGGCCTCAACACAAGGGTAGGTGGTTCTCTCTCAGAACATATGAGTTGGAAGTGTAGATGTGTTCTGATGGCTCTCTCCATGAATGAAGAGGAGGTGGAGGGGTATATATAGCCTCCACTTAAAATCCAACCTTACACACAATTTACCAATCTCAGTGGGACCGAATCAACAAACTCGGTCGGACCGAAAAGGTAAACCTAGTGACCGTTAGAGATTTTCGGTGGGACTGACATGCAACTCGGTAGGACCGATATGGTTAGGGTTTGGGCATAACGTAATCTCGGTGAGACCGATTACACAAACTCGGTGAGACCGATTTTGGTAATTAGCTAAGCAGAGAGTTGGTCAGGTAAACTCGGTGGGACCGATTTGCTCTTTCGGTGAGACCGAAAAGTTACAAAAGGGAAACAGAGAGGTTGCATTGCAATCTCGGTGGGACCGATTCGCTCTTTCGGTGAGACCGAAAAGTTACGAAAAGGAAACAGAGAGGTTGCAATCCCATCTCGGTGAGACTGAGATCCCTATCGGTAGAACCGATTTGCTAGGGTTTGGCAGTGGCTTATGACATATGAAACTCGGTGGCGCCGGATAGAAAGAATCGGTAGGACCGAGTTTGGCTTAGGGTTTAGGTCATATGTGGATATGGGAAAGTAGCTGAGGATTTTGGAGCATATCATTAAGCACATGAAGCAAAGGGCTCACTAAGCAACACCTCATCCCTCCTTGATAGTATTGGCTTTTCCTATGGACTCAATGTGATCTTGGATCACTAAAATGTAAAATGAAGAGTCTTGAGCTTTTGAGGTTGAGCCAATCCTTTGTCCTTAGCATTTTGAGGGTTCCACTTTCACCATCCATGCCATGCCAATCATTGAGCTTTCCTGAAATAATTGTCTTGGAATAGCATTAGCTCAATGAGCTATATGTTGTTATGAATTACCAAAACCACCTAGGGATAGTTGCACTTTCAATCTCCCCCTTTTTGTGTAATTGATGACAACATATAGATCAAAGCTTCGACAAATGATAATAAGAATGAATTACATCGTCGCTTTGAGAAGTATGTGATAAGTAAGAGCTCCCCCTAAATTTGTGCATATTTAAAATTTGCTTTGGACTGCAAATGCACTAGAAGTTAGAATTAGGGGTTACTCTTCCATGTCACATACATCTTGGTGGAGCACTCAAAAAAGAATGATAATAATGAAATACATGCACTCATCACCAAGGAAAAGTGAATGACCACATAAGATAGATAAGATATATCAAGCATGCATAAGTGTAGCTTATGATCAAACACATGATCATCAATGTCTCACAAGCATATCAAAGTATCTCGACAAAAAGCAAACAATGTTTAAAAACCCACCAAATAAAGCAAGAGAGAAAAAAGCAACACTCTCTCTCTCGAAGCCTATGATCTATACATTTTCTCCCCCTTTGGAAACAAGTTACCAAAAAGTTCCTAGAAAATGCATAGTGCTAAGTCGACACTCAGGCTTGATCTTCAGGTGGTGGTGGAGTCTGGATCACTCCAAGGACGAAGGCTTCCGTAGACGCGGTTGGAGTTGGAGCTGAAGTGGAAGCTGGAGCTGGTTGGGCTGGTGCTGTGGCTGGAGCTGAGGCGGTGGCTCTTGTGGCAGGAACTGGCACTGCACTGGACCTCCGAGCTCGTGGCACTCTGGCAAATGCATCAGTGGTTGTCTTCCCTTTCCTCTCCTGCATGTCATCTTGGAGCTGCTCCACTGCAGTCTGAATCTCTGTCACCTTGATATCCAAGTCATAGAACTTTTGTTCTATGATTCTCTCTAAGCTCGCCTGGTTCTGAGTTAGGGTGGCCAGTCCTTTCTTAATCCGCAGGGTGGATGCAATCAAGTAACTGAGCTGCTCTTGCTTGTTCTTCAAGAAGTACGCAGATGCCTCCTCTTGAGTTGGCATCTTGGCAGCTTTCTCCTTCTTTGCTTTCTCCTTCTTGGCTTGTGCATGGGCTGAAGATGGTTCATCTTTGGTCATCACAACTTGGTTGTCCTCGAAATCTGGATAAATAGGCAAATGTTCCTTGTCCAACAAGTATGTGTCTGTGCCCATTCTTGAGTTAATCAACATCTGGATCTGAGGGGCATAACCACGGCTCCTCTTCTGATCTATTGCAGTCCTCTTGATAGTCTCTACTATGAGGCTCATGACCATGAATTTCTGAGGCACATCAAAGATATGTAGCAAGTTAATGGCATGACCTCTGATCATCCTGTGATCTCCAGACTTGGGCAAAAGTGTGTGCCTAAGGATCCAGTTGATCGTAGGCAGACTTGACAACAAGTGTTTTACGGACCCAAACTGGTGAGTGTCAAGATCATCTGTTGGAATCTCCTTGTACATATTTGCCATATTGTTATGATCCATCTTTTTCTTGGAATAGACATCCAAGTCATCTTCATTTTCCTCTGGGGCATTGATAAGCTGTGCCCACTCAGCAAATGTTGATTGGTACCTCGTACCTTCAGACATCCAAACAATCCTCCCATCTGGATAAAAATGTGCTGTGGAGTAGAACTGCATGATAAGCTCCTCATTCCACTTTGTGAGCTTCTGCCCAACAATGTCTGCTACTCCACATGCCTTGAAGCTGTCCTGCACTATAGGGTAGTGCTCTTCGTTGTCCTTGATGTACTCCAAATTGACCCATCTCATATCACATACAATTGGCTTCTTGTCCAATAAGACTATCTCATAGAAGTCTTGATGTTCCTTAGTGTGGAACCTGTAGTCAACAGCAGTCCTCCTCCTGGTAGCATAGGGATCCTCAGCTCTCCACTTTCTCAGCCCAGAGTCTCTTCTGATCTTCATATCCTCAGCCACAGTATGAGCATCATTGTGGTCTAGGACCTTGGGCTTCAACTTTCTCATCACTTGGCCTTCCTCTTCTTCTGCAGTTTCAGGCACTGGGGCCTTATTCTTTTCAGTAGCTGGGATGCTTCTTGTATTCCTCTTTGGTTTTGGCTTTGGAGCTGGCTTGGCCTTGGAAGCGGCCTTAGGTGCTTCCTTGGGCTTAGATGCAGTTGCCCCTGATCTAATGGCATCACCCATCAGCTTGGGTGCCTTAGGTGCTGGTGCAGCACCCTCTTCTTCTTCTTCATCATCAGAAGAATCTTTCCTCATAGAGGGCTTGCCAATAACTCTGGCAGTGGTAGTTCTAGCTCTCTTCTTTTTCTTGCCCTGGCCAATATCTTCTTCTTCAGATTCCATAGTGAACTTCATAGTTTCCTCAGGAACAGTCTTCCTAGGCTTGGAGGTAGGAACTATCCTAGCAGGTGCTTTCTTGTGCATTCCTGGCTTAATGGCTGCAGCTGAGCCATATTCCTTCTTTAGCACAACTCTCTTGGAAGTTGCTTCTTCCTCTGCCACATAGTCTTCATCCTCTGATTCTGAGGTTCTCTTCTTTGTTTGTCTTGTCGCAGCTTTTGGCAGGTTGGTAGGGGTGCTCCTACTGCCATCATCTGAGGAACTGGAGGGACTAGTGCCCTCACTCATTTGCACTGGCTGCTCTGACAAATTCTGGCTATCACTTTGGTCTGACATGATGTACAAGCTGACTGCTGACCCTGTGAATAGTTTATAGATGAGGTAGAGTGGATGAGCATCACAAAATGCAGAGATTTTTGCAAAAGAATGATTCAAAAAGTTAGTTTTAGTTTCCCACAGAAAGCATTTCAGATCTACCGATTTCTAAACTCGGTGATACCGAAGCAGTTTTGGAACCTAAACTAGTGATCTCAGTCAGACCGAGTCACAGTTCGGTGGCACCGAGACTGCTAGGGTTTCACAAAGTTTCAAAATCGGTCACACCGATTAGTAACACTCGGTCAGACCGAGTCTCACTTGTGCAATGGCATAAGCCAAATCGGTGGGACCGAGTTTTTCAACTCGGTGGGTCCGAGATGGTTTCGGCGGAAACCTAACCCTAAAATTTTCGAATCAAACCTAATCTACGAGTTCATTGACTGGATAGAAGTTTATCAAACGTGGCAAGAATCATTATGATCACAATGTGCTAGGAATCGGATTGGGGAATAGCACAAAGATCGAGTCCATACCCTAGTTCGGCGGAGACTCGCTACGGCGATAACGGCGGGGTTGATTCTCATTGACGGCGACGGAGACCAGCGACTGGAGGCGGCTGGCGGCTGGCGGCGAGGAGACGATCCGGAGACCACGTAGGCAGAGCGAGCTATGGCGCGGGCGAAGGGGTTCGGAGAAATTTCCAAATTTTTGCCCGTGTCTATATATAGCCCGACCCTGTCGGTGTGACCAAGTGGAATAACTCAGTGGCACTGAGATGCAAAACTGTATACAGTTATTGCAACTTGGTGTGACCGAATGGTTCAAATCGGTTGCACCGAGATCGAAAACATAGATCAACTTAATGATCTCGGTAAGACCGAAAGTGGGGTATCGGTCAGACCGAGAATCACAAAGAGGTTTTGGAAGTTTAAGTCTACGACGAATTGGGGACTCCGAGTGCTCCTCAGGCAGAGTGGTTCGAATCTGACTTGATCAATTTTGTGATGTAGCATGAATAGAGTTTGAGACGAGAAAAGCATAGATAGCTAGAGGGGGTTCTTAGGCATTCTTGTCCATCCACTTGGCAAAAGAACAATAAAACCAAACAATCAAAGAAACAAGTGGATGTCCTTGAATGAGTAAAATATGCAACCAACATGCTCACACAATAAAATAGCAATTGAAATATGTGACAAAGCATGCACAACCAATTCTAGCATCTATCAAGCAATTGGCGATGAGTAGGTCATCTATATATGAGTATATTGACTTAGGAGTCAAATGAGAACATTTGATCATAGGTCATACTCATCGTTTAAGCTCAAGTGGGGTTACCACTTTTACATAAAGCATTGTTGTGTTCACATCATTGGAGTTGCTTTAACTCAAAGTCTTAGAGTAAAGCTCCCCCTAGATGTGATATCCCCCCTAAGAGGGATGAACTAACCTTGGGTTTTGTCGATGATGACTTCATGTAGATGTTGAAGACGTGGATGCTCAATGTTGATGTAGATCACTTGGAGCTATCCTTTTGAGTGAATTGCACTTTCAATACCTACATGGGTTAGTCCCACAAGGAACAAACAAGTATATCCATAGACATAGAGTGATGCACACACAAGATGATGTCTATGAAAGCTTTTAGGTTACCTTGTCCCTTGACTTACCAACAAGAGGGTTTGTGACTCCTTGAACTAGTGCAAGATGTGGAAGTTGATTGCACTTGTTCTTGCCAAAATGATAAGAGTGAAGTATGTTGGCAGAGTCACCCTCAACAACTCTCTAGTTCTTCTTCTTTTGGATCCACACCATCTTGATGGGAATCCTTGGAGTTGTAGTCGTACTTGATGAAGTGGAACTTGAAGTAGTCTTGGGAATCCACTTGACTAAGGTCTTAGGAGCTTCTTCAAATGCATCTATTTCCTCTTGAAGCTTGTCCTTGACTTTTTGCTTGTAGTCTTGAGGTGGAAGATCATCTTGAGTTTGTGTCCCCTTGAAAGAAGTAGGATCATACTTCTCTTGTTGAGGAACAAACTTTGTCTTGGGGTATTGATCTTATTCCCACTCAACTCCATTGGCATTGAACTTTCGTTCAAAACCAACACCTTGTCTCTTCCGGTGTCTTCCTTCTTGGGTACAATCTCCTCGAATTGCTTACTTCTGGCAAGGCTTTTGTACACACCTTTCTCTATGATTTCCTTCAATATGCTATTTTATTGCTCAAGTGTAACTTTGCTAAGAGAATCATTAGTGGAATCAAGAGAACTACTAGAAGCAACAATATTGGATTTAACATGATCATTGTTACTAATAGAGGAAGAATTTTTCTTTTTCTTGTTACTAGACTTGACTTGAGGCATGTAAGTGGATAAGAGTAAACGTTTGGCAATGTAAGAAGAACTTTTCTTGCGGAGATCATCATTGATTGCCTTTAAAAGTTCATGCTCTTACTCAAGATTGAGCTTTTCAAAGCGTAACTTCTCATGCGCTCGTAAAAGTTCTCGATGATCTTCGAAGATAGTTTCATGAGCTAACTTAAGAGTGTTTAGTTCTTTAGTTAGAGCCTCAATTTTCTCCTTATAATTGTCATTCATTTTAGCATGATTAATTGACGTTTCATCATAGTATTCATCACTAGAGTTGTCAACAAGTAAATCATCATCACCTAACAAGTCATCTTCATCACTATTAAAATCAACATACCCAGGGTGAGTTACCTTAGGACCTTTGGCCATGAAGCATCTTCCAATTCCTTCATTTGGTGAGTCAAATATGTCATAGGAGTTGGTTGACACAAGTGCTAGTCCGGCAACACCTTCACCTTGAGTATAGTCGGAGTCGGAGTGATAACTTCTCTCGGAGTGGTTGTCGGAGTCAGAGCCGGATACCCATTCACCAACATGAGCTTGATGTCTTCGTTTTGTGTAGCTCCTTGATGATTTTTCCTTTCTTTCCGAGTCCTTGCTTCTCCGTGAATATCTTCGTTCATAACGATCATCTCTACTCCTTCTCTCTCTTGATGGTGATTCCTCTCTTTTGCTTCTTCTTTTTGGAGAATCTTCTCTTCTTTTGTAGGGAGCCGTACACTCATTGGAATGGTGTCCGGGTCTTCCACAATTGTAGCAGTTTCGCTCTCGACTAGAAGATATTTTGTCATTGTAGGACCTTGACTTGGAGCTTCTATCTTTGCTTCTACTTTTGTAGAACTTGTTGAAGTTCTTCACCATTAAGCTCATTCTTCATTAAAGTTTTGTTTCTCACTTGATGATGTGGGGGCTTCACATGAGGCTTTGTAAGCACCACTTGATTTGTTGTGAAGTTCCTCTTTATCCTTGAGTGACATCTCATGAGCAACAATTCTTCCAATAACTTCCGTTGGCTTGAGATGTTTGTAATTGGGCATCATTTGGATCAATGTGCACACGGTATCATATTTTCCATCCAAGGCTCTTAGGATCTTCTTGATGATGAATCTGTCGGTCATCTCTTCACTCCCTAAGCCGGCAATCTCATTTGTCATGAGAGCAAGCCTAGAGTACATTTCAACGACACCTTCACCATCCTTCATTTTGAACTTGTCAAGTTGACTTTGAAGCACATCAAATTTGGATTCCTTGACGGAGTCGGTACCTTCGTGCATATCAATCAAAGTATCCCAAATTTCCTTTGCATTCTCAAGACGGCTGATTTTGTTGAATTCTTCGGGGCACAATCCGTTGAAGAGAATATCACAAGCTTGAGCGTTGTATTGTAGCATCTTCAACTCATCCGCGGTAGCTTCACGGTTTGGTTCTTTCCCATCGAAGAAGTCACCTTGCAAACCAACACACACAATAGCCCAAACGGCGGGGTTATGTCCAAGAATATGCATTTTCATTTTATGCTTCCAACTAGCAAATTTAGTACCATCAAAGTAAGGACCTCTACGGTGATAATTTCCCTCACTAGACGCCATACTCTCCTAGGTTGTGAAACAAAGGCTATGACCACCAAAAGCTATGGAAATCAAAGCAAATGGAGACCAAAGCTCTGATACCACTTGTAGGATCGGAAGTATGTCTAGAGGGGGGTGATTAGACTACTTGACCAAATAAAAACTTAACCTTTTCCCAATTTTAGTTCTTGGCAGATTTTAGCAACTTTAGGACAAGTCAAGCAATCATCACATAATTCAAGCAAGCATGCAAAGAGTATATAGGCAGTGGAAAGTAAAGCATGCATCTTGCAAGAATGTAAAGGGAAGGGTTTGGAGAATTCAAACGCTATTGGAGACACGGATGTTTTTCCCGTGGTTTAGATAGGTGGTGCTATCCTACATCCACGTTGATGGAGACTTCAACCCACGAAGGGTAACGGTTGCGCGAGTCCACGGAGGGATCCACCCACAAAGGGTCCACGAAGAAGCAACCTTGTCTATCCCACCATGGCCATCACGGACGAAGGACTTTCCTCACTAGTGGTAGATCTTCACGAAGTAGGCGATCTCCTTGCCCTTACAAACTCCTTAGTTCAACTCCACAATCTTGTCGGAGGCTCCCAAGTGAAACCTAGCCAATCTAGGAGACACCACTCTCCAAGAAGTAACAAATGGTGTGTTGATGATGAACTCCTTGCTCTTGTGCTTCAAATGATAGTCTCCCCAACACTCAACTCTCTCTCACAGGATTTGGATTTGGTGGAAAGAAGATTTGAGTGGAAAGCAACTTGGGGAAGGCTAGAGATCAAGATTCATATGGTAGGAATGGAATATCTTGCCCTCAACACAAGGGTAGGTGGTTCTCTCTCAGAACATATGAGTTGGAAGTGTAGATGTGTTCTGATTGCTCTCTCCACGAATGAGGAGGAGGTGGAGGGGTAGATATAGCCTCCACTTAAAATCCAACCGTTACACACAATTTAACAATCTCGGTGGGACCGAATCAACAAACTCGGTCGGACCGAAAAGGTAAACCTAGTGACTGTTAGAGATTTTCGGGGGGACTGACATGCAACTCGGTAGGACCTATATGGTTAGGGTTTGGGCATAACGTAATCTCGGTGAGACCGATTACACAAACTCGGTGAGACCGATTTTGGTAATTAGCTAAGCAGAGAGTTGGTCAGGTAAACTCGGTGGGACCGATTTGCTCTTTCGGTGAGGCCGAAAAGTTACAAAAGGGAAACAGAGAGTTTGCATTGCAATCTCGGGGGGACCGATCCGCTCTTTTGGTGAGACCGAAAAGTTACGAAAAGGAAACAGAGAGGTTGCAATCCCATCTCGGTGAGACCGAGATCCCTATCGGTAGAACCGATTTGCTAGGGTTTGGCAGTGGCTTATGACATATGAAACTCGGTGGCGCCGGATAGAAAGAGTCGGTAGGACCGAGTTTGGCTTAGGGTTTAGGTCATATGTGGATATGGGAAAGTAGCCGAGGATTTTGGAGCATATCATTAAGCACATGAAGCAAAGGGCTCTTTAAGCAACACCTCATCCCTCCTTAATAGTATTGGCTTTTCCTATGGACTCAATGTGATCTTGGATCACTAAAATGTAAAATGAAGAGTCTTGAGCTTTTGAGGTTGAGCCAATCCTTTGTCCTTAGCATTTTGAGGGTTCCACTTTCACCATCCATGCCATGCCAATCATTGAGCTTTCCTGAAATAATTGTCTTGGAATAGCATTAGCTCAATGAGCTATATGTTGTTATGAATTACCAAAACCACCTAGGGATAGTTGCACTTTCAAAACTCCCCGGTGAAGCTCTGCTGGATCGGAGCTCGCGGGACGTCATCGAGTTGAACGAGTGCTGAACTCGGAGGTGCCGTGCGTTTGGTACGTGGATCGGTCGGATCATGAAGACGTACGACTACATCAACCGCGTTGTGCTAACGCTTCCGCTTTCTGTCTACGAGGGTACGTGGACACATTCTCCCCTGTCGCTGCTATGCATCACCATGATCCTGCGTGTGCGTAAGATTTTTTTTGAAATTACTACGTTCCCCAACAGTGGCATCCGAGTCTGGTTTATGTGTAGATGTTATATTCACGAGTAGAACACAAGTGAGTTGTGGGCGATCCAAGTCATATTTCTTACCACCATGTCATACTTTGGTTCGGCGGTATTGTTGGATGAAGCGTCCCGGACCGACGTTACGCGTACGCTTACGCGAGACTAGTTCTACCGATGTGCTTTGCACACAGGTGGCTGGTGGGTGTCAGTTTCTCCAACTTTAGTTGAACTGAGTGTGGCTACGCCCGGTCCTTGAGAAGGTTAAAACAACACTAACTTGACGAACTATCGTTGTGGTTTTGATGCGTAGGTAAGAATGGTTCTTGCTCAAGCCCATAGCAGCCACGTAAAACTTGCAACAACAAAGTAGAGGACGTCCAACTTGTTTTTGCAGGGCATGTTGTGATGTGATATGGTCAAGACATGATGCTATATTATTTTGTATGATATGATCATGTTTTGTTGAAGTTATTTGCAACTGGCAGAAGCCTCATGGTTGTCTCTTTATTCCATAAGATGCAAGCGCCAAATAATTGCTTTACTTTATCGCTATGGGAGTTGCAAGAGCAATAGTTGGCGAGACGACCATGTGATGACACATTGATATAGATCAAGATGATGGAGATCATGGTGTCATGCCGGTGACGATGGAGATCATGACGATGCTTTGGAGATGGAGATCAAAGGCACAAGATGGTGATGGCCATATCATGTCACATATATTGATTGCATGTGATGTTTATCGTTTATGCATCTTATTCTGCTTTGTTTGACGGTAGGTTTATAAGATGATCTCTCACTAAATTTCAAGGTAAAAGTGTTCTCCCTGAGTATGCACCGTTGCCAAAGTTCGTCGTGCCGAGACACCACGTGATGATTGGGTGTGATAAGCTCAACGTTCATCTACAACGGGTGTAAGACAGTTTTACACACGCAGAATACTCGGGTTAAACTTGACGAACCTAGCATATGCAGATATGGCCTCGGAACACTGGAGACCGAAAGGTCGAGCGTGAATCATATAGTAGATATGATCAACATAGTGATGTTCACCATTGAAAACTACTCCATCTCACGTGATGATCGGACATGGTTTAGTTGATTTGGATCACGTGATCACTTAGATGATTAGAGGGATGTCTATCTAAGTGGGAGTTCTTAAGTAATATGATTAATTGAACTTTAATTTATCATGAACTTAGTCCTGCTAGTATTTTGCAAATAATGTCGTAGATCAATAGCTCGCGTTGTTGCTTCCCTATGTTTTATATGTGTTCCTAGCGAAAACTAACTTGAAAGATGACAGTAGCAATGATGCGGACTGGGTCCGTGATCTGAGGTTTATCCTCATTGCTGCATAGAAGAATTATGTCCTTGATGCACCGCTAGGTGACAGACCTATTTGCAGGAGCAGATGGAGACGTTATGAACATTTGGCTAGCTCAATATGATGCCTACTTGATAGTATAATGCACCATGCTTAACGGCTTAGAATCGAGACTTCAAAGACATTTTGAACGTCATGGACCATATGAGATGTTCCACGAGTTGAAGTTAATATTTCAAGCAAATACCCGAGTTGAGAGATATGAAGTCTCCAACAAGTTCTATAGCTAAAAGATGGAGGAGAATAGCTCAAGCAATGAGCATGTGCTCAGATTGTCTGGGTACTACAATCGCTTGAATCAAGTGGGAGTTGATCTTCCAGATAAGATGGTGATTGACAGAATTCTCTAGTCACCATCACCAAGTTAGTAGAACTTTGTGATGAACTATAATATGCAAGGGATAACGGAAACGATTCCCAAGATCTTCGTGATGCTGAAATCGACGAAGGTAGAAATCAAGAAAAGCATCAAGTGTTGATGGTTGACAAGACCACTGGTTTCAAGAAAAGGGCAAAGGGGAGAAGGGGAACTTCAAAAAGAACGGCAAGCAAGTTGCTGCTCAAGTGAAGAAGCCCAAGTCTAGACCTAAGCCTGAGACTAAGTGCTTCTACTGCAAGCAGACTGGTCACTGGAAGCGGAGCTGCCCCAAGTATTTGGCGGATAAGAAGGATGGCAAGGTGAAAAAAGGTATATGTGATATACATGTTATTGATGTGTACCTTACTAGAGCTCGCAGTAGCACCTGGGTATACTGGTTCTGTTGCTAATATTTGCAACTCGAAACAGGGACTACGGATTAAGCGAAGACTAGCTAAGGACGAGGTGACGATGCGCGTGGGAAATGGTTCCAAAGTCAATGTGATCGCAGTCGGCACGCTACCTCTACATCTACCTTCAGGATTAGTTTTAGACCTAAATAATTGTTATTTGGTGTTTGCATTGAGCATGAATATGATTTGATCATATTTATTGCAATATGGTTATTCATTTAAAGTCAGAGAATAATTGTTGTTCTGTTTACATGAATAAAACCTTCGATGGTCATACATCCAATGAAAATAGTTTGTTGGATCTCGATCATACTGATACACATATTCATAATATTGAAGCCAAAAGATGCAAAGTTAATAATGACAGTGCAACTTATTTGTGGCACTGCTGTTTAGGTCATATTGGTGTAAAGCGCATGAAGAAACTCTATGTTGATGGACTTTTGGAATCACTTGATTATGAATCAGTTGATGCTTGTAAACCATGCCTCATGGGCAAAGATGACTAAGACTCCGTTCTCCGGAACAATGAAGTGAGCAACTGACTTATTGGATATAATACATACTGATGTATGAGGTCCAATGAGTGTTGAGGCTCGCGGCGGGTATCGTTATTTTCTGACCTTCACAGATGATTTGAGCAGATATGGGTATATCTACTTGATAAAACATAAGTCTAAAACATTTGAAAAGTTCATATAATTTCAGAGTGAAGTGGAAAATCATCATAACAAGAAAATAAAGTTTCTACAATCTGATCGTGGAGGAGAATATTTGAGTTACGAGTTTGGTCTTCATTTGAAACAATGCGGAATAGTTTCACAACTCACGCCACCTGGAACAACACAGCGAAACGGTGTGTCCGAACATCGTAACCATACTTTATTATATATGGTGCAATCTATGATGTCTCTTACCGATCTATCACTATCGATTTGGGGTTATGCATTAGAGACTGCTGCATTCACGTTAAATAGGGCACCATCTAAATCCGTTGAAGCGACACCATATGAACTATGGTTTGACAAGAAACCAAAGTTGTTGTTTCTTAAAGTTTGGGGTAGCGATGCTTATGTGAAAAAGTTTCATCCTGATAAGCTCAAACCCAAAACAGAGAAATGTATCTTCATTGGATACCCAAAGGAGACAGTTGGGTACACCTTCTATCACAGATCCGAAGGCAAGACACTCGTTGCTAAGAATGGATCCTTTCTAGAGAAGGAGTTTCTCTCGAAAGAAGTGAGTGGGAGGAAAATAGAACTTGATGAGGTAAATGTACCTGCTCCCTTATTGGAAACTAGTTCATCACAGAAACCGGTTCCTGTGACACCTACACCAATTAGTGAGGAAGCTAATGATGATGATCATGAAACTTCAGATCAAGTTACTACCGAACCTCGTAGGTCACCAGAGTAAGATCCGCACCAGAGTGGTACGGTAATCCTATTCTGGAGGTCATGTTACTAGACCATGACGAACCTACGAACTATGAGGAAGCGATGCTGAGCCCAGATTCCGCAAAATGGCTTGAGGCTATGAAATCTGAGATGGGATCCATGTATGAGAACAAAGTGTGGACTTTGGTTGACTTGCCTGATGATCGACAAGCCATAGAAAATAAATGGATCTTCAAGAGGAAGACGGATGTTGATAGTAGTGTTACTATCTACAAAGCTAGACTTGTCGAAAAAGGTTTTTGACAAAGTTCAAGATGTTGACTACAATGAGATTTTCTCACTCGTAGCGATGCTTAAGTCTGTCCGAATCATGTTAGCAAATTACTATATTTTATGGAATCTGGCAAATGGATGTCAAAACTACATTCCTTAAAGGATTTCTTAAAGAAGAGTTGTATATGATGCAACCAGAAGGTTTTGTCGATCCTAAAGGTGCTAACAAAATGTGCAAGTTCCAGCGATCCATCTATGTACTGGTGCAAGCATCTCGGAGTTGGAATATACGCTTTGATGAGTTGATCAAAGCATATAATTTTATACAGACTTGCGGTGAAGCCTGTATTTACAAGAAAGTGAGTGGGAGCACTACAACATTTCTGATAAATATATGTGAATGACATATTGTTGATCGGAAATAATGTAGAATTTTCTGGAAAGCATAAAGGAGTATTTGAAAGGAGTTTTTTTCCCAAAGAAAGACCTCGGTGAAGCTACTTACATATTGAGCATCAAGATCTATAGAGATAGATCAAGACGCTTGATAAGTTTTTTCAATGAGTACATACCTTGACAAGTTTTTGAAGTAGTTCAAAATCAAACAGTCAAGGAAGGAGTTCTTGCCTGTGTTGCTAGGTATGAAGTTGAGTAAGACTCAAAACCCGACCACGGCAGAAGATAGAAAGAGAATGAAAGTCATTCCCTATGCCTCAGCCATATGTTCTATAAAGTATGCCATGATGTGTATCAGATCTATTGTATACCCTACATTGAGTTTGGCAAGGGAGTATAATAGTAATCTAGGAGTAGATCACAGAACAATGGTCAAAATTATCCTTAATGGAATAAGGATATGTTTCTCGATTATGGAGGTGACAAAAGGTTCATCGTAAAGGGTTACGTCAATGCAAGTTATGACACTAATCCAGATGACTCTAAGTATCAATCTAGATACATATTGAAAGTGGGAGCAATTAGCTAGAGTAGCTCCGTGCAGAGCATTGTTGACATAGAAATTTGCAAAATACATACGGATCTGAATGTGGCAGACCCGTTGACTAAACTTTTCTCGCAAGCAAAACATGATCACACCTTAGTACTCTTTGGGTGTTAATCACATAACAATGTGAACTAGAATATTGACTCTAGTAAACCCTTTGGGTGTTGGTCACATGACGATGTGAACTATGGGTGTTAATCACATGGTGATGTGAACTAGTGGTGTTAAATCACATGGCGATGTGAACTAGATTATTGACTCTAGTGCAAGTGGGAGACTGAAGGAAATATGCCCTAGAGGCAATAATAAAGTTATTATTTATTTCCTCATATCATGATAAATGTTTATTATTCATGCTAAATTGTATTAACCGGAAACATAATACATGTGTGAATACATAGACAAACATAGTGTCACTAATATGCCTCTACTTGACTAGCTCGTTAATTAAAGATGGTTATGTTTCCTAAACCATAGACATGAGTTGTCATTTGATTAACGGGATCACATCATCAGGAGAATGATGTGATTGACTCAACCCATTCCGTTAGCTTAGCACTTGATCGTTTAGTATGTTACTATTGCTTTCCTCATGACTTATATATGTCCCTATGAGTATGAGATTATGCAAATCCCGTTTACCGGAGGAACACTTTGTGTGCTACCAAACGTCACAACGTAAATGGGTGATTATAAAGGTTCTCTACACGTGTCTCCGAAGGTACTTGTTGAGTTGGCGTATATCGAGATTAGGATTTGTCACTCCGATTGTCGGAGAGGTATCTTTGGGCCCACTCGGTAATACACATCACTATAAGCCTTGCAAGCATTGCGGAATGATGTATTATGGAACGAGTAAAGAGACTTGCCGGTAATGAGATTGAACTAGGTATTGAGATACCGACGATCGAATCTCGGGCAAGTAACATACCGATGACAAAGGGAACAACGTATGTTGTTATGCGGTTTGACCGATAAAGATCTTCGTAGAATATGTGGGAGCCAATATGAGCATCCAGGTTCCGCTATTGGTTATTGACCGGAGATGTGTCTCGGTCATGTCTACATAGTTCTCGAACCCGTAGGGTCCGCACGCTTAAAGTTCGGTGACGATTGGTATTATGAGTTTTTGTGTTTTGATGTACCGAAGGTAGTTCGGAGTCCTGGATATGATCACGGACATGACGAGGAGTCTCTAAATGGTTGAGACGTAAAGATCGATATATTGGACGACTATATTCGGACACCGGAAGTGTTCCGGGTGGTTTCGGAGAAAACCGGAGTGCCGGAGGGTTACCGGAACCCCCCGGGAGAAATAATGGGCCTTAGTGGAGAGAGAGAGGGCTGGCCTAAGGCAGGCAGCGCGCCCCTCCCCCTCTGGTCCGAATTGGACTAGGAGAGGGGGGGCGGCGCCCCCATTTCCTTCTCCCTCTCCCCCTTCCTTTCCCCCCTCCTAGTAGGAGTAGGAAAGAGGGGAGCCCTACTCCTACTCGGAGGAGGACTCCTCCTGGCGCACCATAGAGGGTCGGCCGGCCTCCCCCTTGCTCCTTTATATACGGGGGTATGGGGGCACTATACACACAAGTTGATCAGTTTATCTCTCCCAACCGTGTGTGGTGCCCCCCTCCACCATAATCCACCTCGATCATATCGTAGCGGTGCTTAGGCGAAGCCCTGCGTCGGTAGCAACATCATCATCGTCATCACGCCGTCGTGCTAACGGAACTCTCTGGCAAAGCTCTGCTCGATCGGAGCTCGCGGGGCATCATCGAGTTGACGTGTGCTGAATTCGGAGGTGCCGTGCGTTCGGTACTTGGATCGGTCGGATCGTGAAGACGTACGACTACATCAACCGCGTTGTGCTAACGCTTCCGCTTTCGGTCTACGAGGGTACGTGGACACATTCTCCCCTCTCGTTGCTATGCATCACCATGATCCTGCGTGTGCGTAAGATTTTTTTTGAAATTACTATGTTCCCCAACAAAATGGACGTATCAGGGTAGCACGTGTCCATGGGACATGCCAGAAACGTCCCATCGTATAAAGAGGGGCAACCACCTCAGGGCGCATCGCCCCTACCATTTCCCCAAATCCCCTCCCTGCCACATCGTCTTCCTCTCCCTCACCGCATCGTCTTGCTCTCCTCCACTGCATCCACCGCACCATCTCGCTCTCCCCCACTACATCCTCTTCCTCACCTTCATCACCTCCATCTATCCGATGGCGGACGCTCGTAGCAATGCCGGTGCAGCGGCCAGAGATTTAGTGGAGCTGCAGGGCGCGGTGACCGCAGATGAAGTGAAGGACATTGGTAGCGTGCACGTCGGTGCGGGGAAACTCGCAACCGCTGCGGATGTGGAGAAGGAGGTGGCGGGCTCCGCCTCAGCGCTATCGGAGCAGAAGGTGACGGTGTCGAGTGGCGCAGTCCATCCCGATATGCAGCCCGGCGAGGAGCAGGAGGTATTTGCACTTTCTTGTTAGTTGCAATATTTAGGATATTAGCTTGTAGAGTTAGTTGCATTGGTTAGATTGTGATTCATACGGTAATACAAATGGTTAGAGTAGTTGGTTTGACAGATGCGCTGGGGTCTTCTGTATGGGGGGGGGGATCGATGGGGGGTTTTGTACTAGGGTTTTTTGGATTACATTCATTGCAAAAATGCTAGATGGATATTTATGAGAGATAGGGATCTCTGTGCTTCAATGCTACACAGATGTATGCTTATTAGATTTGTTTCTAGGAACCCTTGTTTTAATGCTACACAGATTGTTTTTTAATGCTACATAGATTGGGGTTTTCTTATTAGATTGGGCCCCTGTTAGATTTGTTTTTGAATGCTACGCAGATAGTGGTTTTGAATGTCATATGCCCAAATGGAATCCATTGATTAAGAAGTTATTTTATTCATTAGTATATAAATTTGTCCACAATATGTAGTTATATTAGCTCTGTTGTTCAATGTGTGCGCATGACAATGGAAAATGCAACCCAAATGCAAATAGGCTGATATACATCTCCATCGTATCTATAATTATTGATTATTTCATGCCAATATTAGACAACTTTCACATAATTTTGGCAACATTTTATATGATTTATTGGACTAACCTATTGATCTAGTGCCCAGTGCCAGTTCCTGTTCGTTGCATGTTTTTGTTTCATAGAATATCCATATCAAACGAAGTCCAAACGCGATAAAAATTTATGGAGAATTATTTTGGAATATATGTGATTTTTGGGGCTTGCAATCAATGCAAATGGAGGCCCACAGTGCCCACAAGACACTAAGGTGCGCCCTGGTGGGTTGTGCTCTCCTCACATGTCGGTTGGGTCTCTACTTCGGGCGCAAGGAAGTTTATATTCGGAAAGAAATTGTTTAAAAATCTCCTCAGATGTTGGTTGGGTCTCTACTTTGGGCCATGGACCAGATGGGGAATTCTCCTCCCATATAGGGGGAGGCCAAGGAAGAAGAAGAAGAAGGAGGGGGGCTCTCTCCCCCTCTCTCCCGATGGCGTCAGAGTGCCGTCGGGGCAAGGATCGTGACGGTGATCTACATCAACAATCTTGCTACCGTCAACACCAACTTTCTCCCCTCTATGTAGTCGTGTAATAACTCTTCTCCCTGCCGTAATCTCTACTTAAACATGGTGCTCAACTCCATATATTATTTCCTAATGATCTATAGTTATCCTATGATGTTTGAGTAGATCCATTTTGTCATGTGGGTTAATCGCGGTCTAGATTGGTACGATTGTATATTTTATTTATGGTGCTATCCTACGGTGCCCTCTGTCTCAAGCAAACATGGGGGATCCTCGCTGTAGGGTGTTCCAGTACGTTCATGATTTGCTAATGGTGAGTTGCGAGAGTGACAGAAGCTTAAACCCGATTAGGTGGGTTGTTGCGTATGGTGTCGTGGACTTAACACAGCAGATGCCCTAACAAAAGTACTTAGGTGTGGAGCCATCACAACGTAGTTAACTTGAAGGGGTTAAAACAGGACCAAGGACACCGAGAGTTTACCCAGGTTCGACCCCTCTCAACGAGGTAAAAGCCTACTCCTGCTTTAGGTTGTATTGCTTGGGTTTCGATTGCCAGGGAGCAAATACGCTTGACCTGGTTCTCGACTTGTTGTTTCTTGCCTCAACACGCCACCGGATCACCCCTTTATATACATAGGTTGATGCCCGACGGCTTACAGAGTTTCGGCCGACTCATACACAACGTGTCCGGCTCGGTGACCAACTAAGCTTGTCTTACAATACAAGGTACACATATGGCGGTTCATCCTCTTGGGCCTCGAGTTGCCTCTGGGTCTTGGGCCTTCAATAGGCTTGCTTCATGACCCGCCATCTTTATCCTTGAGTCGCCAGTGGTATGACCCGGCCCCTCTTGGGCGGGTCATACCCAATAGTTATATCCCCAACATTAGGCCCCAGGTTGATTTGAACTTGTTCATATCAATCTTCATCATCTTGTCTTAGCAAAATCTTCCATCATCAGCTCGCTGTAAACCGCCATGACGTCACCTCACAAAAACTTGGTAATCCGCCATGATGTCATCATACATTAACTTCACATAGAGCCTAGTATATCTCAACGAATCTTTGTTTTCATAGATATCCTGAAAATCGAGGCATTCCTATAGCCTCATAACCCCCTCGCCTCCTCATCTTTGTCTTCCTCCTCGCGACTCCTCTGCAGACCCAAGCTCCGCTGTCGCCGACCTCCGTCCGCTGCATTAACTCAGGCTTCCGCATAAGCCTGACTAGACCAGAGAATGCCTTCGCGCCACCGCTGTCCATCAGCGTCTGTAAGTACTCATCTCCTTATACCTCAGATCTGCATTAGGGTTCATTTTGTTCGTCGGTGTTCTTCGCCATACTTCACTGTTCCTCTATAGCCTCCCCAGTTTGATCTGAAAACACCGCGAAAACCACGCAGAAGTAGTTTAATTAACGCTCCTTTTCAATCATAGAAAATATCTCTCTTACGGAGAAATCCCTCAAGCACACTAGTTCCTTCACTGTCGCAACCTTAGGTTTAGATTTTACTTTACTTTTTCAAACTGCAGTAAATCCAAAACTACAGAACCAATATGCAAAATATGTTTGTCCATCACTTAGAAAAATTTTCACTGATAGATCTGAAGTACCATAACTGCCCTGGAATCTTATACCATAAATCGTGACCCGCCATCTAACATTAGGCCCCATTGAGCCGCCAGTATGTGCTTCATAACTTATATAACCTGATAATGTTCTTTTAAACTCTAACCGGCTTTAACAACATAATTCTTAACCCGGCAATATTTTCCCCTGTAGTTCACAATGTAAAAAGCGAAATCCGTCACCTCTTGCAACTGGGTCGTCTCCCGGGTCACCGAGGAAACCCTGAACGAATTTGTTCAAACGGGTGTCTTAGCCAAGAAAGAGGTCATCCATCGGAGGGTCCCAGGCATAGAAAACCCTCCTGAACCCAAGGAAGGCAAGGTTACAGTTTTCACTGATCATTTGCTTCGGGGGTTCAGCCCACCCGGCTCGAAGTTTTTCCGTGATGTATTGAGCTTTTTTCAACTTCATCCACAAGACATAGGACCCAACTCCGTTTCAAACATCTTCAACTTCCAAGTCTTCTCTGAGGTTTACCTTCAGCAAGAACCCACCGTAGAACTGTTCAGAGAGTTCTGCTATCTGAACCGCCAGACTGAATTTACTAACTGTCCCAGTTTAGAATTGGGTGGTATTTCAATTCAAAGACGCAAAGAAGCCACTTTTCTAGCTGCCAAGCTGCCCAGTCATCCTAAGGACTGGAATCAAACTTGGTTTTACTGCCAAGACACATCTCCCGAGGATGAGAATCCTTTGCCGGGTTATCGTGTCAGCCGGCTTAGCAGCAGGCACCTTCTTCCAGACCGCATCAGTACAGCGGAATGGAAAAAAATATGCTCATATGTTCAAAGATCCGAGCCAAAATGGCCAACGGCTTGACCGGAATTGATCTAGTTTGGTGTTGGGTTGCCTGGAGAGTTCTACCCTTAAGCCGCCGCCCTGGCTTAACGTGCGAGTACACCGGCGATTTAAAAGATCCACAACACCACTGCCAGATCCAATTGACTGATGAGGATATTAATTGTCAGAGTAAATGACCATGGGTAGCCTCATCGACCCCCATGGTATTTCAAGACATCGGGGCTAGCTGTGCCCCTCATACCTCCCGGATGAATGACTGGCTTCTTGGGCCGGCTGGTCTAGGAGGTCGGATGCTGGAAGACGGCAAGACATCAGAAGGCGGCCACGAGGGAGCTGATCCTAGCAGGCAGACCCTCGTCCCCTCGAAGTTTGCACCCACTTAACCACGACAAGACAGGGCGTGGATACTGTACGACCTACCACCCCCGAATCTATGGTGGAATGTGGCCATAGTGTGGTGTACCAAGCGGATACCCCTCGCCCGACGCGTCACTGTCGCCACGCGACCCATGACATCACCTACGTTGGAGGGAGCCATGCTCCCACGAGGGCGGTCGGTACGGCCCGCAGGCGGCGGGCCCTACCTGTCCGCAAGCCACCAAAAGGCGGCGAACCCCAAGAAGGCGGCAACCAGGGTGGGCCAACTCCTAGCAGGCGACCCCCTTCCCCTCGGAGTCTGCACGCCATTAACTAGATGAGACGAGGTGTGGCTACGGTGAGCGCCCGCCAGGTGGCGGGACTGTAGCCATGCTCCCCCCGATAAAGCCTCCGTCATCACGAGCGATACTATAGTATAAAGCAGTCAACATGGCCCGCAGGCGGCGGGCCCTACCTGTCGGCGGAGATGACGGCAGCCGACGAGACCAATCAAGCGGCAGGCCCCAGCAGCCGGCGGAGAAGCTGGCACCCAGAGACACTGACGGTCGGGTCCTACACTCGACTGGATTACCATTGTACCCCTAGGGGGTAGGCCTATATAAACCCCCCAGGCTTCCCCATGCAAGGGGTTCAGAACCTTGGCCACCATCCACACACCCATAGGAGGAGAAGTTAGGGATAGCCTTGCTCTTCTTCCTCCTCTAGCCGAAAAACTCAAGGAGCCATCTTGTAGCTACTCTATTGACTATAGTCATCATGTGGAGATCCCGTAGAGCCTGACTAGGGGTGTTATCTCCATGGAGAGCCCCGAACCTGGGTAAAATTCACAAGCGTATGCGGTCTCGCTCACTCCATGATAAGCCACCCCCTAGCATATGTCGCTAGATATCCCCAACATTTGGCACCCACCATGGGGCTAGGTGCACCGTCGTCCGGAGACACATTCTGGACGGGAACCCTCTTCCTTCCTGGCGAGCCTAGCCAGCCCGGCATGCCCGATGGCGTTTGCATCGACATGTTGCGTGGCGCGGAAGCCGCTTGCACTGCGAGCGGCCTACAGATCTCATCGGCGGGATCCGCCTCTCCGACGAGCCCGCACCCGACGCGGGTGCAGCCAGCTCAGAGAGTTGCCTTGTCGACCTCCTCGGCAAGCTCCACATTGCCAACGAGCCTGCTTCCGACCTGGAGTCCGTCGGCTCCACCGACCCGCCTGTCGACATGATCATTAGTACCGACGCCGCACCCACTGATGCCTTCCCTGGCAACATGGTGATCGTCTATGACCCGCTCCCCGCTGTGGAAACTAGCGCCAACACCAGCACCATCACGGAGGTGCTGGTCAGTAGCCACGATGGAGCCTCTGACGGGGCTAGCCAGGACCCGCTGCAGGCAACAATGCGGGGCTTGTCCACGCCCATAGCGCCTGGCACCGACGGCATGACACTGGAAACGTGCCGCATCACGCTCCTCGACAGCGCCAACAAGCTCGCGGCCATGAGATGCTACACCGAAGCCTACCAGCACGAGACGGACCGCGCCGTCTATGACACGCCGGCTGCTAGCGAACCCAGTCATGTGGGCACGGTCTGGCAGCACGGTGCGGCCATCGCCAGCATGCTGGGGGCCGATCGCCTGGTCTAGCCACGCCCACGGAGAACCTGTGCGCCGCCCAGGCGGCAGTAGACGAGCTGGATCACCTGGAGGGGCAACTAGAGTCACCGCACGACGGAGCGCATCCAACAACTCCTCGACGCTGCCGCTGTGCAGCAAGAAGACGACCGCCGCGTGGTGGAACCCGGCCTGCAGGCTTAGAACCTCCCCCCGCCGAGAGCATGGGCTGACCTCCCTGTCGGATTTCGGGTTCCAGCAGACCCTTGAGGTTTGAACACTCGGGTGCGCGCGGAGATCTCTCCCCTACCGTTCTACGTCCGATCCTCTCATGCGAACTCAGATGAAAACGATGACCAACACAAGGGACACGAGATTTATACTGGTTCGGGCCGCCGTTGTGGTGTAATACCCTACTCCAGTGTGTGGTGTGGTGGATTGCTTCTGGGGCTGATGATGAACAGTACAAAGGAAGAACAGCCTCGCGAGTGGTATTCTTGGGCTGGTGAGATGAACTGCTTGGATCAGTTCAATCGCCTCTCTCTCTATCTTTCTACTTAGGCTCTATCAGATTTCTCTATGGATGGCTAGATGCCTCTACTCTATGGTGGCTAGCTCTATTTATAGAGGCCCTGGGCCTCTCCCCGAAATAATGAGTGGGAAGGGCGCCAACAATTGGCCATTTTGAAGGGGAACATCTAGTACAAGTTATCCTGACCAAAGGTGGTCTTCGGCTGCCAAAAGCTCTGGTAGTGACGCCGTCTTGGGCTTCACGGTGACCTTCGTCCAGCCGTCCGGATGGTCTTGGTCTCGTTGCACTGGAATGGTAACCTTTGCCTGATACCTTGGCCTGTGCTTGCCTCCTTTGCACCAAAGGGGAAACAAGGACTCTACCCAGGACGACGCCCGCCTGGCGCCCACCTGGCCTTAATCGTCATGGCTTGCGTCACTGGATCCTTGCAAGGTACCCTTGCATTGATCTCTCCGCCTCCTCGCGAGCCCTGCCTAATGAGGCCGCTCTTGAGGAAGCTCTCTGTCGTCCGCCCCATGAGGCTTGGCCCCTCGCGAGGGTCTTGAGCTTGTGTTGATGAACATGGGCCGCGCTGGGCCCCCACTTGAGCCTCGCCGCAGGCCGCAGGCAGGCAAGTCTGGGGACCCCCGTTCCCAGAACGCCGACAGTAGCCCCCGGGCCCAAGGCGCGCACGGGCTTGGCTTAGCAATGAAGCGAAGGGGCAAGCGTGAAGCGTCGCAGACCCTAACAGCCTGAGGCCTTGGGCGCCGCGTGGCGATTGATTGGACGTGGGCGTCTGTGCTTCCGCACGATGCCTCGGGAACTGCACGTCTGACAAAAGGGATGCTCGGGCCAGGCTTGCCTACCCTGCTCTCGTCTGTCTTGCCCTAGATCCCCTTTCTCGCTCTCCTTCCTCTTGCTCCCAAAATCCTCTAGATCTGTCTCAATCCTTCACATCCAGCATGCCATGGCGCCTCGCAAGCCCCCGACTAACGCTTGGTACTCGCCGGCCTTGGATTCCCCGAATTTGTCGGAGAAGAACGTCGCCCTCGCGCGCCTGATGACGGTGGAGAGCCAGTAGGAGCCCATGAGTCGCGATGCTCAGGCGCCCCATTTTAACGTGCAAGCGCTTTGCATGACAATAAGCAGTAGGAGATAACTTACGGGAACCGAATTTAGCGCGAGAGAACACTTCATCCTAAGGAAAATATTAAAGATGCAGCTGCATCCGGGTCGGGCCTGAGTGGCGTGGGGGTGATGCAGCCCGAGGGGTGCCCCCAACAAGGTAAGTAAAGAACATAAGAAAAATGGATACATGCCGCGGGGATGGACCCACGCGGCCCGGGAATGGTGCAGCCCTGCGGGCACTCCCAGCTGAAAGTAAACTTCTAAAAGATGTCACCTAACGTTGTTGAAGATGAAGCAATGCTGAGGAAGCGAGCGATGCGCGGTGAAGACGTCAGCCCTCATGAGCCCCCAGGCCCTGGGGCCTCAGGAGGCTCCGCGGGCCCAAGCGGGTCCTCGAGAGCCATCTCCATCTCTGCCAGGACCGCGTGGTGCCTGACCTCCTGAGCCTCCAGAATGCTCCTCAGCAGGCGCTGGTGAGCGGCGGCCGCGTTCGGCAGGCCGAAAGGTATGCGAACATAGTTGTGAGGCGGCCCCTCACAACGCCCCACGTGTGAAGGACAGAGGCGCTCCTGAGACGCGGCTCGGTTGAGCCCCGAGACGTCGATGCAGACCCGCAGCCCACCATCCTCGCCTAGATGTGGGGCTACGGCAGGCAGGCGGCGGCTGCCGCGCATGACTCTTGACTCTTGTAGCTCTTGAGTGTTTCTTGCAACGAACTCATGAGGGTTTGGTCTTCCTTGCCTTGTACGTTCCTGAGGAAAAAGCGCCTGAAAGGGCCCCTCCAAGTGATGCCCCAGCACCTCCCTCGCGACCTTGGCAAGGTCGGTGGCTCTCCAAGGAGGAGCCCCCGAGTCTCGCCTGAGGAGGGCGCTTGGCGTGATTTCCTATGCGTGAGAGGGTGGCGCTCCCTGATTGAGCGCGGAGCTTGACGCAACACCTCCGGGGGCTCCAGCCCCCTTGTGGCTTGAGCCTGGCGAGGTCTTCTTCTTCTTGAGGGTCGCTTCGAGAGGTCTCCCGCCCCTGTTGTCTGGGTCTTCGATTGCCGCGGCTTGGAATGCACGCTCGAGTGAACACACTGCATCTGTTTCTTCACAGGGCACGGTAATGACTCCACCACTTCCAGGCATCTTGAGGACATTATAACCATGGTGAGTCACTGCCATGAACTTGGCTAGGGCCGGGTACCCGAGGATACCGTTGTACAGTAGGCGAATGTGAGCGATGTCAAAGCCGATGAGCTCGGTGCGGTAGTTGTTGCGCTGGCCGAAGGTGACTGGAAGGCGCACCTGCCCAATCGGAATGGTAGAACCATCGGTGACTCCTGAGAAAGGCTTGGTTGGCTGAAGATGATCGTATGGCACTTGGAGATTGTCGAACATCTTGACGGAGAGGACGTTGAGTCCAGCACCGCCATCGATGGGGTCCTGGTGACCTGCACATTGCTGATGATTGGGGAGCAAAGCATCGGGAGGACTCCAGCCGTTGCCGCGCACTTGAGCTGATCCGCTGAGCTGAACGTGATAGTGCACGTAGACCACCTGAGAGGGCGCGTGGCCTCAGGCTTGGGAAGAACTACGTTCACCTCGCGAGCAAACTGCTTGAAGATGCGCTGTGAGGCCGGAGCCTGAGCGCCACCCAAGATGCAGGCAATTGCGCGCGGCTCCTGGAAGCCCCCAATTCCATTGTCCTGATGCTGGTCTTCATTCCTCCTTGGTGGTGGAGGCAGAGGTGGGAGGCCTGCGTTGTCGTGCGGGAGATCTTCGCGAGGCTGGTCCCTCCAGCCCCCCTCGCGAGGCCGGTCCTGCCAGCGGTCCTCGCGAGGGCGGTCACGCCATCCCTGGCACGGGCCACGGTCTTTCCATCGTCCTCCACCTCTTCCTCCTCCTCGGCCATAGCCCCTGTCGTTGCCCTCGGGGCGTCGGCCGATTCGCCCGTCTCGCACGGCTCTGAGCTCTTGACATTCGTTGGTGTTGTGGGTGTGGAGGTCGTGGTACACACAGTAGCGTCCGCCCTTGGATGACTCAGGCTGATCCCTGCCTCGCTTGGTGTCTGGCTCTGCTGCTAGCACGGCAGCCCCCTTGCGCTTCACGTCTTTGGCCTTGAGCTTCTTTTCTTCTGGGTCGGCTGTCGGGAGCTCGAGAAGGGAAAGGCGCCCTTCCTCAGCCCTGGTGCCCTTGGTCGCCAAGTTGAACAGCTCCAGGGATGTGCACAGGTCTTCATGCATGGCCAGCTCCTCCTTCATCTTGATGTCGCGCACACCGTCGGAGAAAGCTAAGATGATGGCTTCCTCAGTCACCTTGGGGATCTTGAGGCGAGCATGGTTGAAGCGTTGGATGTACTTCTGCAGGGTTTCCCCTGGCTGTTGCTTGATGGGGCGCAGGTCGCTCACGGCCGGGGGCCGGTCGCGAGTGCCCTGGAAGTTGGCGATGAAGCGGGTGCGCATCTCGCTCCAGGAGGAGATCGTGCCGAGGGCCAAGTTCAAGAGCCAGGTGCGGGCTCCGTCTTGAGCGCCATGGGGAACCAATTCGCCGTGACCTTTTTGTCCCCGCTGGTGGCTACGATGCCTACCTGGTAGAGCTACAGGAACTCCGCGGGGTCCGCTGTGGCATCGTAGCGAGGAGGGAGGTCAGGCTTGACCTTGCCTGGCCATGTGACGCCGCGCAACTCAGGGGTGAAGGCGAGGCAGCCCACTGTGGCCACCGGCGCCCTGGGCTGGTGCCGATCTTGTTGTTGCTGGTCGCCACGCGCCGCCGCTGGGAGCAGCGCGGGGTCTTGTCGTGGAAGCGCTGGGACGCGATCTTGGCGCGCCAGCACCGGGAGCGCGCGAGCACCTTCTCGGGAACGCGGGATCTCTTGGCAGCTCCTTTCTTGCTGAGCAGGCGCTGGACGTAGTGGGCCTCGCCCTGGGGCTGCGCGCCTTGCAGCCAAGGCGCCTTCTTGGGGAGGAGGTGGCGGAGGCGCCTCCCCGTCATCGCCTCCTGCGCGGAACAAAGGGCGTGGTAGCGAGGGGGATCGCAAGGGGGAGCCCCCTGCGGCGCTGACGAGCTCGGTGACGCGGGCGAGCCAGTCCTCATAGAGGTCGTTGACGGGGCGGTAACAGAGAAGCTCCTTCACCAAGAGAAGCGAGGCGCGCGCATCCATGGGGGCGCGCCGGGCGTGGGACGATGAGTCAGCTGGGGTTAGCGACGGGGTGGCAGTGCGGCCATCCCGCCACACCGAAGGATGCTGGGACGAAGCCTCCTGCTCGTTCCCCGCTGGGCCGGTGGCGGCATTGGCGGCGGGCGACGGGGAACGATGAGGGGGACCGCCGACGGGCGCTGTCCTGGCATCGCGGGTGGCGAGAGCAGCTCGGCGCTCGGTGCGAGCCCGACGAGCGTCAGCCATGGACACGACAGAAGACCACACGCGAACGGCGGAAGAAAGGATTCCGGCGCACCCCTACCTGACGCGCCAAATGTCGGATTTCGGGTTCCGGCAGACCCTTGAGGTTCGAACACTGGGGTGCATGCGGAGATCTCTCCCCTACCGTTCTACGTCAGATCCTCTCGTGCGAACTAAGATGAAAACGATGAGCAACACAAGGGACACGAGATTTATACTGGTTCGGGCCACCGTTGTGGTGTAATACCCTACTCCAGTGTGTGGTGTGGTGGATTGCCTCTGGGGCTGATGATGAATAGTACAAAGGAAGAATAGCCTCGTGAGTGGTGTTGTTGGGCTGGTGCGATGAACTGCTTGGGTCAGTTTAGTCACCTCTCTCTCTATCTTTCTTCTAGGCTCTATCAGATTTCTCTATGGATGGCTAGATGCCTCTACTCTGTGGTGGCTAGCTCTATTTATAGAGGCCCTGGGCCTCTCCCCAAAATAATGAGCGGGAAGGGCGCCAACAATTGGCCATTTTGAAGGGGAACATCTAGTACAAGTTATCCTGACCAAAGGTGGTCTTCGGCTGCCAAAAGCTCTGGTGGTGACGCCGTCTTGGGCTCCACGGTGACCTCCGTCCGGCCGCCCGACTGGTCTTGGTCTCGTTGCACTGGAACGGAAACCTTTGCCTAATACCTTGGCCTGTGCTTGCCTCCTTTGCACCAAAGGGGAAACAAGGACTCTGCCCAGGCCGGCGCTCGCCTGGCCCTGATCGTCATGGCTTGCGTCACTGGATCCTCGCGAGGTACCCTTGCATTGATCTCTCCGCCTCCTCGTGAGCCCTGCCTGATGAGGCCGCTCTTGAGGAAGCTCTCTGTCGTCCGCCCCGCGAGGCTTGACCCCTCGCGAGGGTCTTGAGTTTGTGTTGATGAAGATGGGCCGCGCTGGGCCCCCACTTGAGCCACGCCGCAGGCCGCAGGCAGGCAAGTCTGGGGACCCCCGTTCCCAGAACGCCGACACTCCCTGTCCCCGACAGGTGGTGCCCACGATCGGGGAGATCAAGAGCCGGCTGCTAGCCGCAGTCAGACGCGACGCACCTGCATCACCATCGAGCGCGACCAAGATGGCCGCCCAAGAGCAGTGGAACGGCAGGACAATCACCCACCTCCCCCGCGGAGGGAGAGGCACGCCTCACCGCCGCCTTTTGAGTACCCGACTCTCGGAGGCCGGCTAGGCCCCCATGAAGGAGTCAGAGATAATGATGCCCGCCATCGGATCGACCGACTGGCTCGGTCCCTGGCGTTAGAAGAGGAAGATGCAATCGGCTCGGCCTGTTTTCGCTCCCACATTCGCGACGAGCCCTTCCCCAAAGGTTTCTCGCTCACTCGAGATACGCCCAAGTACAACGGCTCCGTGAAGCCGGAGGATTGGGTGGTTGAGTACTCCGCAACCGTCAGCATTGCAAACGGCAACAAGCGCGTAGCCGTGAAATATGTTCCGCTCATGTTCTAGGGCACGACCCGGACATAGCTGAACAACCTCAAGCCCTACAGCATCAATAGCTGGCTGGACTTCATCGATTTCTTCATCCACAACTTCACCAGCACCTACAAGCGGCCGCCCAAGCCCCACCAGCTCTCCCTGTGTCCAAGGCCTGACCGAGTCCACCCGCGACTACTTGACGCAGTGGGCTGAACTGCGCAACTCTTGAAAAGGGGTGCACGAGGTGCAAGCCATAAAGTACTTCACTACCGGGTGCCGAGAGGGATACCTACTCAAACACCGACTCCTCTGCGACGAGCCGGCCACACACGACGAGTTGCTGATCATAGCAGACAAGTATGCCACTGCCGACACCTCCATGAAGTCAGAGCTCCGGGTGGATGATATGTCTCCAACATATCTATAATTTTTTATTGTTCCATGCTATTATATTATATTTTTTGGATGTTTAATGGGCTTTATTATACACTTCTATATTATTTTTGGGACTAACCTATTAACTGAAGGCCTAGTGCCAATTGCTGTTTTTTTCCTATTTCAGTGTTCCGCAGAAAAGGAATATCAAACAGAGTCCAAATGGAATGAAACCTTCGGGAGAGTTATTTTTGGAACAAACGTGATACATGGGACTTGGAGTGGACGTCGAGAAAGAAGCGAGGAGGCCACGAGGCAGGGAGGCACGCCTGCCCCCCTGGGCGCGCCCCCACCCTCGTGGGCCCCTCGCAACTGCACCGACCTACTTCTTCCTCCTATATATATCCATATACCCCGAAAACATCCAGGAGCACCACGAAACCCTATTTCCACTGCCGCAACCTTCTGTACCCATGAGATCCCATCTTGGGGCCTTTTCCAGCGCTCCGCCGGAGGGGGAATCGATCACGGAGGGCTTCTACATCAACACCAATGCCTCTCCAATGATGTGTGAGTAGTTTACCATAGACCCGCGGGTCCATAGTTATTAGCTAGATGGCTTGTTCTCTCTCTTTGGATCTCAATACAAAGTTCTCCTTGATTCTCTTGGAGATGTAACTCTTTTTGTGGTATGTTTGTCGAGATCCGATGAATTGTAGGTTTATGATCAAGATTATCTATGAACAATATTTGAATCTCCTCTGAATTCTTTTATGTATTATTTAATATCTTTGCAAGTCTTTTCGAATTATCAGTTTGGTTTGGCCTACTAGATTGATCTTTCTTGCAATGGGAGAAGTGCTTAGCTTTGGGTTCAATCTTGCGGTGTCCTTTCTCAGTGACAGCAGGGGCAGCAAGGCATGTGTTGTATTGTTGCCTTCGAGGATAAAAAGATGGGGTTTATATCATATTGCTTGACTTTATCCCTCTACATCATGTCATCTTTCCTAATGTGTTACTTTGTTCTTATGAACTTAATACTCTAGATGCATGCTGGATAGCGGTCGATGTGTGAAGTAATATATAGTAGTAGATGTAGAACCGTTTCAGTCTACTTGTCGCGGAAGTGATTCCTATATACATGATCATGCCTAGATATTCTCATAACTATGCACTTTTCTATCAATTGCTCGACAGTAATTTGTTCACCCACCGTAATACTTGTGCTATCTTGAGAGAAGCCACTAGTGAAACCTATGGCCCCCGAGTCTGTTCTCCATCATATAAGTTTCCAATCTATTTTACTTTGCAATCTTTACTTTGAATCTTTATCATAAAAATACCAAAAATATTTATCTTATTATCTCTATCAGATCTCACTTTTGCAAGTGGACGTGAAGGTATTAACAACCCCTTTATAGCGTTGGTTGCAAGGTTCTTATTTGTTTGTGTAGGTACGAGGCGACTTGCATGTAGTCTCCTACTAGATTGATACCTTGGTTCTAAAAAACTGAGGGAAATACTTACGCTACTTTGCTGCATCACCCTTTCCTCTTCGAGGGAAAAACCAACGCAGTGCTCAAGAGGTTGCAAGAAGGATTTCTGGCGCCGTTGCCAGGGAGGCTTACACCAAGTCAAGTCAAGATTTGATCACCCGCCAACGTGCGATTTCTGGCGCTGTTGCCGAGGAGGCTTACACCAAGTCAAGTCAAGATTTGATCTCCCGCCAACGTGCAATTTCTGGCGCCGTTGCCGGGGAGATCTACGCCAAGTCAAGTCAAGTCAAGACATACCAAGTACCCATCACAAACTGTTATCCCTCACATTACATTATTTGCCATTTGCCTCTCGTTTTCCTCTCCCCCACTTCACCCTTGCCATTTTATTCACCCTCCTTTTTTGTTCGCCTCTTTTCTCGCTTGTTCCTTGTGGTATTTGCTGCCATTATGTCTGAATTTGGGGAGGTTATCATTGATAAGGACAATAGTAATAACATGGGAAACTTTGATGCTTTTGATGATCCTCATGAACAACCCACTATCTTACATACTAAAATTTTTCGAATCGGTAGTGGTAATATCATTGGAAAATGAGTTATTCTAGATTTCTTTACTTGTGCCGGTGCTTTGCCCACTATGGGTGGATCTATCCTTCATAGAACTAGTAGTATTGCGGATGCTATATCTTTGCTCATAGTTGAACTTGAAAGATAGTTTATTCATATGCATCCTTGCATTCAAAGGATTTTTCTAGAATTTTCCAATATTGAGCACGCTTCTGTTAAGCGAGAAGCTACTATCTTTTTGGCACATGAGTTTAGATTTATAATGAAAGAAACTAATGAATTGTTTGCGCATTATAGGGTGGATGGTGGTCGTCCTCCCGTAGAAGCTATCCTTTTAAATCAAGAAGACGTAATGCGTCTACGATCTTTAGATCATGTCGCCTACAATGAAAACCTTAGAAAGAAGGTTCCTACCGATGTTCTGGTCGATAGAATTTCTGAACTCAATGATGATTTTGCTATTCAGAATAATGGGTTAGGGTTTTTTCTTGAACGTAGGCTTATGACTTTTTGCCAAAAGAACGCTTATAATGAAGAATTGGTTGTGCAATATAAGGGGTCAAAGGAGGAACCCATACCTCCCGAGCTTGATCTTGGGGACTTTTGTCCCATTAAATTTAGCCCTTTTGATTATTTTTGGTTGCCACAAAGAAAACTTGCTGCTGAACGTAGGGAATATGAGAGGATTTTTCGCGATTCTCCTTACCATTATTATGGCAATACCTAGATCTATCCTTGCCTTTATGCCTAACTAGGGGCGTTAAATGATAGCGCTTGTTGGGAGGCAACCCAATTTTATTTTTGTTTCTTGCTTTTTGGTTCTGCTTATTAATAAATATTTGATCTAGCCTCTGGTTATGTGTGGTTTTATGTTTTAATTAGTGTTTGTGCCAAGCAAAACCTATAGGATCTTCTTGGATGATAGTTATTTGATCTTGCTGAAAAAGTCAGAAGCTTTCTGCTCACGAAAACAATTGTTAAAAATCACCAGAACGTGATAAAATACTGATTCCTATTGCAGTAGATCAGTAAGAAAATTATCTAGGCCTTCCTATTTAGGTATATTTTTAAGAGTTACAGAAGTTTGCGTTAGATATAGATTACTACAGACTGTTCTGTTTTTTACAGATTCTGTTTTTCTTCTGTTGTTTGCTTATTTTGCCAAATCTATGGCTAGTATCGGAGGTTATGAACCATAGAGAAGTTGTAATACAGTGGGTTTAACACCAATATAAATATATAATGAGTTCATTACAGTACCTTAAAGTGGTGGTTTGTTTTATTTCGCTAACGGAGCTCATGAGATTTTCTGTTGAGTTTTGTGTTGTGAAGTTTTGAAGTTTTGGGTAAAGATTTGATGGATTATGGAATAAGGAGTGGCAATAGCCTAAGCTTGGGGATTCCCAAGGCATCCCAACGTAAAATTCAGGGACAACCAAAATCCTAAGCTTGGGGATGCCCCGGAAGGCATCCCCTCTTTCGTCTTCGTCCATCGGTAACTTTACTTGATGCTATATTTTTATTCACCACATGATATGTGTTTTGCTTGGAGAGTCTTGTATGATTTGAGTCTTTTCTTTTTAGTTTACCACAATCATCCTGGATGTACACACCTTTTAGGAGAGACACACATGAATCGGAATTTATTAGAATACTCTATGTGCTTCACTTATATCTTTTGAGCTAGATAATTTTGCTCTAGTGCTTCGCTTATATCCTTTTAGAGCACGGTGGTGGTTTTATTTTATAGAAATTGTTGGTATCTCATGCTTTACTTATATTATTTTGAGAATCCTTTAGAGCAACATGGTAATTTTCTTTGGCTATAAAATTAGTCCTAATATAATAGGCATCCAATTTGGATATAATAAAAACTTCCATAAAAAGTGCATTGAATACTATGAGAAGTTTGATACTTGATGATTTTTTTGAGATATATGGTAATATTAGAGTCATGCTAGTTGAGTAGTTGTGAATTTGAGAAATACTTTTGTTGAAGTTTGCAAGTCCCGTAGCATCCACGTATGGTAAACATTGTGTAACAAATTTGAAGCATGAGGTGGTCTTTGATTGTCCTCCTTATGAGTGGCGGTCGGGGATGAGCGATGGTCTTTTCCTACCATTCTATATCCCTAGGAGCAGGCGTGTAATGCTTGGTTTTTTATGACTTCTAGATTTTTGTAATAAGTATGTGAGTTCTTTATGACTAACGTTGAGTTCATGGATTATACGCACTCTCACCTTTCCATCATTGCTAGCCTCTTCGGTACCGTGCATTGCCCTTTCTCAGCTTGAGAGTTGGTGTAAACTTCGCCAGTGCATCTGACCCCCGTGATATGATACGCTCTATCACACATAAACCTCCTTATATCTTCCTCAAAATAGCCACCATACCTACCTATTATGGCATTTCCATAGACATTCCGAGATATATTGCCATGCAACTTTCCACCGTTTCATTTATTATGATACGCTTCATCATTGTCATATTGCCTTGCATGATCATGTAGTAACGTATTTGTGGCAAAGCCACCATGCATAATTTATCATACATGTCACTCTTGATTCATTGCCCATCCTGGTACACTGCCGGAGGCATTCATATAGAGTCATATTTTGTTCTAGTATCGAGTTGTAATCATTGAGTTGTAAATAAATAGAAGTGTGATGATCATCATAAATAGAGCATTGTCCCAAAAAAAGAAAAAAGGACAAAAAAGAGATAGGCCAACTAAAAAAAAGGAGCCCCCCCCACAAAAAAAGAAGAGAAATAAAAAGGGACAATGCTACTATCCTTTTTTTCCACACTTGTGCTTCAAAGTAGCACCATGATCTTTATGGTAGAGAGTGTCTTGTTTTATCACTTTCATATACTAGTGGTAATTTTTCATTATAGAACTTGGCTTGTATATTCCAACAATGGGCTTCCTCAAATGCCCTAGGTCTTCGTGAGCAAGCACGTTGGATGCACCCCCCTTAGTTTCTTTTGTTGAGCTTTCATACATTTATAGCTCTATTGCATTCGTTGCACGACAATCCCTACTCCTTGCATGGACATCAATTGATGGGCATCTCCCTAGCCCATCGATTAGCCGCGTCAATGTGAGACTTTCTCCTTTTTTGTCTTCTCCACATAACCCCCATCAATATAATCTATTCCACCTATAGTGCTATACCCATGGCTCACGCTCATGTATTGCGTGAAGGTTGAAAAAGTTTGAGATTACTAAAGTATGAAACAATTGCTTGGCTTGTCATCGGGGTTGTGCATGATGAGAGCATTCTTGTGTGACGAAAATGGAGCATGACCAAACTATATGATTTTGTAGGGATGAACTTTCTTTGGCCATGTTATTTTGAGAAGACAGAATTGCTTAGTTAGTATGCTTGAAGTATTATTATTTTTATGTCAATATTAAACTTTTGTCTTGAATCTTTTGGATCTGAACATTCATGCCACAATAAAGAAAATTACATTGAAAATTATGTTAGATAGCATTCCACGTCAAAAATGCTATTTTTATCATTTACCTACTCGAGGACGAGCAGGAATTAAGCTTGGGGATGCTTGATACGTCTCCAACGTATTTATAATTTTTTATTGTTCCATGCCATTATATTATCTGTTTTGGATGTTTAATGGGCTTTATTATACACTTCTACATTATTTCTGGGACTAACCTATTAACCGAAAGCCCAGTGCAAATTGTTGTTTTTTTCCCTATTTCAATGTTTCGCAGAAAAGGAATATCAAACAGAGTCCAAACGGAATGAAACCTTCGGGAGAGTTATTTTTGGAACAAACGTGATCCAGGGGACTTGGAGTGGACGCCAAGAAAGAAGCAAGGAGGCCACGAGGCAGGGAGGCGTGTCTGCCCCCTGGGAGCGCCCCCACCCTTGTGGGGCCCTCGTAGCTCCACCGACCTACTTCTTCCTCCTATATATATCCATATACCCCGAAAACATCCAGGAGTACCACGAAACCCTATTTCCACTGCCGCAACCTGCTGTACCCGTGAGATCCCATCTTGGGGCCTTTTCAGGCGTCCGCCGGAGGGGGAACAGATCATGGAGGGCTTCTACATCAACACCTTGGTTATTAGCTAGATGGCTTCTTCTCTCTCATTGGATCTGAATACAAAGTTCTCTTCGATTCTCTTGGAGATCTATTAGATGTAACTCTTTTTGCGGTGTGTTTGTCGAGATCCGATTAATTGTGGGTTTATGATCAAGATTAACTATGAACAATATTTGAATTTCCTCTGAATTATTTTATGTATGATTTAATATCTTTGAAAGTCTATTCGCATTATCAGTTTTGTTTGGCCTACTAGATTGATCTTTCTTGCAATGGGAGAAGTGCTTAGCTTTGGGTTCAATCTTGCGGTCTCCTTTCCCAGTGATAGCAGGGGCAGCAAGACACGTATTGTATTGTTGCCATTGAGGATAAAAAGATGGGGTTTATATCATATTGCTTGAGTTTATCCCTCTACATCATGTCATCTTGCCTAATGCGTTACTCTGTTCTTATGAACTTAATACTCTAGATGCATGCTGGATAGCGGTCGATGTGTGGAGTAATAGTAGTAGATGTAGAACCGTTTCGGTCTACTTGTCGCAGAAGTGATGCCTATATACATGATCATGCCTAGATATTCTCATAACTATGCACTGTTCTATCAATTGCTCGACAGTAATTTTTTCACCCACCATAATACTTACGCTATCTTGAGAGAAGCCACTAGTGAAACCTATGGCCTCCGGGTCTATTCTCCATCATATAAGTTTCCAATCTATTTTACTTTGCAATCTTTACTTTCAATCTTTATCATAAACAATTACCAAAAATATTTATCTTATTATCTCTATCAGATCTCACTTTTGCAAGTGACTGTGAAGGGATTGACAACCCCTTTATCGCGTTGGTTGCAAGGTTCTTATTTGTTTGTGTAGGTACGAGGCGACTTGCGTGTAGTCTCCTACTGGATTGATACCTTGGTTCTCAAAAACTGAGGGAAATACTTACGCTACTTTGCTGCATCACCCTTTCCTCTTCAAGGGAAAACCAACGCAATGCTCAAGAGGTAGCAGTGGACGCGTCCGGGAAGGTGCTCCCTCCGGCTCCTCAGACACCGGCTGGTGATTCCAGTTGCCTCCAATAGTCAAACGACAACAAGCGCAAGGCCCCGCAGCCGGCTTCCACCAGCCGGCAGGTGGCTACAGTTGAAGATCAGCAGCCGGAGGGTCAGCCCGGCCCCAAGCGTCAGAAGGGTAGCAAGCCTTCTTGGTTGCACGCCTTCTCCTTCGAGCAAACCCTTGACGCTCCCTGCAAGTTCCACAGCGGCGTGAAGCCGTCCAACCATGCCACCCGGAAGTGCCACTGGCTCACCTGCATTGCCAAGGGTGAAGTACTGCCGCCTCCGCCTGCCAGCCCGCTGGCTCCGCCCCCTCAGCAGCAGGCGGCCTACCTAGTCGACACAATCCAAGATGAATTCCTCGAAGAGCTCGGAGCCCACGTCTCTTCACCAGCGTGTCTGACGACAGGCACAACTGGCGCCAGTAGCACCGAGAGGTGAATGCTGTCGCTTATGAAGTCCCAGAGTTCATGCACTGGTCCGAGAGGCCCATCAGCTGGAGCCGCGCCGACCACCCGGAGGTGATGCCTTCTCCGGGTTCCTATGCCATGGTGCTGGATGACACCTTTTCAACGGAGAGGCGAGCCTGTCGCTTCTCCCGAATCCTGATAGACGGCGGTAGCAACATCAACATCCTCTACCGCGACACCCTGGAGAAGCTGTGCATCAAGGAGAAGCACCTCCAGCCCGGTCGGACCGTCTTCCACGGCATTGTACGCGGCCTTTCCTGCTCTCCAATCGGCAAGATCAAGATAGAAGTTCTCTTCGGAGACAAAGATCACTTCTGCCGCGAGCCCATTTGGTTCGAGGTGTTCGACCTAGAGAGCCCCCTCCATGCGCTCCTGGGTCGGCCTACTCTGGCCAAATTATGGCGGTGCTACACTAAGCCTACCTCAAGATGAAGATGCCGGGTACCAAGGGCATCATCACCACAGCCGGCGGCTACCAGAAGTCGGCCGCATGTGCAGCTGCCAATAGCCGGCTCGTCGAGTCCCTTGTGATTGCTGCTGAGAAGCGACTCCTTGACCGGGTTATGGCCATGGCCAGCAAGCAGCCGGACCTGTCGCTACACCCCAAGGAGTCGGAAGCCCAGGGCTCCTTCTAGCCGACAAAGAAACCAAGAAGATACCCTTTGACCCGGAGCACCCGGAGAGGCAGGCTATCGTGGGGACCAACCTCGACAGCAAATAGGAAAGCGAGCTCGTCGATTTCCTCTGTGAGAATCGGGACATCTTTGCATGGTCTCCCAAAGACATGCCGGGTGTTCCGACGGATTTCGCCGAGCACAAGCTACATGTCAAATCGGATGCAAAACCAGTCAAGAAACCCCTCCTCCGCCTGTCAGAAGAGAAGAGAAGTATAGTTGGTGAAGAGATCGCCCGGCTTCTGGCAGCCGGCTTCATCATGGAAGTGTTTTACCTAGAATGGCTTGCCAACCCAGTCCTTGTACTGAAGAAGAAGAACAAGTGACGCATGTGTATTGACTACACCAGCCTCAACAAAGCCTGCCCCAAAGATCTGTTTTCTCTGCCTCAGGTAGATCAAGTGACTGACTCCATAGCCGGATGCGAGTTGTTGTCTTTCCTTGATGCCTACTCCGGCTACCACCAGATCAAGCTAAACCCGGCCGATCGTCTGAAGACTGCCTTCATCACACCATTTGGAGCCTTCTAGTACCTGACCATGACATTCGGCTTGAGAAATGTCGGTGCCATGTTTCAGCGTTGCATGCAGAAGTGCCTCCTCAAGCAACTCGGCAGAAATGCCCACGTCTATGTGGACGATATTATGGTGAAGACGGAGAAGCGTGGCACCCTCCTGGAGGGCCTCAAGGAGGCCTTTGATAATCTGCGCCATTTTCAAATCAAGCTCAACCCAGAGAAGTGTGTCTTTGGAGTCCCAATCGGCCAGCTCCTTGGTTTCCTTGTCTCTAAACGCAGCATCAAGTGCAACTCAGTGAAGATCAAGGCCATTGAGCGGATGGAGAGACCCACCCAGCTGCGAGACATCCAGAAGTTCACCGGGTGCTTATCATCCCTAAGTCGTTTCATCAGTCGGCTAGGCGAGAAGGCTCTTCCACTGTACCAGCTAATGAAGAAAACCACTCATTTCGAGTGGAACGAAAGAGGTGGATGAGGCCATCCTCTAGCTCAAGAAGATGCTGACCACACCGCCTGTCCTGGCGGCTCCGGCTGCTAAGGAGCCCATGCTCCTCTACATCGCCGCCACCAGTCGGGTGGTCAGCACTGTGATCGTGGTCGAGCGCCCAGAAGACGGCAAGGCACAGCCGTTCCAGAGGCCCGTGTACTACCTGAGTGAGGTGTTGTTGGCCTCCAAGCAGAATTACCCCCACTACCAGAATATGTGTTACGGCGTGTACTTTTGCCGCCAAGAAGCTCAAGCAGTATTTTCAAGAGCACTCCATCACGGTTGTCTTGTAGCGACCAGACCTCAAACAGTCTGATCTCTGTGTTCCGGTGTCATCCCTGGATCAGTAATGCTGACACCACACAGTACTTTGAAGGATTTATAACAGAGTAGCAATCACACACTTATTACATCGGTGTCTCAAAGATAACTTATTACAATAAATATGGCTTAAGGCCATCTAATAATGATAACAACGGAAGGCTTGGAAGATAAGTGAGTCCATCAACTCCAACGGCATCACTGAGTATAGAACCACGACCTAAAAGGCACCTTACTCATCGTCTGAAAAGTCTGCAACATGAAACATTGCAGCCCGAAACGGGTCAGCACATGGAATATGCTGGCAATGTAACACATAGAGAATAATGAATAAGCTTATACTACATGCATATATGGCTGGTGGAAAAGCTCGATGGTTACAGTTTTGCGTAAAGCCAATTTTTCCCTACTACAAAGGAATAAATTTATTTAACTATCAGGGTGGTTGTTAAACATTGAGAATGGTTGACAGCATCCTCAATCCCAATTAAAATAATCATCCATAACCCAACAATATTAATTTAGAAGTAACATGATGAGATTCACATGATATCCAAGTACTAGATACTCAAAACGTCCATAACCGGGGACACGGCTAACCATGATTAGATTGTACACTCTGCAGAGGTTTGCGCACTTTTCCCCACAAGACTCGATCGCCTCCGTTTGGATTCTCGCACTACATGATGTTTGAGAAACGGATGACCGAGACATAGTCTTTCAGAAGCGCTAGCACCTTACGTTGGATAGACTAGTACACCTACTTTCCCCTACATCTGCTAGTCTACCCTATAAGAGTTCGCACGTCATAATCAACTATGCCAGAGCCCATAATGGCTTGTGGCTGCACACGGAAGTTTCTAGTATGAATAATCTTATGATCCCTTTGAGCCTCGGTGGCGGTCCAAAAAGAAACAGGCAGTCCTGATAGAAACCAGGTGCCTCAATCCACCCAGATGTGTATTTAAGTTGCCACCTTAAGTAAACCATTAAAATTAACAAACTCACATCTGTCATGGATATCACTCACCCAGTCCACGTCTACTAGCATATCATGGCATAATAAGCAAACGTAGAAGTAAGTCCCAAAGGTTTCATAATAATACAGGTAATAGGTACTACCTCATCTACTTCCCATCCCACAATTTAATTAGATCCTAATCATGCAATGTTTGAGGATTGATCTAATGCAATAAAACTAGGTAGTAGAAAAGTTATGATCAAAGTGTTACTTGCCTTGCTGATGATCCGCGAAACCTAGAGATTCGAAATAACAGGCGGCGCACTCCGGGTATTCTATCGCAGACAAACAAACAAGCATACAATAACTACTCATCTAATGCATAGATAAAACTCAAATAGAAGAGCTAACCAGAAAGTTCAACTTAAGAACTCCGGTTTGCAAAAAGAATCAAATCGAACGAAGCAAAAGAAATCAAACGGCGAAAGAAATCAACTTCGTTCTAGTAATCTAGATCTAAGTCAAATTTTAAAGTAGCAAAAACTTGTTTAAGTTGATTATTCGGAAAGAGGGTTTCGAGACAAAACTCCAGGCACTTGAATCGCCTGATTCCGATAAACGAGCCAAAAGTTATACTAAAACGAAAATTGGATCAGAAATCACGATCAGAAAATAACCGCGGAAAATTCGACGAAAAAGAAAAACGATGAAACAGATTAATCGTTAATTAACCTAATCCGAAAATAATTAAAATAAATAAAATAATAAAATGATAATAAAATAATATTAAAATAAAAAAATCGAAAATAAAACCGACAAAAAACATATATTTAAAAAAAAATCGGCAAGGAAATCGAGGCGGCGGCGAACCTCGGGCGGCGTGCAACTCCGGCGAGTCGGCGACGGGGTCCGGCGGCGGCGACGGGCTAGGGTTTTAGGCGCGGGCGCGGTTATGGGCTGGGGTGTCGGGTGCCTCGCTATTTAAAGGCGCCCCCGGGCGGAGTCCCGCTCGGGTACGGCCCATAGTCGGTTTCGTTTTTTTTTTGTTTTTAAATAATTATGCTCGGAAGAAAATAAAAAGAAATATTAAACGGACTCCAAAAATCATGAAATAAATTTTCCCGGGTTTCTAAAATCAAGCCCGATAAAGTGAACATTTATTTGGGCCCAAAATACAATTTTGAAAAACACGTATTTTTCCTAAATTGAATTAAAAATACCGAAAAACTCCGAAATAAATCATATTTGATTTTTTTATTAAATCCTCAATATTTCTATATTTTGGGAAAGTCATTGTATTCCCTCTCTCATATTTTTGTAATATAAATAATTGACGATAAAATAAATAAAATCAAATGATCCTGTTTACAAAATTTGAGAAAACTCAAATATGTAAATAACAAAATCCCCAACTCTCTCCGTGGGTCCTTAAGTTGCTGAGGATTTTCTAGGATCAAAACCAAAAGCAAATAAAAATATGGTATGCATGATGATCTAATGTATAACATTCCAAATTGAAAATTTTGGGATGTTACAAACCTACCCCCCTTAAGATGAATCTCGCCCTCGAGATTCGGGTTGGGTAGAAAATAGGTGAGGGTGGTCCTTGAGCAAATCTTCCTCTCGCCCCCAGGTGGCTTCATCCTCCGTGTGGTGGCTCCACTGAACTTTGCAAAACTTGATAACCTTGCTGCGAGTGACTCGGCTGGCAAACTCGAGAATCTTAACTGGTTTCTCCTCATAGGTCAAATTGTTATCCAACTGAATTGCTTCCAATGGCACTGTGTCTCTCAATGGTATGTCAGCCATCTCCGCGTGACACTTCTTCAACTGTGAAATGTGGAATACATCATGAACTCCTGACGATCCTTCTAGCAATTCCAACTTGTAGGCCACTTCTCCCATACGCTCCAAAACTCGATATGGCCCTACAAATCGTGGCGCTAACTTCCCCTTAACTCCAAAACGCTTAATCCCTCGAAGTGGGGATACTCGAAGATAAACTCTGTCTCCGACTTCGTAAACTGTCTCCTTGCGTTTAGAATCTGCGTAGCTCTTCTGCCTGGACTGGGCTACCTTGAGCGTATCGCGAATCAACTTCACCTTTTGTTCAGACTCTTTAATCAGATCTGGTCCAAACAACTGGCGGTCTCCAACTTCGTCCCATGACAACGGTGTCCTGCACCTCCTTCCGTACAAAGCTTCGAAAGGCGCCATCCTCAAACTGGTCTGATAGCTATTATTGTAAGAGAACTCTGCATATGGCAAATTGTCGTCCCAACTAGATCCATAATCTAGCGCACAAGCTCTCAGCATATCCTCCAAAATCTGATTGACTCTCTCGGTCTGTCCATCTGTCTGCGGATGAAAGGCTGTACGAAATTCTAGCCTGGTACCCAAAGTCTCATGCAACTGCTTCCAGAACTTTGAGGTAAACTGGGTTCCTCTATCTGATACGATGCTCCTCGGAACTCCATGCAGACATACGATTCTTGTCATATATATCTTTGCCAACTTAGCACTGGTGTAAGTGGTCTTTACTGGGATGAAATGAGCTACCTTCGTCAATCGATCAACTACAACCCAAATCGAGTCATAGCCTGAACGAGTCCTTGGTAATCCCGTGATAAAATCCATGCCTAGCTTATCCCACATCCATTCGGGTATCGGCAATGGTTGCAATAATCCTGCTGGCTTCTGATGCTCTGCCTTTACTCTCTGACATACATCACAAACTGCTACATACTCCACAATATCCTTCTTCATTCCGTTCCACCAGAAAATATCCTTCAAATCCAAATACATCTTGGTATTTCCTGGGTGAATCGAATACAGTGAATCATGTGCCTCTTGCAGAATCAACTTCCTGATCTCCGGGTCATTGGGTACATAAACACGGTCTTCAAACCATAGGGTGCTCATCCCCATGAAATCCTTTAGCTTTTCCCTGGCTCATTTTCTCTTTTATAGAAGCAATCTCCTTGTCAGATTTCTGAGCCTCTCTGATTTTATCCATCAATGTTGACTGAATCTCCAATGCTGCCACATAGCCTCTCGGAACTATCTCCAAACATAGCTCACGAAGATCTTCTGCTAACTCCTTTGTTATTTCTCCCGTCATCAGTGTATTGACATGGCTCTTACGGCTCAATGCGTCAGCTACTACATTAGCTTTTCCGGGATGGTAATGCAATCTCATATCATAATCCTTGATGAGCTCCAACCATCTCCTTTGTCTGAGGTTCAACTCCTTCTACGTGAAAATGTACTTCAAACTCTTGTGATCCGTGTACACCTCACAATGATTTCCAATGAGGAAATGTCTCCATGTCTTCAATGCATGCACTACGGCTGCTAACTCCAAATCATGCGTGGCATAATTCAATTCGTGAGGCTTCAGTTGTCGTGAGGCATACGAAACAACTCTTCCCTCCTGCATAAGCACTGCTCCAAGTCCTCGACGTGAAGCGTCGCAATACACCTCATAATCCTTGGTTTGATCTGGCAAAATCAACACTGGTGAGGTAACCAATCGTTTCTTCAATTCCTGGAAACTAGCCTCACACTCCTCAGTCCATTTGAACTTAGTATCCTTCTTCAGCAACTCCGTCATAGGCTTCGCAATCTTTTGAGAAGTTCTTAATAAATCTCCGGTAGTATCCTGCGAGTCCCAAAAAACTCCGGATCTCTCCAACTGTTGTTGGTGCTTCCCAATTGGTCACAATGATGACCTTGGTGGGGTCAATTGCTATTCCTTCTCCGGATATAACATGTCCGAGGAATCCAACTTCCTTCAACCGAAACTCACATTTGCTGAACTTGGCATATAACTGATGTTCTCTAAGCTTCTCAAGTACCAATCGCAAATGTTCTTTATGCTCCTCTTCATTATTTGAGAATACCAGAATATCATCGATGAAAACCATGACGAACTTATCCAAAAACTCCATAAACACTTTGTTCATCATGTTCATAAAATAGGCAGGTGCGTTAGTCAGTCCAAATGACACAACGGTATACTAATACAGTCCATATCTTGTGGTGAATGCTGTCTTAGGTATGTCCTGCTCTCGAATCTTCAACTGATGGTACCCTAATCGCAAATCGATCTTAGAAAACACTTTAGCCCCTTGCAATCGATCAAATAGATCATTGATCATTGGTAGAGGGTACTTGTTTTTTATTGTTACCTCGTTCAATCCACGATAATCAACAACCATTCTTAACGATCTATCCTTCTTGTCCACTAGAAGTACTGGTGATCCCCAAGGCGAAGAACTTGGGCGAATGTAAACTTTATCCAGTAACTCCTTAATCTGCTTCTTAATTTCCACCAAATCCTTTGCGGGCATCCTGTACGGTCTCTTCGATATTGGCCCAGTGCCTGGCAAAAGCTCAATCAAAAACTCAATGTCTCTATCCGGTGGCATGTCTGGCAACTCTTCTGGAAATACGTCAGGAAAATCCTTTACCACTGGTACTTCCTCCTGTACAACTCCTGATAAGGAATTTAATTGTGTCCTGTTCGGCGCATGCCGGGATACATACTTGATCCTTCTTCCTACTGGCGTTGTAAGCAAAATTGTCTTACTGGCGCAATCGATGTTTCCTCCATACATCGACAGCCAATCCATACCGAGAATTACATCCAAACCTTGGGATTCCAGAATGATTAAATCCGTTGGGAAAACATGCCTTTCTATACTTAATGGCACTTGAAAACATCCTTGTCTGGTCATGTACTCTGCTCCTGCCGAGCTTACTAGCATAGGTGTTTTAAGAACCCTAGTGGGCAGGCTATACTTTTCCACAAATCCCCTTGATATGTATGAATGCAATGCACCAGTATCGAAAAGAATGAGTGCAGTAAATGACTTAACCAAAAACTTACCGATTACTGCATCAGGCTGAGCTTCAACCTCCTCCACATTAACGTGGTTCACCTGTCCCCTGTTGAAGGGTTCGGCTTCTTTCCAGAGCTTCCATTTCCATTTTGGCCTTCGGGACATTCATTGGCATAATGTCCGGTCTTGGAACACTTGAAACAGGTGACTTGGCTCAGGTCTCTCTTGGCTGGGGTTGATGGGGTGGTCCAATTCTGGCCGTTGCTTCCTCCATTCCCATTACCATTCTTGGAGCCATTATGGTTGTTCGAGATACCTCCTCCATGGGTATGCTGAAAATGAAATCCCGGTTTAGGGGTAAGACGGGGCTTCTGCTGAGCTCCTGAGTTATACTTCCCTTGTCCATACTTCCTCTTGCGGTTTTCAATCTGCTGCTGCTTCCCTTCAATCATAAGAGCACGGTCTACCAACTCCTGGTAGTTGTTGAAACTTGCTACCATCAACTGCATACTCAGCTCGTCATTCAGTCCTTCCAGATACTTCTCCTTCTTAGCTGCATCCGTAGCGACATCATCTGGGGCATAACATGCTAGTTTACTAAAGTCATCCACATACTGGCCAACTGTCGTCCTCCTTGGCGCAAGTTGCGAAACTCACGCTTCTTCATGGCCATAGCTCCTGCTGAAACATGGGCAGTACGGAAAGCTTGCTGAAACTGATCCCATGTGACAGTGTCTACAGGGTAAGTGGCTGTAAAATTCTCCCACCATGCTGCTGCGGGTCCTTCAAGCTGATGTGCGGCAAACTTCACTTTTTCTCCATCCGTACATCCGGCAGTGGTCAACTCCCTCCCTGTCTTGCGGAGCCAATCATCTGCTACAATCGGCTCGGTGCTACTGGAAAACAACGGCGGATTCAGCCTGAGGAAACGGGTCAAGTGATCAACTGGTGGTGGCGGCGGTGGGTTGTTGTTATTGTTGTTGTTGTTGTTGTTGTTGTTGTTGTTGTTGTTGTTGTTGTTGTTGTTGTTGTTGTTGTTGTTGTTGTTGTTGTTGTTGTTCTAGTTCTGGACTAACAACTGCATCAAAGAATTCTGCTGCTGGATCAACTGAGTGAGCTCCGGTGGGAAAGCAAATCCATTGTCACGTCTCGGAGGCATCTGAGGGTTTAGAAAAGATGAGAATTAATAATAGAATGAGGTCTAAAGAGAAAACACTACCCAAATGCACATGAGACGAATGCACAAAAAATCACTTCATTCAATCAAACAAGAGCATACAATCGGTCTAGAACTATCGCAAAAGTGCGTGGACTATAATATGTACATGGTGGTATACTACTACTGTTATGGTAGTCAACTAGAAAAACTGCTCCGATGAAGACTCCATGATATCTTCTCTAGCTTCGTCTTCAAAATCATCATCACTAGGCTCGGAATCGGTGTCATCGATGATGATGTAGTTATCTGGACAAGTGCAATCTTCATCTTCTCCTCTGGGTGCTGAATTCCCCATGAGTTCTTCAATCTTCTCCTTAAGATCGCCGTTTTGTCTCACTAGAGCTACAATCTCATCCATGTAGTCCTTGCGAGTGGCCTTCAGTTCTCCTTCTAGATCAATAATCTTGGCCTTTGCTTTCTTCAACTCCATCATGTCTGCGCACATCTGGTTCTCCTGGCGTCGAATGTGCTGGTTTAACTCCTGGATGAAAGCTGCAATGGATCTATCCTTCTTGGTGCTAACTATCTCCCATTGTTCATCTCGGCGTCCGCAAATCTGGTAAATAGTATCCTTGAGGTCTTCTTGGTAAACTTCTCCAATGCGTCCCATGGTGATGTGAGCTACCATGCTCTTTCCCAGACTCCATGTTGGTGCATTGAAAACACACTCTATGGGCTCCGTGACTGGCATGAACGTCCTTCCTGGAACTATAGCTTGTATCTTCCAACGCTCCTCTTCGGGTAAAGTGGCGTTGTAGGTCTCGGTGAAGCTTGGTATTCCAATGTTCAGATACTTAGTGACTTCCTTCAGGTGTCCTCTAAACAGGGTATCTTCATCCGGCTGGGTGAACTTGATCCTCGCTTCCGTCATCCTAAAAGAGTAGAAAAGATGAGGAGTCAGAAATGAGAAGAGAGTAGTGAACTAGGGCTTTAGGTTAGTGGTCGTGTCCTACAGTCAGCGTGTGCTCTGATACCATCTCTATAGCGACCAGACCTCAAACAGTCTGATCTCTGTGCTCCGGTGTCATCCCTGGATCAGTAATGCTGACACCACATAGTACTTCGAAGGATTTATAACAGAGTAGCAATCACACACTTATTACATCGGTGTCTCAAAGAGAACTTATTACAACAAATATGGCTTAAGGCCATCTAATAACGATAACAGCGGAAGGCTTGGAAGACAAGTGAGTCCATCAACTCCAACGGCATCACTGAGTATTGAACCACGACCTAAAAGGCACCTTACTCGTCGTCTGAAAAGTCTGCAACATGAAACGTTGTAGCCCGAAACGGGTCAGCACATGGAATATGCTGGCAATGTAACACATAGAGAATAATGAATAAGCCTATACTACATGCATATATGGCTGGTGGGAAAGATCTATGGTTACAATTTTGCGTAAAGCCAATTTTTCCCTACTACAAAGGAATAAATTTATTTAACTATCCGGGTGGTTGTTAAACATTGAGAATGGTTGACAGCATCCTCAATCCCAATTAAAATAATCATCCATAACCCAACAATATTAATTTAGAAGTAACATGATGAGATTCACATGATATCCAAGTACTAGATACTCAAAACGTCCATAACCGGGGACACGGCTAACCATGATTAGATTGTACACTCTGCAGAGGTTTGCGCACTTTTCCCCACAAGAATCGATTGCCTCCGTTTGGATTCTCGCACTACATGATGTTTGAGAAACGGATGACCGAGACATAGTCTTTCAGAAGCGCTAGCACCTTACGTTGGATAGACCAGTACACCTACTTTCCCCTACATCTGCTAGTCTACCCTGTAAGAGTTCGCACAACATAATCAACTATGCCAGAGCCCATAATGGCTTGTGGCTGCACACGGAAGTTTCTAGTATGAATAATCTTATGATCCCTTTGAGCCTGGGTGGCGGTCCAAAAAGAAACAGGCAGTCCTGATAGAAACCAGGTGCCTCAATCCACCCAGATGTGTATTTAAGTTGCCACCTTAAGTAAACCATTAAAATTAACAAACTCACATCTGTCATGGATATCACTCACCCAATCCACGTCTACTAGCATAGCATGGCATAATAAGCAAATGTAGAAGTAAGTCCCAAAGGTTTCATAATAATACAGGTAATAGGTACTACCTCATCTACTTCCCATCCCACAATTTAATTAGATCCTAATCATGCAATGTTTGAGGATTGATCTAATGCAATAAAACTGGGTAGTAGAAAAGGTATGATCAAATTGTTACTTGCCTTGCAGATGATCCGCAAAACCTAGAGATTCGAAATAACAGGCGGCGCACTCTGGGTATTCTATCGCAGACAAACAAACAAGCATACATTAAGTACTGATCTAATGCACAGGTAAAACTCAAATAGAAGATCTAACCAAAAAGTTCAACTTAAGAAATCCGGTTTGCAAAAAGAATCAAATCGAACGAAGCAAAAGAAATCAAACGGCGAAAGAAATCAACTTCGTTCTAGTAATCTAGATCTAAGTCAAATTTTACAGTAGTAAAAACTTGTTTAAGTTGATTATTCGGTAAGAGGGTTTCGAGACGAAACTCCAGGCGCTTGAATCGCCTGATTCCGATAAACGAGCGAAAAGTTATACTAAAACGAAAATCGGATCAGAAATCGCGATCAGAAAATAACCGCGAAAAATCTGACGAAAAAGAAAAACGACGGAACAGATTAATCGTTAATTAACCTAACCCGAAAATAATTAAAATAATTAAAATAATAAAATAATAATAAAATAATATTAAAATAAAAAATCGAAAATAAAACCGACAAAAAAAATATAATTTTTCTAAAAAAAATCGACACGGAAATCGAGGCGGCGGCGAACCTCGGGCGGCGTGCAACTCCGGCGAGTCGGCGACGGGGTTCGGCGGCGGCGGCGGCGGCGGGCTAGGGTTTCGGGCGCGGGCGCGGTTATGGGCTGGGGCGCCGGGTGCCTCGCTATTTAAAGGCGCCCCCGGGCGGAGTCCCGCTCGGGTACGGCCCATAGTCAGTTTCGCTTTTTTTGTTTTTAAATAATTACGCTCGGAAGAAAATAAAAAGAAATATTAACAGACTCCAAAAATCATGAAATAAATTTTCCCGGGTTTCTAAAATCAAGCCCGATAAAGTGAACATTTATTTGGGCCCAAAATACAATTTTGAAAAACGTGTATTTTTCCTAAATTCAATTAAAAATACCGAAAAACTCCGAAATAAATCTTATTTGATTTTTTTATTAAATCCTCAATATTTCTATATTTTGGGAAGGTCATTTTATTCCCTCTCTCATATTTTTGTAATAAAAAAATTGACAATAAAATAAATAAAATCAAATGATCGTGTTTACAAAATTTGAGAAAACTCAAATATGTAAATAACAAAATCCCCAACTCTCTCCGTGGGTCCTTGAGTTGCTTAGGATTTTGTAGGATCAAAACCAAAAGCAAATAAAAATATGATATGTATGATGATCTAATGTATAACATTCCAAATTGAAAATTTTGGGATGTTACACGTCTGCACCGCCCCGCTCGCCGAGATCATAGGCAACAGAGATGCATCAGGCCGGGTGGCCAAGTGGGCCACCAAGCTAGCTCCCCATACCATCCTCTACCAGCCACGCACCACCATCAAGTCCTAAGCACTGGCCGAGTTCCTTGTCGACTGGGCCGAGACCCAGTATCTGCCGACTACGCTGGATTCCAACCATTGGCGGATGCACTTTGATGGCTCGAATATGCGGACCGGTTTGGGAGCCGGCATCATCCTCACTTCTCCCAAAGGTGACAAGTTCAGATACACGCTGCAAATTAACTTTGCCGCCAAAGAGATTGGCATCCGCCGAGTGCTGTGCTACGGCGACTCGGACTTGGTGGTCCAGCAGTCGTCCGGCGACTGGGACGCCAGGGATGCAAACATGGAGTAACACCCCATTTGTAAAATTTCCCAATATTGGCAATATAACCATCTTGTTCTTCATCAATCCCAAGTGGTTTCCTCCTTGTTGGTTTGATTTTGGCTTTTGCCTTGTTTCTTATTTCATATTTCTTTTTCATATGTTGCCTTGTGCTTCTTGTCATGTTGCATGTCATCATGCTCATCTTGTGCATTGTGTGTTTCATGCATGTTATGTTATTGCTTGACCCATGTGTGATCCATGCATGTACACCTCCTTGCATCACTTCTCCCCTCCTTCTCTTTCTTTTATTTGGCAAGTGCCATTTTCACTCATCCATTAATGTCCAACTTTTCCCCAAAATTCAGTCATCATGTCCTAAACATCAATGCCAAATTCCATCAAATCTGAAGTTGTTTTGGTCAGGTTTTAAAATGGCTCAAGTTTGAATTTAATTAAAACTTGAATTATTTTACTTCCCTTAAAAATGTCCAAACCAATTTTGTTAAATAGTACATAATTCCAGGAGCTTGAGAGTATTTTTATATCTCTCAAACCCCTCTCCAATCCCCCTGTGCTTTTCTCATTGATTTTCTACCCGAGGAAAAGAAAGGAAAAGAAAAGCAGCAACATCGTAGCTCAATAGCAGCAGCCACGTGGGCCTCGGCATCCCAGGCCAGCCCAGCTAACTGCGCGACAGCGAGCCCAGCTAGCCCACGCGCTCCCCTACCCTACCTTTTCTAACCCGCTCGCCCGCACACCCCTCTCTTGCCCCTCGACACGTGACTTGCCATGCCCCGCTAGTCAGCGAGCCCCTGTAGCGTCTAACCCACCTTTCTCCCTCCTTCGGCCCCCACTCATTCGCATACATGGCCACGGCCAAGACGACGGCGTGCTCCACCCATCGCCCTAGGGGGTGTTCGGGTAGTCGGACTATACATTCAGCCGGACTCCAGGACTATGAAGATACAAGATTGAAGACTTCGTCCCGTGTCCGGATGGGACTGTCCTTGGCGTGGAAGGCAAGCTTGGCGATGCGGATATTCAAGATCTCCTACCATTGTAACCGACTCTGTGTAACCCTAACCCTGTCCGGTGTCTATATAAACCGGAGGGTTGTAGTCCATAGGACATCAACTCCATACACAACAATCATACCATAGGCTAGCTTCTAGGGTTTAGCCTCCTTGATCTCGTGGTAGATCTACTCTTGTACTACCCATATCATCAATATTAATCAAGCAGGAGTAGGGTATTACCTCCATCGAGAGGGCCCGAACCTGGGTAAAAACATCGTGTCCCTTGTCTCCTGTTACCATCCAGCCTTGACTCACAGTTTGGGACCCCCTACCCGAGATCCGCCGGTTTTGACACCGACATTGGTGCTTTCATTGAGAGTTCCTCTTTGTCGTCGGGCTCGATGGCTCCTTCGATCATCAACAACGATGCGATCCAGGGTGAGACTTTTCTCCCCGGACAGATCTTCATCTTCGGCAGCTTCGCACTGCGGGCCAATTCGCTTGGCCACCTGGAGCAGATCGAAAGCTACGCCCCTGGCCGTCAGGTCAGGTTTGGAAGCTTAAACTATACGGCAAACATCCGCAGAGATTTGATCTTCGACGGATTCGAGCCACAGCCAAGCGCGTCGCACTGTCTCGGGGGGCATGATCTAACTCTGCCGCCGAACAGCGCCCTGGAGGCCGCAAACGCACCGGCTCTGACCCTTAGTTCGGAGCCAGCTGCGCCAATCGAGGATGAGCGGTTGGACGTCACCTTGGGGGCTGCGATCTCAAAGGCTATCGAGCTGAACGACAGCCCTGCACTCCGCATGACCCGTGGCTCCAAGGATCCGGACTCCTCTCCGGACTCCGAACCCCCGCGCCCCTGCCGATCGAATCCGATTGGGCGCCGATAATGGAGTTCACCACCGCGGACATCTTTCAGCACTCGCCTTTTGGCGACTTCCTGAATTCTCTCAAGTCTCTCTCTTTATCAGGAGAGCCCTGGCCGGACTACGGTCCGCGAGGATGGGATACAGACGATGAAGAAATTCAAAGCCCGCCCACCACCCACTTGGTAGTCACTGTCGACAACTTAAACGACGTGCTCAACTTCGACTCCGCAGACATCGACAGCATGGACGACAATGCAGGAGATACGGATGAACCAACGCCCATAGGGCATTGGACAGCCACCTCATCTCATGATGTGTACATTGTGGATACCCCTAGAGGAAGCGACAACGAGGAAAAAGGGGACGGAACGGGAGATCGACCCCCCGGAAAGCAATCAAAGCGTTAGCGTAAACGCCGACCCAAGCCCCGCCTCGATAAAGACCCAGCCATAGGGCAGGATGAGCCGGTAGACGACGAGCAAGCCTTTGAGGAACCGTCCGAACAGGGTAACACGGATAGAGAAACCAAACATCCCTCCCCCGGCGAAAACAGCATTCCGGACGACCTTACATAGGATAAACCCACGAAGCAGAGGAATCTCCATAAGAGGCTCATTGCAATAGCATGCAGCCTGAAAAAGAAGAAGCGGAAGCTAAAAACAGCGGAAGACACACTCAGGATCAGATGGAGCAAAGTACTCAATACCGCACATAAATACGGTGACAGTCGCTGCACTAAAAGCTATCCGAAGAGAAAGCTACTGCCTGAATTCAACGAAGAGGCCCTAGAGCCATCGCATTGAAAAAATAAGGAAACCACACGGTCCGATAGACGACCCCATGGCCAGCATAAAGCGGCAAGCGGCGCCGCACTTAAGTCGGCATGCGACCCACTTAAGGATTCGCATCATGGCCCAGTTAGGTCCATTTACGGGCCAAGAAAGCAAGCTCTCGTGAGCAATGCAATAAAGCCATCATCAGAATCCAGCACACCCAAATACAGGGGCGCCGCACACCCCCTATGTTTCACCGATGAGGTCCTGGACTATGAATTTCCAGAGGGATTCAAACCTGTAAACATAGAGGCATATGATGGAACAATAGACCCTGAAGTCTGGATCGAGGATTATATCCTCCACATACATATGGCTAGAGGAGATGATCTCCACGCCATAAAATATTTACCCCTCAAGCTTAAAGGGCCAGTCCGGCAATGGCTTAAAAGCCTCCCCGAAAACACAATTGGAAGTTGGGAAGAGCTCGAGGATGCTTTCCGAGCAAATTTCCAAGGGACCTATGTTCGCCCTCCGGATACAGACGATCTTAGTCACATAACTCAACAGCCCGGAGAATCAGCTCGGCAGTTCTGGAATAGATTCCTAACTAAAAAGAATCAGATAGTCGACTATCCGGACGTCGAAGCCTTAGCTGCTTTCAGGCATAACATCCGAGACGAATGGATCGCCAGACACCTCGGCCAAGAAAAGCCAAGAACAATGGCCGCACTAACAAGCCTCATGACCCGCTTTTGTGCAGGAGAGGACAGCTGGTTGGCAATATGCAGCCCTAGCGACCCAAGTACATCCGAAACTAGGGATGGAAACGAAAAACCGCGGCGCAACAAGGACCGTCGCCGGACTAAGGAAAAAAGTCCGAAGAGCACGACAGTCAACGCCGGATTCAAGGGCTCACGACAGAATCAGACAAAACCACCACTCCAGGATAACAGGGATGATCCATCCAACTTAAACAAAATCCTGGACAGGATATGTCAAATACACAGCACTCCTGGGAAGCCTGCTAACCATACCCACAGATATGTTTGGGTTTTCAAACAATCCGGCAGACTCAATGCCGAACACAAGGGGCTTGACACACCAAGCGAAGACGAGGACGAACCCCAAAAGCAGAGCACCAGGAAACAAAAGAACTTCCCACAAGAAGTAAAAACAGTAAACTTACTTCACATAACAAAACGTGTGGCGCCCATATAGGTACGCACCACACGACCTATCCCAAAAGGGTCCCGCCGCTGGTTGTCAAAACCAATCACCTTCGATCAGCTGGATTACTCTAGAAGTACCAGCAACGCAGGCTGGACTGCCTTGGTACTCGATCCAATAATCGGCGGACTACAGTTTTCAAATGTCCTTATGGACGGCGGCAGTGGACTAAACCTGATTTATCAGGACACAGTCCGTCACATGGGGATAGACCCAGCAAGAATCCACCGCAGCAAAACCTCCTTTCAAGGGGTAACACCTGGTCCGGACACCCATTGCATGGGTTTTCTCCGGCTTGAAGTTATATTCGGCTCTACTGATAACTTCCGCCGCGAAAAGCTGACCTTCCACATTGTCCCGTTCTCAAGTTGCTATCAAGCACTACTGGGACGCGAAGCTTTCGCCCGCTTTAACGCAATACCGCATTATGCATCCCTCACGCTTAAGATGCCCGGTCCACGAGGCATCATCTCTTTGAAGGGGAAGCACTGAAGTGCGCCTCCCCCAAGCGCGGGGGGGGGGGGGGGGGGCTGTGCGGCCGCTTTGACAGCCCCACAGTAAAATGGCCTCACCGGCCAGAAACTTCGGAATAGGTCATTAAAGACCACGAACGCGGATAGACGAGTTCGGTACAAAATTATCATTGATGCAGGCTTAGTGGCCACATACCCCCGCACTAGGGGCTTGATACATACACAATGAGAAACAATAAAGCTCAACTCTATACACTTCATACTTTGTTCATTTTAAACTTTTTGTTCGGCACGACCCATTTTCAACTCAGTTCCTCTCTTTTACAGATGAACGTCGCGCGGCGCCCGTCCAGGATAAGCCACAACGGAGACACAGGCGCAGACGTGCAGTAGGGACCCGTCCTAAAGGATTCTTTTTAGATTAAGACCCTGTGTAAACCTTTTTTACTGTCTCTTGTTGATACATATCCCCTGGTTTTCTCTGCTATAACCAACGAGGAGGCTGGCGTCTTGGCATGTGGCCACGTCAGAATTCTAGCTCGTACCTGGACACTAGGGGCTTTTTTAATAAAGAGTGTTGTTTCGCCTGCACTCATAAAGACCGAACACCTTAGGGAGTGTTCGGCGTCGCGAGTTTTGGCAGTATATGCATCAGCTCCGAATCATGTCTTTGGTCAAATGTTGGGTTGCCCGGCTCCTGAGTTTGGCTACCTTACGTTCCGCTCTATCGGCTAAGGTAGCACCAGGAGAACTACTGCGATTGTGCCCTGGTTCGGCCGGGCGAGCACCTCATTAGAGAAAGCCAAAAACTGACTGTCATGATGTAGCGTGAGACTGGTCAGCCACTCGATGACCTATCGGAATCTATCGGATTCCTCCGCTTTAACGAAGGGCCGTTTCCCAGCCAGGCACATACGCGCCCCGAACTCGGGCGAGCGCAGTCGCCACCAAGGGGCTACCTAAATAGTCCCACTGTCAAGCTCCTATGGCTAAGTGAAAGTGTTAAAGCATTATAGTCCGGTTGCCTGGCCCGCTGCGCTATCACCTCCTTTGTAGGACCAAGACATTGGGTTAAGTGTGAAAATGCGTCTTCTGCGAGCACCCCCGCACTATGTGCGTGGGGGCTAAAGCCAACGACTGCCATCTTTCAGATTTTGTATATATATATCTTAAAACGGCCGCACAGGAGGTGTTCCCAATACTTGAAGGCACAAGTATAAAAAGGCCACTACATTTTACCAAAATATTACTTTATAATTACATATGCTATCATAACATAGCATCTTTCGAGCACTGCGTCTCTATTAAACGAGCGCCTTCAAGGACTTCCTGAAAATAGTGCTCGGAGGGTACTCAGCTTTTGTCCGAATCTCGGGACGCAACAACGGTGGTCTCCATCTCTCCCCAGTATGTCTTGACACGGGAAAGAGCCATCCTTTCGCCCTCTATGCATGCTGACCTCTTCATTGCATTAATACGCGGCACCGCGTCAAGGAATTGCTGCACCAAGCTGAAATAACTCTTTGGCTCCGATCTCCCCGGCCACAGATGACCCATGACATACTTCATGGCGAGTCCGGACAAACTATTCAGTTCGGCCCATTGAGCCAAACGATCTTCCACTGCCAGTGGACGCTCTGGATTGTGAAACTGCGACCAGAAAAGCTTTTCCACTTCGCGATCTTTCTGATCTCGAAAGTGTTCGGTCGCATCAGCAGTACTGGCTGCCAAATCCAGATAGGTATCCTCCACACTCCACATCGGTCCAACGGAGCAAACTTCGGATCGCAAAATTTCCTTCGCAGCATAAAGGGCTTTCCAGCGCAATCTGTTCGGCTTGACGCAGCTCCTCCTTCGCAGCTCTCATCGCAGAGCGCGCGTCCTTGGCATCGGTAACGACCTTCTCTATGTCCGTATGTTTCGCCTGGTCTTCTTTCTCAAGAAGTTTGCAACGGTCTGCAGCGCTCTTTAACTTTTCGGCCATCTCGGCCATCTCTTCCTTGCTTCGGCAGTGAGCAGCCTGCTCAGCTCTTAGCTCTTCAAGGGCTTTCTTGGCAGCCGCATTGCTTTTTCTGGCTTGTTCTTTAGCTTGGGCAAGTTCTGCCCTAAGACTCTCCACGGCGGCCGCACCATCTGCGTCAAGCACACACATCGTAAGACACTGGCATAAAACTCTTCTTACCTGATGCCGCCCGAGGAATTACATACCTTGAGCCTCATCAAGCCGCTTGTTGACAAGCGCGATGTCGGCATCTGCCACGTCCAGTTGCCGCTTTAGTTCAGCAAATTCATCAGTTCAGCTTGATTCCGGACACCCTGTTGCCTACATTCAAAGGCGACATCTTAGACCTGGGATTATGATCCTCCGTGTGCCGTCATTCCTTGACGACGCGCAGAGTCTCAGGGGCTACTATCTACACAGGGCGCATCTTATGTATGCGCAACTGACAAAAGTGTACATTATCTAAAACGTACCTCAAAACCCGTCAGTAATCTTTTGACGGCCTCATGCAATCCGCTTTCTGCGGATGAAATCCTTTCAATCACCGCGCCCATCAATGCACGGTGCTCCTCTGAGATAGAAGCTCGCCCCAGCAAAATCTTTAGCTCCTCCGGCCAAGCACCAAAAGGTGTCGGACTTGTTCCATGGCCTCTTTCGAAAGCAGGACGCGGAGAACCTTGGGGGGCTGCATAGCTATCTTCGGCCCCTGCCGGATTCGAAGAAACCCTCCGCGACGACACCTCAGGGCCGCCCGCCTTGCTAGGCGGTACGGTAGGGGGAGGCGTCCCGCTCTCCATCATCTCCGGAAGAAGGTCCCCCGAAGACGAGCTCTGCTGAGAGGGGCTGAGGTCCGAGCTACAAGGTAAAATTTCGGTTAAATCTTCTCAGATATAAATCAAGGATCTCTCTCATCCCTCAAAGGGAAAACCTCTCTTTACTTACGGCTCGCTGGAGGTCTGATTCCTTTGGGGGCGCAGTTCGGCCGAGGAATTCCCTGGCGCCGGACCCTCTGACGAAGATTTCCCCCCCGCTTCGAGGCCATGGTCTCCGGGTCGTCAAAGGCGGCTCTCTTCTTCGCCTTAGGAGAGGAATTGTCGGTTCCTCCCTTTAGAGCAGCCTCCTTCGAGGAGGCCATAGTTTCCTTGTCCTCCCCCTTACTTCCCTCCAAAGGCATTATCTTCAACATCCTGACAAGCACAGTATCCAGCCTAGTTTCGGGAAGGGGAGCCGGACACCTGATAAGCTTTGCCTTCGCTATCCACTCCTGTTTAAAGGGACAACTCTTTTAGGGGCAAGTTTATGACAATTATACGGATAGCAGGTCCGGGCACAAGGTTACTTACTTGAGTATCCGGGCGATTGTAGCTTAGGCCTGCGTCCTCTGTTAAATCCGGACACATCTCTTGTGATCCGAAGAACAGTTTATACATCTCCGCGGGCGTTGCGCCCATGAAATTCTGGAGAGCTCGCGGTCCCTCTGGATTAAACTCCCACAAGCGAAGGGAGCGACGTTTGCCGGGCAATATTCGGCGAATCAGCATGACCTGCGTCACCTTGACCAGGCTGAGGTCTCCTTCCAAGAGATCCCTAATGCGGCCCTGCAACAGGGGCACGTCTTTGGGCAAACCCCAATCTAACCCTCTGTTGACCCATGACGCTAGCCGTGGTGGGGGACCCGAGCGAAAGGCAGGAGTCGCCACCCACTTGGTGGCCCGGGGAGCGGTGATATAAAACCACTCTCGTTGCCACAAGCCTAGCTCCTGTTGAAAAGAGCCCTCGGGCCATGGAGCATCAACATTTTTGCTTATAACAGCGCCTCCGCACTCTGCGTGTCGTCCCTCGATCATCTTCGGCTCCACTTTGAAGGTCTTGAGCCATAATCCGAAGTGAGGGGTAACATGGAGGAACGCTTCACACACGACAATAAACGAGGAGATATGGAGGATGGACTCCGGAGCTAAGTCATGGAATTCCAGCCCATAATAAAACAGCAGCCCCCTCACAAAGGGATCCATTGGGAAGCCTAACCCCCGAAGGAAGTGAGACATGAACACCACGCTCTCACCGGGCTGGGGACTGGGAATGACCTGCCCTTGAGCAGGCAACCTATGCGAAATTTCGCCGGTCAGGAACTTAGCCTCCCTCAACTTTAGTACGTCCTCCTCCGTGACGGAGGACGGCGTCCATCGGCCTTGAAGGTCAGAACCGTACATTGTCGAAGGTCCGAAGCGCCTGGAATCTGGAGCCTCGGGTGTTGGAACTCGAGGCGACGCGCGAACTCGTTTGAGATTGAAAAAAGGAGCAAGGCCTTGGTCTCTTTATAAGAGGTCGAATACCAAGAGCCCTCCCCGTAACCGTTTGGGACTCGCCTTTAATCGAGGAAACGTGCTAACGGGCACGATTGGGTTACCCACGTCCGTATTGATGAGAATCCCGTAAAGGGGGGAACACTATCTCTGTTTTGATAAGACGTGCCAAGGAAACCGCCTCGCAAAACACGCTGAGGTGGAAAAGTAAAAACGATTCGAGTAAAGGACTTGGCCGTAGTGTGATGACGCACTGCGGAATACGTCAGCAGATTTGATTTGTGTTAATATTATTCTCTCTATGGCAAAATATGTGTAAACTTATTTTGCAGAACCGGACACTATTCTTCGTGTTTACAATCTTCTATGAAGAACTTGGGGGAGGAACCCGCCTTGCAATGCCGAAGACATTCTGCGCGCCGGACTCGTCGTCTTTGAAGCCTGGTTCAGGGGCTACTGAGGGAGTCCTGGATTAGGGGGTGTTCGGGTAGCCGGACTATACCTTCAGCCGGACTCTAGGACTATGAAGATACAAGATTGAAGACTTTGTCCCGTGTCCGGATGGGACTTTCCTTGGCGTGGAAGGCAAGCTTGGCGATGCGGATATTCAAGATCTCCTACCATTGTAACCGACTCTGTGTAACCCTAACCCTATCCGGTGTCTATATAAACCGGAGGGTTGTAGTCCGTAGGACATCAACTCCATACACAACAATCATACCATAGGCTAGCTTCTAGGGTTTAGCCTCCTTGATCTCGTGGTAGATCTACTCTTGTACTACCCATATCATCAATATTAATCAAGGAGGAGTAGGGTATTACCTCCATTGAGAGGGCCTGAACCTGGATAAAAACATCGTGTCCCTTGTCTCCTGTTACCATCCGGCCTAGACACACAGTTCGGGACCCCCTACCCGAGATCCACCGGTTTTCACACCGACACCCTCTATTAGCCCCCTCTCCTTCCCTGCCGCTCCTCTAGGGTTCCCTCTTCCCCTCGCTGCCGCCGCCAGGCCACCTAACCCACCAGATCCATCCCACGACCACCGCCCCGAGCGCATCCAGGAGCGCGTCGTCATCGTCGGCGTTCTCCCCGTTGACTTCCGCCCCGTCTAGCGTGTCCTTCTTCTTCCCCATCGTCGACTACGTCCCCGACGCCGTCTACGGTAGCCGGAGCCCTCTGCAGCGTCGACCTCATCTTCTTCTTCGACTCCGGCCGCCGCAGGTGTTTGATCGACATCACCGCTGCCCCCGACCTCCTCTCACCAAGCCGAGCACATCTTCATGCTCGTGGTACCCCTCTTTTGCATGCTCTTAGCGCGTTCACCATGAGCGCCTGTACCCATCGCCTCCGGACCTCGCTGCCGGCGAGTGCTCCTGTTGGGGCATGTAGTAATTTCAAAATTTCCTACGCACACACAGGATCATGGTGATGCATAGCAACGAGATGGGAGAGTGTGTCCATGTACCCTCGTAGACCAAAAGCGGAAGCGTTAGCACCACGCTATTGATGTAGTCGTACGTCTTCACGATCCGTCCTATCGAAGTACCGAACGTACGGCACCTCCGAGTTCAGCACAGGTTCAGCTCGATGACGTCCCGCGAACTCCGGTCCAGCAGAGCTTCATGGGAGAGTTCCGTCAGCATGACGGCGTGATGACGGTGATGATGTTGCTACTGATGCAGGGCTTTGCCTAAGCACTGCTACGATATGACCGAGGTGGAATATGGTAGTGGGGGGCACCGCACATGGCTGGGAGAGGTCAACAGATCAACTTGTGTGTCTTGGGAGTGCCCCTGCCCCCGTATATAAAGGAGCAAGGGGGGAGGAGGCCGGCCAGGAGGAGGGCGCGCAAAGGGGGGAGTCCTACTCCCACCGGGAGTAGGACTCCTCCTTTTCCTTGTTGGAGTAGGAGAGGGAAGGAAGGGAGAAAGGAGGAGAAGGAAAAAGGGGGGAGCCACCCCCTCTTTGTCCAATTTGAACTGGAGGGGGAGGGGGCGCGCGGCTGCCCTGGCTGCCCCTCCTCTTCTCCCACTAAGGCCCATGAGGCCCAATTAACTCCCCGGGGGGTTCCGGTAACCCCCCGGTACTCCGGTTTTTCTCCGAAACCACTCGGAACACTTCCTGTGTCTGAATATAGTCATCCAATATATCGATCTTTACGTCTCGACCATTTCGAGAATCCTCGTCATGTCCGTGATCATATCCGGGACTCCGAACTACCTTCGGTACATCAAAACACAAAAACTCATAATGCCGATCGTCACCAAACTTTAAGCGTGCGGACCCTACGGGTTCGAGAACTATGTAGACATGACCGAGACACGTCTCCAGTCAATAACCAATAGTGGAACCTGGATGCTCATATTGGCTCCTACATATTCTACGAAGATCTTTATCGGTCAAACCGCATAACAACATACGTTGTTCCCTTTGTCATCGGTATGTTACTTGCCCGAGGTTCGATCGTCGGTGTCTCAATTCCTAGTTCAATCTCATTGCCGGCAAGTCTCTTTACTCGTTCTGTAATGCATCATCCCGTAACTAACTCATTAGTCACATTGCTTGCAAGGCTTATAGTGATGTGCATTACCGAGAGGGCCCAGAGATACCTCTCCGACAATCGGAATGACAAATCCTAATCTCGAAATACGCCAACTCAACAAGTACCTTCGGAGACACCTGTAGATCACCTTCATAATCACCCAGTTATGTTGTGACGTTTGGTAGCACACAAAGTGTTCCTCCGGTAAACAGGAGTTGCATAATCTCATAGTCATAGGAACATGTATAAGTCATGAAGAAAGCAATAGCAACATACTAAACGATCAAGTGCTAAGCTAACGGAATGGGTCAAGTCAATCACATCATTCTCCTAATGATGTGACCCCATTAATCAAATGACAACTCATGTCCATGGCTAGGAAACTCAACCATCTTCGATTAACGAGCTAGTCAAGTAGAGGCATACTAGTGACACTATGTTTGTCTATGTATTCACACATGTATTATCTTTCCAGTTAATACAATTCTAGCATGAATAATAAACATTTATCATGATATGAGGAAATAAATAATAACTTTATTATTTCCTCTAGGGCATATTTCCTTCAGCCTCCCACTTGCACTAGAGTCAATAATCTAGTTCACATCATCATGTGATTTAACATTAATAGTTCACATCTTTATGTGGTTAACACCCATAGTTCACATCGATATGTGACCAACACCCAAAGGGTTTACTAGAGCCAGTAATCTAGTTCACATCGCGATGTGATTAACACCCAAAGAGTACTAAGGTGTGATCATGTTTTGCTTGTGAGATAATTTTAGTCAATGGGTCTGTCACATTCAGATCCGTAAGTATTTTGCAAATTTCTATGTCTACAATGCTCTATGTAATAGCTCCCACTTTCAATATGTATCTAGATCGAGACTTAGAGTCACCCAGATCGGTGTCAAAGCTTGAATCGACGTAATTATTTACGACAAACTCTTTATCACCTCCATAACCGAGAAATATTTACTTATTCCACTAAGGATAATTTTGACCACTGTCAAATGATCTACTCCTAGATCACTATTGTACCCTCTCGCCAAACTCTTAGTGAGGTACACAATAGGTCTGGTACACAGCATAGCATACTTTATAGAACCTATGACCGAGGCGTAGGGAATGACATTTCATTCTCTTTCTTTCTTCTGTCGTGGTCTGGTTTTGAGTCTTTACTCAACATCACACCTTGCAACACAGGCAAGAATTCCTTCTTTGACTGATCCATTTTGAACTCTTCAAAATCTTGTCAAGGTATGTACTCATTGAAAAAACTTATCAAGCGTCTTGATCAATCTCTATAGATCTTGATGCTCAATATGTAAGAAGCTTCACCGAGGTCTTTTGAAAGACTCCTTTCAAATACTCCTTTTATGCTTTCCAGAAAATTCTACATCATTTCCGATCAACAATATGTCATTCACATATACTTATCAGAAAGGTTGTAGTGGTCCCACTCACTTTCTTGTAAATACAGGCTTCACCATAAGTCTGTATAAAACTACATACTTTGATCAACTCATCAAAGCGTATATTCCAACTCCAAGATGCTTGCAATAGTCCATAGATGGATCGCTGGAGCTTCCACATTTTCTTAGCACCTTTAGGATTGACAAAACCTTCTGGTTGCATCATATACAAATCTTCTTTAATAAATCCATTAAGGATTGCAGTTTCATTATCCATTTGCCAGATTTCATAAAATGCGGCAATTGGTAGCATGATTCGGACAGACTTTAAGCATCAATACGAGTGAGAAAATCTCATCGTAGTCAACACCTTGAACTTGTCAAAAACCTTTTGTGACAATTCGAGCTTTCTAGATAGTAACACTACTATCAGCGTCCGTCTTCCTCTTGAAGATCCATTTATTCTTAATGGCTCACCAATCATTGGGCAAGTCAATCAAAGTCCATACTTTGTTCTCATACATGGATCCCATCTCAGATTTCATGGCCTCAAACCATTTCGCGGAATCTGGGCTCATCATCGCTTCCTCATAGTTCGTAGGTTCGACATGGTCAAGTAACATGACCTCAATAATAGGATTACCATACCACTTTGGTGCGGATCTTACTCTGGTTGACCTACAAGGTTCGGTAGTAACTTGATCTGAAGTTACATGATCATCATCATTATCTTCCTCACTAGTTGGTGTAGGAGTCACAGGAACAGATTTCTGTGATGAACTACTTTCCAATAAGGGAGCAGGTACAATTACCTCATAAAGTTCTACTTTCCTCCCACTCACTTCTTTCGAGAGAAACTCCTTCTCTAGAAAGGATCCATTCTTAGCAACGAGTGTCTTGCCTTCGGATCTGTGATAGAAGGTGTACTCAACTGTCTCCTTTGGGTATCCTATGAAGATACATTTCTCCGATTTGGGTTTGAGCTTATCAGGATGAAACTTTTTCACATAAGCATCGCGACCCCAAACTTTAAGAAACGACAACTTTGGTTTCTTGTCAAACCACAGTTCATATGGTGTCGTTTCAACAGATTTAGATGGGCCATTTAACGTGAATGCAACTGTATCTAATGCATAACCCCAAATTGATAGTGGTGGATCCGTAAGAGACATCATAGATTGCACCATATCTAATAAAGTACGGTTACGATGTTTGGACACACCATTTCGCTGTGTTGTTCCAGGAGGCGTGAGTTGCGAAACTATTCTGCGTTGTTTCAAATGAAGACCAAACTCGCAACTCAAATATTCTCCTCCACGATCAGATTGTAGAAACTTTATTTTCTTGTTACGATGATTTTCCACTTCACTATGAAATTATATGAACTTTTCAAATGTTTCAGACTTATGTTTTATCAAGTAGATATACCCATATCTGCTCAAATCATCTATGAAGGTTAGAAAATAACGATACCCGCCGTGAGCCTCAACACTCATCGTACATCATACATCAGTATGTATTATATCCAATAAGTCAGTTGCTCGCTCCATTGTTCCAGAGAACGGAGTCGTAGTCATGTTTGCCCATGACGCATGGTTCACAAGCATCAACTGATTCATAATCAAGTGATTCCAAAAGTTCATCAGCATGGATCTTCATGCGCTTTACACCAATAATACCTAAACTGCAATGCCACAAATAAGTTGCACTGTCATTATTAACTTTGCATCTTTTGGCTTTAATATTATGAATATGTGTATCACTATGATCGAGATCCAACAAACCATTTTCATTGGGTGTCTAACCATAGAAGGTTTTATTCATGTAAACAGAATAACAATTATTCTCTAACTTAAATGAATAACCGTATTGCAATAAACATGATCAAATCATATTCTTACTCAACGCAAACACCAAATAACATTTATTTAGGTTCAACACTAATCCCGAAAGTATAGGGAGTGTGCGATGATGATCATATCAATCTTGGAACTACTTCCAATACACATCGTCATGTTGCCCTTAACTAGTTTCTGTTCATTCTGCAACTCCCATTTCGAGTTACTACTCTTAGCAACTGAAACAGTATCAAATGCCGGGGGTTGCTATAAACACTAGTAAAGTACACATCAATAATATGTATATCCAATATACATTTGTTCACTTTGCCATCCTTATTATCCGCCAAATACTTGGGGCAGTTCCGCTTCCAGTGACTAGTCCCTTTGTAGTAGAAGCACTTAGTCTCAAGCTTAGGACTAGACTTGGGCTTCTTCACTTGAGCAGCAACTTGCTTGCCATTCTTCTTGAAGTTCCCCTTCTTCCCTTTGCCGTTTTCCTGAAACTAGTGGTCTTGTCAACCATCAACACTTGATGTTTTCCTTGATTTCTACCTTCGCCGATCACGAAGAGCTTGGGAATCGTTTCCGTTATCCCTTGCATATTATAGTTCATCACGAAGTTCTACTAACTTGGTGATGGTGACTAGAGAATTCTGTCAATCACTATCTTATCTGGAAGATTAACTCCCATTTGATTCAAGCAATTGTAGTACCCAGATAATCTGAGCACATGCTCACTGCTTGAGCTATTCTCCTCTGTCTTTTAGCTATAGAACTTGTTGGAGACTTCATATCTCTCAACTCGGGTATTTTCTTGAAATATTAACTTCAAATCCTGGAACATCTCATATGGTCCATGACGTTCAAAACGTCTTTCAAATCCCGATTCTAAGCCGTTAAGCATGGTGCACTAAACTATCAAGTAGTGATCATATTGAGCTAACCAAACATTCATAACGTCTGCATTTGCTCCTGCAATAGGTCTATCACCTAGCGGTGCATCAAGGACATAATTCTTCTCTGCAGCAATGAGGATAAACCTGAGATCACGGATCCAATCCGCATCATTGCTACTAACATCTTTCAACTTAGTTTTCTCTAGGAACACATATAAAACATAGGGAAGCAACAACGCAAGCTATTGATCTACAACATTATTTGCAAAATACTATCAGGACTAAGTTCATGATAAATTAAAGTTCAATTAATCATATTACTTAAGAACTCCCACTTAGATTGACATCCCTCTAGTCATCTAAATGATCACGTGATGCAAATCAACTAATCCATGTCCGATCATCACGTGGATGGAGTAGTTTTCAATGGTGAACATCACTATGTTGATCATATCTACTATATGATTCACGCTCGACCTTTCAGTCTCTAGTGTTCTGAGGCCATATCTGTATATGCTAGGCTCGTCAAGTTTAACCCGAGTATTCTGCATGTGCAAAACTGGCTTGCACCCGTTGTAGATGAACGTAGAGCTTATCACACCCGATCATCATGTGGTGTCTCGGCGCGACGAACTTTGGCAACGGTGCATACTCAGGGAGAACACTTTTATCTTGAAATTTAGTGAGAGATCATCATCTAATGCTACCGTAAATCATAGCAAAATAAGATGCATAAAGGATAAACATCACATGCAATCAATATAAGTGATATGATATGGCCATCATCATCTTGTGCTTGTGATCTCCATCTTCGAAACACTGTCATGATCACCATCGTCACCGGCGCGACACCTTGATCTCCATCATAGCATCGTTTTTATCTCGCCAACTATTGCTTCTACGACTATCGCTGCCGCTTAGTGATAAAGTAAAGCAGTTATAGGGCGATTGCATTGCATACAATAAAGCGACAACCATATGGCTCCTGCCAGTTGCCGATAACTCGGTTACAAAACATGATCATCTCATACAATAAAATATAGCATCATGCCCTGACCATATCACATCACAACATGCCCTGCAAAAACAAGTTAGACGTCCTCTACTTTGTTGTTGCAAGTTTTACGTGGCTGCTAAGGGCTGAGCAAGAACCGTTCTGACCTACGCATCAGACCACAACGACAGTTCGTCAAGTTAGTGCTGTTTTAACCTTCTCAAGGACCGGGCATAGCCACACTCGGTTCAACTAAAGTTGGAGAAACTGACACCCGCCAGCTACCTGTGTGCAAAGCACGTCGGTAGAACCAGTCTCGCGTAAGTGTACACATAATGTTGGTCCGGGCCGCTTCATCCAACAATACCGCCAAACCACAGTATGACATGATGGTAAGCAGTATGACTTGTATCGCCCACAACTCACTTGTGTTCTACTCGTGCATATAACATCTACGCATAAAACCTGGCTCGGATGCCACTGTTGGGGAACGTAGTAATTTCAAAAAAATTCCTACGCACACACAGGATCATGGTGATGCATAGCAACGAGAGGGGAGAGTGTGTCCACGTACCCTCTTAGACCGAAAGAAGAAGCGTTAGCACAACGCGGTTGATGTAGTTGTACGTCTTCACGATCCGACTGATCCAAGTACCGAACATACGACACCACCGAGTTCAGCACACGTTCAGCTCGATGACGTCCCGCGAACTCCGATCCAGCAGAGCTTCACGGGAGAGTTCTGTTAGCACGACGGCGTGATGATGGTGATATTGTTGCTACCGACGCAGGGCTTCGCCTAAGCACTGCTACGATATGACCGAGGTGGAATATGGTGGAGGGGGGCACCGCACACGGCTGGGAGAGATCAACAGATCAACTTGTGTGTCTTGGGGTGCACCCCTGCCCCCGTATATATAGGAGCAAGGGGGGAGGCGGCCGGCCAGGAGGAGGGAGCGCCAAGGGGGGAGTCCTACTCCCACCGGGAGTAGGACTCCTCCTTTTCCTTGTTGGAGTAGGAGAGGGAAGGAAGGGAGAGAGGAGGAGAAGGAAAAAGGGGGGTGGCGCCCCCCTTCCTTGTCCAATTCGGACTACAGGGGGAGGGGGCGCGCGACTGCCATGGCCGCCCCTTGTCTTCTCCCACTTAGGCCCATGAGGCCCAATTAACTCCCCGGGGGGTTCCGGTAACCCCCGGCGTCGTGGGTTTGTCACGGCAGATGTCCTAGCGAAAGGACTTAGTCATGGAGCCATCGCAACGGGTTAACTCGAAGGGGTTAAAGCGGACACAGGGACACAGAGAGTTTATACTAGTTCGGCCCCTTCGATGAAGGTAAAAGCCTACGTCTATTTTGTGATGGAATTGATGGGGTTTCGATGACTAGGGAGCAAATAAGCTTCGCCTAGGTCTCAAGTTGTGTTTGTCTGTCTTTGAACCGCTATCGGGTCGTCCCCTTATATACACGGGTGACGCCCGTCGGTTCCCAGAGTCCCAATCTCCGGTTCATACTCATACCGGGTTGGTCTCTCCTTATTCCTAACTTACAATACAAGTTTACATACAAGCCGGTTTACGGCTACAGGTGTTAAACCGGCTATGGCCTTGGGCCTTTACATAGCTTCTTGGGCTTCAATACTCTTGAACTACTGATGGAGTTAATCCGGCCCAGGTAGGCACGGTTTACGCCCATTAGTAATATCCCCAACATTAGGCCCCAGATTGATTTGAATGAATTCATGTCGATCCTTAGCCGAAATCTTCATCTTCAACATCTTCTCGTAATTTGTTGAACTGTTGTGTCATCATCTTCTCTGATTGCTGTAAACCGGAATGACGTCAACTGTCACTATGAAGTGATACTTTCTTATTTAATAGATCTGTGACAATCGAGGCGTCAGCTCCATTTCATGGCTCCTTGATTCTCGCGCCTGACACATCCCTTTTCCTTATAAATAGGACCGCAGGGTCATTTCCTTTTTCCCCTTCATGCCCTTCTGCTTCGTCTTCATCGAGTCGTCCTGCTTCGGAGCTCCGCCGCCGCCGTCAAGCTCTGCATCAACCTAGGCCGCTGCATCACCCTGAACGCACCAGAGCACTGCGGTGACCGTCCGCATCCTCCTCAACCCCAGTAAGTCCTCTTGTTCTTAACCTAGATCTGTTCTAGGGTTCGCTGCTCTTGTGACATCCATCGACTGCTCCTGTTCATGTATTATCCTTCGCACGGATCTGTAAACCTTGTGTTAAATACCACTTTAGTTTCTCGTATCCACTTATAACTTTGCGTTCAAGTCTGTGGATCCCATCTGCTTTGCCTGTCCATTGATTCGCTTCCGCCCTATTTCAGAGCCTTTGAATATATTTTTTCTGTTTTTCTGAAGTTGCCTCAGATCCATTGCTATAGCAGAATTTCTTTGAAACCTATTTCTGTATACTTAGCCATTTTCGCAATCTCCTATTCTTTCAATACTTAGATCAGGCGGTTTAACTTATCATAGAAAAAGTTAATAAACCGATACATACCATTAGTCCACGTATTGAACCGCCGAAATTCCTTAGCCAAGTAATGTCGCTTTACGAACACCGGTTTAACTTCCTCCGGTTTAACATTGATCATGTCAGCATATATCCTGTACCGAACACAATTTTGAACCGAAAACGCTTTGTTCTGTAGACTCCACCATGGCTAAACAAGTATATGAGTGCAACTGGGCTCCGTCTCGGGTCACAAAAACGCAGCTGAACAACTTGGTCTTGACTAGCGCCTTAAGCAGTAAAAATACCATCCACTGGAGGGTCCCAGGCAAAGAATGTCCTCCCACACCTCGAGAAGGAGAGGTTGTAGTTTTTGCGGATCACCTAGCCCGAGGTTTTAATCCGCCCAGTTCAAAATTTTATCGGGATGTCTTGTCCAACTTCCAACTTCATCCGCAAGATACTGGCCCAAATTCTGTTACCAACATATGCCATTTCCATGTGCTCTGTGAAGTGTTCTTTCAAGAGGAACCTACAGTCGAGCTATTCCGAGATTGTTTCCACCTGAACCGCCGCACAGAATTTTCTGATGGCTCCAATATGGAGTTGGGCGGCGTGGCGATTCAAAAAAGGAAGGAAGTCACTTATCCTCATGCGAAACTGCACAGTCATCCCCAGGAGTGGAATAACACATGGTTCTATTGCAAAGACACCTCCCCTGCTGATGAAAATCCCTTGCCTGGTTTTCGTCCGGAACGTCTTAGCAATACTCACCCCTTTCCTCAGAGGTTGACTGGCAAAGAGAGGAGTAAGTATGCTCCCAAACTGTCCAAGCTCAGAGCCTTCATGGCTAATGGTTTAACAGGAGTTGATCTTGCCCGTTGCTGGATATCCTGGAGTATACTACCCTTCAGCCAACGCTCCGGTTTGATGTGCGAATACACGGGCAGTGTTGACGATCCGCTGCGGCATGTGAACATCCAGCTTACTGACGAAGAAGTCACAGAAGCTGTGAAGAAAATTTTGAACGAACCGGAGTACGTCTGCGCCCGTACCGGCCTGCTTCCTTTCTGCACCATCAACAAACCGCGAGCCGTGAGTCTGAATTTTTCCTTTCACTAACTCTGATATTATTATATTTGCTTATTGCTTGATCCCAATATTTTTTGAAACAGGGTGATGATCCTTTTTGGAACAAGAAGCTCCCGCAGGAGAAACCGGTGAAACCAACCTGGCCTAAGACAAAGGTCGTTAAGAAGTCTGCCCACAAAAGGAAAACCACCGCATCCTCTGATCCGCCCGCTGATGACGATGTGGGTAACCCGGACCTTGAGGCAGAACTTGATTCCCTCGGTTTACTTTTTATACACCTTATTGATGATAACATTTGTCAGGACGATGCCGAAGCTAGCCATGCTGATGATGCAGAGGTAATTACTCTTTCTTCCGATTCAAGTCCTCTGCCTTCACAAAAAATCCGTCAGGCAAACCGAAAAGTTAAATTTTCTCATCCTCTTGCTTACTTGGATCCCAACTTTCTTATGAAGACCCAACAGCATGAGGTGCGCCGCACGACTCGGCACAGCGGCCAGGTAGTTACCTCCGCCGGTTTACCGAACAATCTGGTTCGGAGACGTCGTTCAGAGGTCTCTAATTTGCTTCTCAGTATTCGTCCTAAAGCGGTCTGTTTTCGTCAACCACTTAACCCATCTGACTCCGATTATCAGGTTACCTCCCACTCATCCTCTGGCGAGTCAACTGGTACCGAGTTGCCTCCACTTAAAACCGTGCTTGGGTAAGCTTGTACTTATCATAATGTTGTTTGTATTCGTAGCTTTCAACATATACTATTTTTGATTTTTCTGCTCCTTTTAGGGCTAAACCGAGGCCAAGCAAGAAGGCTCGCCTAGACAAAGCGGTCGAAGAAGACGCTGCTCCTGAACCGGGTGCCACCCCAAATGTTGAAGCGGTCATCCATGAAGATGTGCCCAATGATCCACCAGTGCAGGATAACGTTGTCACTATTGAAGAAAGATCTGTTGACGCCTCCGGTCCAGTTGACAAACCTGCCAGTGCCATCCGGATTGAGAGATCCACCAGTCCCTCCAAACCTGCCGACAAATCAACTGCGCCACTACAAACCGGCGAGTCTAAGGATGATGAGGTCGTAATCACTGGCATTGGTCGTTCCAAACCAGGGAATCACGTCGCTTTAGGCAAGCATACTGCCAAAGAAGAATTTTCTGCGATGAGCAAAGGCAAATGGGATGTTGATCTGGCGATGTACGCTTCTCTGAACGCCCAAGACCTTCATTCTAGTTATTTGAACCGGCTATATACTAGCCCTAATTATGAAGCTGGTCTGGTAAATATGATGAAGGAAAAACTTGAGGTAATTTTCATGTGCTTGTTTCTCTTTTTCGCCAATGTAGCCCCCAAGGGCCGGTCCAACTTATGATAGTTGAATCGGGTCTTGACATAAAACTCACTGCTCCAAAGTTCACTGATGTAGCCCCCAAGGGTCGGTTCAACTTGATGTAGTGAAACCGAGACTTACTAACATAAGCTTGAATACTTCGAAATTCAATGATGTAGCCCCCAAGGGTCGGTTCAACTTAATATAGTTGAACCGAGACTTTAATCTTCATACCGTAGCATCAGAAATAACATTGAACAAATAGCCATTAGCCCCCAAGTGCCAAGTTGAATACTTGTATTGAGCTTGTGACTTTGCAATCAGTAGACAGCTGTAGATCAAATAGGCATTAGCCCCCAAGTACAAAGTGCATAACTTGTTATGTGGTTGGTACTTGAATTCTTATACCGTTTGGTAAACCATATAATTGTCTGCATGCAGGCAGAGCTGAAGGTCAAAGAAGATCGAATTATTGATCTTAAAGAAGTTTTGAAATCCCAACAAGCTGAAACCTCAAAAGCAAAGGAAGAGTTAACCAGCGCTTTAGGCGTCATGGAACAGCTTAAAGAGGGCTTCAAGAAGGAGCGGGCTGATTGGGCCACTGAAAAGGCCGCTTTAACCAAGAAGATTGAAACTGCTGAAGCTGCCGTTAAACCGGTGACAGACGAATTAACCAGCGTAAAACGACAAGTGCATGCAATGACTGCCGCCATCTTTGGTAAGCATCCTTTGACTTCTATGATAATTTTGATCCTCTTATAATGGGTCCAGTTTGTGAACTGCTCTATCATGTTGCAGGCACCCGCATTAGCCACTTGGGGTCAGATGTTCGGATGAAGCTGAAAGCTGCCTACACTTTAATCGAACAGCTGTACACTGGAGCGCAGCGGATTATCTCGACTACGTCACATAATAATCCGGCACCCACCTTAGTCCAAGATACGCTGAAGAGATTGTCAATGCTTCCCGCTCGGATTGAAGAGTTAAAAAAGTCTGCTGCTCGAACCAGAGCCATCAACGCCTTAATCCGGGCCAAAGCATGGGTGCCTGATTTTGATCCTGTTGAGGCAGCTCAAGGCTATCCCAGCTTGAAAGAACATGGCTCAGAATTCAACGAAGAGGATCTAAGAGCGATAAACCGGGCGGTGCGCCCTTTGGCCTGCCAATTGGTAGAAGAAGCAGATTTGTCGCATTATCAAGCTTAGTATAATGATCAGAACAAACGAGTGGCTGCACCAATCCCCGAAGCGGAGAACCTGATTCCTCCAATCCATAAGCATACTTACGCTCCTGATATTGAACCGTCTTCACTGATCCATGAGGAGGCTGTCTTTCAAGCATTAATGGGAATCGACTGGACCACTGTTGACTTCCAGCCGCTGGGTAGAGATGAGGAAGCTAAAGCGGCGCAGGATGACCCACAACAGTCAAACCGGGGCGGCAAGCAGGCGTGAACCAGAGGCAGGCTTAACTAGCTTCCTTATTATACTCTGCCAAGAAAACAATGATCTTATTCGGGCACCATGCTGCCTTGTAATAGGATAGACAATACTTTTGCTTCTGAGACGCCTTCGTGCATCTGTGCTGATACTTTTATTTGGAAGATCAAAATTGCCAATTTATATCTCCTGCAACCATAAAATCTTAAACTACCAGGGCGGTTGTACCGCCAGCCGATTTATGAATCTTTATACATATATGCAAGGAGATTGATAGATATTATCAAATTTTTGTGATACAAAATACCTGCCATCATTGGGCATGAAGTAGGCTTTAGCCGATCTTGAAACGGAGGTTTGATAACCCTATACCGTCATGGGAGAATACGGCTCCTGTATATATAATGCCGGTTTACTGTGTAAACCGTGCCTTGGTCATAATAAACATATTGTTACTCCAAAAAAGGATGTGAACAGAAAAAGTCAAACCGGGTAAATAATCTCCGGTTTAATAATGGAACGTGTTCCGCCAAATTGGCTGTTTGAACCGGTGTGAAATGTTGTCGGTTTAAGAACGCAACCAAAACAAAACAGCAACTTTATCAAGGAAAAGATATGTATAACAAAAGGCAATGATAAAACCGTTTGCAAAAAAGAGGCTTTACTGAGCCGGTCAGATGGTGTTACCGTGGTCGGACACGACCAAGCTCCCAATAGGCATAGCTGTGGTTCAAGTCAGCCAGGTCCCCAAATGAAACTGTGGCATTATGCCGATCAAGTGGCATGGCAATGGTTCGGGTTCGACCAAGCCCCCAAGTGACTCTAAGGCCTTTAGGCCGATCAAGAGGCGTGACCGGTTCAGACTTGACCGTGTCCGCAAGTGATCTGGTGGCTTTCTCCGACCAAAAGGTGTTGCATCGGTTCGGACACGACCGAGCCCCCAAGTGATCTGATGGCTTTTTTGCCTATCAAAAGGTGTTGCATCGGTTCAGACATGACCGAGCCCCCAACTGATATTTATAACTTTTTGCAAGGGGTAAACCGGAGGCCGCTTTAAAACAGAACAACTCCATGTAACCACACATGATATAAAAGAACAGATACCCCGCTTTAGCTGAGGATCCGGTTTATTGTATTTATAATATATACATTGTCATAATATGTACATAAGCAGAGCCAATGGCTCAAGTATAGTAAGGCCGAAGATGAGCTATGTTCCACGGCCTGTTGGTCTCCTGCTCTGATTTGCGTGAGTCTTTTCGCTCTCGAACATCGATCAGATAGTATGACCCATTGTGCAGATTCTTGCTGACCATGAAAGGTCCCTCCCAAGGTGGGGACAACTTATGCATATCGGTTTGATCTTGAATGAGTCGAAGCACCAAATCTCCTTCTTGAAAGGTTCTGGTCCTGATCCGACGACTGTGATAACGACGAAGATCATGTTGGTAAATCGCCGAGCGGGCAGCTGCTATGTCCCGCTCTTGATCCAACCGGTCCAAAGCGTCCTGTCGAGCCGTCTCGTTGTCCGCTTCAACATAAGCCGCAACACGGGTGAATAGTGACGGATATCACTAGGGAGAACTGCCTCTGCTCCATAGACCATGAAGAACGGTGTGTATCCTGTCGATCTGTTGGGTGTGGTATTAATGCTCCATAATACGGATGGCAATTCTTCAACCCAACAACCCGGGGTCCTCTGCAAGGGAACCATAAGCCGGGGCTTGATGCCTTTCAAGATCTCCTGATTAGCTCTTTCTGCTTGACCATTGGACTGTGGGTGCGCCACTGATGAAACGTCAAGGCGGATGTGCTCTTGTTCGCAGAACTCTTTCATGGCACCCTTGGACAAACTGGTACCATTGTCTGTGATGATACTGTGTGGAAAACCAAACCGGAAAATCACCTTTTTGATGAACTGAACCGCGGTGGCTGCATCACACTTACTAACAGGTTCTGCTTCCACCCACTTTGTAAACTTATCAACCACCACCAGTAGGTGGGTCTTCTTGTCCTTGGACCTTTTGAAAGGCCCAACCATATCCAGGCCCCAAGTTGCAAACGGCCAAGTGATTGGAATCATCCTCAATTCTTTAGCCGGAACATGAGCGCGTCTTGAAAATTTTTGGCAACCATCACATCGTCTGACCAGATCCTCCGCATCAGCATGGGCAGTTAACCAATAGAAACCGTGGCGGAAAGCTTTAGCCACCAAAGATTTTGAACCGGCGTGGTGGCCACAATCCCCTTCATGGATCTCACGCAAAATTTCACAACCTTCCTCAGGAGACACAAAGCGTTGAAGTGCTCCTCATACACTGCAATGATGCAACTCGCCATTGACGATTGTCATAGACTTCGACTGCCGTATTATTTGTCGGGCCAGAGTCTCATCCTCTGGTAACTCGCCCCGGTTCATGTACGCCAGGTAAGGAAGCGTCCAATCCGGAATGATGTGCAACGCTGCCACCAACTGAGCTTCCGGATCAGGAACAGCCAAATCCGCTTCACCAGGTAGTTGAACCGATGGGTTGTACAGCACATCGAGAAAAACATTAGGCGGCACCGGTTCACGCTGTGAGCCCAGCCGGCTTAAAGCATCTGCCACCTCGTTCTTCCGACGGTCCACGTGGTCCACCTGATAGCCCTTGAAGTGACCTGCAACAACGTCAACCTCACGACGATATGCAACCATGAGTGGGTCTTTAGAATCCCAAGTACCAGACACCTGTTGAGCCACCAGATCCGAGTCACCGAAGCACTTAACCCGGCTTAAGTTCATCTCTTTAGCCATCCGGAGACCATGGAGCAAGGCTTCGTACTCAGCTGCATTGTTAGTACAAGGTAACATTAAGCGGAGAACATAACAGAACTTGTCACCTCATGGGTCAGTTAATACGACTCCAGCCCCCGAGCCCTCCAATTGCCGTGATCCATCAAAATGAATGGTCCAGTATGTGTGATCCGGCTTCTCTTCAGGGGCTTGCAGCTCCGTCCAATCATTGATGAAATCGACAAGTGCTTGGGACTTCACCGCCGTCGGAGGCACGTATTTCAAACCATGCGGCCCCAGCTCTATAGCCCACTTAGCAATCCGACCTGTTGCTTCCCGGTTCTGGATGATATCGCCCAAAGGGACAGGGATGACCACTGTGATGGGATGCCCTTGGAGATACTGTTTCAGCTTCCGGCTTGCCATAAAAACTCCATACACCAGCTTCTGCCAATGTGGATATCTTTGTTTGGATTCAATAAGCACCTCGCTGATATAATAAACCGGACGCTGAACCGGATACTCTTTGCCCGCCTCCTTCTGCTCCACCACAATAGCTACATTGACCGCGCGAGCATTATCAGCAACATACAGCAGCAACGGTTCCTTGTCAATGGGAGCGGCGAGCACGGGCGGATTGGCCAATTGCCGCTTTAAGTCCTCCAACGCCTGGTCAGCGGCAGAACTCCAGACGAACTGATCCGTCTTCTTCAACATCTGATACAACGGAATTGCCTTCTCACCAGGGCGGCTGATAAACCGGCTCAACGCGGCAATCTGGCCAGCCAAACGCTGAACATCATTGATACACTTCGGTTTAGCCAAGGAAGTGATAGCCGTAATCTTCTCCGGATTAGCCTCAATTCCCCTGTTGGACACCAGAAAACCCAATAACTTGCCCGCCGATACACCGAAGACACATTTGGCCAGATTGAGCATCATCTTGTATGTCCTCAGGTTATCAAAGGTTTCCTTCAAGTCGTTGACCAAAGTCTCCTTCTTCCTTGACTTAACCACAATATCATCCACATAAGCATGTACATTACGGCCAATCTGTTTGTGGAGACAATTTTGCACACATCGTTGATAGGTTGCCTGGGCACTCTTGAGCCCAAAAGGCATAGATACATAGCAGAAGGCTACAAAGGGAGTTATGAACGCTGTCTTCTCCTGGTCCTTAACCGCCATTTTGATCTGATGATAGCCGGAATATGCATCCAGGAAACATAAACGCTCGCAACCCGCCGTAGCATCAATAATCTGATCAATATGGGGGAGGGCAAAAGGATCCACAGGACAGGCCTTATTAAGGTCAGTATAATCCACACACATGCGCCAGGTGCCGTTTTTCTTAAGGACCAGCACCGGATTAGCAAGCCACTCAGGGTGGAAAACTTCAATGATGAAGCCAGCTGCTAAGAGCCTAGCCACTTCTTCTCCAATAGCTTTACGCCTCTCCTCGTTGAACCGGCGGAGGAACTGTTTCACTGGTTTGTATTTAGGATCCACATTAAGAGTGTGCTAAGTGAGTTGCCTCGGTACACCTGGCATGTCAGAAGGCTTCCATGCAAAGATGTCCCGATTCTCATGGATGAACTCGATGAGCGCGCTTTCCTATTTCGGATCTAGATTGGCACTGATGCTGAACTGCTTGGACGAATCGCCAGGTACGAAGTCAACAAGCTTAGTCTCAGCTGCCGATGTAAACTTTAGGGCCGGATCATGCCCTGTAGTAGGCTTCTTTAAAGGAGTCATATCCATCGGATCAACATTGTCTTTATAATACTTGAGTTCCTCTGTGGCACAAACCGACTCTGCGTAAGCCGCATCTCCTTCTTCACATTCCAAAGCGACCTTGCGGCTTCCGTGAACCGTGATGGTCCCCTTATGACCCGGCATCTTGAGCTGCAAATACACATAGCAGGGCCATGCCATGAACTTGGCATAGGCCGGTCGACCAAACAAGGCGTGATACAGGCTTTGGATTTTCACCACCTCGAACGTCAGTGTCTCTGACCGGGAATCGTGATCATCTCCAAAGGCCACCTCCAGCGCTATCTTACCAACGGGGTATGCTGACTTGCCAGGTACCACACCATGGAAAACCGTATTTGACGGCCGGAGATCTTTATCTGTTAGCCCCATTGCGTCGGAAGGTCTCATAGTATAGGATGTTAATACTGCTACCCCCATCCATGAGTACCTTGGTGAACTTATAACCTCCCACCTGAGATGCCACCACCAAAGCCAGCTGACCCAGATTGTCAACCCGGGGAGGGTGATCCTCTCTGCTCCATATGATTGGCTGCTCTGACCAACGTAGATATTGAGGCACAGCCGGTTCAACAGAATTGACTGCCCGCTTGCGGACCTTCTGGTCCCGTTTGTCCAAGCTAGTGCTGAATACGTGATATTGCCCACTATTCAATTGCTTCGGGTTGCTCTGATAACCCGACTGCTGCTGTTGCTGATTGTAACCACCCTGGTTATTCTGATGACTCTGGTTGTTATGTCCGCCCGGATTGCCATTAAATCCTGAACCGGAATTTCCTCCACCGTGACCCGGCCCGGATCCAGAACCACCACCGGAGCTGGGGTCATACCGAAAGGCGCTGGAGCTCTTGAATTCCTGCATAATATAACAATCCTTCCAAAGGTGGTTTGCTGGTACCTCCCTTGTCCCATGCTTGGGACAGGGCTGGTTCAATAAATAATTTAAGCATTCCGGATTAGGACTAGGCGCTCCACTGCGGTTTTTGCCCTTACGTCGCTGGCCCCTGTCCTGTACGTTGGTATTAGCCACAAAATCCATGTTGCGATCCGCTTTACGCTTGCCTCCACCATCGTTTCCTGCTGAGTGATGTTGCTGACCTTTGGAGTTGTTGTTCTTCTTTCCCTTCCCTGTCTTTTCATCGTCAGACTTGGGATCCTTGATACTATCAGAATCAACGTACTTTACCAAAGCGGCCATGAGAGTCCCCATGTCAGTACAATGGCGCTTCATCTGTCCTAACTTCAGCTTCAGGGGTCCAAACCGGCAATTGCCTTCCAAGGTTATAACTGTGGTGTCCGCATTGATGCGGTCTAATGAATGTAGAACTTGTGAGACCCGGCGCACCCAATGAGTAGTTGATTCTCCTTCCTCCTGGACACAGGCAGCCAAATCCACTATCGACATGGGCTGCTTACACGTGTCTTTGAAATTATTGATGAACCGGGCTCGCAACTGAGCCCATGAAGCGATAGAATTGGGCGGCAGGCTCTTTAACCAAGTACGGGCTGTCCCTTCAAGCATCATGGTGAAATATTTTGCACACGCCGCCTCATCCACATCAAACATCTCCATGGCCATCTCATAACTCTCCACTCATGTCTCTGGGGGTTGATCCGCCGTATAGTTTGGTACCTTGCGCGGGCCCTTGAAATCCTTAGGAAGGCGCACATTGCGTAAAGCGGGGACAAGGCAAGGCACTCCCAAAGCGCTAGAAGTGAGCCCCGGTTCAACCGAAGTGGTGGGACGAACCGGCGTAAGCTAACGAGTCTGATGATGTGCTGCTAACTCGGCTTCCCTGCGCGCTCGGGCCCAGTCTACCACCTCCTGGGCATCAGGGGCCGGATTGTTACCGCGGGGCGCTCCACGCCGTGCATTACTTGACTCAGCTGGCTCCTCCATATGTCTGCTATAACTCCGGCTTGGACGCGGGGTAGAATGAATCCGATCACGGCTGTACGAATACGCTTCCTGTTGGACCAAAGCCGTCCTGAGGAGCTCCTTGACCCGGCGCGTCTCTATCGCCTACAATGAATCACCTTCGATCGGAATAGCCTCCAACCGTGCCGCTGCTGCAACAAGGTTATCCAGTGGATTGGAATAGTGATCCGGAGGTGTGGGTACAACCTGCGGTACACCAGTATTATGACGGGGCAAATCTATTACACGGGGCTGAACCGGCGCGCCCGTTCCGGGTGCCTCTGCCCGGTTTACTACCGGTGGATTACTGGTCCCCGCTCCAGGGGTGTTGAAAAGGTCTCTTCCTTCAAAAACCGAAGGCAAACGAGAGCGGTACTTTCTCCTCATGACTTCCTGTGAAGCGTTCTGGTCTAGCATGAGTTTGTAGGCTTGCGCATCCAAAGCGGCCCGCTCCGCAGTCATCCTGACCTCTTGAGCTGCCAGATCCGCTTTGGCCTGAGTGATCTGCTCTCTCACTTTTGCCATCTCTGTGTTATGAGCATCCTGATCCGCCGGGTTAACCTCTGCCATGAGTACAACCAATGCGTCGAACAGATCAGATAACACTTGAGCCGGCGGGCGCACAGAGCCTCCTGCCCCGGCAGCCGTCGCTGCTGCTGAACCGGAAACCATTGCCGCGGCCGTCGATGAGTGAAGCGCCGTTTGTGTACCGGCCATGAATATACCAACCCAGTTAGGCAGATCAGAGGGGTCTGGGATACTGTCGCCATCGGAACAGCCCCCAATCCGACCATCTTGTAACTGATACAAAGACTTAGTTTCTCCGGTTGACGACTCGTCACCAGAATAAACGACGGTTTCGCCACCAGATCCTGATCCGTCCTCATAGCTTCCTCCATGGATGACTCCCACGAAGGCACGCTTCACGGCCGGCTTAACCCGGGCAGGTCGCGCACGCTGAGCTGTCTCGACGAGGTCGGTGCAGGTGTCCAGCTCAGGGCCCGGTTCACCGATTTTGCCAATGAAGACGTGTATGCCGCCAAAGGGGACCTGGTACCCGTACTCAATTGAGCCGGCCTCGGGGCCCCAACCTTCATCGTCGATGTAGATCTTGCCGCGACGACTCTTGGTCATCCGGCCCACAGCGTATCCCTCAAGTCCTTCAAAGCGGCCCTCCAAGAACTTGAAACCATCGTGCGATAGCCCCACGGTGGGCGTCAACTGTCGTGGGTTTGTCACGGCAGATGTCCTAGCGAAAGGACTTAGTCGTGGAGCCATCGCAACGAGTTAACTCGAAGGGGTTAAAGCGGACACAGGGACACAGAGAGTTTATACTAGTTTGGCCCCTTCGATGAAGGTAAAAGAATACGTCTAGTTTGTGATGGAATTGATGGGGTTTCGATGACTAGGGAGCAAATAAGCTTCGCCTAGGTCTCGAGTTGTGTTTGTCTGTCTTTGAACCTCTATCGGGTCGTCCCCTTATATACACGGGTGACGCCTGTCGGTTCCCAGAGTCCCAATCTCCGGTTTGTACTCATACCGGGTTGGTCTCTCCTTATTCCTAACTTACAATCCAAGTTTACATACAAGCCGGTTTACGGCTACAGGTGTTAAACCGGCTACAGCCTTGGGCCTTTACATAGCTTCTTGGGCTTCAATACTCTTGAACTACTGGTGGAGTTAATCCGGCCCAGGTAGGCACGGTTTACGCCCAGTAATATCCCCAACACCCGGTACTCCGGTTTTTCTCCGAAACCACTCGGAACACATCCGGTGTCCGAATATAGTCGTCCAATATATCGATCTTGACGTCTCGACCATTTCAAGAATCCTCGTCATGTCCGTGATCATATCCGGGACTCCGAACTACCTTCAGTACATTAAAACACAAAAACTCATAATACCGATCATCACCAAACTTTAAGCGTGCGCACCCTACGGGTTCGAGAACTATGTAGACATGACTGAGACACGTCTCCGGTAATAACCAATAGCGGAACCTGGATGCTCATATTGGCTCCTACATATTCTATGAAGAGCTTTATCGGTCAAACCGCATAACAACATACGTTGTTCCCTTGGTCATCGATATGTTACTTGCCCGAGGTTCGATCATCGATATCTCAATACCTAGTTCAATCTCGTTACCGTCAAGTCTCTTTACTCGTTCTATAATGCATCATCCCGTAACTAACTCATTAGTCACATTGCTTGCAAGGCTTATGGTGATGTGCATTACCGAGAGGGCCCAGAGATACCTCTCCGACAATCCGAGTGACAAATCCTAATCTCGAAATACGCCAACTCAACAAGTACCTTCGGAGACACCTGTAGAGCACCTTTATAATCACGCAGTTACGTTGTGATGTTTGGTAGCACACAAAGTGTTCCTCCGGTAAAGAGGAGTTGCATAATCGCATAGTCATAGGAACATGTATAAGTCATGAAGAAAGCAATAGCAACATACTAAACGATCAAGTGCTAAGCTAACGGAATGGGTCAAGTCAATCACATCATTCTCCTAATGATGTGATCCCGTTAATGAAATGAGAAATCATGTCCATGGCTAGGAAACTCAACCATCCTAGATTAACGAGCAAGTCAAGTAGATGCATACTAGTGACACTATGTTTGTCTATGTATTCACACATGTATTATGTTTCCGGTTAATACAATTCTAGCATGAATAATAAACATTTATCATGATATGAGGAAATAAATAATAACTTTATTATTTCCTCTAGGGCATATTTCCTTCAACTCCGACACCTTCCGCCTAGATGTGCATGTCTGGTAGGTTCCCCGCGTCGCACGCGTTTGATCCGTGTGCTCTGCCGCCTGCTTAGCCCTCTACTTCGCCGCGCTCGAGATCACCGTTGTCGCCTCTGTCACCGCGTCGCCGGCGTTGTCCAGTGCCGCGCTTGCCATGCGCACGTGAGGGATCACCTGCTGATCCTATTGCACCCCTCTCCGCTCATTTCGTCGCCGGAGCAGCTCCGATGAGCTTCCCCGGCCGTCCTGTTGCTCCTCTACCCTGCTTCATCGTGCTACCTCAAAAAAAGAGGATCCCCTCTTCTATCAATCACACTGACAAGCCCAGCTGGTCGAGCCGAGCCAGTTCCACCCAGGCGACCTGGGTTCGAACCACCGCGGGCACACAAAGCCCCCCTTTTCTTATTTCGTTTGGGTCACTGAAAGACTGACCCCACTGGTCATACTCACACACACCATGGCCCACCAGTCAGCCTCTCAGCGCACTCCACCTTTTATTTTTTTTCCTTATCCTAGCAAATATTCCATTTATGGCATATGCTAGCTATCCAAATCAGGAAAGTCTATTTCTAGACATTTCCCTTTGAGGAAAGATGCCATTTCTGTCATTAGCCATTTTAGGCAGGTTTGCATTTTGCATATTTGTGAGCATTCTTCTACTGCAACCTAAACATATTATATATGTTTTTGGGGTAGAAAAATCCCACTAATCCAGTGGTGGTATTATTTGTTGCATTTTAGCAAGTTTGCAGACATGTCATTTTACATCATGTTGCTATTTTGTCATTTTTGTGAGATTAAACTCAAACATGCTATCTGGTTGTTTTGTACATGGATAGCTTCATTTTCATGTATACTCCATGATAGATATTATTTCATGCCATTTAGTGCACTGTGATGAGTGCCACAAGCCTGCAAAGATGCCTTCATGAATCTGTTTCTGCCAGTCCATGTAATTCTACTGTCTAGAATCTGTTCATATCATTTTCAATGTTTGCATTGATGCTATCATCTTGTCTGTGGATTTTTGGAACAAGCTCATTAAGGGAGTTTTGTTCATTGCATTAAGTACTAGCATGTCGTCCTCAAGTTTTCCATGATAGGTTGTTGTAACATGTAGTTTTGTAGATCTAAATATTGCAACCTGATTCTGTTTCTGTTATGCTCTGTGAATTTCTGCTAAGTCTGTTAAACTGTTGTCATTTGCATCTTTGCCATGTTGTTTTAGTCCTGTTCTAGGGGTTTATAGCAGTAGCTCAGTGTTCACGATTTGTAGAGCTTCACCTGTACTTCACTTCCATGTAATTGGTTTTCATGTTTGGGTGATGTAGCATATTTTCACTTTGCATCCAAGTTGCCATGTTGCTGTTATAAGCATATTGCATTGCATCTCATTTTGTCATTTGCAAACCCTGCATCCGCTTCCGGTGATTTTCATATCGATTTCAACCGAAATCTTTCAATCTTTCCAGTGGCATGCTTGGGTTACCAAGATTCTGCACATACCCTTCATGACTCCACCATTTTCCTTCTCGTTGTCCGTCCCCTTCGTTTCGATAGATCTGTAACTCCGTGCATAGCGTTCTTTTATGCATCCACGTTAGTCTTGCATATAGAACATGTTCTTGCCATGAGTGGTTGTTTATTGTATGCTTGTCTTTTCTTTGGGTAGTTCCGGGAGACGAGTTTGAGTACGAGGACCCTGTCGAGTACGTTCACGAGGAGCCAGCTTTGGACACCGTTGAGAACATTGCAGGCAAGATGATCATTACCCCGATATCACTTCTATCTTTGCTTGCTAGTTGTTCATTCTATTGCTATGTCGCGCTACCTACCACTTGTTTATCAATCCTCCCATATTTCCATGTCAAGCCTCTAACCCACCTTCCTAGCAAACCGTTGTTTGGCTATGTTACCGCTTTCGCTCAGCCCTCTTATAGCGTAGCTAGCTGCAGGTGCAGTGTAGGTTGTTCCTTGTAGGAACATGGATATGTTGGGATATCACAATATCTCTTATTTAATTAATGCATCTATATACTTGGTGAAGGGTGGAAGGCTTGGCCTTTTGCTCGGTGTTTTGTTCCACTCTTGCCGCCTTAGTTTTTGTCATACCGGTGTTATGTTCCTTGATTTTGCGTCCCTAACGCGGTGAGGGTTTATGGGCCCCTCTTGATAGTTTGCTTTGAATAAAACTCTTCCAGTAAGGCCCAACTTTGGGTTTACCATTTTCCTAATGACAACTAAAACTTGCATAGGGAGTAATTAACCCGAGGATTCTTAATCAACCCCCCTGGGCCAATGCTCCTCATGAGTGTTGGTCCAAACTAGAGTCGTGTGCGGCTTACCCTGGGGAAACTCGGGTCTCAGTCGCTGTGCTCATCGGATGTGGCCTGAGACAAGATATGCGCGGCTACTATTAGGGTGTCAGCATGCTGGGAGGTCTTGCTTGACTTGTTTTACCATTGTTGAAATGTCTTGTGCACCGGGATTTCGAGTCTAATCGGAGGGTCCCGCGATGGAGGATTTTCTCCACGGATCGTGAGATTGTCATGGGCTAACTTGGGACACCCCTCCAGGGTATAAACTTTCAAGAGTCGTGGCCGCGGTTATGTGGCAGATGGGAGTTTTTAATATCCGGTTGTAGCGAACTTGAAACCAGACTCAGTTGAAATACACCAACCGCGTGTGTAACCGTGATGGTATCTTTTCGACGAGGTTCAGGAAGAGAACATGGTGGGGTTATGTTTGGATGTATGTAGTTCAGGATCACTTCTTGATCATTACTATTTTGCGACCGTTGCGTAGTTTCTCATTGTATTCTTGTATTCGTAAGCTAGCCACCATACAACGCTTAGTGCTTGCTGCAACTCCACCATATACCCATACCTTTCCTATGAGCTTAAATAGTCTTGCTATCGCGGGTTTTGAGATTACTGAGTCCTCGTGGCTCACGAGATACTACAAACACAGTTGCAGGTACCGACGAGACTGATGCAGGTGATGCCACTGAACTCAAGTGGGAGTTCGATGAAGACCGTGGCCGTTACTATGTTTCCTTTCTGGATGATCAGTAGTGGTGCCCAGTAGGGTCGATCGGGACTTAGCTTGGGTGGTTTTCTTTTATTGTTTGATTTCGTCCGTAGCCGGACTTTGTGTTCATCTTGAATGATTTTATAACTTGATGATATTGTGTGACATTGTAAGCCAAAGCTCGTATTCTATCTATTCAGTACATGAGATGAGCAAAGATACAACCACTCTTGCGATCATACCAATATGCGCTTATACCCCAAGTCGTGCCTCGAAACGTATGGAGTATAGTTGCATATTAGGTGTTACACATGGCGAGCTACCTCTTCCTCGTCCAGCAGATCAGCGGATACTTTGACGGGTTCTAGTTCCTTCACGTGCCATAGGCCGACAACGAGCAAGCTGATGCCCTGGCACGGATCGGCTCCACCCGGCAAGCGATAACAGCCGGTGTTTCCCTCCAGTGCCTCCGCAAGCCGTCTATCAAGCTTTCACCGTAATCAGAGTCCATTTTCATGCCGGCTATCCTCGGAACAGTCGGGACCGCAACAGTCGGCCCGGAGACTTTGGCAGGTGGCTCGGGGACTGTAGCAGTCGCACTCGGCCCGGGGACTTCAGAAACCGGCCCGGGGGCTGCAACAATCGGACTGGGGACTTCGGTAGGCGGCTCAGGGACTGCATCAGTCGCACCCGGCCTGGAGACTTCACAACCCAGCCCAGGGGCTGCCGCAGTCGGCTCGGGGACTTTTGCAGGCGGCTCAGGGACTGCGGCAGTCGTACCCGGCCCGGGGGCTGCAGCAGGCGGCCTAGGGACTACAATGACGCAGCAAGCGGTGGCCGACCCCAACCCGCCGCCTCCCAACCCAACCGCCCTGGTACCAGTGCCCGTGATGACAGTGGTTGATGCACCATCATGGGCGCAGCCCATCCTCAACTTCCTGGTGAGCGGAGAGCTACCATCCGATGAGATCTTGGCCCGGTAGGTGCAACGCTGGGCACCAGCATACACAATAGTGAACATAGAGCTCGTCAGGCGCAGCGTGACTGGCATCTTCCAGCGCTGCATAGAGCCATAGAAGGGCAAGGCAATCCTCAGAGACATCCACCAAGGCGAGTGCGGCCACCACGCGGCCTCTAGATCCCTTGTCGCCAAAGCTTTCCGCCATGGATTCTTCTGGCCGACTGCTTTGGACGACGCCAAGGATTTGGTCAAGAAGTGCAAAGGGTGCTAAAGATTCAGCTCCAAGCAACACCTACCGGCTTCTGCACTCAAGACTATCCCCCTCACTTGTCCGTTTGCTGTTTGGGGGCTGGACATGGTGGGCCCATTCAAGACAGCACACGGCGGCATGACCCATCTGCTTGTCTCCGTGGACAAATTCACCAAGTGGATTGAAGCAAAACCAATTAAGAAGCTGAATTGAATGGTACGATTGGTGTGACCTTCATCGCAGATATCACCGTTCGGTATGACGTACCACACAACATCATCACCGACAATGGCACAAAGTTTGCCAAAGGAGCCTTGGCCCGTTTTTGTGCGAGGCAGGGCATCCGACTGGACTTAGCGTCTGTTGCCCATCCGCTGTCAAATGGCCAAGTCGAGCGAGCAAACGGCCTCATCCTGTCCAACATCAAACCTCGACTGGTCGAGCCGCTAGAGCGCTCGGCCGACTGCTAGATCGAAGAGCTGCTGGCCGTCCTCTGGAGTCTCCGGACCATGACAAACAAAGTAACCGGCTTCACTTCCTTCTTCCTCGTGTACGAGGCTGAGGCCGTCATCCCAACAGACATCGAGTTTGACTCGCCTCGCGTCACCATGTACACGGAGGCGGAGGCGCGAGAAGATGGCGTCGACCTGCTGGAAGAAGGCTGGCTACTGGCACTCAGCCGATCCGCCATCTACTAGTAGGGCCTGCATCACTACCAGAGCCGGAGGGTCAGGCCATGATCCTTTCGAGAGGGGGACCTTGTGCTCCGACTAATCCAGCCAACATCCGGCCAGCACAAGCTCTCGGCCCCTTGGGAAGGGCCTTTCATCATCAGCAAAGCCTTGGGCAATGACTCCTACTACCTCATCAATGAGCAGAAGCCCAAGGCACGCAAGAGGGATGATTCCCGCAAGGAAACAGAGCACCCATGGAACGCAAATCTCCTCCGAACATTTTACAGTTAATGCAGTATGTACGACGCTAACTTTTGTATTAAGAGCAAAGACATCGGGTCCCTCGAGGAGGACTCGGGGGCTACCATTTTTATCTATATGATAAGATTATGCCTGTGAATGTATTATTTCATTCCTCTTCCCGGTACCGGGTCCAACTAGTAGGCCCGGGGGCTTTCCGCCTTGTCCTATGCTGATGCTACCTTATATTAGACAAGTAGTGTGCCGACATCTAAGCCCTCTCTTGCCATAAGCCGCAGCTCACAGAGCGACTGTCCGGTTGGCAAGAGCTAAAGGTAGGAAATTGTGTCCACACGAAAAATGACTAAGGAAAAAAAACGTCAACATAGGCCAAGCTGGCTCTTCACCTCACCGTCCGGCTGCTGAGCAGCCGGCCGGCTGGCTTCTCACTTGACTTGTTACGTTCTAGGCGGCCGAAGTACTTGTCTATCCTAAAACGGCCAAGTCCCTGACCCAGCCACAGACTGCAGAGCGGCTGTCTGGTTGGCTGGGCGGCAGCCAAAGGAAGACGACAAAGGAAAAAAGCCAAAAAGAACAGAAAAGCAAGACAAATTTAGAACCCGGTAGAGCACAAACTTGTGCGAATAATTAATTTACATAGCAAAAGGCTCTCAGCCAGCATTCAATAGAGTTTGAACATACACCCGCACCGGGTGGAATTGTGCGAATTTAACTTGTTCAAAAGATTACAAGTATAGGAAAGCAGGAAAGATAAAATGGCCGCCTAGGCCAGAGGAGCAGCACACAGATCTGACAGGTCGGTGGAGGCAGAGGCGCCGGGTGGTGGAGCGGATGACTGGTGGGTCTCAACCTGGTCGGCACCGGCAACAGTTAGCGCGGCTGCACGTGGCTCGCTGGTCGAGGCTTGGTCGGGCTGAGGGCGGCTCTCCGCTCTGTCGTCCGGTGCGACATATTTGCCGTCATCATCCTCTTCGTCCTCGCCCTCATTACTAGAAGTGATCTCCTCCGCCATGTCCTCCCCATCCTCCGGGTTCAGTCTGAACCAGTTGGGTGGCACCTCAGCACCTTCCTCGTCCAGCTTGGGGATGAAGACGGTGGTGTTGGCGTACTCGGCGATTGCCGCCGCGCGTTGGGTGAGCGCGCGGCTCACCGTCGCCAGCTCCAGTCCGGCCTCCTGCCGGAAGGTGTCCAGCTGGGCCAGATCGAGCCTCGGATACCAAGCCATGGCGAATTCCAAGGCCGTCCGAGCGCCCGCCCGAGCCGTGACGCCCTTCTAGGCCTTGAAGTGCCTGATTGCTATCTCCAGCTAGTCGGCAGTCTGATTGGGGGTGCGCGGGACCTGAGCATCTGGCCAGAGGGCGGCTAGAACTTGAGACCCGGCATGCTGCAGACAGCGGAGCATTTTATGAGCCGGTTGCAGGCGCTTCTTGACAGCCAGAAGTTGCTCGCCGAGATTCCGGGGCGCGTTGGGTGCAATGTTCGCACCTCGCGCCACACCTGGATAGCCTGGCTGACGGTGACGGAATGACCGGGAAAGAATTCTGCGCAAGAAGAAGATCAAAAATATATAAGCCGGAAGTCATTGCATGCAACATTCGGTGGTTGTTCAAAAGAAGAAATAACTTACCATCGATCATATCCTTGATCTCGTCGTAGCCGTCGGACAGGAACTTCTCCTTCTTGGCCCAGTTCGAGCGCTGAATCTCAAACTCGGCCTTGAGGAGGCCTTCGCCCTCCTTCAGCTTATGGAGCTCTGCCTTGTGCCTCTTCACCTGGTCCACCAGCTCCTTGGTCAGGCGGTCGCACTCCTGAGCCGCCTGGCTGCGCTCCTGCTCCTTGGTGTGGAGCACGGACTCAGCCTCGTCGAGTCGCTTCCACAGATCTATGACGACCTCTACAAAGACAAAAAATAAAGCGTCAACACCAACAAAATACAAGTAGTTGCCGGGAGATCCGGCCCGACTGCTCAGCAGTCGGCCCGAATCTAGGGGGCTACACCAAGCGGGTACGCTGACGCGCCCCCGCGAAAAAGAAGACATAGTGCTTACTCCGGCTCTGATTCAAGTCAGTGGTCCGGTTGGCCAACTCCTGGTTCTGGGAGTTGTAGGCAACCACACGGAGGTTGTGGTAGTCCTGCAACGAAGACAATAGAAGAGGAAAACAAGTCACCACTCGAAACTTACCTTGAAGTTCCGAGCCACCTTCTCAGCAACCTGCCAAGAACTCAGGGGCTACACCCAATGGGTGCGCTGGCGCGCCCCCATGGAATATTCCAAAAAGTAAAAAAACAAGAAACAAGTAACGTACCCGGACGGCTTCCCACGTTGCCAAGAACTCCTGCATGGATTGCTGTAGGGTGGCACCTTGGGTGTTGAACCGGGCCAAGACGTCCTACACGACCACGTTTAAGACACCTGTGCCGCCCCCAGACGTCCAGTCCGGTGGGGCGGCGCTGGTGGCCTCGCGGGCGCCGACGAGCTAGCGGCCCCGATCTCCAACGGCCTCAGCGCTGAGATCGCCCTCGTCGGCCGTTGGCGCGCGGGAACGCGGACCATGGGAGTCAGACCCACCACCAACTCGCTGCCAAATGGCGGCACCAGCAGTGCTTCAGGCCGACTGCCCTGCGCGTCGGCAGTCGGCGCGCGCAGAGTCACCTCCGCCTCCAGAACAACGTGGCCGCCCCTCCCCTCCAAGGCCATCTGGTCGGCACCAGCCCCTCCTGTCGGTGCGTGGCCCTCCGTCACTGGCGGCTCCGCGTGCGGCGGGCCGATGGACTCTGGAGCCCTGCTGCGGTACGCCTCTTCCTCCCGTGCCTTGGCGGGCGCGTCCGCCTGCTGCTTGGCCGCCGTGTCGGCTTGTGCCTTGGCCGTCGCGTCGGCTTGCGCTCACGCCGTCTCGACCTCCTCCGCCTTCTCCCGGGCCGCGGCCTCCCGCTCCTCTTGCACCTCCCGCGCGTTCTTTTTCGTCGCCTCCTGGAGGGCGGCGAGTGGCTCTACGCGGCGGGGGTCTGCGGAGCCGTCTGCCGCCCCAATCACCGAGCCGGACGAGGCTCACGACAAGGAAAGCGGGGCAATACGCACCAAAGGAAGAAGGAAATACGAAGACAGACAGAAAGGAAGAAAAGCAAACGCAAAACAAAATGCAGGAAAGGTCTAGGTGCTTACACGGACACCAGCGGGAGCCGCTTTGGGCCCTTCTAGAGGAGGGCCGCTTTCGTGGCGGCCTCTTGCCGCTTGGTCACAGCAGCCGAGGTCTTGCTCTTCTTAGGCCAACTGCCGAATAACCCGGCACAGACCCGACGCTTCGGCGCACCGCCTGCTGTAGTCGACGCAGCCGAGGAGCCGGCGCCTGTCCTATCGGCGCGAAGGGTGCGGCGCGGCTCGTCGTCCTCCTCCTCGTCATTCGGCCACTCCCCGAGGCCGCCTCCTGAGGAGCCGCCTGCTCCCTCGCTGCCACCGCCTGTGGTGTCGTACTCCTCCATAGCGGCCGCCCCCAACTCGGGGTCGTCCACACCGCTCTCCGCCCGGTCCGCCAGGTACTGATGACCCAGAGCCGGTGCGTCAGTTGCCGTCTAGCCTGGGAAGCGCTGCATCATGGCCGAGTGGTTAGGCAGCAAGAAGAAATCCAGACAAACAAAGAAAAAGAGAACTGGAATACTTACCGTAGGCGGCGGGTTTGCGCGGCTGTACGGCTCCTTGTCGAACCGCCACTCCATCTCTGTGAGCTTGCAGTCGGAGAAGAAGTTCACCATCTGGACCACCTCCACGTCCGACAGTGCTTTGGTGCACATCCGGCATGGGTCCCAGCGCCCACTCATGTTGCTGATTATGTAGGGCCGGGCTTGAAGAGGCAGCACCCGGTGCTCCATGAAGGCGGCCAGCAGGTCCGAGGCCCTAAGGCCCTCTGACTCTGTCATCTCTTGGAGACGGGCGAGAGCGATGGAGGAGGCGGCCGACAGATTCTTCGTCCGGAATTTCTAGTTGGTGCGGGGCTCGGCAGGTGGGCCGGCTGCATAGGTCGGTAGCTTGACATAGTCCCGCGTCGAGTGGATGTTCACGACGTAGAAATACGACTTCTGCCACAGCTTGGCCAACTGCAGCAAGGCGAGAACCGGGAAGCGGACCACGGAGCCAAACCGCCGCACCGCGATGCAAGCCCTGCACTGGGCCGCCTCGTCCTTGGCGGTGATGCCGAGTTTGAGGTAGAAAAGCTCCCCCCATAGCTCGAGCGAGGGGAGCATGCCGAGATATCCCTCACAGAGGGTGACATAGGCGAAGAGCACCACCAACGTGTTCGGTGTGAGATGGTGGGGCTGCACTCTGTAGAAGTCAAGGAACAAGCGGAGAAACCCGCTCGCCGACAGGCTGAGGCCGCGAAGGAAGTGCGACCGGAAGATGACGCGCTCGCCGTCCCCCGGCACCGGTGAGATCTCTGCCTCGGGAGGAACACGCACCTTCATGTTCAACACGCGGGGAAGCCGTCGCATTTGGCCGAGGAATTCCAAGTGGTCGTCGTGGACGTTGGAGCCGTCCCAGTCGCCTGAGCGGCGTTGCGCGCCATGGGCGTTGTTGCCCGGTGGCGGCGCGAGGGCGAAGCCGCGGCAATACTGGGAAGTACGGCGATGGCGGGCTGCGGCTGTGCTCCGGCGACGAGAGAGGGCACAATGGCAGCAAGAAGAAGAGGAAAATGATGAATGGCGAGGAGGGCGCGCGTGCGTTCTGCCGCCCCCTCCTACCCCTAAATATATGCCGCGACGGCGGAGCCGAGCAGGCGAGGCGTGGGGGGGGGGGTGCTACCTCTTGAGCACTATCGGATTTCGGGTTCCAGCACACCCTTAAGGTTCAAACTCTGGAGTGCGCGCGGAGATTATGCCCTCTACCTCCCCGTCTCACAAGGATCTAAACTACTAAAAGAACAACACAAGAGGCACATGATTTATACTAGTCCGGGCCACCATTGTGGTGTAATACCCTACTCTAGTTTGTGGTGGGTGGATTGCCTCTTGGGCTAATGGTGATGAACAGTACAAGGAAGAACAGCCTCGCGAGGGTCTGTTCTTGGCAAGGGGGATGAACTGCTGGGTGGAGTTCAGTCGCCCTTCTCTTTCTCTCTACTGCCTGAGTCTTTCTAACTGGTTTCTTGATGATCCTCTACCCTGGGGGTGGCTAGCCCTATTTATAGGCAAAGGCCCTGGGCCTCTTCCAAAATATTGAGCGCGAAGGGCGCCAACAATTGGCCAATTCAAAGGGGAACATCTGGTACACTTATCCTGACTAAAGTTGGTCCTCGCCTGCTAAAGGCCCTGTGGTGACGCCGTTCTGGGCTCCACGATGACCTCCTCCCCACCGTTGGACTGGTCTTGGTCTCGTTGCACCAAAATGGGTGCCTTTGCTTGATCCTCTCGCCTGCGCTTGCCCCCTTTGCACCAAAGAGGAAAGGGAGACACTGTGCGGGCTGGCGCCCGCCTGGCATCCTTGGTCGTCATGGCTTGCGTCATGGGCACCTCGTGAGGTACTCCGCCTTGATCTCTCCGCCTCCTCATGAGCCAGCTTGATGAGGCCGCGCCTGAGGAAGCGCCGTGTCGTCCGCCCCGCGAGGCTTGGCCGCTCACGAGGGTCTTGGGTCTTGTGTTGATGGAGATGGGCCGTGCTGGGCCCCCATTTGAGCCACGCCGCAGGCCGCAGGTAGGCAAGTCTGGGGACCCCCGTTCCCAGAAAGCTGACAAGCACTGTGTTGGATTTCCTTGTAGAGGAAAGGATGATGCAGCAAAGTAGCGTAAGTATTTCCCTCAGTTTTTTAGCACAAAGGTATCAATCCAGTTGGAGGCTACGCGCGAGTCCCTCATACCTGCACAAAACAAATAACTCCTCGCAACCAACGCGATGAGGGGTTGTCAATCCCTTCACGGTCACTTACGAGAGTGAGATCTGATAGACATGATAGGATAGTATTTTTGGTATTTTTGTGATAAAGATGCAAAGTAAAATAAAAGCAAAGTAAAAAAGCAAAGCAAATAACTAAGTATTGGAAGATTGATATGATGAAGATAGACCCGGGGGCCATAGGTTTCACTAGTGGCTTCTGTCAAGAGCATAAGTATTTTACGGTGAGTGAACGAATTACTATTGAGGAAGTGACAGAATTGAGCATATTTATGAGAATATCTAGGTATGATCATGTATATAGGCATCACGTCCGAGACAAGTAGACCGACTCCTGCCTGCATCGACCGCTATCCAGCATGCATCTAGAGTATTAAGTTCAAGAAAACAGAGTAACGCCTTAAGCAAGATGACATCATGTAGAGGGATAGATTCATGCAATATGATAAAAACCCCATCTTGTTATCCTCGATGGCAACAATACAATATGTGCCTTGCTGCCCCTACTGTCACTGGGAAAGGACACCGCAAGATTGAACCCAAAGATAAGCACTTCTCCCATTGCAAGAAAGATCAATCTAGTAGGACAAACCAAACTGATAATTCGAAGAGACTTGCAAAGATAACCAATCATACATAAAAGAATTCAGAGAAGATTCAAATATTGTTCATAGATAATCTTGATCATAAACCCACAATTCATCGGTCTCAACAAACACACCGCAAAAAGAAGATTACATTGAATAGATCTCCACGAGAGAGGGGGAGAACATTGTATTGAGATCCAAAAAGAGAGAAGAAGCCATCTAGCTACTAAATATGGACCCGAAGGTCTGAGGTAAACTACTCACACTTCATCGGAGAGGCTATGGTGTTGATGTAGAAGCCCTCCGTGATGGATGCCCCCTCCAGCGGAGCTCCGGAACAGGCCCCAAGATGGCATCTCGTGGGTACAAAAGGTTGCGGCCGTGGAATTAGGTTTTTGGCTCTGAATCTGATCGTTTGGGGGTACATAGGTATATATAGGAGGAAGGAGTACGTCGGTGGAGCAACAGGGGGCCCACGAGGGTGGAGGGCGCGCCTGGGGTGGGGGGGTAGGCGTGCCCCCTACCTCGTGGCCTCCTCCCTTGTTTCTTGACGTAGGGTCCAAGTCTCTCGGATCATAATCTTCCTAAAAATCACATTCTCGAAGGTTTCATTCCATTTGGACTCCGTTTGATATTCCTTTTCTGCGGAACTCTCAAATAGGCAAAAAGCATCAATTCTAGGCTGGGCCTCCGGTTAATAGGTTAGTCCCAAAATAATATAAAAGTGGATAATAAAGCCCAATAATGTCCAAAACAGTAGAAAACATAGCATGGATCAATCAAAAATTATAGATACTGTCAGGACCCTGATCCTAAGTCACACCGATCTAGCATGTAACACATCATATCACTTTGCGGCCTCACGCACGGTATTCCCACGGGTGCCACCTTACCTGGCCCGGGACCGTTTGCGTCTTTTGGCTCACGTATGTGATAGTGTCGCTAGCATCCATATGACAAAGAACCCGGGCCGACATGGCTAGTCGTGAACCCAAAGCAGCACTAACCCATGGGGACAGGCATAAATGAATCAACCTCGAGCATGTCGGTCAACATCGTGTGAATCCATGCTGTAGCACTGGGCTAACAGGACTCCGGTAACCCGGGCTGTAGCAGGCTAAGCAGGACTCCGGATGTCACAGTGTGACATTTCCCCGAAGGGACAGACACAGGAACGAAGTGAAACACATGCCGGCTAGTCAAGTGTCCTGAGCAGTAGTTCTGGGCTAGCAGGACTACGGTGAACCGGGCTGTAGCGGACTACTATGGCTCAAGGAAGCACTAGACTATATTTCCCCATAAGAGAGGCTGCCGAGGATAAACAACTAGGTTGTCGGATCCCACACATACCAAGCATTTCAATCATACACACAATATGCTCGATATGTGTAAATACAACATGGCATCACAACAAGACTCTACGACTCAAGTATTTATTCATTAGGCTCCGAGGAGCGAGATATTACAAACAAGGGTCTTATGACCCATCATTCAGAGCATACAAGTCAGAGCACATGCGGAAGCTTAAAATTTCTGAGTACAGACATCTATAAATGAAAAAGGCTGAGAAGCCTGACTATCTACCAGATCCTACCGAGGGCACAAGATCGTAGCTGAGGTATCAAGCTAAACATCGAAGCCCACACGGAACTACTAGCGAGACTAACGTCTCTCTGCAAAAACATAAAATGGGCAAACGTGAGTACAAATGTACCCACCAAGACTTACATCAGAACTAGCTACATATGCATCAGTATCAATAAAGGGGGTGGTGGAGATTGACTGCAGCAAGCCAGCTTTGACTCGGTGGCTATCCTGAACTACGACTGCAAGCAACTCTTTTGAGGTGGCGCACACGAGTCAACATATTCACCATATCAATACACCACTTTTGATCCGCTCCCGTCTCCCTACGAGAAGGCCATCCATAGCACTCACACTTATCTTACGAGTTTTAGAGTATCCACTTTCACTTGTCTATGAACTATGCAAGGGGCCCAAGTTTCCATATCCGAGGAATCCGTCTATTCGAATAGATAATGATAACCCTGCAGGGGTGTACTTCTTCACACACGCTCTCGCCACTTACCACCATGTACACATCGTGTATCTCGGCAACCTTCAAGCGGAAGCCTGGCGAGGGAGTCGGCCACGACCTGACTAACCACACAAGTCTCTCGTCCAGGTTTATCGCCTATTCGGGTTCCATCCGCAAGGAGATCCGTCCGGGGTGTCGCTCACGGCCCCAAACGATGTGAGCAGGGTTCCCAAGCCCACCAACCGGGTGCCACTTGGTACACCGTGCCACTATGCCTAGTTTGTCCCAAGCCCACCTGTACCGGGTGCCACTTGGTAGACTACTAACACTACCTACAAACACCAGAAACTAGTTGCAACTCCTGGACATAGATCAAGTTGATTAATAAGTCGAGAGAGCTTGGAGCGCCCGGAGCCCAATGTGTGGTAGTAACTATTCATGGATCACAAACACAGAACTCAGTTCCTGAGGACGGTTTCAATGAGACAACCCACCATGTACTCCTACATGGCCTCTCACCGCTACCTTTACCAAATCGTGTTCAGACACTTAGCTCTCAACAGTAGGACATGTTCACCACATTCCAATTCATTCCCGATGAATCAGACCCGACTCAACTCTAAGCAGTAGCAGGCATGACCACAAGCATGAATGAGTAGGCACATCAGGGCTCAAACAACTCCTACTCATGCTAGTGGGTTTCATCTATTTACTGTGGCAATGACAGGTCATGCAGAGGAAAGGGGTTCAACTACCGCAGCATGTAACATTGAATCGTTGTTGTCCTAATGCAGTAAAAGAGAGCAGGAGCGAGAGAGTGGGATTGTATCGGAATGAACAAGCGGGTTTTGCTTGCCTGGCACTTCTGAAGATAGCATAGCTCTTCATTGGTGTCATCGATCACGTCGTCGGAACCACGTCTACTAAGAGGGGGCAAACACCCGCAAACAAGGAAGAACACAATCAATGCAATGCACAATATGATGCATGATCATGACATGGCAATATGTTGTGGTTTGAGCTAATGCAACTAGCAACCAGATTAAATGAAGCTGGTTTGAACCAAAGATTCAAATTCAACTCCATATGTGATTATTCAAATGCTATTCACTTAGTTTGTCCTAAACAGCGGCCATAAGTTGTTCTAACATGCATGAAAATGTTACAGATGGATAGATTGGATTTTTCTGATAATTTTTCATATATAAATTATTTCAATCTGAGCTACGGTTGAATTTATATGAATTTTTGAAGTTTGCAACATTTTCTGAAATTTCTAAACCTTTGATGATTTATTTAAATCCAGAAAGACTTTACTGCGTCAGCACTAGGTTAGGCTGATGTCAGCTGGTCAACAGGGCCGGCCCGGGTGAAAACTAATAGTGGGGCCCAGGTCAACGCTGAGGTGGCGGGTCAAAGTGTTAGTTAAATTAAGCAGGGAAAAACCCTATGGTTAATTATGGGGTGGGGCCCGGCTATCTGTTACTCTAGGGTTTAGATTAGGAGGTGGTTAAAGCCTAAATAACCTCGCCATGTCAGCACGGCCGGGGTTAGACCGGCGTTTAGCCGCTGGCGGCAGCAGACGCGGCGGGGCACTCGGGCACGGGCTGTGGTGCCCCGTTCGCAGCGTGGCTAGGCTCGTTCGAGAGCCCAGACCCGCGCGCGTCGGGCGGTGGCGCCACTCGGGCCTGGAGTGGCCGGAGGCGACGGCGAGGAGCTCGACCACGGCGGTCGGAGCTCGGGAGTGAGCGCGGCGGTGCTGCGGTGCGTGGGCAAGCAAGCTGAGGCGCTAGCGGGGTCCTACGTGACGCAGTGAGTGGGTTGGACGCGCCGGACAGACCATTTGGTCACCAGAGTCGCGTCGACGGTGAGCGTAGGCGGCAGCGGGTTTGGGCGTAGATGGTCCGGTGGCTACGGCGGTCTACGAGGAAGAAAAGAGGGATGGACGGGGTCAAAGGCTCACGACGAGTAGGACGAGCAGGTCGGCGAGCTCGGAGACTGTCCGAAGCAGTTGGGGCGGTGAGGGGGATCTCCGGCGACCCGAGGAGGAAGAAGATGAAGCAGCCGGCGATGTAGGCCTTCCCAGCGCTCGGGGCCAGGGTGGAGCGAAGCGGCGGACGATGGCGGAGCTTGCAGACGAGGTGGGGAGGCGAGGGAAGCACGGTGGCCGTGGTTACGTCGGCGGTGCGGCTGCGGCTGCGCTTGGTGGAGAGAGCAGGGGAGGGGGAGTGCGCTCGAGGGAGAGAGTGAGAGGGGCTCCAGGGGGTTCGTGGCATCGCGGTGGCGTGAGGGGGAGGCTCGGGAACGCCTCGGTGGAAGCAGGAGGTGGAGGCCTCCCAGCGAGTGCGTGCGTCATCGCCTCTGCCTACTGGCAGATGTTGAAGATGGCACGGCTGCCTGGTGGGCTGGGCTACACAGTAACTGGGCCAGGTGGGCTGCCAGGTGAGCGCCAGGTAAGTCTGTTCCTTTCTCTCTCCTATTTGTTTCAGTTTTTCTAATTTCTGCGACTGTTTTGCAAATAAAATACTAACCAAAACACTTTGGTTAATTCTGTAAATTTTTGTGAGGAATATTTGAATTATTTTCAAACCACACAACAAATTTCAGAATATTTGGAGCAACCAATATTTAATGGTAAATTTTAAACTCCAACTCAAATATCATAATGATTTAATTCAATGAAAAATGTCCTTGAAAAATACGCATCATCTCTGGTAGATGCTTTCACCTTTTTCCACAAATCATGAACAATTTAAAAGGGCATTTTGAAATCTTTGAAAAATATTTGGTTGAACCTATTTAAATTCCTTTTGATGCTAGGGTTTGAACATGCCCATTTCAAATTTCCATGAAAGTTAAACATGATGCAAACACTAGGCAGCACCATAAGCTAGGGATGTGACAGATACGTTGGAGACGTATCAGGCATCCCCAAGCTTAAATCCTGCTTGTCCTCGAGTAGGTAAATGATAAAAACAGAATTTTTGATGCGGAGTGCTACTTGGCATAATTTCAATGTAATTCTTCTTAATTGTGATATGAATATTCAGATCCAAAACATTCAAGACAAAAGTTTAATATTGACATAAAAGATAATAATACTTCAAGCATACTAACAAAGCAATCATGTATTCTCAAAATAACATGGCCAAAGAAAGTTATCCCTACAAAATCATATAGTCTGGCTATGCTCTATCTTCACCACACAAAGTATTTAAATCATGCACAAGCCCGATGACAAGCCAAGCAATTGTTTCATACTTATGACATTCTCAAACTTTTTCAATCTTCACGCAATACATGAGCGTGAGCCATGGATATAGCACTATATGTGGAATAGAATGGTGGTTGTGGAGAAGACAAAAAGGGAGAAGATAGTCTCACGTCAACTAGGTGTATCAACGGGCTATGGAGATGCCCATCAATAGATATCAATGTGAGTGAGTAGGGATTGCCATGCAATGGATGCACTAGAGCTATAAGTATATGAAAGCTCAACAAAAGAAACTAAGTGGGGATGCATCCAACTCACTTGCTCACGAAGACCTAGGGCATTTTGAGGAAGCCCATCATTGGAATATACAAGCCAAGTTCTATAATGAAAAATTCTCACTAGTATATGAAAGTGACAAAATGAGAGACTCTCTATCATGAAGATCAAGGTGCTACTTTGAAGCACAAGTGCGGTAAAAGGATAGTAACATTGTCCCTTCTCTCTTTTTCTCTCATTTTTAATTTGGGCCTTTTTTTATGGCCTCTTTTCTCTTTTTTTATTTAGTCCGGAGTCTCATCCCGACTTGTGGGGGAATCATAGTCTCCATCATCCTTTCCTCACTTGGGACAATGCTCTAATAATGATGATCATCACACTTTTATTTTCTTACAAGTCAACAATTACAACTCTATACTTAGAACAAAACGTGACTCTATATGAATGCCTCTGGCGGTGTACCGGGATATGCAATGAATCAAGAGTGACATGTATGAAAGAATTATGAATGGTGGCTTTGCCACAAATACAATGTCAACTACATGATCATGCTAAGCAATATGACAATGATGGAGCGTGTGATAATAAACGGAACGGTGGAAAGTTGCATGGCAATATATCTCGAAATGGCTATGGAAATGCCATGATAGGTAGGTATGGTGGATGTTTTGAGGAAGGTATATGGTAGGTGTATGATACCGGCCAAAAGTGTGCGGTATTAGAGAGGCTAGCAATGGTGGAAGGGAGAAAGTGTGTATAATCCATGGACTCAACATTAGTCTTAAAGAACTCATATACTTATTGCAAAAATCTACAAGTTATCAAAGCAAAGTATTACGTGCATGCTCCTAGGGGGATAGATTGGTAGGAAAAGACCATCGCTCATCCCCGACCGCCACTCATAAGGAAGACAATATAATAAATAAATCATGCTCCGACTTCATCACATAACGGTTCACCATACGTGCATGCTACGGGAATCACAAACTTTAACACAAGTATTTATCAAATTCACAACTACTCAACTAGCATGACTCTAATATCACCATCTTTATATCTCAAAACAATTATCAAGCATTAAACTTTTCTTAGTATTCAACACACTCATATGGAAGTTTTAAAAATCTTGAATACCAAGCATATTAGGATTATTTAAGCAAATTAACATGCTATTTAAGACTCTCAGAATAATCTAAGTGAAGCATGAGAGATCAATATTTTCTATAAAACAAATCCACCACCGTGCTCTAAAAGATATAAGTGAAGCACTAGAGCAAAACTATATAACTCAAAAGGTATAAGTGAAGCACATAGAGTATTCTAATAATTTCCAAATCATGTATGGCTCTCTCAAAAGGTGTGTACAGCAAGGATGATTGTGTCAAACTAACAAATAAAGACTCAAATCATACAAGATGCTCCAAGCAAAACACATATCATGTGGCGAATAAAAATATAGCTCCAAGTAAAGTTACCGATGGAAGAAGACGAAAGAGGGGATGCCTTCCGGGGCATCCCCAAGCTTTGGCTTTTTGGTGTCCTTAGATTATCTTGGGGGTCCCATGGGCATCCCCAAGCTTAGGCTCTTGCCACTCCTTGTTCCATAACCCATCATCTTTCACCCAAAACTTGAAAACTTCACAACACAAAACTCAACAGAAATCTCGTGAGCTCCGTTAGCGAAAGAAAACAAAAGACCACTTAAAGGTACTGTAGTGAACTCATTCTTTATTTATATTGGCGCTAAAACTACTGTATTCCAACTTCTCTATGGTTTATAAACTATTTTACTAGCCATAGATTCATCAAAATAAGCAAACAACACACGAAAAACAGAATCTGTCAAAAACAGAACAGTCTGTAGTAATATGTAACTAACGCAAACTTCTGGAACTCCAAAAAATCTACCAATATAGGACGACTTAGAAAATTTGTTTAATGATCAGCAAAAATTGGAATCAGTATTTTATCACGTTCTGGTGATTTGTAACAATTGTTTTCATGGACAGAAAGTTTCTGAAAATTACAGCAAGATCAAATCACTATCATCCAAGAAGATCCTATAGGTTTAACCTGGCACAAACACTAATTAAAACATAAACACACACACACACACACACACACACACACACACACACACACACACACACACACACACATATATATATATATATATATATATATATATATATATATATATATATATATATATATAACCAGAGGCTAGAAAAAATATTTATTCCTAAACAGAAGCAAAAAGAAAAAAAATTGGTTGCCTCCCAACAAGCGCTATCGTTTAACACCCCTAGCTACACATAATAGCAATGATAGATCTAGGTATTGCCATCTTTGGTAGGCAATCCATAAGTGGCTCTCATTATAGATTCATATGGTAATTTTATTTTAGTCCTAGGGAAGTGTTCCATGCCTTTCTTTAATGTAAATTGGAAACCGTTCTAAGGAAAGGTCTACCAAGAATAATACGACATGAAGGATTGCAATCTATATCAAGAACGATAAAATCTATGGGCACATAATTCCTATTTGCAACAATAATAACATCATTAATTCTTAGGTTTCTTAATAGTGGAATCCGCAAGGTGCAAGTTTAGAGAGCAATCATCAAAATCACGGTAATCTAGCAATTTGCACAAAGTTTTAGGAATAGTGGAAACACTAGCACCCAAATCACACAAAGCATAAAACTCATGATCTTTAATTTTAATTCTAATAGTAGGTTCCCACTCATCATAAAGTTTTCCAGGGATAGAAACGTCCAACTCAAGTTTTTCCTCATAAGATCGCATCAAAGCATCAACAATATGTTCGGTAAAGGCTTTATTTTGACTATAAGCATGAGGAGAATTTAGCATTGATTGCAACAAGGAAATACAATCAATCAAAGAGCAATTTTCATAATTAATTTCCTTGAAATCCAAAATAGTGGTGTCGGTGTCAAAACCGGCGGATCTCGGGTAGGGGGTCCCGAACTGTGCGTCTAGGCGGATGGTAACATGAGACAAGGGACACGATGTTTTACCCAGGTTCGGGCCCTCTTGATGGAGGTAAAACCCTACGTCCTGCTTGATTAATATTGATGATATGGGTAGTACAAGAGTAGATCTACCACGAGATCAAGGAGGCTAAACCCTAGAAGCTAGCCTATGGTATGATTGTTATGTTGTCCTACGGACTAAAACCCTCCGGTTTATATAGACACCAGAGAGGGTTAGGGTTACACAGAGTGGGTTACAATGGTAGGAGATCTACATATCCGTATCGCCAAGCTTGCCTTCCATGCCAAGGAAAGTCCCTTCCGGACATGGGACGAAGTCTTCAATCTTGTATCTTCATAGTCTAGGAGTCCGGCTGAAGGTATAGTCCGGCTATCCGGACACCCCCTAATCCAGGACTCCCTCAGTAGCCCCTGAACCAGGCTTCAATGACGACGAGTCCGGCGCGCAGATTGTCTTCGGCATTGCATGGCGGGTTCCTCCTCCAAGTACTTCACAGAAGATTTTGAACACAAAAGACAGTGTCCGGCTCTGCAAAATAAGTTTCCACATATTGCCATAGAGAGAATAATATTTACACAAATCTAATCTGCTGACGTATTCTATAGTGTGACATCACACTACAGCCAAGCCTTTATTCGAATCGTTTTTACTCCCCCACCTCAGCGCGTTTTGCGAGGCGGTTTCCTTGGCACGTCTTCTCAAAGCAGAGATCGTCTCCCCTTTATTTACGGGACTCTCATCAATACGGACGTGGGTAACCCAATCGTGCCCGTTGGCATGTTTTCTCGATTAAAGGCGAGTCCCAAACGGTTACCGGGAGGGCCCTTGGTATTCAACCTCTTATAAAGAGACCAAGGCCTTACTCCTTTCTTTCAATCTCAAACGATTTCGCCCTTCGCCTCGAGTTCCAACACCCAAGGCTCCAGATTTCGGGCGCTTCTGATCTTCGACAATGTCCGATTCCAACCTTCGAGGCTGATGGGTGCCCTCTTCCGTTACGGAGGTGGACGAGCTAAAGCTGAGAGAGGCCAGGCTCTTGATCGACGAAATCACGCATAGGCTGCCTGCTTAAGGGCAGGTCATTCCCACTCCCAAGCCTAGTGAGCGTGTGGTGTTCATGTCTCACTTCCTTCGGGGGCAAGGCTTCCCGATGGATCCCTTCGTGAGGGGGCTCATGTTTTATTATGGGCTGGAATTTCACGACTTAGCTCCGGAGTCCATCCTCCACATTTCCTCTTTCATCGTCATGTGTGAAGCCTTCCTCCATGTTACTCCTTGCTTCGGACTATGGCTCAAGACCTTCAAAGTAGTGCCGAAGATGATCGAGGGGCGGCACGCAGAGTGCAGAGGCGCTGTTATAAGCAAGAATGCCGATGCTCCATGGCCCGAGGGCTCTTTTCAAGAGGAGCTCGCCTTATGGCAACGAGAGTGGTTCTATATCACCGCTCCCAGGGGCACCAAGTGGGTGGCGCCACCTGCCTTTCGCCCGGGTCCCCCACTACAAATATCATCATGGGTCAATAAAGGACTAGACCGGGGGTCATCCAAGGACGTGCCCTTGCTGCAGGGCCGCATCAGGGATCTCTTAGAAAGAGACCTCAGCCTGGTCAAAGTGACGCAGGTCATGCTGATCCGCGGAACCCTGCCCGGCAAACGTCGCCCCCTTCGCCTATGGGAGTTTAATCCGGAGGGACCGCGAGCTCTCCAGCATTTCGTGGGCGCAATGCCCGCGGAGATGTATAAATTGTTCTTCGGATCACAAGCAACGTGTCTGGACTTGACCGAGAACGCAGGTCTGAGCTGCAATCGCCCGGATACTGAAGTGGGTAGCCTTGTGCCCGGACTTGCTATCCCTATATTTGTCATAAAACTTGCCTCTAAGGAGCTGTTCTTTAAACAGGAGTGGATAGTGAAAGCAAAGCTTATCAGGTGTCCGGCTCCCCTCCCCGAGACCACGCCGGATACCGTGCTGGTCAGGATGCTGAAGATTGTGCCTTTGGAGGAAAGCAAGGGAGGGGACAAGGAAACTACGACCTCCTCGAAGGAGGCTGTTCGGAGGGAAGGAATCGAAGATTCCTCTCCTCGGGGGAAGAAGAGGACCGCCTCTGAAGACCCGGAGACCATGGCCTCAAAATTGGGGAAGAAATCCTCGTCAGAGGGTCCTGTGCCGGGGGATACCTCGGTCGAATTATGCCCTCAAGGGGGTCAGCTCTCCATCGAGCCGTAAGTAGAGAGAGGTTTTTTCTTTGAGAGAAATCTTTGTTTTATATATGAGAAGAGTAACCGAAAATTTACCTTGTAGTTCGGACCTTAGCCCTTCTCAGCAGAGCTCGTCTTCGGGGGATCTTCTTCCGGAGATGATGGAGAGCGGAACGCCTCCCCCTGCCGAACTGCCTAGAGAGGCGGGCGACCCTGAGGTATCGTCGCGGAGGGTTTCTTCGAATCTGGCAGGGTCGGAAGGCAGCCATATGGCCCCCCAAGGCTCTCCGCACCCGTCCTTCAAAAAATGCCATAGGACGAGTCCGGCACCGTCCGGTGCACGGTCGGAGGAGCTGAAGGATCTGCTAGGGCGAGCATCTATCTCAGAGGAGCACTGTGCATTGATGGGCACGGTGATTGAAAGGATTTTGTCCGCGGAAAGCGGATTGCACGAGGCTGTCAGAAGTTTACTGACGGGTTTTGAGGTACGCGGAATAACGCACCCTTTTTGATGGTTGCGCATAAATAAAATGCGCCCTATGTAGATAGTAGCCCCTGAGACTCTGTGCGTTGTCAAAAGTGACGGCGCGCAGAGGATCACAACCCCAGGTCTAAAATGTTGCCTTTGTGTGTAGGTGACGAAGTGTCCGGCATCCAGCCGGACTAATGAATTTGCTGAGCTAAAGCGGCAACTTGATGTGGTAGATGCCGACATCGTGCTTGTTAACAAGCGGCTTGACGAGGCACAAGGTATGTAATCCCTCCGGTGGCACCTGGTAAGAGGAGATTTTTATGCCATTATCTTACAGTGTGTGTGCTTGATGCAGACGGTGCTGCTGCCATGGAGAGTCTTCGGGCGGAACTTGCCCGAGCCAAGGAGCAAGCTAGAAAAAGTGATGCGGCTGCCAGGAAGGCTCTTGAAGAGCTGAGAGCCGAACAGGCTGCTCACTGCCGAAGCAAGAAAGAGATGGCCGAGATGGCCGTGAAGCTGAAGAGCGTTGTTGACCGTTGCAGGCTTCTTGAAAAAGAAGACCGGGCGGAACAGACGGACTTGGAGAAGGCTGTTGCCAATGCCAAGGATGCTCGCTCTGCGATGAGAGCTGTGAAGGAGGAGCTGCGTCAGGTTGGAGAGATCGCGGCTAGAAAGCCCTTTATGCCGCGGAGGAAGTTTTGTGATCCTAAGCATGCTCCGTTGGACCGGTTGTGGAGTACGGTGGACACCTATCTAGATTTGGCCGCGAGTGCTGCTGATGCGACCGAACACTTTCGAGATCAAGAAGATCGCGAAGTGGAAAAACTGTCAATGGCCGATCGTCTGGCCGAATGGGTCGAGCTGAATAGGTTGTCCGGACTCACCATGAAGTGCGTCATGAGTCATCTGTGGCCGGAGAGATCAGAGCCGAAAAGTTATTTCAGCTTGGTGCAACAGTTCCTTGGTGTGGTGCCGCGTATTAATGCAATGAAGAGGTCAGCATGCATAGAGGGTGCACGGATGGCTCTTGCCCGTGTCAAGACATACTGGGCGGAGATGGAGACCACCATTGTTGCATCCCGAGATTCGGACGAAAGCCGAGTACCTGCCGAGCACTATTTTCAGGAAGTCCTTCAAGGCGCTCATGTAATAGAGACGCAGTGCTCGAAGGATGCTATGTTCGAGTAGCATATGTTATTGTAAAACAATATTTTGATAAATTGTAGAAGCTTTTTATACTTGTGCCTTCAAGTATTTGTAACACCTCCTGTGCGGCCGTTTTAACATATATGTAATCTGAAAGATGGCAGTCATCGGCTTCAGCCCCCACGCAAATAATGCGGGGGTGCTCGCAGATGGCGCACTTTCACACTTGATCCAACGTCTTGGTCCTACAAAGGAGGTGATAGCGCAGCGAGCTAGGCAATCAGACTATAATGCTTTATCACTTTCACTTAGCCATAGGAGCTTAACGGCGAGGCTACTTAGATAGCTCCTGGTGGCCCTGCGCTCGCCCGAATTTGGGGCGCGTATGTGCCTGGACGGGAAACGGCCCTTCGTTAATTCGGAGGAATCCAATAGATTCCGGTAAGTCATCGAGTGGTTGACCAGTCTCACGCTGTATCATGATAGTCAGTTTTCAGCTCTCTACTGAGGTGCTCGCCTGGCCGAACGGGGGCACAATCGCAGTAGTTCTCCTGGTGCCGCCTTAGCCGATAGAGCGGAACGTAAGGCAGCAAAACACAGGAGCCAGGCAACCCAACATTTGACCAAAGACATGATTCGGAGCTGATGCATATAAGGCCAAACTCGCGACGCCGAACACTCCATAAGGTATTCGGTCTTTATGAGTGCGGGCGGGACAACGCCCTTAGTTATAAGCCCCTAGGTCCAGGTACGCGCAAAATTCTGACGTGGCCACATGCCAAGACGCCAGCCTCCTCCTTGATTATACCAAAAAACCGGAGGATGTGTATCAACAAGAGATAGTAAACAAGGTTTACGCAGGGTCTTAATCTGAAAAGAGTCCTTGGAACGGGTCCCTGCTGCACGTCTGCGCCTGTGTCTCCGTTGTGCCGTATCCTGGACGGGCGCAGCACGGTGTTCATCTGTAAAAGAGAGGAACTTAGTTGAAAAAGGGTCGTGCCAAACAGAAGTTATACTAAATAAACAAAGTATAAATTGAAATGGGTAAAATTGAGCTTGATTGTCTCGTATTTTATATGAGCGGAGCCCCTAGTGCAGGGGTATACGGCTATTAAGCCTTTATCAGTTATATGTTTATGCCGGACTCATCTAACCTTGTCCGTGGTCTTAACGACCTGTTTGGATGTTTTGGCTGGTGAAGCCATTTTATTGTGGGGCTGTTAAGGCAGCCGCACAATCTTCCGCGCGGGGGGCGCACTCAATGTTTCCCTTTAGTGAGATGATGCCTCGTGGACCGGGCATCTTAAGCATGAGAGATGCATAATGTGGTATTGCGTTAAAGCGGGCGAAAGCTTCGCGTCCCAGCAGTGCTTGATAGCTACTTGAGAATGGGACGATGTGAAAAGTTAGCTTTTCACGACGGAAGTTATCGGGGGAGCCGAACATAACTTCTAGCCGGAGAAAACCCATGCAATGGGTATCCGGACCTGGCGTTACCCCTTGAAAGGAGGTTTTGCTATGGTGAATTTTTGTTGGGTCTCTCCCCATGTGGCGGATTGTGTCCTGATATATCAGGTTTAGACCACTGCCGCCGTCCATCAGGACATTTGTAAAGTGGAGTCCGCCGATTATTGGATCAAGTACCAAGGCCATCCAGCCTGTGTTCCTGATACTTCTAGAGTAATTCAGATGATCGAAGGTGATTGGCTTTAACAACCAGTGGCGAGACTCCTTTGGGATAGGCCGTATGGCGCGTACCTCTATGGGCGCCGCTAGTTTTGTTATGTGAAGTAAGTTTACTGTTTTTACTTCTTGTGGAAAATTCTTTTGTTTCCTGGTGCTCTGCTTTTGGGGTTCGTCATCGTCTTCGCTTGGTGAGTCGAGCCCCTTGTGTTCGGCGTTGAGTTTGCCGGACTGCTTGAAAACCCAACAATCTCTGTAGGTATGGTTTGTAGGCTTCCCGGGAGTACTGTGTATTTGACATATCTTGTCCAAGATTTTGTTTAAGTTGGATAGCTCATCCCTGTTATCCTTGAGGGGCGGCTTTTTCTGATTTTGCCGAGAGCTTTTGAATCCGGCATTGACGGTCGTGCTCTTCGGACTGCTCTCCTTAGTCCGGCGCTAGTCCTTGTTGCGTCGCGGTTTTCCGTTTCCATCCCTAGTTTCGGATGTACTTGGGTCGCTGGTGCTACATCTTGCCAACCAGCTATCCTCTCTTGCGCAAAAGCGGGTCATGAGGCTTGTTAATGCGGCCATTGTTCTTGGCTATTCTTGGCCGAGGTGTCTGGCGAGCCATTCGTCTCGAACATTATGCCTAAAAGCTGCTAGGGCTTTGGCGTCCAGACAGTCGACTATCTAATTCTTTTTAGTAAGGAATTTGTTCCAGAATTTCCGGGCTGACTCTCCGGCTTGTTGAGTTATGTGACTTAGGTCGTCTGCATCCGGAGGGCGGACATAGGTCCCTTGAAAATTTGCCCAGAAAGCATCCTCGAGCTCCTCCCAACTTCCAATGGTGTTTTCAGGAAGGCTTTTAAGTCAATGCCAATCTGTCCCTTTAAGTTTGAGGGGTAAGTATTTTATGGCATGGAGGTCGTCTCCTCTTGCCATGTGTATGTGGAGGATATAATCCTCAATCCAGACTCCAGGGTCTGTTGTTCCTTCATACGCCTCTATGTTTACCGGTTTGAATCCTGTTGGAAATTCATGGTCCAAAACCTCATTGGTGAAACATAGGGGGTGTGCGGCACCCCTGTATCTGGGTGTGCCGTGATGTTCGGATACTGGTTGTGTTGCATTGCTTACGAGAGCTTGCTTTCTTGGCCCATAGATAGATCTGGCTGGGCCATCTTTTTGATGCGAATCCTTAAGTGGATCGCATGCCGGCTTGTGTGCGGCGCCGCTTGCCGTTCTATGCTAGCCATGGGGTCGTCTATCCGACCTGGTGGCGTTCTTATTTTGTTGATTGCAGGGGTTCTACGGCCTCCTCGTCAAATTCAGGCAGTAGCTTTCGCTTCAGATAGCTTTTGGTGTGGCGACTGCCGCTGTATTTGTCTGCGGTGTTGAGTACTTTGCTCCATCTGATTCTGAGTGCATCTTCTGCAGTTTTGAGCTTCCGCTTCTTCTTTTTCAGGCTACGTGCAGTGGCAACGAGCCTTCGGTGGAGATTCTTCTGCTCCATTAGCTTGTCCGGCGTAAGGTCGTCCGGAATGCTGTTCTCACCGAGGGAGGGTTGTTCGGTTTGTTTATCCAAGTTGCCTTGTTCGTCGTCCGCCGGTTCGTCCTGCTCTATGGCTGGGTCTGTATGGCTGCTGGCTTTATCGAGGAGGGGCTTTGAGCGGCGTTTACGTTGCCGCTTTGATTGCTTTTCGAGAGAACGATCCCTCGTTGCATCCGGTGTTCCTCGTCGTCGCTTCCTTTAGGTGTGTCCACCATGTACACATCATGAGATGAGGTGGTTGTCCAGTGCCCTATAGGCGTTGGTTCATGTGCGTCTCCTACATCGTCTTCCATACCGTCGATGTCTTCAGAGTCGAAATTGAGCACGTCGTTTAAATTATCGACAGTGGCTACCAAATGGGTGGTTGGTGGGCTTTGAATTTCTTCATTGTCCGTATCCCAACCTTGCTGACCGTAGTCCAGCCAGGGCTCTCCTGATAAAGAGAGAGACTTTAGTGACTTCAGGATATCGCCAAAGGGCGAGTGCTGGAAGATGTCCGCAGCAGTGAACTCCATGATCGGTGCCCAATCGGATTCGATCGGCAGGGGCGGGGAGGGCTCGGAGTCCGGCCCCTCGGAGTCACGGGCCTTGCGGAGTGCGGAGCTGGTGTTTTGCTCGATCGCCATTGGGATCGCAGCCCCCGAGGCGGCATCCAACCACCGATCCTCGATAGGCGCCGTTGGCTCCGAATTAAGGGTCGGAGCCGATGCGAGTGCAGCCTCCAAGGCACTGTTCGGTGGCAGAGCTAGATCATGCCCATTGTGACAGTGCGGCGCGCTCGGCTGTGGCTTGAATCCATCGAAGATCAAGTCCCCCCAGACGTCAGCCGTGTAGTTTAAACTTCCAAACCTGACCTAATGGCCAGGGGCGTAGCTTTCGATCTGCTCTAGATGGCCAAGCGAATTGGCCCGCAGTGCGAAGCCGCCGAAGACGAAGATCTGTCTAGGGAGAAAAGTCTCACCCTGGACTGCATCGCTATTGATGATCGGAGGAGCCATCGGGCCTAAAAGCGACGACACAGAGGAACTCTCAATGAAAGCACCAATGTCGGTGTCAAAACCGGCGGATCTCGGGTAGGGGGTCCCGAACTGTGCGTCTAGGCGGATGGTAACAGGAGACAAGGGACACCATGTTTTACCCAGGTTTGGGCCCTCTTGATGGAGGTAAAACCCTACGTCCTGCTTGATTAATATTGATGATATAGGTAGTACAAGAGTAGATCTACCACGAGATAAGGAGGCTAAACCCTAGAAGCTAGCCTATGGTATGATTGTTATGTTGTCCTATGGACTAAAACCCTCCGGTTTATATAGACACCGGAGAGGGTTAGGGTTACACAGAGTCGGTTACAATGGTAGGAGATCTACATATCCGTATTGCCAAGCTTGCCTTCCACGCCAAGGAAAGTCCCTTCCGGACACGGGACGAAGTCTTCAATCTTGTATCTTCATAGTCCAGGAGTCCGGCTGAAGGTATAGTCCGGCTATCTGAACACCCCCTAATCCAGGACTCCCTCAAGTGGGTTTAGCAACGTCTAGGGTTTTGATTTCTTCAATCCCACTTTTATCAATTTTAGCATCAAGATCTGAAGACTCCGAATTTTTGGAACGCCTTCTAGGTAAAGGTGAATCATATTCAATCCCATCATTATCAAGATTCATATTGCAAAACAAAGATTTAATAGGGGACACATCAATAACTTTCGTAGGAAATAGAAGAACATGCTCTTATAAAGGCATCTTTCGTAGCACGCATCCTAACGGTTCTTTCTTTGCACTCATCAATGGAAGTTCTCATGGCTTTGAGAGACTCATTGATATCATGCTTAGGAGGAATAGATCTAAGCTTTAAATAATCAACCTCAAGAGAAATTCTATCAACGTTCCTAGCCAAATCATCAACTTTAAGCAATTTCTCTTCAAGCAAAGCATTGAAATTCTTTTGCGAATTCATAAATTCTTTAACACTAGTCTCAAATTCAGAAGGTATCTTATTAAAATTTCCATAAGAGTTGTTGTAAATTACCATAATTATTAGAGGGATTACTAGGATAAGGCCTAGGATTAAAGTTTCCTCTATACGCGTTGGTACCAAAATCATTCCTACCAACAAAATTCACATCCATAGATTCATTATTATTCTCAATCAAAGTAGACAAAGGCATATCATTAGGATCATAAGAAACACTCTTACTAGCAAATAATTTCATAAGTTCATCCATCTTTCCACTCAAAACATTAATTTCTTCTATCACATGCACTTTTTTATTAGTAGATCTTTCAGTGTGCCATTGAGAATAATTAACCATAATATTATCTAGGAGTTTAGTAGCTTCTCCTAAAGTCATTTCCATAAAAGTGCCTCCCGCGGCCGAATCTAAAAGGTTTCTAGAAGCAAAATTCAATCCGGCATAATTTTTTTGTATAATCATCCATAAATTCAAACCATGAGTTGGGCAATTACGTATCATTAATTTCATCCTCTCCCAAGCTTGTGCAACATGTTCATGATCAAGTTCCTTAAAATTCATAATATCGTTTCTAAGAGAGATGATCTTAGCAGGAGGAAAATACTTAGAGATAAAAGCATCTTTGCACTTGTTCCAAGAATCAATACTATTTTTAGGCAAAGACGAAAACCAAGCTTTAGCACGATCTCTAAGCGAAAAAGGAAATAGCTTCAATTTAGCAATATCATTATCAACATCTTTCTTCTTCTGCACATCACACAAATCAACGAAGCTATTTAGATGAGTAGCGGCATCTTCACTAGGAAGGCCGGAGAATTGATCTTTCATGACAAGATTCAACAAAGCAGCATTGATTTCACAAGATTTAGTATTGGTAAGAGGAGCAATTGGAGTGCTAAGGAAATAATTATTGTTGGTATTCATGAAGTCACATAATTTGGTATTATCTTGAGCCACCGTGACAAGCAAGCAATCCAACACACAAGCAAACAAAAGGCAAGCGAAAAAGAAGGTGAACGGAAAAGAGAGGGCGAATAAAATAGCAAGGGTGAAGTGGGGGAGAGGAAAACGAGAGGCAAATGGCAAAATAATGTAATGCGGGAGATAAGGGTTTTTGATGGGTACTTGGTATGTTGACTTTTGCGTATACTCCCCAGCAACGGCGCCAGAAATTCTTCTTGCTACCTCTTGAGCACTGCGTTGGATTTCCTTGAAGAGGAAAGGATGATGCAGCAAAGTAGCATAAGTATTTCCCTCAGTTTTTGAGAACCAAGGTATCAATCTAGTAGGAGGCTACGGGCGAGTCCCTCGTACCTGCACAAAACAAATAACTCCTCGCAACCAACGCGATAAAGGGTTGTCAATCCCTTCACGGTCACTTATGAGAGTGAGATCTGATATATATGATAGGAATTCTACGGTGGGTGAACAAATTGCTGTTAAGCAATTGACAGAATTGAGCATAGTTATGAGAATATGTAGGTATGATCATGTATATAGGCATCACGTCCGAGACAAGTAGACCGACTCCTGCCTGCATCTACTACTATTACTCCACTCATCGATCGCTCTCCAGCATGCATCTAGAGTATTAAGTTAAAAACAGAGTAACGCTTTAAGCAAGATGACATGATGTAGAGAGATAAATTCATGCAATATGAAATAAACCCCATCTTGTTATCCTCAATGGCAACGATGCAATACGTGCCTTGCTGCCCCTTCTGTCACTGGGAAAGGACACCGCAAGATCGAACCCAAAGCTAAGCACTTCTCCCATGGCAAGAAAAACCAATCTAGTAGGCCAAACCAAACTGATAATTCGAAGAGACTTGCAAAGACAACCAATCATACATAAAAGAATTCAGAGAAGATTCAAATATTATTCATAGATAGACTTGATCATAAACCCACAATTCATCGGTCTCAACAAACACACCGCAAAAAGAAGATTACATCGAATAGATCTCCACAAGAGAGGGGGAGAACATTGTATTGAGATCCAAAAAGAGAGAAGAAGCCATCTAGATACTAACTATGGACCCGAAGGTCTGAGGTAAACTACTCACACTTCATCGGAGGGGCTATGATGATGTAGAAGCCCTCCGTGATGACGGCCCTCTCCGGCGGAGCTCCGGAACAGGACCCAAGATGGGATCTTATGAATACAGAAAGTTGCAGCAGTGGGATTAGGTTTTTGGCTCCTGTTCTGATCGTTTGGGGGTACGTAGGTATATATAGGAGGAAGGAGTACGTCGGTGGAGCTTCGAGGGGCCCATGAGGCAGGTGCGCGCCCTAAGGGGGGGCGCCCCCCACCCTCGTGACCGCCTCTTTTGTGCCTTGGCATAGTGTCCAAGTCTCCTGGATCACGTTCGGTGAGAAAATCATGTTCCCGGAGGTTTTATTCCGTTTGGACTTCATTTGATATTCTGTTTCTTTGAAACACTGAAATAGGCAAAAAAACAGCAATTTTGGGCTGGGCCTCCGGTTAATAGGTTAGTCCCAAAAATAATATAAAAGTGGAAAATAAAGCCCAATATAGTCCAAAACAGTAGATAATATAGCATGGAGCAATCAAAAATTATAGTTACGTTGGAGACGTATCAGGCATCCCCAAGCTTAATTCCTGCTCGTCCTCGAGTAGGTAAATGATAATAAGAGAATTTTTGATGCGGAGTGCTACGTGGCATAATTTCAATGCAAATCTTCTTAATTGTGGTATGAATATTCAGATTTGAAAGATTCAAGACAAAAGTTTATGTTGACATAAAAAATAATAATACTTCAAGAATACTAACAAAGCAATTATGTCTTCTCAAAATAACATGGCCAAAGAAAGTTATCCCTACAAAATCATACAGTCTGGCTATGCTCTATCTTCACCACACAAAGTATTTAAATCATGCACAACCCCGATGACAAGCCAAGCAATTGTTTCATACTTTAACATTTTCAAAACTTTTTCAATCTTCATGAAATACATGAGCGTGAGCCATGGATATAGCACTATATGTGGAATAGAATGGTGGTTGTGGAGAAGACAAAAAGAGGGGAAGATAGTCTCACATCAACTAGGCGTATCAACGGGCTATGGAGATGCCCATCAATAGATATCAATGTGAGTGAGTAGGGATTGCCATGCAATGGATGCACTAGAGCTATAAGTATATGAAAGCTCAACAAAATAAACTAAGTGGGTGTGCATCCAACTCGCTTGGTCACGAAGACCTAGGGCGATTTGAGAAAGCCCATCATTGGAATATACAAGCCAAGTTCTATAATGAAAAATTCCCACTAGTATATGAAAGTGACAAAATGAGAGACTCTCTATCATGAAGATCTTGGTGCTACTTTGAAGCACAAGTGTGGTAAAAGGATAATAACATTGTCCCTTCTCTCTTTTTTCTCTCAGTTTTTATTTTTTTATTTGGGCCTTTTCTTTTTTATGGCCTTTTTTTCTTTTTTTTTATTATTTTTCGTCCAGAGTCTCATCCCGACTTGTGGGGGAATCATAGTCTCCATCATCCTTTCCTCACTTGGGACAATGCTCTAAAAATGAAGATCATCACACTTTTATTTTTCTTACAACTCAAAAATTACAACTCGATACTTAGAACAACATATGACTCTATATGAATGCCTCCGGCGGTGTACCCGGATATGCAATGAATCAAGAGTAACATGTATGAAAGAATTATGAACGGTGGCTTTGCCACAAATACAATGTCAACTACATGATCATGCTAGCAATATGACAATGATGGAGCGTGTCATAATAAGCGGAACGGTGAAAAGTTGCATGGCAATATATCTCGGAATGGCTATGGAAATGCCATGATAGGTAGGTATGGTGGCTGTTTTGAGGAAGGTATATGGTGGGTGTATGATACCGGCGAAAAGTGCGCGGTATTTAGAGAGGCTAGCAATGGTGGAAGGATGGGAAAAAGTGCATATAATCAATGGACTCAACATTAGTCATAAAGAACTCACATACTTATTGCAAAAATCTAGAAGTTATCAAAGCAAAGTATTACGCACATGCTCCTAGGGGGATAGATTGGTAGGAAAAGACCATCGCTCGTCCCCGACCGCCCCACTCATAAGGAAGACAATCAATAAATAAATCATGCTCCGACTTCATCACATAACGGTTCACCACACGTGCATGCTACAGGAATCACAAACTTCAACACAAGTATTCTTTAAATTCACAACTACTCAACTAGCATGACTCTAATATTATCACCTCCATATCTCAAAACAATTGTCATGCTTCAATCTTTTCTTAGTATTCAACGCACTCAAAAGAAAGTTTCACAAATCTTGAATACCAAGCATATTATTATTAAGCAATTTACCATGCTATTAAGACTCTCAAAATGATCTAAGTGAAGCATGAGAGATCAATAGTTTATTTAAAACAAGTCCACCACTGTGCTCTAAAAGATCTAAGTGAAGCACATAGAGCAAAATTATAACACTCAAAAGATATAAGTGAAGCACAAAGAGCAAAACTACATAGCTCAAAAGATATAAGTGAAGCACATAGAGTATTCTATCAAATTTTAATTCATATATGGCTCTCTCAAAAGGTGTGTACATCAAGGATTATTGTGGCACACTAACAAACAAAGACACAAATAACTCAATACGCTCCAAGCAAAACACATATCATGTGGTGAATAAAAATATAGCTCCAAGTAAAATTACCGATGGAAGTAGACGAAAGAGGGGATGCCTTCCGGGGCATCCCCAAGCTTTGACTTTTTGGTGTCCTTGGATTATCTTGGGGGTGCCATGGGCATCCCCAAGCTTAGGCTCTTGCCACACCTTGTTCCATAATGCATCAAAAGATTTCACCCAAAACTTGAAAACTTCACAACACAAAACTCAATAGAAACCTCGTGAGCTCCGTTAGAGAAAGAAAACATAAAACCACTTCAAGGTACTGTAATGAACTCATTCTTTATTTATATTGGTGTTAAACCTACTGTATTCCAACTTCTCTATGTATTATAAACTATTTTACTAGCCATAGATTCATCAAAATAAGCAAACAACACACGAAAAACAGAATGTGTCAAAAACAGAACAGTCTGTAGTAATCTGTAACTAACTCACACTTCTGGAACTCCAAAATATCTACCAACATAGGACGACCTAGACAATTTTTTTATTGATCATCAACAATTGGAATCATGATCATCAACAAATTACTATTGAGCAATTGACAGAATTGAGCATAGTTATGAGAATATCTAGGTATGATCATGTATATAGGCATCACGTCCGAGACAAGTAGACCGACTCCTGCCTGCATCTACTACTATTACTCCACTCATCGACCGCTATCCAGCATGCATCTAGAGTATTAAGTTAAAAACAGAGTAACGCTTTAAGCAAGATGAAATGATGTAGAGAGAGAAATTCATGCAATATGAAATAAACCCCATCTTGTTTTCCTCGATGGCAACGATGCAATACGTGCCTTGCTGCCCCTTCTGTCACTAGGAAAGGACACCGCAAGATCGAACCCAAAGCTAAGCACTTCTCCCATGGCAAGAAAAACCAATCTAGTAGGACAAACCAAACTGATAATTCGAAGATACTTGCAAAGATAACCAATCATACATAAAAGAATTCAGAGAAGATTCAAATATTATTCATAGATAGACTTGATCATAAATCCACAATTCATCGGTCTCAACAAACACACCGCAAAAAGAAGATTACATCGAATAGATCTCCACAAGAGAGGGGGAGAACATTGTATTGAGATCCAAAAAGAGAGAAGAAGCCATCTAGCTACTAACTATGGACCCGAAGGTCTGAGGTAAACTACTCACACTTCATCGGAGGGGCTATGATGATGTAGAAGCCGTCCGCGATGACGGCCCTCTCCAGCGGAGCTCCGGAACAGGCCCTAAGATGGGATATCGTGGATACAGAAAGTTGCGGTGGTGGAATTAGGTTTTTGGCTCCTGTTCTGATCGTTTGGGGGTACGTAGGTATATATAGGAGGAAGGAGTACGTCGGTGGAGCTTCGAGGGGCCCACGAGGCAGGGGGCGTGCCCTAAGGGGGGCGCGCCCCCCACCCTCGTGACCGCCTCTTTTGTGCCTTGGCGTAGGGTCCAAGTCTCCTAGATCACGTTCGGTGAGAAAATCACGTTCCCGAAGGTTCTATTCCGTTTGGACTCCGTTTGATATTCCGTTTCTTCGAAACACTGAAATAGGCAAAAAACAACAATTCTGGGTTGGGCCTCTGGTTAATAGGTTAGTCCCAAAAATAATATAAAAGTGGAAAATAAAGCCCAATATAGTCCAAAACAGTAGATAATATAGCATGGAGCAATCAAAAATTATAGATACTTTAGATACGTATCAAGGATACAAAGGTTCCTGGGTCACTTTACCCCCTCTAGTTGCAACTCTAACAGCATAGTCATTATGCTTACTATTTAATTCATTGACCAAATCATTCTGAGCTTTAATTACTTGTTCTACTTGAGTGGTAACCATAGAAGCATGTTTACTAATGAGTATAAGTTCACCTTTAACTCTAGACATATAATCACCCAAATGTTCAATCATATAAGAATTTGTTTCAATTCCCTACCAACATAAGCATTAAAGTTTTCTTGTTTGACAATAAAATTATCAAATTCATCTAAGCATTGGCTAGTAGACTTATAACGAGGAATATCACCTTCATCAAATCTATAGAGAGAATTTACCTTTACTACCTGTGTCGAGTTATCAAGACCATGTGTTTCTTCAATAGGTGATGAATTAAGACCATATAATTCTTCAACAGGTAGTAAATTAAGACCATGTATTTCTTCAATAGGTGGTAAATTCTTAACATCTTCAGCTTTAATACCATTTTCTTTCATAGATTTCTTTGCCTCTTGCATATCTTCGGGACTGAGAAATAGAACACCCCTTTTCTTTGGAGTTGGCTTAGGAGTTGGCTCAGGAAGTGTCCAATTATTTTCATTGGTCAACATATTATTCAATAGAATTTAAGCTTGATCAACAGTTCTTTCCCTGAAAACACAACCAGCACAACTATCTAGGTGGTCTCTGGAAGCATCGGTTAGTCCATTATAAAAGATTAGCACATATGCCCGTGCGTTGCAACGGGAGAGATATGTTTCTTGCGAGAAGCAACGGTAAACATAATTGATGTGTCATAAAAAAAAGGTATCCGCTATGCTAGGCGACACAGGAAGAAGTTATGGTCTTCATGCCTTTATTCCTCTGGGTCCGCTTCCATCTTGGGGTTGTGCCTGTGTCCTCATTTGTTGGCTGCATGGCGACCTTCGGGACATGGTTATTTCGACCACTCTATCCTACGGCAGCGTGACCGGATGGATTGTTAATTGCAACGAATAAATCCCGTTTCATTAGCATAATCAGGCATGAATGTCCCTTATTTTTAAGGGTTTATTCTCTTTGATTATTTTAGTGCTCAAGTGCCCATAATTTTATTACAATTAAAGCCAAACAACATATTATCTTTGATTGGCACATGCCCACAATTTCTTTCATTTATAGTCAACAGCATAGAACGGATGCACACCGCTAAACAATGGCAGCGCGAATATTTAAGAAAATACTATAGCGTCATATCAGATTTTTTTTTTGATTTTTTGAACGTTAAAAAATATGAATTACTGACTATTCTTGGAAACCTTAACAATTTTTTAAATCCCGAACATATTTTAAAACTCCATTTTTTTTCGGGAAAGACACGAACAAAATTAGAAACATGAATATTTTTTTAAATTCACAAACAATATTTTGAAACACATGTAAATTTTACGAAAAGACAATATTTTCAGATTTTTTTTAAAGCGAGCATTCAAAAACAATTAGGAAATGTTTTAGATGAAAAATGATTTTTGGATTTGTGAACATTTCACTAAACCAAGAATGTTTTAATATACCAAACATTTTATAACATATTTTTGTTAAGAAATCTGGAAGGACTTCTGAAAAAAGCACAAACATTTTTAAAATAATGAGAATATCATTTGAATGTTGAGAAAATTTTGATACGGGATTTTTTAAAAAGTTTCAAACATTTTTTAAAACAGGAACCGAAAATAAAATTCAGAACAGTTTTGTAAATTTTTTACTTCACAGAAAAATAAAAATAAATAAGGAAAAAGTTAAAATAAATATTAAAGAGAAAGGGAAAGTAACATAAATAGAAAAAATAGACATAGAATAACGAAAAAGTGAAACGGCTCGGTCCAGTCTTAGGCGCCCTGTGCGAAGCTTCATCTATTTATGGCTCCGTGCGACAAATAAGGTCTTCCCAACTACGTGGGCAATAATAAGTGGGCTGCACTCACATGCTCACATATTTTTCTAATTATAGTCAAACAACATATTCTCCTTTGTTTACACATGCCAAAATTTTCTTTAATTTAAAGCTAAACAGCTTGGGACAAACGCGCGCTGCTAACCAATTTTGAACATTTAAAGAAATATAACCTGCTGAATATTCTCGGAAATGAAAAAAATTGAAATCCCGATCAGCTTTCAAATATACAAAGATTCCTTTTTGAAAATTGTGTATATTTTTGGGAAAAACATGAACAAAATTAGAAACAGGAATAATTTTTGAAATTCACAAACAATATTTTGAAAACATCAACCTTTGATGAAAACAAAAACATTTTATAAATATATTTAAAAAGGAAAATTTAGAACAATTTTATAAACTAAATTCTTTGACGCAAACATTATTTTATATATTTGTGAATATTTCGCTAAAATAAGAATATTGTTTGAATGTGGAACGTTTTATAAAATTTAATTTTCATAAAAATCACAAACAATTTTGAAACACAATTATCTTAAAAACAAAAGGAACATTTTTTAAATGTTAGGCAAATTCTGAAACAATATTTTATTTAATTTTAGAATATTTTTCAGAACAAAAACAATTGTTTCTTAATTAGGAACATTTTTTGAATATTTGATCACAAATTGATATTCTGAATATATTTTTAATTTCTTAGTTCAACGAAAAAAATGGGAAATATGAAAAAGAAGCAGGAAAGAGAAGGGAGCATAGAAAGAAAAATATAAACAGAAAATAAGAAAAAAGAAAAACGGGTCGGCCCAGTCTTGGGCGACCTGTGCGTAGCTTCTAACTATTTGTCCCTCTGTGCATTAAATAAGGTCATTCCAACTGCATGGGCAGAATAATTAATGGGCTGGCTTTGTTGGGCAGGAGCGAGCGCGACCCAATTGTAGAATTCTGGACGTACATTTTTCTTTTATAGTGGATAGATGCATAAAAATTTAGTACCACCTCGGATAGAATAAAAAAAATTAGTACCACCTCGGATAGGAAAAAAAATCTTTTGACGGTGAGCGGATGAAATAATTGGAGAAACGCACTTCGCTTTATTAGTAGGTATAGATATCAAGTATTTCATTTTTCTTGAGAGGATGATTAGGCAAAGCATTAAGTAATTGGAGAAGCCTCCCCCAAGCTTGTGGGAGACTCTCTTCTTCAATTTGCACAAAATTATATATTTTCCTTAAAGCAGCTTGTTTCTTATGAGCGGGGAAATATTTAACAGAGAAGTAATAAATCATATCCTGGGGACTACACACACAACCAGGATCAAGAGAATTAAACCATATCTTAGCATCACCCTTTAATGAGAACAGAAATATTTTAAGGATATAATAGTAGAAAGTTTTCTCATCATTAGTGAACAGGGTGGCTATATCATTTAATTTAGTAAGATGTGCCACAACAATTTCAGATTCATAGCCATAAAAAGGACCAGACTCAACCAAAGTAATTATATCAGGGTCAACAGAGAATTCATAATCCTTATCAGTAACAAAGATAGGTGAAGTATCATAAGCAGGATCATATTTCATTCTAGCATTCAGAGTTTTTTGTTTAAGCTTAGCTAATAATTTCTTAAGATCACTTCTATCATTGCAAGCAAGAAAGTCTCTAGAAGTTTCTTCATCCATAACATAGCCCTCAGGCACAACAGGCAATTCATATCTAGGGGGAGAGTCTTCATCATCACTTTCATCTATATTATCAGTTTCAATAATTTCATTCTCTCTAGCCCAAGCAGGTTGTTCATCAAGAAATTCACCAAGTGGCACAGTAGTATCAAGCATAGAAGTAGTTTCATCATAAGTGTCATGCATAGCAGAAGTGGCATCATCAATAACATGCCACATATCAGAATTAATAGCAGAAGCAGGTTTAGGTGTCGCAAGCTTACTCAAAACAGAAGGTGAATCAAGTGCAGAGCTAGATGGCAGTTCCTTACCTTCCCTCGTAGTCGAGGGATAAAATTTTGTTTTCTCGTCTTTCAAGTTCTTCATAGTGACCAGCAGATATAAATCCCAAGTGACTCAAAGAATAGAGCTATGGTCCCCGGCAATGGCGCCAGAAAATAGTCTTGATAAACCATAAGTATAGGGGATCGCAACAGTTTTCGAGGGTAGAGTATTCAACCCAAATTTATTGATTCGACACAAGGGGAGCCAAAGAATATTCTCAAGTATTAGCAGTTGAGTTGTCAATTCAACCACACCTGGATAACTTAGTATCTGCAACAAAGTATTTAGTAGCAAAGTAGTACAATAGTAACGGTAATAGTAGCAAAAGTAATATTTTTGGGTTTTCTAGTGATTGTAACAGTAGCAACGGAAAAGTAAATAAGCGAAGAACAATATATGAAAAGCTCGTAGGCATTGGATCGGTGATGGAGAATTATGCCGGATGCGGTTCATTATGTAATAGTCATAACATAGGGTGACACAGAACTAGCTCCAATTCATCAATGTAATGTAGGCATGTATTCCGAATATAGTCATACGTGCTTATGGAAAAGAACTTGCATGACATCTTTTGTCCTACCCTCCCGTGGCAGCGGGTCCTATTGGAAACTAAGGGATATTAAGGCCTCCTTTTAATAGAGTACCGGACCAAAGCATTAACACATCGTGAACACATGGACTCCTCAAACTACGGTCATCACCGGGAGTGGTCCCGATTATTGTCACTTCGGGGTTGCCGGATCATAACACATAGTAGGTGACTATAGACTTGCAAGATAGGATCAAGAACTCACATATATTCATGAAAACATAGTAGGTTTAGATCTGAAATCATGGCACTCGGGCCCTAGTGACAAGCATTAAGCATAGCAAAGTCATAGCAACATCAATCTAAGAACATAGTGGATACTAGGGATCAAACCCTAACAAAACTAACTCGATTACATGATAAATCTCATGCAACCCATCACCGTCCAACAAGCCTATGATGGAATTACTCACACACGACAGTGAGCATCATGAAATTGGTGATGGAGGATGGTTGATGATGACGATGGCGTCGGATTCCCCTCTCCGGAGCCCCGAACGGACTCCAGATCAGCCCTCCCGAGAGAGATTAGGGCTTGGCGGCGGCTCCGTATCGTAAAACGCGATGAATCTTTCTCTCTGATTTTTTTCTCCCCGAACATGAATATATAGAGTTGGAGTTGAGGTCGGTGGAGCTCCATGGGGCCCATGAGGCAGAGGGGCGCGCCTTGGGAGGGGGGGGGCAGGCACGCCTCCCACCCTCGTGGAAAGGGTGTGGGCCCCCTGGCCTTGATTCTTTCGCTAGTATTTTTTATATTTTCCAAAAATAATATCCGTGAAGTTTCAGGTCATTCCGAGAACTTTTGTTTCTGCACAAAAATAACACCATGGCAATTCTACTGAAAACACCGTCAGTTCGGGTTAGTTCCATTCAAATCATGCAAGTTAGAGTCCAAAACAAGGGCAAAAGTGTTTGGAAAAGTAGATACGACGGAGACGTATCAGCAGGCCGAGGCCGCGAAGGAAGTGCGACCGGAAGACGACGCGCTCGCCGTCCCCCGGCGTCAGCGAGATCTCCGCCTCGGGAGGAACACGCACCTTCACGTTCGACGCGCGGGGAAGCCATAGCATTTGGCGGAGGAATTCAAGTGATCTTCATGGACGTTGGAGCCATCCCAGTCGCCTGAGCGGCCGTCGCGCGCCATGGGCCTTGTTGCCCGGTATCGGCGCGAGGGCGAAGCCGTGGCAATGCAGGGAAGTAGGGTGATGGGGACTGCGGTTGTGCTCTGGCGACGAGAGAGGGCACGACGGCAGCAGAAGAAGAGGAAAAGGATGAAGGGCGAGGAGGGCGCGCGTGCATTCTGCCGCCCCCTCCTACCCCTACATATAGGACGCGGCGGCGGAGCCGAGGAGGCGAGGCTTGGGGGGATTAACTGCGTCCACTTCCCCTATGCCCCCGCACCTTCCATGCCATAACAACACAGAGTTATTGCCCCCAGAAGGGCAACCGTTTGCCTCGGCCGCAGCGGATCCGCATGCGCGCCGAGGTCCTATAGTGGCGGGCCCAGGCCTGCGGCGACATCCCGTCGCGCACGTGGGCTGGCAGGCCGGCCTGGTCTGTTGACGCCGCGTGGCGGACGAGCAACGGGCGACAAGCCTACCACCCGGCTGGCGCGCCACCCGTCCTTCCCCACGACGATTCGAATTCACCTGGCGGCCGGCCTGGCCCTGGCCAGCTCCTAACAGTCGGCGTCTCTGGAAGACGGATGAAGCAAGAATATCGAACACTTGGAGTAGGAAGCTGCTGAGGCTCCTTGATTTTTCAGCGGCGGCGCCCCACCAGCTTCGGCGACTACTATTGGTGTAAATGACCACGGGTAGCCTCATCAACCCACCATGGTATTTCAAGACATCGGGGCTAGCTGCGCCCCTCATACCTCCCGGACGAACGACTAGCTTCTTGGGCCGGCTGGTCTAGGAGGCCGGCTACTGGAAGACGGCAAGACATGAGAAGGCGGCCATGAGGAAGCCAACTCCTAGCAGTCAGCCCCTTGTCCCCTCGAAGTTTGCACCCACTTAACCACGATGAGACAGGGCGTGGCTACAGTGCGACCTGCCACCCCTGAATCCATGGTGGAACGTGGCCACAGTGCGGTGTACCAAGCGGACACCCCTCGCTCGACGCGACATTGTTGCCACGCGACCCATGACATCACCTACGTCCGAGGGAGCCACGCTCCCACTACGGGCGGTCGGTACGGCCCGCTGGCGCCGGGCACTACCAGTCCGTGAGCCATTAGAAGGTGGCGAACCCCAAGCAAGCGGCAACGAGGGCGGGCCGACACCTAGCAGGCGGCCCCCTTCCCCTCGGAGTTTGCACGCCATTAACCAGATGAGACGGGGTGTGGCTACAGTGAGCGCCCACCAGGCGGCAGGACTGTAGCCATGCTCCCCCGACAAAGCCTCTGTCATCAGGAGAGAGGCTACAGTATAAAGCAGTCAACATGGCCCGCAGGCGGCGGGCCCTACCTATCGACCGAGATCATGGTAGCCGGCGGGACCCACCACTATAAAAAAATACACTTCCGTGATGATACGTGTTTGTCACAGTAGGTCGCGTTTTCTGTCATGCATGTACATCCATGACGATTTTATGACAGAATCAAGATAGTCATACATGTGCTGTCGTAGAAGTGTTCCATGACATTACCAAAATTATCATCACGGAAGTGTCCACTTCCATGACGATAAATCGCGTGTCACAGAAGTGCTTTTGTCAAGGGTGACCGACACGTGGCATCCACCGTAACGGAACACCGTTAAGCTATCGGGTCCGGTTTTGGATCCGATAACCCGTTATCAGCCCCGACCAATGGGGATTTTCCACGTGTAAAATCATCATTGGCTGGAGGAAACACGTGTTGGCTCACTGTTGGGACAGATGTCATCCACTCATTGGACCCAAAGCGCCTACGATACGTCGACACGTGGCACGGCCCAATAGAGGCCCATTCCTATGAAAAGGCCGGACCGTTTGACTTGGTCTAAAGGTGGCGGGCCAGCCCACGGCAAACCTGTGAACGGCTTGTTCACATATAGCCCATTTATAGCCCGCTAACCCAGGGCCCGTTTACAGCCTATCCGAATTAGGCCCAGTAGCGTCATCTGGGCCGTCTAATATAATTCCAGCCCGTTTTAACTTCCGGGCCATGTATGGCCCATGACGTCTTTCGGCCCATATGAGGAACTTATTACTCTCGGCCCATTAAAGGCCCGTGGTAAAACTGGGCCGTAATGACCAGTGTATCACGTTGTACCCACTAACAGCATGTGGTTAAACTGGCCCGTAATGAACAGTGTATCACTTTATACCCATTAACGGCTCATTATTCTGTTGGGCCATTTCCAGCCCATGTTATATTTCAGCCTTCTCAGGGCCCATTTATTCTTGGGCTTATTTCCACATTCGTTTACTTACGGCCCGTTACTGTCATTTTCTGCTTGTGGGCCAAATTTAGCCTGTGGTTACAGTCGGCCCGTTCGTGGCCCGTTAATACTTGGGCCGTTTTCATAGCGTCATCAAAATACGGCCGATTAACAACGGCCCGTTATGGTCGGCCCATGAACGGACGATTTCAACTCTAGCCCATTTACGGCCATAATGTGGTCTGTTATTGGCCCATGTTTGGCCAACCGATCATACGGCCTGTAGAAGGCCCATTGATGATACGACCCATAGAATGCCCATTATGTCTACGACCCGTATAAGGCCCATTGTTTCTACGCCACGCAGAAGGCCCATTGTTTCTCTGGCCCTTAGAAGGCCCATTGTTTCTACGGCCCGTAGGAGGCCCATGTTAACTACAGCCGGTAGGCATCAAAGTTCGCCACCAGTGCAAATATAGGGAACACCCTACACTATACAAGAATGGCTTGCTGTTTTGTTCAGCCGGTGGCTGCACGTTAAGAACAAATTTTGTATCGCACCAAAACAAATTACAACTATAAAACAGAAGGAAAGTTGGCATAAAAAGTCAACAGTCTAGCAGATAAATGCACCACCAGAAGTTCAAAAGCTCAGTTCATTTGACATGAATGTTACGTTTTCATGCTATATTGTCCAATGGAGCACCATAACCTTCGCCTTTAGTTCTCCTAGGCTCCTGAACAACACAGCAAATGTCTGATAGTCTGGTTTCAAAACCATGCATATCTTGACAACATCGAACAATGTCTATCCTTGTTTCACAAAGGGTCTCCGTTAGGGAATGGACTTGTGTCTGGAGCGCAGATACAACATTGTTTTGAGCTTGCATATCTTGATCATGGGGCAGTTTGGATGAGATTGCCTTAACAACCAACCCAGTACTACGCAGGAACGTGCTCTTGGCACTGTTAGTGGACAGGTACTGACCCACTGCAGCAAGAGCTGACATTGCGGTTATAGTTGCCTCGCCACCTTCAGAAGGTGGCGGTTCCACCATTTTTTCCATAGATCGCTGAAAAGTTGAGGTTTTACATTAGTAGTACTAGAATAGAAGATATTAAGGAGGCAGCAAAACCAAACAAAATAGCTTTGGTCTATATACAGAACTTATTCTGGTGAACCCATGTAAAATAATAGTTGTATTTTATTGCAAAGTACATAATAAAACCAGGTTCCAAACATATGACCATGTACCATCACTAATGTATTGTCTATTTCTTCACATTGTATTGAGGGCTAAGGATAAAGAGACGAAGTTTATAATACGGTAAGCATAGTATGACATCATTCATATCACCAAACAACTTAGAACAGACAAACTGGCAATTGTAATGTTGTGTGGGCAAGTCCAACACGGAACTAGATTACACGTCAAGATCAAAGGAACATCACTCCTCTCTTTTAAACCTTGTAAGGTACAATGATGGGCTAAGACAATTGTGTATAAAATTGAAAAGAGTAATAGACATTGGGTGCAAACCATGCAGTTCAAGGCACAAGTCAGAGTAAGTAGTAGTTATAAGGCATGAGGATTAAGGACTTACAACAGCGGCTTTGACTGGTGTAGTCATGGCCTTCTTCTTGCTGGTGTGACAGTCCTTGAAGATTTCCACAACATTTGGTTCAGGTACTTTTTGGTCCTTGCGGGCTTTCCTCTGCATTTGGAACAAGTCAATATAGATCTGATAATATGGTATAGCGAAAAGAGTGAAATGGCAGCTAATTACCAGAGCCTCGCAGTGTGCAATATAGCTACAAGATCCTATCGTCTGTTGGAATTTCACTTTCGTACGGTTGGCCTTGTTCTTTGAAAAGTTCACCTACAAGAAGATAGATTTGTGTGTCACATGCGTAAATAGGACTTCAACATGTGATCTGATCACATATATATAATGTACCTGATACTTTGGATCGGACCAGTGTTTAACGAGGCCTCTCTAGTCTTCATCAGATATATTTTCCACTGGAGATGTTTGGGCAAGTTCACTGTTAGCCTTGCCTTCAAAGTGAGTTTTCCTCAAGTTATACCGACATTGTCACAGAGCAGACTTGAAAACATGGGTGCAAGCTTGTCTGGTTGCATCATCTTGGCTATCCAACTTGAACCTCATCTGTTGAAAATTATGAGAGTCTCATTATCAGCAACCTAGAAAGTATTGGACAGAGCAAGACGATATTACTAGTTTCCATACATAACCATACTTACAGATAAATGGTCGAGGAAGGTGTTGAACTGGGTTTCGTCTTTGTCATTCCTGTACTGAATCCATGTTGGGAGGATACATACATGACACCTAACAGCAACCGCTGCCTCTGATACTAACTTGGCTGACTCTGTAGCATCACGTGGCCTTTTTAAACCTGCCTCAAAATGGATCTCCATTCTTCCTCCTCTAGATTTAGTTAACCTATCGAGCATTATCCCTGATGTTTGTTTCCTCTTGCGCCTAGGTTGTAGTCCAACAACAAACATAGGAAGTGTTAGTGTACATCTAACTATGAGACTACATATAAAGAAGCATGCAACTGTAACTTGACTCCAGCAACTACCTTCTTGCTGTTGAAGATCACAAAGTTCATCTGATCTTGCCAACTCATCTTGTGTCAAGAGTGCTTCGGAAGTAGTGTCAGGTGGCCAGGGAGCTTGGGAACATGCTGCTAGCTGAGTTGACCAACGAGTAAATCGTGCAGCTAGTGGTACAGTGGAAGGTGTTGCAACAACTAGGGTTGTCTCTGCTAGTTTGGTGGCAGCTATTTGTTTCTGTTTGGCTTGTTCTGCAGCTCGTTTAGCACGGGATACCCTGTCGGTACAATTTTCCGCTGGACTTTGACCTTCTATTGCACCATGAGTACCAGCAGAATCTGCAGGATTCTTCCGCTTCCCTTTCCCTGTCGTTCTGTCTTGCTTCCTCTTTCTCTGTGCCATGTTAAGTCAAGACGACAAGAAAAACGAATAACAATTTAATTCTTCAAAACAAATTGATGCGTGATACAGATGAATTGAACTTTGATGTTAGACAACCACATGATAGGAGGATATAGTATGTAAGAAAAACAAGACGGCATGAGATAACCAGAACTATGATGTGTAAACTAAGCAGAAGACATTTCACTAAATTAGAAGCAATGCAATGGAAGGTAGACACCATATGAAAGATGCTACAAATATTGCTCTGCCAAGTTAATAGTGTCTCATCATAAATGCCGTTCAAACAAATGTGAAGCAGTACAAGAAATAAATCATATGCAAGATGCAAACAACATGACACTATCAAGTTAAAGGTCTCTCGTCATTAGTGCCATTGCATATTAATAACATTGCATATTCACAGCTTATGATGTGTAAACTAAGGAGAAGGCATTTCAACAAATTAGAAACAATGAAAGCTAGACACGATATGAAAGATGCAACGAATATCTCTCTACCAAGTTATATCTGTCTCGTCATAAGTGTCATTTCAACAAATTAGCAGTACAAGCTAGAAAAGAATGCGAGATGTAACCTATATCACACTCCAAAGTCAAACGTGTCTCATGATAAGTGATTGTTACAGGTTACACAACAGTAGTAATTTGATGTAAGAACATGGTGTGATAGACAAATATTGTATGTTCTAAAAACAGGAACACGTGTCTTATTCAAGTATAATGTGTAAAGTAAGCAGATGGAATTCAACAAAATTAGAAGCAATACAAGCTAGACATCACACATAACATGCAACCACATATAACAGTGCCAAGTTAGAGGGAGTACCAGTGATGGTGCACTAGGGGAGACGTGATCATCATAAACACAGCTATGTTGAGTGTCTATGCATGTGTTGTCTTGGAAATCATCTTGGGGGGATGGAAGGGTAGAAACTATAGAGGCCCTCCGTTGGAAGGAGCACCTTTATCCGCTGCCTTGCTAACTTCCTTCCACTTTATTGATTTTGAATTGTGAAGTAAAACCGACAAGAAAAAGCAATAAAATTCTGTCTTCAGAAATCATTCATGCATGATACAGACAATCACTACTTTGATGTAAGGCAAACACATGATACCAGGATGGAATATGTACGAAAAACAGGACGACATGGCATGTTCACAAGTGTTTGTGTAAACTAAGCAGAAACCATTCCAACAAATAAGAAGCAATGCAAGCTAGACACCACATGAAAGATGCAACCAATATGACTCTGCCAAGTTAAAAGTGTCCCATCATAAATAGCATTTCAACAAATTAGAAGTAGCACATGCTCTAAATCATATCAAAGATGCAACTAATATCACACTGCATATACTGAAGGTGTCTCGTCATATCGATTTATGCGGGATACAAAAAACAATAGTTTTATGTGAGGACATGCTTAATAGACAGATGTACTATGTACTAAAAATAGGAAGGCATGTCACATTAACAGGTATAATGTATAAACTAAGAAGAATAGCGCATGCAATTTAACCAGATTAGAAGAATTACAATCTAGACACCATATGCAACATGCAACCACATATCACGCTGCCAAGTTAGAGCAAGCACATGTGATGCTAGTGTAGGGGAAATGCGGTAATCTACTATAGAGCTACGTTCACTATCTTCATCTAGCCTTGCTATTTCTTGAGAATCATGTGGGGAGGCTGACGCTGCATTCTTTAAATGAGGATTTTTTATCACAGTAGTCCACTGGCCTGAGTGCCTCATCATAAGTGATTGATGAGGGATACACAAGAAAATTAGTTTGATGTAAGAACATGGTTAATAGACAGATGTACTAGTATGTACCAAAAACAGGAAGGCGTGTCATATTCAAAGGTATAGTGTGTAAGCTAAGCAGATGCAATTTAACCAAATTGAAAGCAATACAAGCTAGACATCTAGCTGGAGTGGTGAACATGATCATCTAGGACCTGAGAGCCTGGTGGGAGGCGGGCTACTTCGCCACCATCGTGGCTTTTTAGTTGGTTTCTAGGTGATGCATGTCTGTGCTGGGCTTGTCACTAGCTCGGCCAGTGCCATGACTAGCTATTTGTCTTCTGGTGCTCCCGGGATGGTGGTTCATGTAAAACTATCTTTCCTTATCTTAATAAAGACCGACTTCGGCCTTTCCAATACAAGCTAGAAACCATATGCAACATGCAACCACATATGACACCGCGAAGTTAAAGGAAGCACCTGGGATGGTGGTTCATGGAGAGCGAGGTCATCAACTCCAGAGTTACGTTTACCATCTCCATCTGCTGACATTGCACCCTTTATAAGGCTCAAATGTGTCTGTCCTAGCCGCGTACCATGCTGGAGCGACTTTTCTCTTTTCTTTTCTGATTCTATCAAGGCAGCAGAGTCTGAAATACCCTTGCATAAAAACACAATAGTGAGAGTACGGGTGAAGTGTGTGCAGAACTAGTGCACTATAAAAGTAGCAGATAGCAGGTGGCTGAAAAATAAATGACAAGAGACATGTGATAGCTCTACAATATTGCATGGCAAACAAAATTAGATTCTACTCCGTATGATTTTGTAATATATGAGGACTGGGATGGCTGGGAAATGCAGGTACTCCTCCAGCACACCACCACATGTGGTCCTATCAAGATAACAGTCGACTGAAAATAAATAGGTCGGTCGATTTTTTTGAACCGTGCGATCTATAAGGAACGGGCAGATGGCCTTCGTCTACCTCCTGCCAGTCACTTTTGACGATCTTTCTCGAACCGCCAGCGACCACCGGCCCAGACCCCTGCCTTCGCCGCCCCGCCCTCCCCTCGACCTCACACCACCGTCGGGCTTGGCAGCGCCCCCAGGCCATCCCTTTAATCTCGGTCGACGTCCAGATCGGGCGCCAGCAGCTCTAGGCCCCACACGCCCCTAATATAAACACCGAGGCGCTGCTTCCTTGATGTAATAGGCGGACTAGCGCCTGTTACGCCGGGGAATGCTTCCGTTAATTGGGAATCAACTGACCAAGAATTGAAATCCAGGGGGCGACAGACCTCTAGCTAAGGTGAAATAGTATATGAGGAGAAACTTTGTGCATCGCGAGTAACTAGGAACATCTAGTATCAATAATAAGCGGTCAACTAGTGTATTCTGTGGGATGAATACCGTGCAAGCAGACACGTAAGATTTGCACGACTAGGGGAAGGGAGTACCATTTTCGGTTGTCGGTGTGGTCGCCTCCACATGTTGCGTCGATCTTCTTATTTTTGCCGGGGAAACCAATGTTCTGGAGGAGGGTGCAGGCTTGGATGAACCCATGGCCAAATTGTTGACTATGTTGCCGTGGCTGTATGTCGGCAGAGGGGAAGCAGATCCTGTTGGGGAACGTAGTAATTTCAAAAAATTTCCTACGCACACGCAAGATCATGGTGATGCATAGCAACGAGAGGGGAGAGTGTTGTCTACGTACCCTCGTAGACCGAAGCGGAAGCGTTGACGCAACGTAGAGGAAGTAGTCGTACGTTCTCCTCGATCCGACCGATCCAAGCACCGTTACTCCGGCACCTCCGAGTTCTTGGCACACGTTCAGCTCGATGACGCACCCCTAGCTCCGATCCAGCAAAGCTTCGGGGAGGAGTTCCGTTAGCACGACGGCGTGGTGACAATCTTGATGTTCTACCGGCGTAGGGCTTCGCCTAAGCACTGCAACGATATATTCGAGGTGGAATATGGTGGAGGGGGGCACCGCACACGGCTAAGGAACGATCACGAAGATCAACTTGTGTGTCTATGGGGTGCCCCCTGCCCCTGTATATAAAGGATGGAGGAGGAGGAGGCCGGCCAAGGCAAAGGTGCGGCCAGGATATGGATTCCTACTAGGACTCCAAGTCCTAGTAGGAGTCCACCAAAAGGGCAGGAAGGGAGAAGGAATAGGAGGAGAAGGAGAGGTGGCCGGCCCCCTTTTCCCTAGTCCAATTCGGACTAGAGGGGACGGGGGGCGCAGCAGCCTTTTTCCTCTTCCCACTAAAGCCCATCAAGGCCCATTACTTCTCCCGTAATCCCGTAACTCCCCGGTACCTCCGAAAATACCCGAACCACTCAGAACCCTTCCGATGTCCGAATATAGTCGTCCAATATATCGATCTTTACGTCTCGACCATTTCGAGACTCCTCGTCATGTCCCCGATCTCATCCGGGACTCCGAACTCCTTCGGTACATCAAAACTCATAAACTCATAATATAACTGTCATTGAAACCTTAAGCGTGCGGACCCTACGGTTCGAGAACAATGTAGACATGACCGAGACACGTCTCCGGTCAATAACCAATAGCGGGACCTGGATGCCCATATTGGCTCCTACATATTCTACGAAGATCTTTATCGGTCAGACCGCATAACAACATACGTTGTTCCCTTTGTCCATCGGTATGTTACTTGCCCGAGATTCGATCGTCGGTATCCAATACCTAGTTCAATCTCGTTACTGGCAAGTCTCTTTACTCGTTCCGTAATACATCATCCCGCAACTAACTCATTAGTTGCAATGCTTGCAAGGCTTTAAGTGATGTGCATTACCGAGAGGGCCCAGAGATACCTCTCCGAAAATCGGAGTGACAAATCCTAATCTCGAAATACGCCAACCCAACATCTACCTTTGGTGACACCTGTAGTACTCCTTTATAATAACCCAGTTATGTTGTGACGTTTGGTAGCACCCAAAGTGTTCCTCCGGCAAACGGGAGTTGCATAATCTCTTAGTCATAGGAACATGTATAAGTCATGGATAAAAGCAATAGCAACATACTAAACGATCGGGTGCTAAGCTAATGGAATGGGTCATGTCAATCAGATCATTCAACTAATGATGTGACCTCGTTAATCAAATAACAACTCTTTGTTCATGGTTAGGAAACATAACCATCTTTGATTAACGAGCTAGTCTAGTAGAGGCATACTAGTGACACTATGTTTGTCTATGTATTCACACATGTATTATGTTTCCGGTTAATACAATTCTAGCATGAATAATAAACATTTATCATGATATGTAAGGAAATAAATAATAACTTTATTATTGCCTCTAGGGCATATTTCCTTCAGATCCGAGGCGGCGAAGGACGGCGTAGCAGGAACATCTCCGGTGCGGTGGAGGGTGGCGAAGTTGGAGCAGCAGCGGTGAGGCGTAGGACGGAGTGGTTGAACTGGCTCGGGTACGGACGGCTCGGCCTCGGCTTCAACTACTAGCCATGGAGGGCTTTGCGGTTGAGGTTGCGGTGGACGACGACGTCGGTGTATCGGCTATGGTGTGATGGAGGAGGGCGGCGGTTGATGGGTGGAATGGGGAGGCGGACGGAGGATGCCGGGGTTTCGCGGCTGGTGGAGAGGTAGTTTTTGCGCCCATGGAGTATGAAATGGGGAATCGGACGGGTGGGCGGGGGGGGGGGAGGGGGAGAACCATGTTTCGGTCTAGGACGTGCTTGTTTTTGGCTTTTTTGAACAGAAGATGGGACACGCTTGTTTGAAATTTGGGGAAAGTACAAACTTTGCCCCCCTCTTAAATTTTGGACCTAATGCGGGTCGGGGGTAGGGTGGTAATCCCAGGTGTCCCAAATAGTGGGCGGGAGCGATTTTGGCCGCACGCATGTGTGCTTAGGCGGCCATTGTGTATGAATGTTTTTCGGAGCCGGTTGCGTGGTGTCTAGATGAAGCTACAAACCTACCCCGGTTTAGACCTTTGGACGTCGGGCCGGTAGGTTTCACGGGTCAGAGTTATTAGAAAAGTAATTTCCTTGTACTACCAAACATTGGTCTCACGCGGTTTTGGGCGCGTAGAAGCTCTTTTGGCGCTTCATTCGAAATTTTGAAACACAAGCATTCACGTTTAGAGTGCTCTTGAACTTTGAGGATTGACCTAAATAGACAATGTTAAATTTGATCTTATATGTTTGAAAACCTCATTAAATTATCCGCTTCTTTTTGAAATTTTCACACTTGAAAATCCTATAACTACGATTATTTTGGAATGGAGGAGCTAAATTTGAATCTATTTTGTACACGACTACATATGCTATTATGTTCAAAATCAGAGCAAAGATTGGTGCCCCCATAATTTAGGTATGATTTACAAATGCCATGATATCAAATTCAAATAATTGAATGGCCTTCATATTGAATTCGATTTTTTTAAACCACCTTAAGTTGAATTCAAATGTATGCTAGTTCATAGGTAGCTATTTATAATGTTCATTGTGTAACTTTCGTATGTATAATGTGCTTTACACACACAACATGAACTATACTCACGTTTATATTCGATTGCTAAAGCGATGCATTGTCTGGAGTTCAAAATACTAACTATGTGGATCAATTGTGTCGAATAATAACATAGACATGCTCAAATTTGATAGAATCTAGATGTCTGATGGACCAATGACCGTTCCTTACGTGAATTGCAAATATCATGATCCCATCCTAATATTTGGATACAATTTATATCTTTAATCAATGTGTATAGCAGTCTTTTACGTATAGTTTCACTCTCCATCGGTGGTCTGTCACACATTCTCACACTCTCTCTCTCCCGAGGTGTCTTTCTGGCACACATGCTCTAGATATAACCCTCCCTCCCTCTCGTATCCATTTACGACTGTTTTCACTAACCTTTATCACAAGCACTCTTCCTCTCGCAAGCATACACACGCACAATCCCCATCGACCCTTTCTATATACATAGACCTGCATACGTGTCTCATGTACGCACATTATCTTTAGGCCTGTCTCTCACGCATTGTCTCACACCTCTCTTCCTAATCGACGAGTATGATTCTAGCAGAGCATTCTACAGGATGCCCCTTAAAGATAGGTTGGATGAATAATAATATCAAAGATAAAGGGGTTACCTTAGTCCGAGAACCTAGGGTTACAAATGCTAGCCGGCTTTGTCAGTGGACATAGAGTCCTTCACAATTATGCTATCTTTGTCTTGTATGACTAGTCATCCATGGGTCTCCCAAAATGCGTCACGGGCCGACCAATGTGGCGCGGGACGAAACCAAACGAAGGGCCTCACCTCGACCCACCGGACCTCACGTGGTGACACACCCTCTGTCCCGACGTCTCATTATACACCCACACATACCAACACAGTCACCACACACAAAAAATATATTCTCCTGGTGCCTATATCCACTCCCCCCTTGCATATACACACTCAAGGGAATCTCTCGCCATCACGTCATATTCGTCTATGTCTCTCTGGACCACTCTCATTTCTCGTGCTATCTCTCCCACGCCCCCCGGCCCCTCTATCCATGCCTCTCTCGAATACGTAATACACACACATACCTCTGTAGGCCCTGCCAAATGCATCAACTACAAATTCACACATGTTACATCACGTACCTCATTGATCTAAAAAGCCCTCTCTTCACGTTTATTTCGCATACAACATTCCTTTTCAATAAAGTGTGGCCAAAAAAATATTTTAGAATTTCTACATATATAGAACATTATGAAGTTATATGGAGGAGTATGAACGCTTGCATTGCATGGTGCCCACAATGATATTTATTCCGCACTATGAATTTGTATATTTTTATACTATATATAAAGTTAGTCATAATAAAGAGAAAAAAAGAGCATCTCTCTCCATCGCATACCCCCCTCTACGCCCCTTTCACGTGTGCACACAAACTATCTCCAGGTCCTCTAAAAGTAAGCCCCCAATACATTCACGCATGTTTCATCTTTCTCTCGCGATATATACAGTGACGATCATTGTATTTGAAGCGAAAGAACGAAGTGTACATTGGACATCAGAATCCACTCATTACGGTCACCATTTATGTTTTGTGGTTATTATACAGTCACGGGCTCACCTTGCAACTCTGTATTTGCTCAAGACACGACTAGTTGACCAGTTAAACGCTCCACGTGGCACCTCTAGTGTTGCATCACATTATCTAACTACCATCGGGCCCACCTGTCGGCTTGTATCTACTCTACATCTACACTCTTATAAAGTACTAGCAAGATGCCCATGCATTGCACGGAACATCAAGATGCATTTGTATGAGTAGTTTATCTTGTGGGAGAAAAGGATGAAGAAGGGAAGGCCTTATTTACAAGTGTGTAGAGGGGTGTGGGTATCTTTTTGCAAAATTGCCATAGTTTCCTTCCTATCCGTCAGATATAGATCGAACGGCCTATATTGCAGGATGGCAGGCACACGATCATCACCGACTATGCTTTTTATAAGAGTAGGAATAAAATACACTCTTATAAAAAACAGAGTTCGTGATGAGGGTGGCCTTGTATTGGTATGCTGAGCCGTCTGTTTTAACACACAGGAGCTGGTGTGGTGATTATACAGACACGCACGCATGCACAGGAACTACATGCATGCAACACTCACACGAACACATGCACCCACGCACGCACGCAACACTCACACGTACACATGCAGCCACGCATGCACACAACACTCTCACACACACACACACACACACACATGCATGCACACACCAGTACACCACACGACCAACACACACTCTCACGCTCAAGTGCTCAACCTACACGTGCATGCGCACACATCAGGCCCTAAAAGACACATACACAACCAGGTGATTCCCGCGCACGGGGTAGAGTCTTGTTGCACCTGCGCAATTTTGTGTTTATCTGACCTTTTCCCTATGCAAACTGACAGGTGGGACCCACAAGGAGCGTGGTCAATTTAACTAGTCAACATGGTGCCACGTAGACTATTTGGCCGGTCAACAGAGTGCAATCCGATGCTGAACCGTGAGCAATTGACCGTATAATCACCGCAAAACGTATATAGTGATCGTAATCAGCTTATTCTAAAGTTCGGTGAACGTATTACACTTTTCTCTCTGTAGGCCCTCCAAAACTACATTTCTACACGTTCTCGCATGTTACATCTAACAACTATGCAATACAGCACTACTACTACACTCTAACACAATAAATCATATGTGTTTTTAGTTTTACTAGATATCATATTGTTACTTAATTATTCAGTTTGCATACATTAAAATTGCCTTTGAAATGTATGGCCAGTAGCATATACCACGCGGGAAAAATCCCGTCCTTTCCTGTTTAATCGGGTTTGTATCAATGGATCGTGCGAAACAGCAAAACTATAGTACTATATACAGTACAAGTGACAGTTCACTAGGCCATCGTGTCGTGTACTCCTCCATCGTAAGAGTGGAGCGCTCGCTTTCATAAATATTCTAGTCCCTTTCGCCGACATGTGGGACATCAAGCTACCGGGTCCATGTGCCATACCGGAATACAGCGCAGACTAGCCGGGTTGAAGCACCCAGTCATGGCGCCAGCGTAGTAATGAGCACTGAGGCATCAAATCACAAAGCTACACCTTTCCTGCAGTTAAGTTGGAGGGACGAAGTAATAATGCTAAAAAACTAAGTTGGAGGGACGAAGCAACCATCATTTCACTCGTTGCTGAATCCGCTTCTCCCTCATCTTCTCCAAGTTAACCACGTGTTGCTTCTGCTGTTGTTCTGCCTCATGTGGGAAGCGGATCGACTTGGTAAAGCACTGACACGTCGGACCGCATGTTAGCAAACCGCTAGGACAACGTCCTCTAAAAATAAGAAACCTCCCCCGCCATCCGCGCGGCAAAATCACCTCCTTTTTACTAATCTTGATTCTACAATTTTTTAGATCAATATAATTGAGATTTGTATAGATAGCACACAGGAGCAAAACCAAGTGGTACGGTTAAGGGCATCCACAATGTGTAGCCAAATGTGAAAATAGCTTTTGGCATCGTGGGAACCATTGTGGACGGTGTTGCCAAAGCCAAAAGGATGGAACCTAAGCTCGCTGATTGATTGACTGAAGAAATAGAAAAATGCAACGTCTCTCCTCTTTCTCCCATGCTTGGACGCATGTACAGTATAGAGGACAGAGTCTACTCCCCTGTCCCTTCTATCACAAATCACAAACCAGTGAGGCGTCAAATCACAAAGCATGGACGAAGCAACCATCATTTCACTCTTCGCCGACTCCGCTTCTCCTTCATCTTCTTCGAGAAACCATCTCACCACACTAAGCTGGACGGACGACGCTATTGTGCACGAGTAGTACTAGTACATTTATGCGTCCTTTGGTTCAACGGACTTCCTGGATGCAAATAAGGCGGTTGTCTCGGCTTGCAGGCGGAACTTGCGAACGACTTACCATGGTCTCCCTCAATGCTGTTCTCCGTCGAACGCACTTCGCCAAACCACTATATTCGAGATATCATCGATGACATTGCAATGCGGAAGGAAGTCAAATATAGTTACTACCTCCATTTTTTGTACACAAGGCCATTATATCAAAATTACAATTTGCAAAAGGCCACTAACACTAATCGAGGCAAAATTGATGGGGTTTGCCTTGTACTAGCAACCAAGGACATTAATATCCCCTACATGCATGCGGAAGTGAGAAGGTTGGTTTGCATGGCGCTGCATTAATCAAGCGATGAGGAGTGAGATGGTTAGCTCTTTGGGCTTTGGAGAAAAAAAATATGCATTAATTGACACGTGAAATGAGGATTTGTATCAATTAATCCCGCGAAGGAAAACCCTGCCTTTCTTTTTAACACTAGTACTCCTAGTACGTAGTACTACGTACTTGTCCTGTTTGGGTCTAGGCCTTGCATTGGCATACTTCGCCACAAATTTTTGCCAAGCTTGCCTAAAGTTTTCAAAATGAAAAGGAGGTACACTTGCGCACAGCTGCCGTGGTCGCACCGCATCCTCACACGGTCGCTCCTGCACGACGCGGTCGCATCGCACCCTCACACAGTCACTCCTGCATGCCACAAACCCAACCAAGGGAATGCACCCTCACTGACACGTGATGTCGCATGTGAACAAACCAAACTCAACCATCCTACCGCTGACACATAATGTTTGTTCATAGAGTATGTTTATCCAACCGCATGTTGGGGAGTATCCGTACGGCCCGTGCTGTGGTTTGTTGGGGAAGAAGAAGAGGTGAGGAAGAAGGGTTAGGAGACGTAGGATATTCATCCAACCACCTGAAATGGTAGACTGGCCCAAGTCAGGCGACTTGCATAACAATATATGTTTTTACACAACAAAAGATCCATAAAAACAACAACATAACGAAAAACTACCATTGCTCGCGAAACGAGACGGCCTCGTCGTCTTTGGCTGCCGGTGTGAACCAGCCGTAGCTACCGACGTGTGTCTCCACACCGTGGTTGTCCTTGGCCTCTAGCTACTCGTTCACGCGGAGCGTGCGAGCGATCTACACGGAAGAGAGCACCGCCCGGTTCAAGTCGAGGACGTCCGATTCCGCCTGCAGGAGGGCCTCGATGGCAGCGGCATCCGCGCACTCCGCGTCGAGTCGAGCCTCCGCCGCCCGGTTCAAGTCAAGGACGTCTGGTTCCGCCTGCAGGAGGGCCTCGATGAGAGCGGCATCCGCGCGCTCCGCGTGGAGTTGAGCCTCTACCGCCCGGTTCAAGTCCAAGATGTCCGGTTCCGCCTGCAGGAGGGCCATGATGGCAGCGGCATCCGCGCGCTCTGCCTCAAGTTAAGCCTCCGCCGCCCGGTTCACATCCACGACATCCGGTTGCGCCTACAGGAGAGCCTCGATGGCAGCTGCATGCGCGCGCTCCACGTCGAGTTGAGCCTCTGCCTCCCGGTCCTTATCGCCAGGTTGAACCGCTGGTCCGCCTGCACCATGGGGGACTCAGACGCTGGCACGACGTCGACGTCCATTGTCTCATACCCATCGGGGGCCTTCTGCGCCGCGACCTCCGCCATGAACATTGGATTGGCTTCCTCCTCCTCGTAGCTTGGCTCCAGAGAACTTGGGTATTGGCCTGCCACAAAGGGAGCTTGGGAACGGAGGTCTGTGGCGCCGACCACCGCCGCGATTTCTGCGCGGTGCTCCGACGTCAGCATCTTGTAGTATGTGATCTTGCGGTGCACCATGGATTTCCAGCGAACTAGGGGACGCTTGATGCGGGCTAGGGGATCGAAAGGTGGGGGAAGGGGCTGGAGATTAGGTGTGGTTTTAGGGCAGTGGCTGGCGTAGGCCGAGCAGCGAAGGTTCTGGTGTGAATAGTGGTTCCGCTGACGACCGGTCAATCGGTTTTGACTGTACATCGCTCTTGTTGTGCTCGCGTTGCATCCCGGCACGCTGAACCCTCCACGTCGCTCATCGAATGGAAAACGCTTCGTCTTGCGTTTTCGCTCGCTTGTGGGACCGTAGTTGAGAGCAAACCGACGTCCCTCCCGCTCCCCCGCCCGCTTCATTTTATGCGGAGTACATAAAAACAGAGGGAGTATACTACGGATGAGGATCCCCTGACGTGGCCGAACCCATTGAGTAACTGAGATGCGGGGCCTAGCAAGCATGGGGTCCACCAGTAAGTGACCGAAAGGGAGGGTAAGGCAGGAATACCTACGTTAGAGGATCCACTTCCACTACTACTCCCTCCTTCCACTTACTATACAGGGCCCAATGCATTTTTCGAGGCTAACTTTGACCAAATGTTAGAGTAATAATATATGACATGCAACTTACACAAAGCATACGGTCAAATTCGTATGTGAAAGGAGCTTCCAATGATATAATTTTCACATTATACATCTCATGTACTATTAATCTTGTCAATAGTCAAATGCGGTTTTCAAAAACGCATTAGAGCATGGTTAATAATATAGCCAGTCGATGGCTATAAGGAACTGCCATGTCATCTATAGCCATCATCTATTATATGCACTCATACAGTAGTGTGGGCTATAAGGTTGGCTCTTTCCCACAAAAAAAATTATAAGGTTGGCTATTGTATTAGTACTTTTTTCCATCTCCTCTCCATCTCTTTCTTCATATTTATTGTATTTAACTAGGAATGCAAATATAGCTAGGCTCTTGCATGAGAGCTCACTCCCCTTACTTTTTCACATCTCTCTCCTCCACATAGGCCCTATATAAATGGAAGGAGGGAGTACAACTATGAGCACTGCATACTCTAGTACAGATGTTGTCAGTACTCCACTAGTACTATTGGACAGGGAGCTTAAAAAAGTTACTATTGGACTGGCTATACGTGGCAAAATCCTAGTAGGAAGAGAATGCGCGAGAACAAGCACATTCATGTGGTTGATAATAAATTGGGAACCATCTCGAGTACAAATCTAGGAGTACGTACGAATTTAACAATATTGATTGGGCGTTGTTGAATGTTGATACTTTTTTATCAAAGTAGAGATACTTTGACTACACATAAAACTTATATGTAAACTAGAAAGGATAGGAGGGAGTATATTGTACGTTCAAAAACGAAACGAACATTGAATACCCTTTATATATGATTTGCGGATGCTATGATCACCGGTTCAAAATTTTGAATCCGCCTTAGGTATCACACATGCCCCCACTCGTTCTCTCTCGATTTCATCTCGGGGTCCGGAGATTGATTGAAAGAGGACTACACTACTAGGGAAAACGTTATACACAGAACTTTAGCAGTAGCGCTTGTTAAAAAAGCACACTATTGCTAGACAGCAGTAGCGCATGCAAAATAAGCGCGCCGCAGATGGACATATATCGGTAGCACGTATCACCGAAAACTCGCTACTACTAAAGTTCCAATCACTTAGCCGATGGGCTACACATAGTAGTAGCGATCTTCGAAAAACCGCGCTACCACTAATATACTTATAGCAGCGCGTTTATGCGTAAAGCGCTACTGCTAACAAAAATAATATAAAATGAAAAACAAATAGAAAAGTAAATGAAAATGGAAGAAATAGAAAAAGGATAAAGGAAAAATATATAATTTAAAGAAAAATAAATGAAAAAGGGAAAAAAAGATGCGCGTTTGCTAAAACGCGCTATAGCTAACTTAGCTATAGCGCTTTTTCCCTAACGCGCTAATGTTATTTTTGACTTAACGCAAAAACGGTTTTCCCCCGGCCACCACTTCTCCCCCAAATCCTTCGCCCCGCCACTTCGCCACCGTATCCCCCATTTCGCTGTCGCCCCCACTTTGCCGTCGTCTCCTGCCGGCGTCGACGCCGCGCTCATCCTCACCGCCACCGCCGCCTCTCGGGCCGCCCTTGACCTCACCGTCGCCGCCCTCGACCTCACCACCGCCTTTCTCGACCTCACCGCCCCCGAGCCCACCTAGGACCAGCACCTCCCCGCCACCGTCTCTCCCCTCTCTGTAAGCCCCCCCGGCCACCCCTCCCCCACCCCCTCTCTCTGCTTTTTCTTCGTCTGCCATGTTAATTAGCAGTAGTAGTAGATGTCAATTAGTACTAGGGTTCATACACAATGATTTTTAGTAGTAGTAGTAGATGTTAATTAGTAGTAGTGATGGTACTAGTTAACTAGGGCAGTATGGTTAATAGTAGATGTTGTTTAGTTGGGTTAATAATAGATGTTAAGTAGTAGATAATGTAGATGTTAATTAGTTCAGTAGGGTTTAGTTTTTGAATTGAGTTTGTTTAACTAGATGTTAATTATGGCAGTAGGGTTTAGTTTAGAGTAAAGTTTAGTTCAGTAGTTAACTAAATATAATCTATATTTGGTTTTTGAATTGAGTTTGTGAGAGCATGAGATTTGTGTAGATTTTCTTGAAGTGTCAAACGCTAGGACATGCAAATTTGAAGTGGTCAGGATATATGCAAATTCCTCAATTGTGTTTGCCCATGTTTTGATTGTGCCCAAGTGGCCTTTTGTTGTTTCCAGGGAATGAAGCCGAGTGGCCTATGTTTTGCCGGAATGTTGATTCATTTCTGTTCCGGCAAATTTTAGGTTCTCGATTTGTCCACTTTTTAGCAAAGGTCATGCCGAAATTTTCCGTAAATTTCGGCATGACTTGTGATACAAACTAGGACATATCGAGTGCCTGGGATTTGCCGCACCGGGAAGGAGCCAACGTTCCTGCAAAACATAGGCCTTTTTTATGTCATTATTCATTTTATTATGTCTAGAATTAATTGACTAGATTTAATCATAGGAAACATGGCTAGCAATGATGAAGGACAGGGTTCTGGTTATTGCGACGACGTCTACCTGGCGGCAGACCAATTTTTGAGCCTTGCCGATGATCAACCGATGTTGTTGCTGGGCCCACTGGTCGCATCGGGGACTGAGACCGACACGCAGACCGGTGCTGAGACTGAGACCGGTGCTGAGACTGAGACTGGCGCTGAGACTGAGACCGGCATCGAGACTAGCGCTAAGAATGAGGCCGGCGCTGCCTCGAGGAGCGGAGCCGGTGTAGAACCAAAAGGAAAGAGGCAACGACTTCCTAACAAACTCAGGACTACTAGACTAGTGGTCACGGAGGTGGACGACGGCAACTTTGAGCCAACCACGCCCGGGGAAGCGCGCACGTGCTACGACAATCAAATAGGCTGCATCGTACGGACAACCGCCACCATCAACGATGAGAAACTACAGAAGATAGATAATATGAGGCCCTCCTCCTAAAGAAGCTGCACCAGATATTCTTGTTCCCGGGCCGGAATGAAAAGGTTTATAAAGATCCAGATAAGGACCCGGCAATGAAGAAGATAAACAAACACGCCATGTCCAAGTTTAGCGATGCGTTGGCCGCCTAGAAAGCAAGGGTGAAAGCAAAGGTCGACAAAAAGGAACCCTACTCCGAGATTGTAAAGGATAATCCGACAATCACGGCAGAGCACTTTGAAATATTCAAGGCGGCTTGCAAGGCCGAAGATGCCAAAAAAGTCGAAGTACATGAAGGGGCTTCAACAGAGGAACAATGGATCCCACCACCTCGAAAGCCGTGGTTACGGCGGGAAGAGGTCCATATAGGCCAAGGAGGACGCGGAAAACGTGAGTTTGGGCATCCCAGACCCCTTGGCGGAGTTCACCGTCCCGCGGGAGCGTGAAGTCATCAGGGCCCGGCACCGTTGGGACCCAGTGAAGAAGGTTTTCGAGACGAACGCGCTCACGGCGGAGTTCATGAGACTGTTGATAATTTTAGTTTCTGATCAATTCGACTACACGTTAGTAATGCATATTTGTAAACGATCCTTGTGCCTTTTGCAAAGAGAGCAGCACAGGATTGTGGCCGAAAGTGACTCACCGTCTGAGGTGTTGGCGAGGCCCAAGTGGGACACTCCATTCAACCGGGCGTTTAACATATTGAAACGACTCCCGGTGGAGACTCGCTCGTCGTATGGACGCGTGCACGGTGTCGGAGACGGCACCACGTGGAAGAAGTACTACCATGAGACCACGGAGGAGAGAAAGGAAAGACGGAGGTTAACAAAAGAACACATCGACAAGAAGGTTGAGATTGCGGTTGAGAAGAAATCATCTCAGACAGTCGCAACAGCGGTAGCTGCCGCAAAACAGACGGCTATAGATATATCTACTTCCTTGGTTCCGGTCATTTTCAATTGGACCAGGCAAAATCCAGAAAGAAATGCAGTGGACTTTGCCCTTGCTGACTTCTTGGGGAGCAGCTCGACTAGCGTTGCACCAGCACCTGCAGCTGCACCTGCTCCCGCACCTGCTCCGGCACCGGACGTGCTCGGCGGTGCTTCGTCTTTGGCTGAGCTCGACGCCCTCATGGTATCTGTCATACCGTCCCCCTTTAATAAATGTATAATCTCCTGTTTTCGTTGCCTTTCGGATGTCTCACGTCGCAGACTTTCTTTGCAGGCCAACGGAACCCCGTGCACCATATTGTACACCATCGGCGACCAGAAGGTGGACATGGGGAAGGCGACAATAATGAAGCCGAAGGAACCATTCTTCCACAGCCGGCCGATCCCCCCGAACGTCTTCAAGGTTTCCGTGGCCGGTGTCAAACCGGGCCACGAGAATTTGCCTCCTCTGGTACTAGTGGGGGATGACGACGAGACCCCGCAGCGGCTTGGTGATTGTTGCAATGGGTAGGTCCTGTTGTGGCCAAAGAGTCTGCTTCGTCTGGATGCGGCCGGGAGCACACCCACGAGCACGTAGCCTCAGCAAGGTATGAACATCAACACCTCACCTGCCCAATTAGCGTTGGGTGTCGGGTTGGGTGATAGCGGACGGGGTAAGGAAGAGGCTCCATTAGTTGCTGATGACGTCGCCATGGATGAGGATGAGGATGACGATGGCACTCAATAGTATGTCTATACTGGCGCCTACTCAGGGTTTGAGCGTCATGAGTCGGTGCCTGAACTGCCGCCATTGGAGGCTCAACGTATTATAGACGACCTTCCGGCAAAGAAGCCTAGGAAGAGATCGAGGAAAGGCAAGAAAGCCGATTATATGATCCAGCCGCCTCAGTAGCCTCGATCAACCAATCCTACCTGCAGCAGCGCTAGGGGCCAGATTCGGCGATCTAAGGAGACTTCATGACGATATGCTGCGGATAGAGAAAGGCCTCATCGCCTCGAAAGATCCAGGATACCCACTCTACGTGGTTAACGTTCCGCGGCAATTGTCGTACGTCGACTTCTTCCCCGTGGATAAGTTTTTCCTTCGATTCGATTACGTATTCGACATGTTTCACGTGAAGAAGCTGGATTTTATGTTTGTCTGCCTTTATGCCTTGCACATGAACTACATCATCAGGGTTGAGCAGATACCTCATATCTGTGTTGCTGACCTGTACTTCATGCACGAGGGCTTCTTGGGAGTCTGCGCAAAGCACCGTGAATACGTGAGGTAATACATCGTCAATTTCATGCTCGCCAATAAGGACAAGGAGGCGATTCTCGTGCCTTATCATCCCCTGTAAGTCATCCGTGCGGATATCCTTCCTTTGATTTCAATCATTCATTTGCATGCTGGAGGCTAATTAATTTGAGGTGTACTTATTTTGCGCAGCGGCGGGCGCGCCGTCCTCATCATCCTCTACCCCCGATACACCCACGCTCTTTACTTGGACTCGTCGAAGAACATTAACAAAAAGGATTACACCCACATCAAGGATGTTCTCGACAGTGCTATGTTTTACTACGAAGCACGGGGTGGAGAGGTCCAGGACAAGAAGAGAAGGGGCGGCAGGCTCGCCTTCGTCCATGAGACCGACTTCTGCTACATCAAGCAACTAAGTGATTCTCTTAATGATGGATTCTATGTCCTACACCACATGCTGGAGTACAGACGGGATCACCAGAACCTTCGCATGTCACCTACATCCGGCGATGCCCATATACTGCAATGGGCAAAGAACATAGGAGATATCGAGGATCATCGACTTTGAGCTGAGTTCTATCACATCCAGCGTGAACTTGCCCAAATCATCATGAAAGAGGTCATCGGAAAAACAGGGATGTTCTACGAAGAAGGACAAATGTCGCGGGAAGACGTCCGAACATGGATAGCCTCTCAGCGTCTCGACCTGAAACTTTTCACTAGGCTCGGGGACTATCTCCCTGACTTGGATGGATGGCACGACATGTTGGAGTGATTGTCGATATATGAAAATGTGTCTGTTTAGTCCATACTTTTTGTATGACAAAACTTTGAGTTATGCATGATGAAACTTTATTTGTGATGTAATTAAACCGTCCTCCTCGACTAGCGACGATCACTCTAGTTAGGGCATTTTGGGTACGATCAATTTTGTTATTTATGCTTATGATATGTTGCTTCTATTTTTGGCAAGTCTATCTCTTTCTGTTGCTCAACTATATATGTTGCATATCATCGACTCATCTAACGATGCAGGTGCATAGATCATCGATGGCGAAGAAGTGCTACGCCAGGAGTATATACACGATGAGTGGTCGGAGTGTCAGGCCCAAGTGTACCGGTTTCCAGTTTCCGAGCGAGAGGGATACAAACTCATGTACTGCATAGTTCCGCTCTCACTCAAAGTGATAGCTCTTCTCGCGTATATCATTGTTTAGATGGATCACGATGTAGTTCCAAGTAATCAAGACATGTATCGCTATTTTTGAGATGATGACGAGAGACCACTTTGTGTTGGATGATGATTATGCTGATGACATGATTTGATGAGACTACTTGTATGTATATGCTATGATTAAATTTTTATGTGTATGATATGCTAAAGATTATTGTATAAAGCCTATTCAAATACAAAACAAATATGCAGAAAAAAACTAATAAAACTAGTAGTAGCGAGGGGAACAAAGTTAGCAGTAGCGCTGCCTTACCAGTAGCGCTTCCCTGTAAAAAGCGTTGCAGATATTATCAGCAGCGCTCTTCACCAAAGCGCGCTACTGCTATCCATGTATAGCAGTGGCGTGGGACGACATGCGCTACTGCTACACGTTAGTTGTAGCGCCTTATCAGTAGCGCATCGTCCCGCGCTACCGATAGGCCTAAAACCCGCGCTGCTGCTAGGCTTTTCCCTAGTAGTGCTAGGGTGGGTACAATACGTTCGTTTCGCTTATGAACGTACAATATACTCCCTGTGATCCCCATAGACCCCCCCCCCCCGCGGGTCATTTCTATCATAGAAACAGACCAAACCTTTATCTCCTTGCACGACATGCAATTGATCTCTGAACATCAATCGATCTCGTCAACATGTGTCGGGGCATGAACCGAATGGGATGTCAAAACTAAGACGCGAAGCGACACGTAGTGGAGGCAAAGTGAAACTTTAAACGAACCGTTTGTTTGTATGCATGTCGGACAAATTACAAAACATTGGAAATACAAGCATGGTCTAGGCCCACATGCAAATGATACTCGGCGGAATGTTCAAATGAGGCATGCGGGAGGAAGGACTTGACGGAGGGCGACATGATCGATAGAGAAGAGGGTTGGAGAGGAATGAGAAATAACCAAACGCCACGTGATTATACTTGAACGGATCAAATAAATAATAATTGTCTAGCTTGGCCTACGGAGTGAAAGGCCTAATGCGCTTCGCGGAGCACTGACGCTCGAATATGGCCGGGAAAACAGGGAAACCAACATGTGGGGTACACCTGTCGGGACGACGTAGCGCAAACTAGTTCAATGGAGGAGCTGGCCCACGAGCTCCTCGCCACCGGCAATCGTTCATGTGGGTCGTGGGGGCCAACAACGTGGCGTAGCTCCAGCACCGCCTCTGGACACGGCGACCGCGGTGAGCGACACGCTCATCGTCGCTAGACACGGTCGGTTTCAGTGTGCCGAGGGTCGCGTTAGTGTTGTGGCAGGACCAACAGTATGTTTGGTTTGTGCCCAAGTGTAACACCCCGGATGTAACTTGCCATATTTGTAATTCCAACTCTTGCCATTTCCGGCTATGTGATATGATATTCCCTCCGTGGTTGGGTTTTCCTTCAGTTTGCATTTTGTTCATGTCATGCATTTCATATCATGTCATCTCGTGCATCGCATTCGCATACGTGTTCGTTTCATGAATCCGAGCATTTTCCCCGTTGTCCGTTTTGCAATCCGGCGCTCCTACGTCCTCCGGCGTCCCCTTTTACATTTCTCCGTGAGCGGGTATTAAACTTTCTCGGAATGGACCGAGGCTTGACATGTGGCCTTGGTTTACTACCGGTAGACCGCCTGTCAAGTTTCGTATCATTTGGACTTCGTTTGATACTCCAACGGTTAACCGAGGGACCGAGTAGGCATCATGTGTGTTGCAGCCCAAAACCCCTCCAAAACAGCCCGATAACCCATCTAAGTCACTCCCATGTCCATCGCCATTCAATCACGATCGTGTGGCCGAAAACCGCTCTCCATTTGGAGCTTCCTAGACCCTCCTACCTATAAAAACACCCTCTCCCCCGAAATCCCGGGTCCAATCCACCCCTAACCCTAGTCCCGCTCCTCTCCGCGCCGCCGAACGCGTCCGGATCGGGCTGGACAACGTCCATCGCCGCCGCCTGGCCCAACCCGCCGCCGCCACGTGGCGCCCCCGCGAGCCCCACTTCGCCGCCGCCAGGGCCCGCGGGGCCCATCGTCGGCCCTCCCGGCCCGTAGCCACGCCGCCCGCGCCCGAGGCGCCTCGCCGCCGCCCGCCGCGGCCCGCCGCCGCGTCGCCCGCGTCGGACGCCGCCGCCCGCGCCGTCCCGGCCCCCGCCGACCTTCGCCGCGCCCCGCGCCAGATCCGGCCTCCCCGACCCCGGATCCGGCCGCCCCGTCCTCCTCTCCGGCCATCTCCACCAGCTCCGGCGACCCCACCGACGAACCTCGGTTCCCGCGCCGACGAACCCTAGGTCGTTTTCCCGTCTAAGTCATTTTCTGTCAGCTAATTGTTGCATGTTCATCGCGTCATAACTTGTTGTATACTGCTATGTTTCGTGCGTGTAATATGTCAAATTGTTCTTCTCGATGAGTACATCATCTCATCTCATTGCATCATTTTCATTTGAGCTCATCTTGATGCCCGAAATGCTGTTGGAAGAGGGCTATGTGATGTTAGTTTCAGATTCGCAGCAGAACATGCACTTTTGTCATTTTTGCCATGATTGATGTGTGCACCCTATGAAGTTGAGTCCTACATGTGTTTTGTAATATGCCATGCTATCTTTCCAGGGGTGTATGCCATGTATTTTTGTGATCTCTGTGGTGACTAGTACAAGTCACGCCCTGCTGTTATTTTTATGCCATGTGTTCATGTTGTTTCAGAGAGATCTATGCCTATTTTGAGCATGATCAGTAAGGGTGTTTTGAGCATATGGATGTTCTCTATCCATCCAGGCTTTTGTTTGTAATTATGGAGTGCCATAGCTTGAGTCAATCGAGCTCTACTTTTGCTATAAAATATTCCTGGCAGATTGTTTACATGTTATTCGATTTTGCCAAGCTTGTTGTAGTTGGTCTTTGCATGCTATGATGTTGTTCTTGCAATGACTAGCTTCTATGCCATGCCTTCTTGATGTATGTATGCTTATTTTATCATGCAATGCTCCGTAGTGAGTGCATCGAGCTCACGAACATGCCTACTTGTTATCTGTTTTTGACATGTCTAGTTTTCTGCAAAGTCTGAAAACTGTAACGAAACTTTCTTAATTGACATGGGTGTACTAAATTATCTGATCTCTTTTGGCTTATGGTCAGTAAGGGTCTTTTGTTAAGTTCTTTGAGTAGATTCATTCCATGCCTTGTTTTGCTATATTATGTTCCTGTAGCATGTTGTTTGCTTGCTCTAAACATGTCATCCTGATGTTAATTTCTGGCATGTTGTTGATTTCACCAAGTCTGTGAACCTGTTATAATTTGCACCTTTTCCATGCTTGTTTGAACCTGTTATGTTGTGATTTAGCCGTAGCTCAGTGTTCATCTTTTGTCAAGCATCTTGAGTAGTCCACTGTCATATGCTTTGTTGGTACGTTTGGGTGCAGTAGCTTAATTTCTTGTTGCTTCCTAAGTATCATCATGCTGTTAATGGCAGAATCTTGTCATTCTTATTTTGCTTGTCATTTGCAAACCGTGCATCCGATTCCGGTGATCTTTATATCGATTTCAACCGAAATTATCTCAACTATCCAGTGGCATACTTTGTTTGCCAAGATTATGCCTGGTTCATCTTTTTCCTTCCGGAGCACGCATATGCATTGCATATCACATCTCGCATATCATGCCATGTTTTGCATCATGTTGCTTGCGCATTGCATCGTGTTGATGGTTGTACCCTTTTGCTTGTGTTCTTGCTTTGGGTAGAGCTGGGAGACGAGTACGTGAATGAGGAACCTGTTGAGAACACTTACGAGGATCAAGCTTTCGACAACCCTGAGAACTTTGCAGGCAAGATGACCATACCCTCGAAATCACTTCTATCTTTGCTTGCTAGATGCTCGCTCTTTTGTAATGCCTATGCTACGATACCTACCACTTGCTATATCATGCCTCCCATATTGCCATGTCAGCCTCTAACCATCCATGTCCTAGCAAACCGTTGATTGGCTATGTTACCGCTTTGCTCAGCCCCTCTTATAGCGTTGCTAGTTGCAGGTGAAGATGAAGTTTGTTCCCTGTTAGAACATGGAGATGTTGTTCCTTGTTGGAACATGTTGACTTGTTGGGATATCACAATATCGCTTATTTAATTAATGCATCTTTATACTTGGTAAAGGGTGGAAGGCTCGGCCTTTTGCCTGGTGTTTTGTTCCACTCTTGCCACCCTAGTTTCCGTCATACCGGTGTTATGTTCCTTGATTTTGCGTTCCTTACACGGTTGGGTGATTTATGGGACCCCCTTGACAGTTCGCTTTGAATAAGACTCTTCCAGCAAGGCCCAACCTTGATTTTACCATTTGCCACCTAAGCCTTTTTCCCCCGGGTTTTCGCGAGCCCGAGGGTCATCTTATTTTAACCCCCCGGGCCAGTGCTCCTCTGAGTGCTGGTCCAAACTAGAGCACCGTGCGGGACCGTCCCTTGGCAACTTGGGTTATGTTGGTACCTGTACACTTAGCTTATCCGGATGTGCCCTGAGACCGAGATATGTGCAGCTCCTATTAGGATTTGTCGGCACAACCGGGCGGTTTTGCTGGACTTGTTTTATTACTGTCGAAATGTCTTGTAGTCCGGGATTCCGAGACTGATCGGGTCTTCCCGGTAGAAGGAATATCCTTCGTTGACCGTGAGAGCTTATAATGGGCTAAGTTGGGACACCCCTGCAGGGTATTATCTTTCGAAAGCCGTGCCCGCGGTTATGAGGCAGATGGGAATTTGTTAATGTCCGGTTGTAGAAAACCCGAAGTTGACCTTAATTAAAACACATCAACCGCATGTGTTACCGTGATGGACTCTTCTCGGCGGAGTCCGGGAAGTGAACACGGTGTTGGAGTTATGCATGACGTAAGTAGTTCAGGATCACTTCTTGATCACATCTAGTTTCGCGACCGTGCTTTGCTTCTCTTCTCGCTCTCTTTTGCGTATGTTAGCCACCATATATGCTAGTCGCTTGCTGCAGCTCCACCTCATTACCCCATCCTTCCTATAAGCTTAAATAGTCTTGATCTCGCGGGTGTGAGATTGCTGAGTCCCCGTGACTCACAGATTCTACCAAAACAGTTTTGGGTGCCACCGATGCCAGTGCAGATGATGCAACCGAGCTCACATGGGAGTTCGACGAGGAACATGGTCGTGACTATGTGTCTTTTCCTGATGATCAGTAGTGGAGCCCAGTTGGGACGATCGGGGATCTGTGTAGCATTTGGGGTAGTCTTGTTTCATTTTGGTTCCGTAGTCGAACCTTGAGTGTAATTTGAATGATGGATGTTTATTTATGTATTGTGTGAAGTGGCGACTGTAAGCCAACTATGTATCTCTTTCCCTTATTTATTACATGGGTTGTGTGAAGATTACCTCACTTGCGACATTGCTTTCAATGCGGTTATGCCTCTAAGTCGTGCTTCGACACGTGGGAGATATAGCCGCATCGAGGGCGTTACAAGTTGGTAATCAGAGCCTTCCCCGACCTTAGGAGCCCCCACTGATTGATCATTTTTAGCGGCCGAGTTGTGTCTAGAAAAAAATGTTTTGAGTCATTTAGGAATTATATATCAGAGAGTTTAGGAATTCTTTTTACTTCCCAATCTCCTCATCGCTCTGGTAAGGCATCCTGACATAGAGTTTTGACTCTTCTCTCCTCAAATTTCACTAAAATATTTTTTTAGGATCACGCGGGTATCTTAGAATCGTTCCGATGGTTTTGTGATGACAACATTGTCTTGGTGCCTCCTGTCAGCAGGGGTTTAGTGGAGGTGTCCCGGGGAGTTGAGCTCCGAGGTGTTGTCTTCATAATTTTATCGTTGCGGTACTGGAATACCTGAGTTTAGTACGCCGACATCGAAAATCTCTTTTGTACAGTTGTTGGTGAGATAACCCTGATAGCCCAGTACTGAGGCGAGTGCGGGAGTATTGCCATAACTCGTATAACGGATGCTTTTCTAAGGTTGAGGTAAACGATTTCCGAAGGTTTCTTGGTTATGTGTTGAAGGATGGATACAGCTGGATCTAGGTATTGTTAGTTTGGGTGATATATTTTGTGTCCCCTGTATCCCCAACACCTAATTGCATAACCAGAAAGTTTTGGGAGTTTATAAGTGGGAATTCAAGTATCTCGTAGGATATCTTTCCAACAGACACGTGATACGATATGGGATCTATCATATGTTTGTTTCTGGCTTACTCTACAAGCCAATCTTTTGTTTTGTTTTCAGTTGTGATATTCGAGTTATTTCGAGACAGATGGTGATTCCATACCTTTTTCTAAGTGGCTTCTCAACTTATGGAAGTGTGATGCTTTACTTTGGAATTCATTCGTTCATTCTCGTTCGAATGTTTATTGTGAAGACTATATGTTGCAATTTCGATCCTTTGATTCAGCCTGAATATATCTCTTTCATGATGCTAACGGATGTCACCCTCTCTTTAGGATGGCTCCGCCAACGAGTCGGAATCCGGAACGCAATGAAGGGAGTCAGGCTAACCCTCCGCCACCACGTCCGCCTCCGGAGGCATGGCAAGCCTTGATGACTGCCACAAATGCCAATGCTCAGATTCTGATTCAGCTCTTGCAAGATCGCAACCAAGGGCAAGGGAATCAAGGAAATCAAGGCCAAGGCAACAATCAGCCGCACTTCGCTACCCTCAATCAGTTCCTTGCTAATCAGCCAAAGACCTTCAGCTACTATGTCGAGGCCATAGACGCGGATGATTGGCTCGTGGACATCAGCAAGCATTTCGAGTGCAGTAATGTCAGACCCGAGGACTTTGTCAAGTTTGCCTCTTTTCAACTCAAAGATCAAGCCGCTGAGTGGTTCCAACAATACAAAGATTCCAGAGGAGGTCATGTGATTACCTGGGATGATTTTCGCCGTGACTTCAAAGCTCATCACATTCCAGAAAGTGTTGCTGAGAGTAAGCGTGAGGAATTCCGCAATCTCAAGCAAGGCAACATGTCTGTGTATCAATACAACACTCAGTTCCAGAAGCTCTCTCGCTTTGCTAAGCAGGACATCCCTAATGAAAAGAGTATGATCTACCAATTCAGGCGTGGTCTCAGAGAAGATTTGCAACTAGCTCTCGTGCTTTTTGAGCCGAAAAAGTATGATGAATTCTACAACATGGCACTGAAACAAGAAGAGAGTCAGGGACGCAGTTCAGTCCTCTTCTTCCTCATTGGTGGCAGCCAAGCAACAGAAGTTTTGGTTGCCTCCTCCTCCTCCGTTTCGTCAGCCTTACCAGCAGAAGAACAAAGGTGGCCATGGATCTTCCCACCCACCCAACCCTGGCTATCAGAACAAGTCTCAGAATCAAGCTCCAAGGTCAAATGCTCCTTATCATCGTCCGCTCTCAGAGGTGACTTGCAACAAATGTCAGCAGAAGGGTCACTATGCGAACAAGTGCTTCAACCAAAGGCGCCTTCCGCCTCCTCCTCCTGTGAGATCTTCAAGCAATGCAGTGGTCAAGCATAATCCTAAGCATGCCAAGGTGAACATGATGAATGCAGCTCAAGCGGAGGATTCTTTAGAAGTGATCATGGGTAACCTTCATGTTAATGATATTCCTGCAAAAGTCTTATTCGATACTGGTGCATCGCATTGTTTCATGTCGAGATCATTTATTTCTAAGCATGATTTCATTTCGGAATTGTTGGAAAAACCCATGGGGGTTGTTTCTCCGGGCATGCCTATGAGGGCTACCACGATGATCCCGGATGTCGGTATCAAGATGGGCGACTATAGATTTCTGGCTAAACCAATTGTTCTTGGTGACTCTGATATTGATCTTATTCTCGGGATGGACTGGCTTCCTAAGCACAACGCTCAAATTGATTGTGCTGCCAGGGAAATTCAATTGACTCACTCTTATGACGATGTGATCATCTATGCCGCTCGTGATGAAACCATTCGGTTGTTTTCTCTCAATGAGAAGGGTGAATTGGATGCTATCTCTCAAATTCCAGTCGTTTGTGAGTACCAAGATGTCTTTCTAGAAGAGCTTCCGGGTATGCCTCCTCACCGGCCAGTTGAATTCGTTATCGATCTTGAGCCTGGCACGGAACCCGTTTGCAAGCGTCCTTACAAGCTTGGACCTAAAGAGTTGAAGGAATTGAAGAAACAGCTCGATGAACAAGAGCGTCTGGGTTTAATCAGACCGAGTTCATCTCCTTGGGGTTGTGGTGTTCTTTTTGTCCAGAAGAAGGATGGCACGGACCGACTTTGCGTCGATTACCGTCCATTGAACAAGAAGACAATCAAGAACAAGTATCCACTTCCCAACATCAATGAGCTATTCGAGCAACTCAAAGGTGCTAAAGTGTTTTCCAAGCTTGACCTTCGTATGTATTATCATCAGATTCACATTTGTGAAGAAGATATTCCCAAGACAGCATTCAGAACAAGCTTTGGTTCTTATGAATATACTGTCATGTCATTCGGCCTTGTCAATGCTCCTCCAACATTCACTCGCATGATGAATTTCATCTTCAACCCCTACACCAATGAATTCGTATTGGTCTATCTCAATGATATTTTGGTCTTCTCCAAGAATAAGAAGGATCATGCCAAACATTTGCCATTGGTGCTCGACAAGCTCAGAGAGTATCAATTCTATGCGAAGTTCTCCAAATGTGAATTTTGGCTTGATGAAGTTCTTTATCTTGGCCATATCATCTCTGCCAAGGGCATCGCTGTTAATCCTGAGAAGGTGTCTGCAATTGTGAATTGGGAACCTCCACAGAATGTCAAGCAGCTTCGCAGTTTTCTTGGACTTGCAAGCTATTGCCGAAGGTTCATTGAGAACTTCTCAAAGATTGCAAAGCCTCTTTCTAACCTCCTCCAGAAGCATGTGAAGTATGTCTGGTCTCCTGAGTGTGATGTTGCTTTCAACACTCTCAAAGAGAAACTCGTCACTTCTCCAGTTTTGACTCCTCCTAACGATTCCAAGCCTTATGAAGTTTTCTGTGATGCTTCTCTTCAAGGTCTCGGTGCTGTGTTAATGCAAGAGAAGAAGGTTGTGGCCTATACTTCTCGTCAGTTGAAGCCCAACGAAAAGAACTACCCCACTCACGATCTTGAGTTGGCGGCAGTTGTCCACGCACTTATAACATGGAGACATCTCTTGTTGGGAAGGAAAGTGGACATATTCACCAATCACAAGAGTCTCAAGTACATCTTCACTCAGCCCAACCTCAACCTCAGGCAAACTCGATGGGTCGAAATGATTCAAGAGTATAATCCGAGTATTGAATATACTCCAGGCAAGGCTAATGTGATTGCAGATGCATTGAGCAGGAAGGCTTATTGCAACAGCTTAATCCTGAAGCCCTTTCAACCGGATCTTTGTGAAGCTTTCCGCAAGTTGAATCTCCAAGTTGTTCCTCAAGGCTTTCTTGCCAACCTCATAATCTCTCTTACTTTGGAAGATCAAATTCGTGAGGCACAACTGATGGATACCATGGTGAAGAAGGTGAAATGTGGTATTGACAAGGGCATTTCCAAATACAAGTACTATCGAGTTGATGACAGAGATACTCTTTTCTTCAAGGACCGGATTGTGCTTCCTAAGGGTGATCTACGTAAAGTCATTATGAATGAGGCACACAATTCTCTTCTGTCAATTCATCCTGGAAGTACGAAGATGTACCATGACCTCAAGCAGTCTTATTGGTGGACTCGAATGAAGCGAGAAATTGCTCAATTCGTGAATGAATGTGATGTCTGCAGAAGGGTGAAAGCAGAACACCAACGACCAGCTGGTCTCCTCCAACCTCTTTCTATTCCAGAATGGAAGTTTGATCATATCGAAATGGACTTCGTGACTGGTTTTCCTAAGTCCAAGCGTGGAAATGATGCTATCTTGATCGTCATCGACAAGCTCACCAAAGTGGCTCATTTTCTTCCTATCAAAGAGTCTATCACAGCAGCGCAGCTGGCAGAGCTGTACACCTCCAGAATTGTCTCCTTGCACGGCATTCCACAATTGATCTCTTCAGACCGTGGCAACATCTTTACATCCAAGTTTTGGGATTCTTTTCAGAAGGCCATGGGCACAAATATTCGCTTCAACACAGCTTTCCATCCTCAAACTAGTGGACAAGTCGAGCGTGTCAACCAAATTCTTGAAGATATGCTCAGGGCTTGTGTCATCTCTTTCGGCATGAAGTGGGAGGATTGTCTTCCTTATGCTGAGTTCTCTTACAACAACAGCTTTCAAGCCAGCTCGGGCAAAGCCCCATTCGAGATTCTCTATGGCAGAAAGTGTCATACTCCTCTCAATTGGTCAGAAACCGGTGAACGTCAACTTCTTGGCAACGATTTGATCTCAGAGGCTGAAGATATGTGCAAAGTCATTCGTGAGAATCTCAAAGCCGTGCAATCGCGCCAGAAGAGCTATTATGACAGTAAGCACCGTGATTTGGCATTTGAGATCGGAGATCATGTCTACCTCCACGTCTCTCCAATGAAAGGCACTCGTCGTTTCGGTATCAAAGGGAAGCTTGCCCCTAGATACGTGGGTCCTTTCAAGATCATCGGCAAAAGAGGCGATCTCGCCTATCAACTTGAGCTTCCCCCCAACTTTGCAAATGTGCACGATGTGTTCCACGTGTCACAGCTTCGCAAGTGCTTCAAGACGCCTGAGCGCACCATCAACTTCGAAGAGATTGATCTTCAAGAAGATTTGTCTTATCATGAGCATCCCGTTGCTATTCTTGAAGAAACTGAGCGCAAGACTCGCAACAAGTTAATCAAATTTCTGAAAGTGAAGTGGTCTCATCATTCTGACCGAGAAGCCACCTGGGAGCGCGAGGACCACCTCCGTTCCGAATATCCGGAGTTCTTAAAGTCCTAGATCTCGGGACGAGATCCTCTTGTAGTGGTGGAGTGTTGTAACACCCCGGATGTAACTTGCCATATTTGTAATTCCAACTCTTGCCATTTCCGGCTATGTGATATGATATTCCCTCCGTGGTTGGGTTTTCCTTCAGTTTGCATTTTGTTCATGTCATGCATTTCATATCATGTCATCTCGTGCATCGCATTCGCATACGTGTTCGTTTCATGAATCCGAGCATTTTCCCCGTTGTCCGTTTTGCAATCCGGCGCTCCTACGTCCTCCGGCGTCCCCTTTTACATTTCTCCGTGAGCGGGTATTAAACTTTCTCGGAATGGACCGAGGCTTGACATGTGGCCTTGGTTTACTACCGGTAGACCGCCTGTCAAGTTTCGTATCATTTGGACTTCGTTTGATACTCCAACGGTTAACCGAGGGACCGAGTAGGCATCATGTGTGTTGCAGCCCAAAACCCCTCCAAAACAGCCCGATAAGCCATCTAAGTCACTCCCATGTCCATCGCCATTCAATCACGATCGTGTGGCCGAAAACCGCTCTCCATTTGGAGCTTCCTAGCCCCTCCTACCTATAAAAACACCCTCTCCCCCGAAATCCCGGGTCCAATCCACCCCTAACCCTAGTCCCGCTCCTCTCCGCGCCGCCGAACGCGTCCGGATCGGGCTGGACAACGTCCATCGCCGCCGCCTGGCCCAACCCGCCGCTGCCACGTGGCGCCCCCGCGAGCCCCACTTCGCCGCCGCCAGGGCCCGCGGGGCCCATCGTCGGCCCTCCCGGCCCGTAGCCACGCCGCCCGCGCCCAAGGTGCCTCGCCGCCGCCCGCCGCGGCCCGCCGCCGCGTCGCCCGCGTCGGCCGCCGCCGCCCGCGCCGTCCCGGCCCCCGCCGACCTTCGCCGCGCCCCGCGCCAGATCCGGCCTCCCCGACCCCGGATCCGGCCGCCCCGTCCTCCTCTCCGGCCGTCTCCACCAGCTCCGGCGACCCCACCGACGAACCTCGGTTCCCGCGCCGACGAACCCTAGGTCGTTTTCCCGTCTAAGTCATTTTCTGTCAGCTAATTGTTGCATGTTCATCGCGTCATAACTTGTTGTATACTGCTCTGTTTCGTGCGTGTAATATGTCAAATTGTTCTTCTCGATGAGTACATCATCTCATCTCATTGCATCATTTTCATTTGAGCTCATCTTGATGCCCGAAATGCTGTTGGAAGAGGGCTATGTGATGTTAGTTTCAGATTCGCAGCAGAACATGCACTTTTGTCATTTTTCCCATGATTGATGTGTGCACCCTATGAAGTTGAGTCCTACATGTGTTTTGTAATATGCCATGCTATCTTTCCAGGGGTGTATGCCATGTATTTTTGTGATCTCTGTGGTGACTAGTACAAGTCATGCCCTGCTGTTATTTTTATGCCATGTGTTCATGTTGTTTCAGAGAGATCTATGCCTATTTTGAGCATGATCAGTAAGGGTGTTTTGAGCATATGGATGTTCTCTATCCATCCAGGCTTTTGTTTGTAATTATGGAGTGCCATAGCTTGAGTCAATCGAGCTCTACTTTTGCTATAAAATATTCCTGGCAGATTGTTTACATGTTATTCGATTTTGCCAAGCTTGTTGTAGTTGGTCTTTGCATGCTATGATGTTGTTCTTGCCATGACTAGCTTCTATGCCATGCCTTATTGATGTATGTATGCTTATTTTGTCATGCAATGCTTCGTAGTGAGTGCATCGAGCTCACGAACATGCCTACTTGTTATCTGTTTTTGACATGTCCAGTTTTCTGCGAAGTCTGAAAACTGTAACGAAACTTGCTTAATTGACATGGGTGTATTATATTTTCTGTTCCCTTTTGGCTTATAGTCAGTAAGGGACTTTTGTTAAGTTCTTTGAGTAGATTCATGCCATTCCTTGTTTTGCTATATTATGTTCCTGTAGCATGTTGTTTGCTTGCTCTAAACATGTCATCCTGATGTTAATTTCTGGCATGTTGATTTCACCAAGTCTGTGAACCTGTTATAATTTGCACTTTTTCCATGCTTGTTTGAACCTGTTATGTTGTGATTTAGCCGTAGCTCAGTGTTCATCTTTTGTCAAGCATCTTGAGTAGTCCACTGTCATATGCTTTGTTGGTACGTTTGGGCGCAGTAGCTTAATTTCTTGTTGCTTGCTATGTAGCATCATGCTGTTAATGGCAGAATCTTGTCATTCTTGTTTTGCTTGTCATTTGCAAACCGTGCATCCGATTCCGGTGATCTTTATATTGATTTCAACCGAAATCATCTCACCTATCCAGTGGCATACTTGGTTTGCCAAGATTATGCCTGGTTCATCTTTTTTCCTTCCGGAGCACGCATATGCATTGCATATCACATCTCGCATATCATGCCATGTTTTGCATCATGTTGCTTGCGCATTGCATCGTGATTGATGGTTGTCCCCTTTTGCTTGTGTTCTTGCTTTGGGTAGAGCCTCGAGACGAGTACGTGAACGAGGAACCTGTTGAGAACACTTACGAGGATCAAGCTTTCGACAACCCTGAGAACTTTGCAGGCAAGATGACCATACCCTCGAAATCACTTCTATCTTTGCTTGCTAGATGCTCGCTCTTTTGCTATGCCTATGCTGCGATACCTACCACTTGCTATATCATGCCTCCCATATTGCCATGTCAGCCTCTAACCATCCATGTCCTAGCAAACCGTTGATTGGCTATGTTACCGCTTTGCTCAGCCCCTCTTATAGCATTGCTAGTTGCAGGTGAAGATGAAGTTTGTTCCCTGTTGGAACATGGAGATGTTGTTCCTTGTTGGAACATGTTGACTTGTTGGGATATCACAATATCGCTTATTTAATTAATGCATCTTTATACTTGGTAAAGGGTGGAAGGCTCGGACTTTTGCCTGGTGTTTTGTTCCACTCTTGCCACCCTAGTTTCCGTCATACCGGTGTTATGTTCCTTGATTTTGTGTTCCTTACAGGGTTGGGTGATTTATGCGACCCCATTGACAGTTCGCTTTGAATAAGACTCTTCCAGCAAGGCCCAACCTTGGTTTTACCATTTGCCACCTAAGCCTTTTCCCCCGGGTTTTCGCGAGCCCTAGGGTCATCTTATTTTAACCCCCCCGGGCCAGTGCTCCTCTGAGTGCTGGTCCAAACTAGAGCACCGTGCGGGACCATCCCTTGGCAACTTGGGTTATGTTGGTACCTGTACACTTAGCTTATCCAGATGTGCCCTGAGACCGAGATATGTGCAGCTCCTATCAGGATTTGTCGGCACAATCGGGCGGTTTTGCTGGACTTGTTTTATTACTGTCGAAATGTCTTGTAGTCCAGGATTCTGAGACTGATCGGGTCTTCCCGGTAGAAGGAATATCCTTCGTTGACCGTGAGAGCTTATAATGGGCTAAGTTGGGACACCCCTGCAGGGTATTATCTTTTGAAAGCCGTGCCCGCGGTTATGAGGCAGATGGGAATTTGTTAATGTCCGGTTGTAGAAAACCCGAAGTTGACCTTAATTAAAACACATCAACCGCATGTGTTACCGTGATGGTCTCTTCTCGGCAGAGTCCGGGAAGTGAACACGGTGTTGGAGTTATGCATGACGTAATTAGTTCAGGATCACTTCTTGATCACTTCTAGTTTCGCGACCGTGCTTTGCTTCTCTTCTCGCTCTCTTTTGTGTATGTTAGCCACCATATATGCTAGTCGCTTGCTGCAGCTCCACCTCATTACCCCATCCTTCCTATAAGCTTAAATAGTCTTGATCTCGCGGGTGTGAGATTGCTGAGTCCCCGTGACTCACAGATTCTACCAAAACAGTTTCAGGTGCCACCGATGCCAGTGCAGATGATGCAACCGAGCTCACGTGGGAGTTCGACGAGGAACGTGGTCGTTACTATGTGTCTTTTCCTGATGATCAGTAGTGGAGCCCAGTTGGGACGATCGGGGATCTGTGTAGCATTTGGGGTAGTCTTCTTTCATTTTGGTTCCGTAGTCGGACCTTTAGTGTAATTTGAATGATGGATGTTTATTTATGTATTGTGCGAAGTGGCGACTGTAAGCCAACTATGTATCTCTTTCCCTTATTTATTACATGGGTTGTGTGAAGATTACCTCACTTGCGACATTGCTTTCAATGCGGTTATGCCTCTAAGTCGTGCGTCAACACGTGGGAGATATAGCCGCATCGAGGGCGTTACACCAAGGTTGCCCCATCAAAGCATTAGGTAGCCAAAATTTTGGTTGAGGTTTTGGTTGCCCATGATATGGCCGACATCGGCAAGAAAAATGAACTAGAGTTGGCTAGAGTTCATCGGCATGCCAAAAAAATGGCAACCATCCAAACAAAGACCAATCTTTGGGTCATGACCAAAATTTTGGTGAGGTGCACTTTGGCCACAATCCAAACACACCCCAACACCCGGCTCGTCGAGGATGCACGGGGCGCCGGGACGCGTCCGCGGAGTGGTGTAGCGCGGCCAACTGCATCCTCAGGACCTGAGACCATGCCGGGTCGTCATGCTTTTTCAATGACATGTGTCGATCGCATGTGAGCAAAGGGCATCTCCAACATTGCCACGACCGCAGCTGACTACCCTGGCACACCAAAAACCCTCGTCCCTCGCGCCGCCGTGCGGTGCGTTCCTAGCCGGCGCCAGCTGGCCGCATTCATGCCGTCCGTCCGTATGCCGTCGTTAAGAGGCTCGGTGCCCGAGGAACAAACTCCGGCGACTTAATGACGCACCAGGACGCTTGGCCTCACCGGAATGCGCTACTTAAAGCGGCAACGACCAGCTAACCTCCACACCATAGCGCATCGTCCACCTACCTGGCACCACATCCGCCATGACCGCAAGCGCGAACGCTCTGCGGGAGAGCTTGTCTTCAGGGATAAAGCTCGAGGTCGCCGCCCTTGGTCAAGTCACCGCACAAGCGGTGTCCACGCTGGCGGCCGACGACGGGAGCACCATCAGCCACGCGTCCTACTTGCCGCCGTCCAACGTCCGGCACTGCCGACGTCGGGGACTCCTCCGAGGATGAGTAGGGCATGGGAGGCGGCAGGGCATGGTGTGCCAACTGGCCGGTCCGTCTCCCGTGTTCTACTTTTCCTCGCTGGAGACAGCACCTTCACTTCTCGGGTCTTGAACCCCTCCCTCGTACATGGAGATCGCAGATGGAGGATGTCGGTCGCCACCATAGAATAGGTTTAGGGTCGGGTTTCTTTTATTTTTCTGTCCTATAAAAGTTCGAATTGTAATGAAAATATGACGTGTTTGCATTAATCTTGGCCGATGTATATAATAATATAATATATTGTAGGAGTACTAGCAAGATGCCCGTGCGTTGCATGGAAGATCAAGATCTTGTGGGAGAAAAGGATGAACGAGGGAAGGCCTTATCTGCAAATGCACATTCACGCATTTCACATCTTGCTACATCTACGGGAACCTACGAAAGGGTTAACGTAAATTGCCTCTCTCTGTCCTCCCCTGATTTTCATGGTGGTGGGCCCCTCCCTCCCCCCAATCTACAATCAACAGCTCACATGTTTCACACTATGTTAATTACGTAACTGGGACTACGTAGGTGTAGCATTACTCGTCCTAAAAAACCCAACTAAGCCAACCTCCCAGCATATCACGCGGGAAAAGACCCGGCCGCGCCGTTTTAATCGGGATTACCGGATTACTAGTAGTAGTATCAATGGATCACGCGAAGCAACAAGTTTTTTTCTAGAGCGCGAAGCACCTAGTTTAAAAGGAAAAAAGGCGGTACACTCACAACACCCCTGTCGCAGTCGCATTGCACCCCACACACGTTCGGTCCTGCACACGGCTCACGCAAACGGAATGCGCGTCGGCTTGCCTCTTCACTGACACGTGGGACTGCACTTGGAGAAACCGACCATGCGCCAAACTCCCCGTGCCCACCGCGCGAAAATCCTCCCCCCATCCAAAAATCCCCCCCAAATCCTAGATTCAACCGCCCTTCGGCCAACTAGCCAATAATATTTCCCAAACCCCCTCCCCCCGTCCCCCTCCACTCCATTCGCTCCGCCAAAGCCGCCCTCCCCGCCACGCCGATAGGTCGTCACCGCGGTTCGTCTAGGGGACGCACAGGGATCCTCTCGCTCCCACAGTATGCTCTCGTAGACTGGCCTCCTCCAGCCATGCCGCCACCATTGGCGACGTTCTTGTGGAGGCGCACGGCGGTCAGCGCCGCCACCGCTGGCGACGTTCGTGTGGAGATGCACGGTGGACAGCTTCTCCCACGGTACGCGCATTCTAGACTGAGGCCCCGTGCATGACGGTGCAGCGCTGAATGTTAGCTGATAGACGTTGTTAATCTCACTATTTGCCGAAGTAGTTTCAGTCAATATGCTCTGCTTAAGAAGCTTCCTTGCCCTGTTCTGCACTCAATCTACTTAGCTGAGATGGCATGCCAAGGCCAATTAGTTGCTAAAATATCCTGCCATATATTTATTGTGACGTAGATTGCCATGGTCTAGTAGCCAATCTGTTAGGTGAAATAGCTCTACACCGTTTTATACTCGATCTTTGTTGTTGCGATGGCCTTCGATAGTTTGATGGCTGTGTGCTTGGCCTCATTGACTGCTGAAACAGCCTACCATAATTTAGCACTCAAATCTATTTGCTGAATTAGCTTTACATATATTTCGTTACTTAGATCTGCTCGTCCAAATATCTTGCCATAGCTTTAGACATCGACCTAGGTATTTTCTTTGGACTTCATAAAAAAGCATATATGTTTTTCCTGTAATATCTAGTAGAAGAACTAATTTTATGTCTAACAGATGGATAGGACTTGGATAACTTCTTCTCGAAGATTCTCCGCTGCATATGTCGAGGGGGTTGAAAACTTCATGAACTTTATCAGAGCTGCGTACGGTGGTCCAAAATCAGATGTGCTCTGCCCGTGTAGCAGTTGTATGAATTCACTTAAAAGACCCGAGTCAACTGTGCAAAATCATCTACAGTTGTATGGGATGTCGGTCACATATACTAGGTGGGTTCATCATGGTGAAGTTGTGAACGTCAATGTTATTGACTACATGGAAGCAGCAGATCACCATCTTGATCTGCCTGATGCTCAGGTGGAAGAGGAGGAGGAGGAGGAGGAGGTGGTGGCAGAGCCCGTGAGTTTGACCAACATTGAAACAATGCTACGAAATGCTCATACATTTCGTGAACTTTCACCTGCAAAAGAAAAATGGTGGGCCCGCATGTTGGAACAATGCAACGTGGTTGTCACCCCAGGAAATAAGCTGTAGGTATTCTCAGCTATGGTCACCTTTCTTCAGGTGAAGACATCTGAGTGGATGACCAACAAATCATTCGATGCTATGTTGGATGCTTTCCGCAAAGCTTTCCCAGATGCGTCTGAGCTACCACACACCTACAGTAAAATGAAGAATTTATTTCGTGCAGTAGGAATTGGATATGATATGATCCATGTTTGTAAGAATAATTGTGTTATGTTCCGGAAGGATTATGCCAACTTAAGTGAATGCCCGAAATGCAAATCATCAAGATGGAAAGATGGCAATGTTGTGAAGAGGATTCTTCATAATGTTCTGAGACATTTTCCAATTACACCAAGATTGCAGAGGTTGTTTCATGATGTTGAAACAAGAGAGGATGTACTGTGGCATTCTAGGAACCAGGAGTAGAGAGATCAGAATGTAATGAGCCATCCATCACATGGTAGTGAGTGGAAAAGCTTCAATCAGAAACACGAAAAGTTTGCTGCTGACCCGAAAACATTAGACTTGGCTTAGCTTCAGATGGATTTAACCCATTTTGCCACCAGAGCACCACATATAGCATCTGGCCAGTGCTTGTTATCCCTTACAACATGCCTCCAAATGTCTGCACAAAAGAATCAAACTACATGATGGCCTTGCTCATCCCAGGTCTAAAAAGTCCTGGAAAGGATTTTGATTTGTTCATGGAGCCTCTTGTGGAGGAACTTCAACATCTATGGAGGGGTGTTCTCACTCGAGACCTATATAGCAGCCCACCAGCCAATTCCTTTCTGCGTGTTATTACAATTTGCACTACTAGGGAAAACCTTATACACAGAACTTTAGCAGTAGCGAGGTCCAAAAAAGCACGCTGGTGCTAACTAGCAGTAGCGCGCCTGCGAAAACCGTGCTGCAGATAAAGTTCTAGCAGCAGCGCGTCTTCTCCTAAACACGTTACTACTAAAATTCCCACGGCTTAGCCGATAGGCTACACATAGTAGTAGCGACCTATAGCGAACCGCGCTACCGCTACTTTCTTTGTAGCAGCGCGTTTTATTGTAAACTCGCTACTGATAGAGGATATAAAATTAAATGGAAAGCAAATAGAAAGGTAATTTAAAATGAAGGAAATAGAATAAGGTGAAAGGAAAAAAATGTGAAGAAAACTAAATGAAAAAGGGAAAAAAGAGAATGGTGTACCAGCAGCGTGTATTCCAGAACGCGTTGTAGCTAACGTAGCAGTAGCGTGCCGTCTGGAACGCGCTACTGGTACTTCTGACTTAACCGCACGCGGTTCGTTCTCCCCACATGGCCACTTCACATCCCCCATATCGAACTCCACTCTCGCCGCCGCCGTCGCCCCTCGGCCGCCGCCGTCGCCCCGTGGCCGCCGCGTGCTCTCCGCACACCCTCTACGCCGCCCCCGACCCCAGATTCAACGCCGCCCCCGCCCTCGACCTCAACGCCGCCCCGGACGCCGCCCCGACCCCGACCTCGACGCCGCCCCGGACGCCGCCCCCGCCCCCGACCATTGCACATGATGATTTTGATGAGTATAATATGCATGAGCTTGCCGATCCTACTTGCAATTATTATGTGAGAGGAACTATATCTCCACCTCTTTATGTTTCCCACACGATAAAATTGCAAAAAACTACTTATGCTATGTATTGGCCTTTACTTGATGTGCATGAATTGTCCTTGGATGACATGCCGATGCATAGGAAGAGAGTTAGACTTTGTCATTGCATAATATATGTTGATTTTTGCTCACTACTAAATGAAAAATCATTGCTAATTAAAATTGGCTTTGATATACCTTGGGATCTGGGTGGATCCATTACTTGAGCACTTTATGCCTAGCTTAATGGCTTTAAAGAAAGCGCTGCCAGGGAGACAACCCGGAAGTTTTAGAGATTCATTTATTTATGTTGAGTGCTTTTATAAAGTTTAAAAACAAAAAAATGTAGAGCAGAACCTAATTTTTTTTTCAAAAAGAGAAGTGATTGAAAGGTGATGCATTGGGGAAGTGAGGGTCGACCTTGAACACGTGTGTTCATGCTGATGGAAAGAATGTAGAACTTTTCATGAAATTTCTCGCAAAAATAATTATCCCCTTGTACAAATCCTTTGTATTGTAAAATTATTGTGCCAAGATTTGCTTTTAGGATGATTAGATTGCTTGTTGGTATGTGCGGTGCAGAAACAAAATCTTTGGCTGTAGCGCGTGAATTTTCATTTTTTACTGGAACATCAAAAGGTTCTAAAACTTTTTGCAGTCTTTCTATACAAATTTTTTATTTTCCCTAATTTTTCAGAATTTTTGGAGTACCAGAAGTATGGTAGATGTTCAGATTGCTACAGATTGTCCTGTTTAAGACAGATTCTGTTTTTGATGCATTGTTTGCTTGTTTTGATGAAACTATCAATTCTATCGGTGGTATAAGCCATGGAAAAGTTATATTACAGTAGCTACAATGCAAAAAAATATGAATTGGTTTGCAACAGTACTTATAGTAGTGATTTGCTTTATTATACTAACGAATCTTACCACGTTTTTTGTTGAGTTTTGTGTGGATGAAGTGATCAAAGATCGAGGTGGTCACGATATGAGGAGGAGGAGGAGAGGCAAGAGCTCAAGCTTGGGGATTCCCAAGGAACCCCAAGTAAATATTGAAGGAGACTCAAGTGTATAAGCTTGGGGATGCCCCAAAAGGCATCCCATCTTTCTTCAACAAGTATCGGTGTGTTTTCGTCTTTGTTTCGTTCACGTGATATGTGTAAATCTTGGTGCGTCTTTTGTGTTTATTTTTAATTTTTATTTCATGCACCATGCTGGTATGAGATATTTCATGGTTGATTTATAGAGTGCCCATTGCACTTCACTTATATCTTTTGAGTATGGCTTTATAGAATTCTTCATGTGCTTCACTTATATCATTTGAAGATTGGATTGCTAGTTTCTCTTCACATAGAAAACCGTTATTTGTAGAATGCTCTTTTGCTTCACTTATATTTATCAGAGCATGGTATTTTATAGAAAAAATTGAACTCTCATGCTTCACTTATATATATTTAGAGGGTCAACAGGAATTGGTCAATTGCATGGTTACTCATAAAATCCTACATAAAACTTGTGGATCACTGAATATGATATGTTTGATTCCTTGCAATAGTTTTGCGATATAGAGATGGAATGGGTGGGAGGTACTAGTAAACGGTTGTGGTTAGTAAGAATATTGGTGTTAAGGTTTGTGATTCCAGAAGCATGCACGTATAGTCACTCGTGATGCTATGAAGTTGGAGCATGATTTATTCTTGATTGTCTTCCTTATGTGTGGCGGTCAGGGATGAGCGATGGTCTTTTCCTACCAATCTACCCCCTAGGGGCATGCTTAGTAGTACTTTGCTTCGAGGGCTAATAAAATTTTGCAATAAGTATGTGGGTTCTTCATGACTAATGTGAGTCCATGGATTATACACACTCTTACCTTTCTACAATTTGCTAGCCTCAACGGTACCATGCATTGCCCTTTCTCACATTGAGAGTTGGTGCAAACTTCGCAGGTGCATCCAAACCTCGTGATATGATATGCTCTATCACACATAAGCCTTATTATATCTTCCTCAAAACAGACACCATACCTACCTACTATGGCCCTTCCATAGCCATTTCGAGATATGTTGCCATGCAACTTCCACCGCTTCCGTTTTGATGACTTGAGCAGTCCTTTTCATATTGCTTTGCATGATCATATAGCTGACATAGTAGTTGTGGCCCAGCCACCGTTCATCATTGGTTTATACATATTATGCTAAATCATTGCACATCCTGGTACACTGCTAGAGGCATTCATATAGAGTCATATTTTCTTGTAGGTATCGAGTTGTAATATTGAGTTGTAAGTAAATAGAAGTGTGATGATCATCATTATTCATTTTTAGAGCATTGCCCCAGTGAGGAAAGGATGATGGAGACTATGATTCCCTGATAACCCACAAGTATAGGGGATCGCAATAGTTTTCGAGGGTAGATTATTCAACCCAAATTTATTGATTCGACACAAGAGGAGCCGAAGAATATTCTCAAGTATTAGTAGTTGAGTTGTCAATTCAACCACACCTGGATAACTTAGTATCTTCAACAAAGTATTTAGTAGCAAACTTGTATGCAAGTAACGGTAACAGTAGCAAAAGTAATATTTTTGGCTTTTGTAGTGATTGTAACAGTAGCAACGGAAAACTAAATAAGCGAAGAACAATATGTGAAAAGCTCGGAGGCATTGGATCGGTGATGGAGAATTATGCCGGATGCGGTTCATCATGTAACAATCATAACATAGGGTGACACAGAACTAGCTCCAATTCATCAATGTAATGTAGGCATGTATTCCGAACGTAGTCATACGTGCTTATGGAAAAGAACTTGCATGACATCTTTTGTCCTACCCTCCCATAGCAGCGGGGTCCTAATGGAAACTAAGGGATATTAAGTCCTCCTTTTAATAGAGTGCCGGACCAAAGCATTAACACATAGTGAATACATGAACTCCTGAAACTATGGTCATCACAGGGAGTGTGCCCGATTATTGTCACTTCAGGGTTGCCGAATCATCACACATAGTAGGTGACTATAGACTTGCAAGATCAAGAACTCACATATATTCATGAAAACATAATAGGTTCAGATCTGAAATCATGGCACTCGGGCCCTAGTGACAAGCATTAAGCATAGCAAAGTCATAGCAACATCAATCTCAAAACATAGTGGATACTAGGGATCAAACCCTAACAAAACTAACTCGATTACATGATAAATCTCATCCAACCCATCACCGTTCAGCAAGCCTACGATGGAATTACTCACGCACGACGGTGAGCATCATGAAATTGGTGATGGATAATGGTTGATGATGACGATGGCGACGGATTCCCCTCTCCGGAGCCCCGAACAGACTCCAGATCAGCCCTCCCGAGAGAGTTTATGGCTTGGCGGCGGCTCTGTATCGTAAAACGCGATGAATCTTTTTCTCTGATTTTTTTCTCCCCGAACACGAATATATAGAGTTGCAGTTGAGGTCGGTGGAGCTCCAGGGGGCTCACGAGGCAGGGGGCGCGCCCAGGGGGCAGGCGCTCCCCCCACCCTCAGGGAAAGGATGTGGGCCCCGTGGTCTTGATTCTTTCCCAGTATTTTTTATATTTTCCAAAAATAATCTCCGTTGATTTTCAGGTCATTCCGAGAACTTTTCTTTCTGCACAAAAATAACACCATGGCAATTCTGCTGAAAACAATGCCAGTCCGGGTTAGTTCCATTCAAATCAGGCAAGTTAGAGTCCAAAACAAGGGCAAAAGTGTTTGGAAAAGTAGATACGACGGAGACATATCAACTCCCCCAAGCTTAAACCTTTGCTTGTCCTCAAGCAATTCAGTTGATAAACTGAAAGTGATAAAGAAAAACTTTTACAAACTCTGCTTGCTCTTGTTGTTGTAAATAAGTAAAGCCAACATTCATGTTTTCACCAAAGATCATGAACTAACCACATTCACAATAACAATTAGGTCTCATGTTTACTCATCTCAATGGCATAATCAACTAGCGAGCAATAATAATAAATCTCGGATGACAACACTTTCTCAAAACAATAATGATATGATATAACAAGATGGCATCTCGCTAGCCCTTTCTGAGACCGCAAAACATAAATGCAGAGCACCTTTAAAGATCAAGGACTGACTAGACATTGTAATTCATGGTAAAATAGATCCAGTCATAGTCATACCCAATATAAATTACCAGTAATGAATACAAATGATAGCGGTGCTCTCCAGCTGGTGCTTTTTAATAAGAGGGTGATGACTCAACATAAAAGTAAATAGATAGGCCCTTCGTAGAGGGAAGCAGGGATTTGTAGAGGTGCCAGAGCTCGATTTCGAAATAGAGATAAATAAAATTTTGAGCGGCATACTTTCATTGTCAAGATAACAACCAAAGAGATGGCGATATCTTCCATACTACACACATTATAGGCGGTTCCCAAACAGAATGGTAAAGTTTATACTCCCCCTCCACCAACAAGCATCAATCCATGGCTTGCTTGAAACAACGAGTGCCTCCAACTAACAAGAGTCCCGGGGGAGTTTTGTTTGCAATTATTTTGATTTGATTTGCATAAAGCATGGGACTGGGCATCCCGGTGACCAGCCATTTTCTCGTGAGTGAGGAGCGGAGTCCACTCCTCTTGAGAATAACCCGCCTATCATGGAAGATACAGAAAGCCCTAGTTGATACATGACCTATTCGAGCATACAAAACAAAATTTCATTTGAAGGTTTGGTGTTTGGCACATACAAATTTACTTGGAACGGTAGGTAGATGCCGCATATAGGAAGGTATAGTGGACTCATATGGAATAACTTTGGGGTTTAAGGGATTGGATACACAAGCAGTATTCCCGCTTAGTACAAGTGAAGGCTAGCAAAAGACTGGGAAGCGACCAACTAGAGAGTTACAACAGTCATGAACATGCATTAAAATTAATGAACATTGAGTGCAAGCATGAGTAGGATATAATCCACCATGAACATAAATATCGTGAAGGCAATGTTGATTTGTTTCAACTACATGCGTGAACATGTGCCAAGTCGAGTCACTTGAATCATTCAAAGGAGGATACCACCCTACTATACCACATCACAACCATTTTAATAGCATGTTGGCACGCAAGTTAAACCATTATAAATTCCTAGCTAATTAAGCATGGCATAAGCAACTATAATCTCTAATTGTCATTGCAAACATGTTTATTCATAATTGGCTGAATCAGGAATGATGAACTAATCATATTTACAAAAACAAGAGAGGCCGAGTTTATACCAGCTTCTCCCATCTCAATAAGTCCATCATATATCGTCATTATTGCCTTTCACTTGCACGACCGAACGATGTGAATAATAATAATAGTGCACGTGCATTGGACTAAGCTGGAATCTGCAAGCTTTCAATAAACAGGAGAAGACAAGGAAATACGGGCTCTTGGTTAAATCAACAATAATGCATATAAGAGCTACTTCAACAATTTAATCATAGTTGTCGATGTCAAAACCGGCGGATCTCGGGTAGGGGGTCCCGAACTATGCGTCTAGGAGGATCGTAACAGGAGACAAGGGACACGATGTTTTTACCCAGGTTCGGGCCCTCTCGATGGAGGTAAAACCCTACTCCTACTTGATTAATATTGATGATATGGGTAGTACAAGAGTGGATCTACCACGAGATCAGAGAGACTAAACCCTAGAAGCTAGCCTATGGTATGATTGTTGTTGTTATGTTCTACGGACTAAACCCTCCGGTTTATATAGACACCGGAGGGGGCTAGGGTTACACAGAGTCGGTTACAAGGAAGGAGATCTACATATCTGTACTGCCAAGCTTGCCTTCCACGCCAAGGAGAGTCCCATCCGGACACGGGACGAAGTCTTCAATCTTGTATCTTCATAGTCCAATAGTCCGGCCAAAGGTTATAGTCCGGTTGTCTGGATACCCCCTAATCCAGGACTCCCTCAGTAGCCCCTGAACCAGGCTTCAATGACGATGAGTCCGGCGCGCAGATTGTCTTCGGCATTGCAAGGCGGGTTCCTCCTTCGAATGCTTCATAGAAGATTTTGAACACGAGGATTGTGTCTGGCTCTGCAAAACAAGTTCCACATACCACCGTAGAGAGAATAATATTTCCACAAACCCAATCTGCTGACGTATCCTGTAATGTGACATCACACCACAGCCAAGCCCTTATGCGAATAGTTTTTATAGCCACCCTCAGCACGTTTTGCAAGGCGGTTTCCTTGGCACGTCTTGTCGAAGTAGATATCGTGTCCCCTTATTGCAGGATTCTCATTAATACGGACGTGGGTAACCCAACTGTGCCATCAATTACGGTGCTTGGGGGACGAGCGGGTTTTACCGGGCTGGTGGGGACGCATAGTTTCGTCCGCCCATATAAAGGGATAAGGATTCACCTTTTTCCATCCACGCCTTCTTCCTCCTTTGCTCATCCAATCTCGCACACTTGAGCTCCAGCGCCCAAGCTCACATTTTCTTCCTCAACCTTCTCCAACCATGTCCGGAGCGGGAGGCAAGTGGATGGTCTCCTCCGTCATGGAGGGACACACCAAGAAGCTGAGGGGAGCCGAATACCTCTTCGATGAGATTGCACACCGGCTCCCAGATGCTGGGCAACTCATCCCCACCCCTAGGCCCCACGAGAGGATAGTCTTCCTTACCCATTTCCTTCGTGGACTGGGATTCCCTCTCCACTCATTCGTCTGGGGCCTCATGTTCCACTACGGCCTGGATTTCCATGATCTAGCCCCGAACTTCATCCGCAACATCTCGGCGTTTAGCGTCATGTGTGAGGCCTTCCTCCACATCAAGCCCCACTTCGGCCTATGGCTGAAGACTTTTAATAACCGAAAGTGGTGCGCGGCCAGCAGGCGGAGTTCGGAGGCGCCATAGTGGGCAAGATGCCCAACGCCACATGGCTTGAGGGCTCCTACGTGGAGACCATAAAGGGGTGGCAATTGGGGTGGTTCTACATCACCGAGCCGCGTGACCCCAAATGAGCAGCGGCCCCCGAGTTCCGATCCGGAATCCCCACGCGGCTCTCCTCCTGGAAAGAGAAGAGCTTGGCCTGGGGTAGTCTAGGAGAGTTGACCGGACTCCAAACCTGTATCCAAAACATGGTGAGCAAGAAGCTCAAGCTTGTCAACATAGTCCAGGTCATGCTCATCCGCCGGATCTTCCCGTGTCAACAACGGGCGTGAAAATTGTGGGAGTTCGACCCGGCCCAGCACGAAACTCTGAGCGAGCTCTTCGACACAACATACGAAGATGCTTAGAAGGTGCTATTCAAGGGCGCCGAGGTTTTCCCCCTCCCCTTACCGAGGATCGCGGATTCAGCGCGAAGCGCCAAGCCAGCACAGTAAGCTGTTTTACCTCTTATAGGGTATTCATTTTTCATAGTTTAACTATGTGCCGGATCGGACCTTCCATGCCTTTAACAGGAATGGTTGGAGACATCAGGGCAGATTGATTGCCCAGCCCCCCTGCCCGAAGACCCTGCAGACGCTCTACTGACGGAGATGCTTACTCCGGCTCCTTATGAGGTGCCGGAGAAAAAGGTCAAGAAGAAGGCTACGGGAACCCGAAAGAGTTCCCGGCGCCAGGTGTTATCGGACTCATCGTCCGATGACTCCGAGACGCACTCCTCCCGTGGAAACGAGGAGGAGGTAGATAAAGGTTCTTCCCCTCCAGCCGGGGAACACAAGAAGAGGATGACCGCCCCAACTGGGGAGGCCGGAGGGTCCAATAGGGGAAGGACTCTCCCTCCGGACTACTCCGCCACCGCTGCCGACAGTGAAGACGAGTGGCCACCCAGGGCCAAGCCCCTGGCGAGATCGTAAGTATTTGGACACCAAAGCAACTCGTGGCACCGTTTAATTGCACAGCTTCCTCCGACACCATACATGGTTATGCGGTCCGTCCCGGACCCGTACCGACGTATCCTCGTCGAGCGGCTCTTTGGACCTGTCGGCCATGAGCAGCGGAGGATCACTTCCAACTGCTTACACCCCTTTCCCTACGGACAACGCCGAGGTGTTGTCTCAAAGGGTGCCAAGCCGAGGGGAGGTAGTCCTGGAGGCGCCACAAGGCAACCTTCCGGACTGCAGGCGCAAAGGGAGCAAGGCTCCCAAGGGCTCCAAGTTTGGCCCTGGGCCGAATACGGTGCCGGAACCCCTAGTGGTTCCGGACTCCGGCAAGAGGCCCCCTACTAAGAGGGACAAGCCTACCATGCTGGTGACCTCCGTCCAATCGGAGGCACCGGATAATTTGCTGGAGGTGCTTAACGGCGCCTCCATCGACGAGGAGCACCACACTATTATGAGTGCGGTGATCCAGAAGGTTCAGTCCGCCAAAAGCGGACTGACTGAAGCCTGTGCAAGCCTTCTAACAGGCTTTGATGTATGTATTTAAAAATATATGAAAATATTAACGCATAGACAGTAGCCCCTGATGCTCTGTTCGGTGTTCACAAAGAAAAGCCGAATAGAGGATCTAATAATATTCGCAGGAGTCTAACATAATTATGTCGATGTGCGTATGCAGGCTTCGCTGCTGACCTCTGCCGCACTGACTGCGGAGGTTGATGCGCTGAAGCAGAACCTCGAGCGGTCCGAGAAAGAGCTCGGCCTTGCCAAGAAGCAGCTCGAGGAGAACCAAGGTACGTAATGCCTTGTCTATGCGTGTATATATAGAAAAAGATGCAGTTGCAAAAATGATAGGATCGTTATTGATGTGCTAGGGGCCACGGCCGAGGTGGTGACACTGAAGCAAGCACTATCCAAGGCCGAAAACAAAGCGGGCACGGAGTGCAGCGAGCGGGGGAAGCAAGAGGCGCGGATTGCCGAGGTGCAGCAAGAGCTCCAGGCTCTCATGAAAAAACATGAGAGTTTGGAGCTTGACTCGAAGACGCGAGAGTCCGAGCTTGCCTCGGCCCTTGAGAGCGCCAAGCATGCTAAGGCCGAAGCCCAGAAGGCCCTCCAGGAAATTCAGGCGATGAAGAAGATAGTGGCGGGTAAGGCATTCATTATGCAAAGCAAGCATGTGAAAGTAAATTACTTGTTACTAAGCCGAGTCCGGAGCTCTCCAGGAGCATTCGCAGATTTGCCCTGCAGTATGTCGGATGCTGCAAAGCACTACCGAGCCAAGGAGGGGAGCTCGGCGGTGAAGGTGTTCTGGTCTCAGTATACTGAGGCCAAACACCCGGTGCCCTTAAGCGACCAACTGAAGCAAGTGGTCGAGCTCCATAAGGTGGCCGAATAGGCCATGAAGGGTCTCATAGTCTGGCTGTGGCCTGGAGAGGCCATGCCAGGGAGCTACTTAGGGCTGGTAAGGCGGCTTGTGGATGTCTGTCCTTGGCTTGAGGTCATCAAGCGCTCCGTCTACATCGAGGGCGCCCGCAGGGCACTTGCCCGTGTTAAAGTACACTGGGGCAAGATGGATGCTGAGAAGCTAGTGAAGAACGGGCCACCAAAGTGCAAGGAGCATCGCCACCCTGAAATGTACTATGAGAGCATCCTGAAGGGTACCCGCCTTATGGCTGATGAATGTTCCAAAGATGTAATATTTGAGTGAACTCGCTCGTTTGATCATGTACGCTAAAAACTTGTTCATATGCGCTATGCAATGCTTGTTTGAATTTATAATATTACCTTCTGTGCGGCCGTTTATTAAATCTGAGAGATGGCGAGTCGTCGGCTTCTGCCCCCGTGCCACGAGTGCTGGGGTGTTCGGGATAAATCTGAGCACTTTTTCCCATGCTTGGGTCCTTCGAGGGGGTGCTTAGCACAACGAACAAGGCAATAAGACTATAATGCTTTATCACTCTCACTTAGCCAGATAATTCTATAATTTTAAATTTTGGCAAAGCCCCTAGTGTTTGGAAGACCGAGTTTGAGGCGCTATACACACCTAGGTCGGACAAAGCCAACTCCTCGCCCTAAGCGGCATAAGTCTTTAGGGACTCAAAACCTCTCGAACAGCGACCCGCTCTCGCCTTATCAGGACAATTAGTTTTAGCTTTCTCTACTGAGGTGCTTAGCCCAGCTGAACCGGGGCACAATCACAGTAGTTCTCCCGGTGCTACCTTAGCCGATATAGCGGAATGTAAGGTACCAAAACATGGGAGCCGGGCAAACCCAACTATTGACCCAAGACATGATTCGGAGCTGATGCATATAATGCTATAAGTTCGGGGTGCCGCACTTGTGAAAGTGTTCGGACTTCTCATGCCGTATTATGGGGTGCTTAAGCCCCTGGCATATTAGCCGTACCATAGTGTACGGGTGCTAAATGTCATGAATGAACATATATACATAAAAAGGAAGGAATATAGAATGCAATAATAGACTGAAGCTATGCATTGTTTATTCGAAAAAGGTGCATTAAAAGCAGAACGATACAAATAGTGCGATAAGCAAAAAATGGGACTATTTGACATGTACCCTCCAGGGGCGAGCTGCGGAATGGTATTTAAAGCAGGTATTTTTCTCGTTATAGAGACCACCTAGGAGTTCCATAGTGTGATGTAGCTATCTGCCTCCCTGGTTGTTGTATCATGTGTTCGGCGATTGTACTGTCGAACAGGTCTTCCGGAGAGTAAAGTCTTGAAAGTGAGAAATAATGACAAAATCGGGAGCCCCTAGTGCGGTTGAGCCGCAATTTGGGGCGTGCTTGGTCGTGCCCCTCCCCTTATGCCCATGGTATTTTCAGAGCGTAATTATGTACGCGTAGCACGGATTTCGCCGTTTCGCTGGGGCAGGGGTTGGGGCCGCATTGCTACGCTTGCTCGGAACGTGCCAGGTGGTCTTGTTGTAGATTACTCTGAGCGCGCTTGACGGTGTCCGGACGTTTTGTTGCCGGACTGGAGAATTGCCTTGAGAGGTTGCTTTGTACTTCCGCTGCGAGGGCCGCCGTGTGCTCCTCCATTCGGAGAGAGCGCTCAGTGTTTCCATTGACTGTGATGACCCCCCGAGGTCCTGACATCTTGAGCTTGCGGTATGCATAGTGCGGCACCGCATTGAACTTTGCAAATGCGGTTCGCCTGAGCAGTGCATGATAGCCACTGCGGAACGGGACTATATCGAAGATTAACTCCTCGCTTCGAAAGTTATCCGGGGATCTGAAGACCACTTCTAGTGTGACTGAGCCTGTGCAATGGGCCTCTACACCAGGTATTACGCCTTTAAAGGTCGTTTTTGTGGGTTTAATCCTTGAGGGATCTATGCCCATTTTGCGCATTGTATCCTGATAAAACAGGTTCAGGCTGCTGCCGCCGTCCATAAGGACTCGAGTGAGGTGAAATTCGTCGATAATTGGGTCTAGAACCAATGCGGCAAATCCGCCATGGCGGATACTAGTCGGATGGTCCCTGCGATCGAAAGTGATCGGACAGGAGGACCATGGGTTGAACTTTGGGGTGACTGGCTCCAACGCGTATACGTCCCTTAACGCACGCTTCCGCTCCCTTTTGGGGATGTGGGTTGCGTATATCATGTTCACCGTCCGCACTTGTGGGGGGAAACCCTTCCGTCCTCTGTTGTTCGACGGCTGGGGCTCCTCCTTGTCGTCGCTGTGTAGCCCCTTGTCTTTGTTTTCGGCATTTAACTTGCCGGTCTGCTTGAACACCCAACAATCCCTGTTGGTGTGGTTGGCTGGCTTGTCGGGGGTGCCATGTATCTGACACGAGCGATCGAGTATACGGTCCAAACTGGACGGGCCCGGAGTGCTTCTTTTGAATGCCTTTTTCCGCTGACCGGGCTTAGAGCCTCTGAATCCGGCATTAACTGTCGTATCCTCAGTATTGTCGCTGTTAATGCGGCGCTTGTGTTTGTTGCGACGTGACCTGCCATTGCCGTCCTTGGTATCCGAAGTACCAGGGCTCTTTGACATGTTATTGCTGCGAGCCAGTCAACTGTCTTCTCCCGTGCAAAAGCGGGTCATGAGTGTCGTGAGGGGTGCCATAGATTTTGGCTTTTCCTGTCCAAGGTGCCGGGCAAGCCACTCATCGTGGATATTATGCTTGAAAGCCGCTAGGGCCTCTGCATCCGGACAGTCGACGATTTGATTTTTCTTGGTTAGGAACCGTGTCCAGAATTCCCTGGCCGATTCCTCTGGCTGTTGAATTATGTGGCTCAGGTCATCGGCATCTGGTGGTCGCACATAAGTTCCCTGGAAGTTATCGAGGAATGCGGCTTCCAGGTCTTCCCAACACCAAATGGATTCTGCTGGCAAGCTGTTAAGCCAATGCCGAGCTGGTCCTTTAAGCTTGAGTGGGATGTATTTGATGGCGTGTAGATCGTCGCCATGGGCCATGTGGATATGAAGGAGATAATCCTCAATCCATACCGCCGGATCTGTCGTACCGTCACATGATTCAATATTCACGGGTTTGAAACCCTTTGGGATTTGATGATCCATTACTTCATTTATGAAGCATAGCGGGTGTGCGGCGCCTCTGTACTGGGCTATATCACGACGCAGCTCAAATGAGCTTTGTCTGCTGTGTTCGGTCCGGCCGGATTTACTTTTACTATATCCAGCGTGACGGTTATCGTCTCGTGTGGTGGGGCGCCCTCGTGATACGTAGATCGATCTTGCTCGCTTTGCTTTGTCCTCCAATATGTCTAGCAGGTCTAACGCATTTCCCCGTGCCTTGGTATTTTTTGAGTGGCGCCGGGGTGCGGCTTGAACTGTGGGCCGAGAAGCCTCTCTGTCGTGGCCACGAGGTGGCCGATCAGCCGCGTCATACGCTAGAGATGTAGGTTTTAATGCTTCCTCCTCTAATCGGGGTAGCATTCTGCGCTTTGGGTAGCTCTTGGAGGGGCGTTCGAGTTCATATTCCTCGGCCGCAAGGACTTCAGTCCATCTGTCAGCTAGCAGGTCTTGATCAGCTCTAAGCTATTGCTGGTTTTTCTTAAGGCTATTCGTCGTGGCTATAAGCTGGCGCTTGAAGTGCTCTTGCTCGACCGGATCCTCAGGCACGACAAATTCATCGTCGTCGAGGCTTTCCTCATCTTCGGAGGGAGGCATGTAATTATCATCCTCTACCTCTATCTGCCGCCCTCTCAGGAGGGCTGGCTTCTCCATCCTCCTGCGTTGAATCTTGCTGGAGAGGGTTTTCTTTGGCACTATCCGGGGTGTTATTATCTCATGTGCCGGTATCACTGTTTTTGCTTTGGCGAGACTTAGAGCGGCGCCGCTGACGCCGGCGCTTAGGTTGCTTCTTGGAGGGGTCAACCTCCGCTGTTCTGTCGCCATTGCCCTCTTTGGGTGTGTCCACCATATATATGTCATATGATGAGGTGGCTGTCCATTGTCCTGTGGGCGGTGGTTCCTGTTCGTCTCCTACATCGTCGTCCATACCGTCGATGTCTTCGGAGTCAAAGTCGAGCATGTCGGTCAAATCATCAACAGTGGCTACGTAGTGGGTGGTGGGTGGGCGTCGAATTTCTTCGTCATCCGCATCCCAATCCTGCCGGTCATAATCCGGCCAAGACTCTCCTGACAAGGAGAGGGACCTTAGTGAATTCAGTATGTCGCCGAAGGGCGAGGGCTAAAAGATATCCGTGGCGGTGAACTCCATGATCGGCGCCCAATCGGATTCGATTGGCAGGGGCGCGGGTGGATTGGAGTCCGGAGGAGAGTCTGGCGATTTGGAGTCATGGGCCTCGCGAAGGGTAAGGCTGGTGTTTGGCTCGATCGCCGTTGAGGCTGCGGCCTCCGTGGCAGGGTCTAACCACCCACCCACGGATGGCGCAATTGGCTCCGAGTTGAAGGTCGGAGTGGTTGTAGGTGCGGTCTCCTGAGCACTGTTCGGCGGCAGAGCTAAATCATGCCCATCGTGACAGTGCGGCGCACTCGGCCGGGGCTCGAATCCGTCGAAGATCAAGTCTCCGCGTATGTCGGCTATGTAGTTTAAGCTTCCAAACCTGACCTGATGGCCAGGGGCGTAACTTTCAATCTGCTGCAGATGGCCAAGTTAATTGGCCCGCAGTGCAAAGCCGCCGAATATAAAGATCTGTCCAGGGAGAAAAGTCTCACCCTGGACTGCATCGCTATAGATGATCAAAGGATCCATCGAGCCTAACAATGACGACAGAGAGGAACTCTCAATGAAAGCACCAATGTCGGTGTCAAAACCGGCGGATCTTGGGTAGGGGGTCCCGAACTGTGCGTCTAGGCGGATGGTAACAGGAGACAAGGGACACGATGTATTTACCCAGGTTCGGGCCCTCTCGATGGAGGTAAGACCCTACTCCTGCTTGATTAATATTGATGATATGGGTAGTACAAGAGTGGATCTGCCATGAGATCAGAGAGGCTAAACCCTAGAAGCTAGCCTATGTTATGATTGTTGTTGTTATGTCCTACGGACTAAACCCTCCGGTTTATATAGACATCGGAGGGGGCTAGGGTTACACAGAGTCGGTTACAAGGAAGGAGATCTACATATCCGCACTGCCAAGCTTGCCTTCCACGCCAAGGAGTGTCCCATCCGGACACGGGACGAAGTCTTCAATCTTGTATCTTCATAGTCCAACAGTCCGGCCAAAGGTTATAGTCCGGCTGTCCAGGTACCCCCTAATCCAGGACTCCCTCAATGGTCTTCTCCTATTGACCCCCAAAGAAAAGAAAAGAAATAAAACTATTTACACGGGAAAGCTCCCAACAAGCAAAAGAAGAACAGGAAATCTTTTTGGGTTTCCTTTTAACTGTTACTGCTACAGCAAGAAAATAAGCTAGCTAAAAGCTATTACCATTTTTTTGTTTTCTTAAGGTTTTTCAAACACACGAGAAGAAAAAATAGAAAGGAAAATAAAGTAGCATGGATAGTACAATGAAAAAGTATGAGCACCGACATCTAGCAATGAGTGTGTGAACATAAATGTAATGTCGGTGAGAAATACGTACTCCCCCAAGCTTAGGCTTTTGGCCTAAGTTGGTCTATTGCCACGGCTGGCCTAGCGGATATCCAAAGTTGTAGTTGGGGTCGTACTGAGAAGAAGCCTCGGATTGCCACGTGAGGGAGTCCTGGATTAGGGGGTGTTCGGGTAGCCGGACTATACCTTCGCCGGACTCCTGGACTATGAAGATACAAGATTGAAGACTTCGTCCCGTGTCCGGATGGGATTTGCTTGGCGTGGAAGGCAAGCTAGGCGATGTGGATACTCAAGATCTCCTACCATTGTAACTGACTCTGTGTAACCCTAACCCTATCTAGTGTCTATATAAACCGGAGGGTTGTAGTCCGTAGGACAACCATCTTCATACACAATCATACCATAGGCTAGCTTCTAGGGTTTAGCCTCCTTGATCTCGTGGTACATCTACTCTTGTACTACCCATATCATCAATATTAATCAAGCAAGAGTAGGGTATTACCTCCATCGAGAGGGCCCGAACCTAGGTAAAAACATCGTGTCCCTTGTCTCCTGTTACCATCCGGCCTTGACGCACAGTTCGGAACCCCCTACCCGAGATCCGCCGGTTTTTACACCGACACCACTGGTTGCCAACCGCCTCCGGATCCCACTGGTAGTTAGACTGTCATGGAGGATCAAATTGTGGTTCCGTCTCTGGCTCTGGCTCTATAGGGTTCCGGTAAGCGTGGATGGCCGTCAGCGGAATGAGATACTAGCTTGCAGATAAATCAAACAAGGAAGGAGTAGGCAAGGTAATAGTCTCAGGGTGATTCTTATCAAATAACAGTTTGTATTTAAGCGCCCTTTCCCTATTCTTAACAATAAAATCATGTGCTACCATACTCTTATAATCTAGATAAACAGAAGGCAACCATTTTTCTTCTTTCTTATAGTGCCTAATAGGTATGTTATAGTATGCAGTGAGGCGCGAGGCGAAGATGCCTCCCAAGATGGGGCCCTTAGTACGGTTAAGATTTAACCGCTTTGCAACAATAGCGCTCATACTAAATGTGTCATCATGAAACAAGGCATGGCACAAAATAATATCAGGGACACTCAGGTTTCCACAGTTTCCGCGACCAATTAAGCACCTACTAGCAAATATAGCAAAGTAACATAGAACAGGAAAATGTATGCTAGTGATTCGTGCGTCGGAAACCTTCCTCGTTTCCTCTACATCAATTGTATCAATAAACCCCTCCACATCGTTACGATGTGGTTCCCCTATGAAACCCGGAAAAGGTAACTTGCAAACCTCACAGAATTCATGAAGGTTCATCTCCTTATACTCATCATATAAATAAAAATCCACCGTAGGTGGTGACCTCCTAGAATGGAAATGAAAATTTTGCACAAAAGTATTGGTGAGTAAGAGATACTGTTTGCGTTGGTCGTAGAGGAAGTCGGTGAGGCCTGCATTCTCAGCCAACTCATAAAAATCATCATAAATCCTGGCTGCTCTCAAGAAATTATCGCAAGGCCATTCACACGGCCGAACCTCCGCGGTACGAGGCAGATTATATTTGGGTCTCTCTTCTTCTTCACTTTTCTTATCCTTCGAGCTTTGGCACGAAGAGCCCCTCAAAAATCTCTTCATCATTTTCTGAAAATTTCTGAAATTTTTAGTAACTTCAAATAAAAGTGAACCATACTCAACAAAATTGATAGCAACTACGCCTACAAGTGCCTAGAGCCTATATCATGCATTAGAACTACTTGGAACCATATAAATTTTACATGCAAGCTCAAGAACATGGTCACCTAGGCAGCACAAATTTGCAATGAATAAAGCACTAGAACAAAAACTAATTGGACCAATGGAGTCACATACCAAGGAACAATCCCCCAAAGCAGTTTTGTGAGAGGTGCTTTGAGCAAGGAGATCGAAAATCACAGCAAAATGAGCTAGAACTCGTGCTTGAGCTGGTTGGTGATTTTTTTTGGGAGGAAGAAGAAGTGTGTGGGTGCAGGAATAAGTGGAGGGGAGCCACCATGGGCCCATGAGGCAGGGGGCGTGCCCAGGGGTTGGGCGCGCCCTGGACCCTCGTGGCCATGTGCCAGCTCCCCCTGATGTGTTCTAAGTGCCAAATATTCTCAAATATTCCAAAAAAATCATATTTAAATTGGCAGGGCATTTGGAGAATTTTTATTTTTAGGGTATTTTTTTATTGCACGGATAATTCAGAAAACAGACAGAAAATACTATTTTTGCTTTATTTCAACTAAATAACAGAAAGTAAAAAGAGGGTACAAAAGGTTGTGCCTTCTAACTTCATCCATCTCATGTTCTAGAAAAGGAATCCACTAACAAGGTTGATCAAGTCTTGTTAACAAACTGATTCCGAATAACATGGAACCGGAGAAATTTTGAATAACACTATGTTACCTCAACGGGCATATGCATGTCCCCAATAATAAGAATATCATATCTCTTTTTGACAGTAGGAAGAGGAAATTCAAAACCTCCAAAAATAATCGATGGAATTTTTCCAGTAGAATTGATACTGTGGACTTGAGGTTATTTCCTCGGAAAGTGTACCGTATGCTCATTACCAATAACATGAAAAGTGACATTGCCTTTGTTGCAATCAATAACAGCCCCTGCACTATTCAAAAAGGGTCTCCCAAGAATAATAAACATATTATCGTCCTCGGGAATATCAAGAATAACAAAGTTCGTTAAAATAGTAATGTTTGCAACCACAACAGGCACATCCTCACAAATATCGACAGGTATATCAGTTGATTTATTGGCCATTTGCAAAGATATTTCAGTAGGTGTCAACTTATTCAAATCAAGTCTACAATATAAAGAGAGAGAGAGAGAGGCATAACACTAACACCGGCTCCAAGATCACATAAAGCAGTTCTAACATAATTTCTTTTAATGGAGCATGGTATAGTTGGTACTCCTGGATCTCCTAGTTTCTTTGGTATTCCACCCTTAAAAGTATAATTAGCAAGCATGGTGGAAATTTCAGCTTCCGGTATCTTTATTTTATTTGTAACAATTTCTTTCATGTACTTAGCATAAGGATTCAATTTGAGCATATCAGTTAATCGTATACACAAAACAATAGGTCTAATCATTTCAGCAAAGCGCTCAAAATCCTCATCATCCTTTTTCTTGGATGGTTTGGGAGGAAAAGGCATGGGTTTCTGAACCCATGGTTCTCTTTCTTTACCGTGCTTCCTAGCGACAAAGTCTCCCTTATCATAACGTTGATTCTTTGATTGTGGGTTATCAAGATCAACAACAAGTTCAATTTCTACATCATTGTCATTACTAGGTTGAGCATCAACATGAACATCATCATCATTATTATCACTAGGTTCATGTTCATTATCAGATTGTGTTTCAGCATCAGAAATAGAAATATCATTGGGATTCTCAGGTGTGTCAACAATAGGTTAACTAGAAGCATGCAAAGTCCTATCATTTTTCTTTTTCTTCTTTTTAGAAGGACTAGGTGCATCCAAATTATTTCTCTGAGGATCCTGCTCAATTCTCTTAGGGTGACCTTCAGGATACTAAGGTTCCTGAGTCATTTTACCAGTTCTAGTTGGAACTCTAACAGCATAGTCATTATTCTCATTATTCAATTCATTGAGAAAATCATTCAAAGCTTTAAGTACTTGTTCTACTTGAGTGGTAACCATAGAAGCATGTTTACTAATGAGTTTAAGTTCACTTTTAACTCTAGACATATAATCACCCAAGTGTTCAATCATATAAGCATTTTGTTTTCATTGTCTACCAAAATAAGCATTGAAGTCTTCTTGCTTAACCATAAAGTTATCAAACTCATCCAAACATTGGCTAGCAAACTTATAACGAGGAACATCACCTTCATCAAATCTATAGAGAGAATTTACCTTTACTACCTGTGTCGGGTTATCAAGACCATGTGTTTCTTCAATAGGTGATAGATCAAGACCATGCATTTCTTCAATAGGAGGTAAATTCTTAACATCTTCAACATTTATACCTTTTTCTTTCATAGATTTCTTTGCCCCTTGCATATCTTCAGGACTGAGAAATAGAACGCCCCTTTTCTTCAGAGTTGGCTTAGGAGTTGGTTCAGGAAGTGTCCAATTATTTTCATTTCTCAACATATTATTCAGTAGAATTTCAGCTTCATCTGGTGTTCTTTCCCTGAAAACAGAACCGGCACAACTATCCAGGTAGTCTCTGGAAACATCGGTTAGTCCATTATAAAAGATATCAAGTATTTCATATTTCTGAAGAGGATGATCAGGCAAAGCATTAAGTAATTGGAGAAGCCTCCCCAAGCTTGTGGGAGACTCTCTTCTTCAATTTGCACAAAATTATATTTCCCTCAAAGCAGTTTGTTTCTTATGAGCAGGGAAATATTTAGCAGAGAAGTAATAAATCATATCCTGGGGACTACGCACACAACTAGGATCAAGAGAATTAAACCATATCTTAGCATCACCTTTTAATGAGAACGGAAATATCTTAAGGATATAATAGTAGCTAGTTTTCTCATCATTAGTGAATAGGGTGGCTATATCATTTAGTTTAGTAAGATGTGCCACAATAGTTTCAGATTCATAGCCATAGAAAGGATCAGATTCAACCAAAGTAAATATATCAGGGTCGACAGAGAATTCATAATCCTTATCAGTAACAAAGATAGGTGAAGTAGCATAAGCAGGATCATATTTCATTCTAGCATTCAGAGTTTTTTGATTAATCTTAGCTAATAATTTCTTAAGATCACTTCTATCATTGAAAGCAAGAAAATCTCTAGCAGTTTCTTCATCCATAACATAGCCCTCAGGCACAAAAGGCAATTCATATTTAGGGGGAGAGTCTTCATCATCACTTTCATCAATATTATCAGTTTCAATAATTTCATTCTCTCTAGCCCTAGCAAGTTGTTCATCAAGAAATTCACCAAGTGGCACAATAGTAGCAAGCATAGAAGTAGTTTCATTATAAGTATCATGCATAGCAGAAGTAGCATCATCAATAACATCCGACATATCAGAATTAATAGCAGAAACAGGTTTAGGTGTCGCAAGCTTACTCCAAACAGAGGGTGAATCAAGTGCAGAGCTAGATGGCAGTTCCTTACCTCCCCTCATAGTTGAGGGATAAATTTTTGTTTTCTCGTCTTTCAAGTTCTTCATAGTGACCAGCAGATAGAAATCCCAAGTGTCTCAAAGAATAGAGCTATGCTCCCCGGCAATGGCGCCAGAAAAATAGTCTTGATAACCCACAAGTATAGGGCATCGCAACAATTTTCGAGGGTAGAGTATTCAACCCAAATTTATTGATTCGACACAAGGGGAGCCAAAGAATATTCTCAAGTATTAGCAGTTGAGTTGTCAACTAAACCACACCTGGATAACTTAGTATCTACAGCAAAGTATTTAGTAGCAAAGTAGTATGGAAGTAACGGTAACAGTAGCAAAAGTAATATTTTTGGGTTTTGTAATGATTTTAACAGTAGCAACGGAAAAGTAAATAAGCGAAGAACAATATGTGAAAAGCTCGTAGGCATTGGATCGGTGATGGAGAATTATGTCATATGCAGTTCATCATGTAACAATCATAACATAGGGTGACACAGAACTAGCTCCAATTCATCGTGTAATGTAGGCATGTATTCCGAATATAGTCATACGTGCTTATGGAAAAGAACTTGCATGACATCTTTTGTCCTACCCTCCCGTGGCAGCGGGGTCCTAATTGAAACTAAGGTATATTAAGGCCTCCTTTTAATAGAGTACCGGACCAAAGCATTAACACATAGTGAATACAAGAACTCCTCAAACTATGGTCATCACCGGGAGTGGTCCCGATTATTGTCACTTCGGGGTTGCCGGATCATAACACATAGTAGGTGACTATAGACTTGCAAGATAGGATCAAGAACTCACATATATTCATGAAAACATAATAGGTTCAGATCTGATATCATGGCACTCGGGCCCTAGTGACAAGCATTAAGCATAGCAAAGTCATAGCAACAACAATCTCAGAACATAGTGAATATTAGGGATCAAACCCTAACAAAACTAACTCGATTACATGATAAATCTCATCCAACCCATCACCGTCCAGCAAGCCTATGAAGGAATTACTCACGCACCACGGTGAGTGTCGGGGGAAATCGGCTTCCTCGAACACCTATGGGGATCGAGCCCCTTTCTGGTTCGGCGGGGGGCGGAGGTCGCGCGAAGAGCGGATCGAGGCGATGCACACAAGGGGTTTGCCCAGCTTCAGGCCGCACGGATGCGTAAAACCCTACTGCTGCTTTGTGGTTTGTATTGTGTTCTTGCTCGAGAGCCCTGGGTGCTACAGTACACTCGAGGTTCTTGCGAGCCTGGACGTAAATGGGTGTCCTCCTCTCTACGTGTGCATGGGGCCTCCTTTTATATGCTCAAGGGGTTACCCACAGGTGGCAGCGTAGGTGGGGGCAAAAATGGGAGAATGCCGTAGTGGGTACAGCTGCCTGCATAGTGGCTGTACAGTGCTATCATACCTAATTCTGACGGCGGGGGACAAGGGCATTAAATGCCCGTCCGCATCGCCAAGACGGTGCAGGAAAGGGACCGTCAGGAGCGCCACCGTTTGCCACGATGGCTACTCTGTCAGCTTTGCTTCGCCACCGCATGCCCCTGGCTGCGCAGCCTCTCGCCACGTATGCCTGGAATGCCCCCAGAGCGACACGTGGGTGGATGAGCTGGAGCGCAGGCGTGGGGTGGTGACTTGCCGCGGCAAGCGCCTTGCCGCGGTGGATGTCCTGTCGCGCCCGGGAGCTTGTCGCTCACCGGTCCTTGCCGAGACGCGCGCGGCGCGTCGCGGCAAAGCTCTTGTCGTGCCGTGGTTGGCCTTCCCGGCGAGCTCCTTTCGCCGGGGTCTTGTGTTCCGAGCGGCCGTCCCGGCAAGCTCCTCTTGCCGGGGCCTTGCTCTCTTCGGGTGGCCTTCCCGGCAAGCTCCTCCTGCCGGGGCCTTGGCTCAAGTACTTTGTTCTTGAATGGTCCAAAAAGGGGCCATGGAGGGTCTTGGCGATCACCTGGGAAGCCTTGCCGCGGGGTGCTACGACTGCCCGTGAACAAGTTCGGGGTACTAAGATACCCCTACTTTAGTACACCGACAGGAGCCCCGGGCCTGGGCCATACATGGTGCCGAGCGCTGTTGGGCCAGGCCCAAAACAGTGCACGGGCACGCGCGGCCTGGGTCACGCTGCATCTTAACTCCGCATCCATCGCGCCTTCCCCAAATGGCACACGTCGAACGCGGCGTCGCGGGGAGAGGCGTGCGTGACGTGGGTGGCGTGCGCGGGGCCGAGCCCTGCAGGCATGCGTCACGTCGCAATAAAGGGGGGACGGTTCGCGCCATCTCCATAAGTGGAGGGAGGCGTGGAGGCGTGGCTCGTTTGCTGAATGGGGCCGAGGCACGGTTTCAGAGGCGTCCGCCCCCCACGATCACGGGGTGGGGAGAGGTCGCCTCATGCATCGCCTCGGTCCTGTACGCCAGCCACGCGGCTTCCATGCGCCTGGAGTTGCGGACGGTGGAGGCAGGAAACTGGGCCATCACGGGTCGAGGCAGCAGGCCGGTCCCAGTCGCCTGGCCTTCCTGCGAATTGATTGGTTGAGCGGGGCGGTCGAGCCCCCACCCTGCTCCTTTATAAAGAGCAAGAGGGGGCGACGGGAATCCACACTCCTCCATCTCTTCTTCTCTTCAGCTTCGGATCCTGTCTCTCCATTTGCTATGGAGAAAGGGAACCCTGGTCCTTCATCGGTGGCGGCGAGGGTCGCTGCCAGGCAACGCGCCCCTCCTTCCCTTGCACCCGTGGTGGCCGAGCCAGCCGTAAGGGGAAGGGGGAGGGGGCGAAGTCGTGGACGAGGTCGTGGACGAGGCCGAGGTGCCCGGGGACGAGTCGGACGGGGCGACGCGCCGGCCTCGCCTCTGCCAGTGGCCCCTCTCCTCACGGCGGTCCACATCGGGGACGACCCCTGCGAGTTCTTCGTCAGGCTGCGCCGGGCGCCTCGTCGTCGCCTCCGCCTCCCGGCTCCATTCGCTAGCGTGATGGAAATGGAACAACCCGAGACGCTGAGACTGCGCATGAGGGGCTGCGGGATCAGTGGCGCGTGAGTCCACGTCGAGTGCCCAGCCCCCGGCGTGATGTATCTTGGTCGAGGGTGGAAGACGTTCGCCCATATCCACAGCTTGATGGAGGGGTTCACCCTCCATTTTAAGTTGATGGAGGGCAACCTCCTCTCCGTCAAGGCCTTCGGGGACTTCGGGACCCGGGCCCGGTGCTGCGGAGATAGCTCCTCCGACAGCGAAGGCTCCTCCTCGAGCGAGAGTGACGAGGAGGGGAGCGACAGCGATGACGAGGGTAGCGGTCGTCGGGATGACGGGTCCGACTAGGCGCCGGTCGCGGCTCCGTGCGGCACCGGCGACCCCATCATTAGCGTCGCCGGCTCCTTGAGCTTCTCGGGGTCGTCTCCTTGGCGGCTGGCGTAGGGAGGCTGCGGAAGAGGAAGAGGGAGGGCGGCAAGGCCGCCAACTCGGAGTATGGGGGCGTGGTGCCCTCGACAGCGTGCTGACATCCTGCCGCCTCGTCGAGCCCTACTTCCGGCGCCGCCGTCACCGTCCAGCCTTCAGACGGCCCCGGGGTGTTCTCTTGGTGTCTTCTGCCACCCGTAGCTTGCCTAGGCGCCACTTTTGCCCTTCTCGCCTCCTTGCCCTACCTCCTGAGGAGAGAGACAAGAAAGGGATTACGGGCACCTTATCTCTTTTCAATCTGTAAGCCCTCGGGCCTTAGTTGCATTTAAAACTTGTAATCCCATCTTTCATGTTTTTCATTCTCTCTGAACTGTACCTGAGCGGAATGTTTTTAATGAAAAGGGGATGTTTGCCGGGTCATTTGTCTCGCGGGCGAAACCCGCGCCAAGGAGCAAATCCTTTGTATCGTTTAAGATAGACACTTCTTTGCCCGGCAACAGGCCCTGCCGTCTCCCCGCACCACTCGACCCTTCTCACGCCCTTGGCGGAGGCAGGGAGAAGGCAGGTTCTGGCCCCTCGTTTCGTTCCTTCGCCGCCGCGACTACTACCAAAACGGGCCCCAGGAACGCGCTCTGGGGCCTGTCGCTAAGGGAGCACGGTAGCTTTTAGGAGGAAACAAGGTTTTCGTATTCCACAGTTCATAAGAGAATGCATGACAAGGGATGCAAAAACTTATCTGGGATAGCAGCCCTCGGCAACTTTGGCTTGCCGCGGGTGGATACTTGTACTTGCAGCCCCCGACAACACTGGTTTGCCGGGGACCAGATGCTGGTCCGCCCTTCTTCTCTTCTTCGTCCTTTAGCGCTCCGGCCAGGATATGCAAAACCCTGCGAACCAAAGGAAACGAAAGGACAGGAAAAAGGGACGCAGACTCGACCTCTAAGGTAGGGGTTAGCAGCTGTTAGGCACTATCAACCCTAACCAAGGACTCGACTCGACTCAGCATGCATACTAAAACTTAGGGCGCCAGCGCTTCATTTACTGTTGCTCAGGGTCTGCGCCTGGCTTTGTACGAAGGATTACATGCAACTGCGGCAAGACTTGTACAAAAGGTTGGTTGCCGGACAGGGTCCGACAACCGCGCCTTACGGGTAAAACTTACGAAGATGCTCAATATTCCAGGAGTTGCTCACCGGAGTGCCATCTTCGGTCTCGAGGCGGACAGCGCCGGGCCTCGTGACTCGTCTCACCCGGTAAGGGCCTTCCCACTTTGGCGTCAACTTGTTGTGTCTCTTGGCGGACGGAGCGCGCCGAAGAACAAGGTCGCCTTCCTCGAAGGTTCTGGCTCTAACTTTGCGGCTATGGTAGCGACGCAAAGCTTGCTGGTAGCGAGTGGCTCGCACAGCAGCCTGAAGACGATCTTCCTCGAGGAGCAGCGCGTCATCTTCACGCAGCCGCTCTTGCTCAAGCTCATCATAAGCGAGCACGCGAGGTGACCCGTATACGAGTTCCGTGGGGGTAACTGCTTCTGCTCCATAGACTAGAGCAAATGGTGTCTGGCCGGTGGCTCGATTTGGCGTCGTTCTGATCGACCAAAGAGTCACCGGCAGCTCCTCGATCCAGTTTCTTCCGCACTTGTGCAGCCTGTCGAAAGTTCTGGTCTTGAGCCCGCGCAGTACTTCGGCATTGGCCCTCTCCGCTTGACCGTTGCTCCTGGGATGAGCAACAGAAGCGAAGCAGACCTTGGCGCCGAGATCTTGGACGTATTGCGTGAAGGCACGGCTCGTGAATTGCGTACCGTTGTCGGTGATGATCCTGTTGGGGATCCCGAAGCAGCAAACAATCGACCTGAAGAACTTGATGGCTGACTGTGCTGTCACCTTCCTCACTGGTTCCACTTCCGGCCACTTTGTGAACTTGTCGATTGCGACGTACAAGTACTCAAAGCCCTCGACAGCTCGGGGGAAGGGGCCGAGGATGTCGAGCCCCCAGACCGAAAATGGCCAGGATAAAGGGATCGTCTGGAGAGCTTGAGTTGGCTGGTGTATCTGCTTGGAATGGAACTGGCACGCTTCACACTTGGTTACTTGTGCAGTTGCATCCTAGAGGGCTGTCGGCCAGAAGAAACCTTGCCGGAACGCTTTGCCGGCAAGTGCTCTTGCGCCAATGTGATGGCCACATATGCCTCCATGTATCTCTGCCAACAGCTTTTGTCCGTCTTCCCGGGGAATACACTTCAATTTCACCCTATTGCGTCCTCTTCTGTACTGTGTGTCATCGACAAACTGGTACATACTTGACTGCCGGGCTACTCTTTCTGCTTCTTCTTGCTCGTCGGGAAGTCCTCCTGTCTGGAGGAAACGGACGATCTGTTGTGCCCATGCCGGAGCTTGTGGCTCGACGACAAGGACTAAAGGCACGTCTGCTGCTGCGGGAACACCTGCTTCCACGGCGAGAACTTGTGGCTCAGCCGGAGCTTGATGTTCCCCGGCAAGCTTGCCGGAGCAAAACTTGTCGGGAGCGCCTGCTTCCACGGAACAAACCCTGGGGTTTGCCGGAGCAGACTGCTCCTCAGCACTCTTGGCGTCGATCTTGGGGACCTTCTTGGCGGCGGCTCTGGGGAGCTCTGCCGGAAGATAGTCGCCGGAGACCAACCTCCTCTTCTTGCTCTGTCCGGTTGATGGTGTTACGGATGGCTGAGTCAGCTTGAGCACAAAGGTCCCTGGTTCCACAGGTAACTTAAGTGATGCGCACTTTGACAGGCCATCGGCAATGTCGTTCTCGGTTCTTGGAACGTGTTCCATTTGCAGGCCGTCAAAGCGCTCCTCTAGCTTCCTCACTTCGTCAACGTACGCTTCCATCAACGGGCTCTGGTAATCCTTGTTCACTTGGCGGACGACAAGCTGCGAGTCTCCCCTGACAATGAGCTTCTTGATCCCAAGTTCTGCCGCGATCCTGAGACCGGCAAGCAAACCTTCATACTCTGTTGTATTGTTGGTTGCTTGCTCCTTGGGAAAGTGCATTTGGACGATGTACTTGAGGTGCTCTCCGGTGGGCGCGACAAGCAGCATGCCGGCGCCGGCGCCTTGTAGCGAGAAGGCCCCATCAAAGTACATCAGCCACTCTTTGCTTGCTTCCTTGCTGGGGATGCTCGTCTCTGAAATTTCTTCGTCTGGCGTCGGCGTCCACTCTGCTATGAACTCTGCCAATGCTCTGCTTTGGATAGTTGAAGTGCTCTCGAACTTGAGGCCAAAGCTTGACAGTTCCAGTGCCCACTCCACGATCCTGCCTGTTGCTTCGGGATTCTGCAGTATCCTCTTTAGCGGAAAGCGAGTGACAACTGTGATCTCGTGTGCTTGGAAGTAATGGCGCAGCTTTCTCGAGGCCATAAGGAGGCCAAAAAGCAATTTCTGCACACCATAGTACCTTGACCTAGCCCCCTGCAAGAGGGAACTGACAAAGTAAACTGGGCGCTGCACCATTTTCTTCTTCCGCACCTCCTCCTGCGCCTGCGCAGATCCATCCTTGCCGGGGCCAGAGCTTGTCGGGGGAGCCCCCTGCTTGTCGCTGGATGCACTTGCCGCGGTTGTTAGATCATCATCTACCTCCCTCTCCGCTACTAACGCAGCACTAACCACTTGATTGGTTGCCGCCAGGTACAGCAACAACTTCTCTTGTGGTTTAGGCGCGACAAGTATTGGAGCGGAGGACAGGTATTTCTTCAAGTCCCGCAGCGCAGCCTCCGCTTCCGGAGTCCATTTTACTAGACCCGCCTTTTTCAAAACTTAGAAAAATGGCAGGGCGCGTTCTGCAGACTTGGAAATAAACCCGCTGAGAGCTGGCAAGCCTATGTACATCCTTGACGCGTGTTGGTGCTTCAATCTGCTCGATGCCCTTGATCTTGTCGGGATTGGCTTCGATTCCCCGCTGAGACACGAAAAACCCGAGAAGCTTGCCGGAAGGGACTCCGAACACGCACTTCTCGGGGTTGAGCTTGAGGCTGATCTTGCGCAGGTTCGCAAAGGTCTCTACTAAGTCTTGAATCAGGGTTGCCCTGTCTCTGCTCTTGACCACTATGTCATCCATGTAGGCCTCCACATTTCTGTGGATTTGTGGCTCAAAAGCGGTGTGGACAACCCTTGGAAATGTTGAACCAGCATTCTTCAGTCCGAAAGGCATCCGTACAAAACAGTACGTGCCACATGGAGTGATGAACGCGAACTTCTCTTCATCTTCTTCAGCCATGAAGATCTGATGGTATCCTGAGTATGCGTCAAGAAATGAAAGCAGGTCACATCCGGCCGTGGAGTTAACAATCTGGTCAATGCGCGGCAAGGGAAACGGATCTTTGGGACAAGCTTTATTGACATCGGTAAAATTGATGCAAAGCCTCGATTTCCCGTTTGCTTTGCGCACGACAACAGGATTGGCCAACCACGTCGGATGGAGCACACCTCTGATGAGGCCTGCCGCTTCCAACTTCCTGATCTCTTCTGCAATGAATTCTTGGCGCTCCACTGCTTGTTTCCTGACTCTCTGCTTGACGGGCCGCGCATGAGGACAGACGGCAAGGTGGTGCTCAATCACTTTCCTGGGAACGCCGGGGATGTCAGATGGTTGCCAGGCAAACACATCGACATTCGCCCGCAGGAAAGCAACGAGCGCACTTTCCTATTTGGGGTCGAGAGTGGCACTGATGGTGAAGGTACCACCAGTGCCGTCCTCCTTGGCGAACACCTTCCTGGTCGTTGGCGGGGCCGCCATTGACTTCTTACTCTTGCCGGTGGAGCTCGATGGCGCGTCCTCGACGGTAGCGCAGCACTCCGAAGAGGTGCGCTTGCCGGAGTGGGCACCAGAGCACTTGCCGGGCTTGGCCTTCTTCTTGCCGGCGGAGCTTGATGGTGCGTCCTCGACGGCAGCGCAGCACTCCAAAGAGGTGCGCTTGCCGGAGTAGGCACCAGAGCACTTGCCGGGCTTGGTCTTCTTCTTCCCTTCGGCAGCTTCAGCGGCAAGTGGCTTGTGATCCGTTGCGGCTGCTGCTTCCCGGTAGATCTTGTCGGCACAGATAAGGGCATCCTTCTTGTCGCCGGGGACAGAGATGACGCTTATCGGGCCTGGCATCTTGAGCATGTTGTATGCGTAGTGAGAGGCCGCCATGAACTTGGCGAGCGCCGGACGGCCGAGAATTCCATTGTAGGGCAATGGAAAATCGGCAACGTCAAAAGTGATCCTCTCTATCCTGAAGTTCAGCTCACTGCCAAATGTCACTGGCAACATTATCTTCCCCTTCGGCTTGCTCCTTCCCGGGTTGATTCCTTGGAACGTGCCGGTCTCTTCGAGCTCGTTGTCGGGGACTTGGAGTTTCTGGAGCACAGCGGAGGAGATCAGGTTCAAGCCGGCCCCGCCATCGACTAGCACCTTAGTGACCTTGAGGTTGCGGACTGTCGGTGAGACCAACATCGGCAAGCACCCGATCGCAGTTGTGCGGTCAGGGTGGTCCTCAATATCGAAGATGATAGGCGTGCTGGACCATTTCAGAGGCCTGCGTGACTCGACGGGCGGTTCCGCTGCATTGACTTCCCGCGCCCACTGCTTGAGCTGGCGGCGAGAAGTATGCAGAGAAGCACCGCCGTCTATGCATAAGACCTCTGTGGCTTTCTGAAACTCCTACTCACTGGTCTCGACATCATCCATGTCTTCGTCTTCGTCATCGTCTTCGTCCTTGTCGCGGCCGCGGGGAGGTCTGTCTGCTTGCCGCTGCTTGTCCTTGTCGCGGCGTCCTCCCTGGCCGGGGCGCTTCGTGCCGGATCCTCCACCACCTCCTCGGGATTTCTCCATGTCGCGTCGCTCGTACTCGGCATTTTGCAGCTCGATGAGCTGCTCGACCTGCTTGCAACTCTGGAGGTCATGGCCCTTGGTGCAGTGGATCTTGCAGTACTGTTTGTTGGTGCCGTCCCGCTTGTCGGCGACCGCCACAGCCTAGCAGTTGGCGCATCCGGAAACCTCCTTTCCGGAGCTACCATCCTGGGCCTTCTTGGCGGCGCCTTCATCGCCAGACTGCTCAACAACCAGTACTTCTTGGCTCTTCTTCTTCCTGTTGCTCCATCGCCGGTTCTTCCTTGCCGGGGCGGTATCCTCACTGTCAGATTCTCCTGCTCCAGTGTTCTCTCCAGGGAGTTTCTTCCCTTCCTCGGCACGTGCACACTTGTCGGCCAGGGCATATAGCTCGCTGACGTCTTTGATCTTGCACATCGCCATCTCCTCCCGCATCCTGCGGTTGCGCACGTTCTGATGGAACGCGCTGATGACCGCGGCAGGGTGGACGTCAGGGATGTTGTAGTGCACACGGCTGAATCTCTGGATGAACTTGCGCAGAGGTTCACCCTCCTTCTGGACGAGCAGATGAAGGTCGCTCGCTTGGCCATGGGGTTTGTGGCCGCCTGTAAAGGCGCCAACAAACTGATGGCACAAGTCTGTCCAGGAGGTTATGGAGTTGTTCGGCAAGTGCATGAGCCAGGATCTGACGTTGGATTTGAGTACCAGCAGGAAGTAGTTGGCAAGGATCTTGTCGTCTCACCCCCCGTCAGCCTGCACCGCAATGGTGTAGATGCTGAGGAACTCCGACGGATGCGACTTGCCGTCGTACTTCTCTGGTATGTCTGGCTTGAAATTCTTCGTGCTAGGCCACTGGACTTGCCGCAGCTCACGGGTGAACGCAGGGCAACCTACCGCGTACGGTAGGTCGCCTTTCCCCCTGGCGCATGCATGTCGACAAAGGGCCCAGCGCGCTCGTCTGATTGACGCCGCGTTTCTCTCCGACGCTCGATGCAAGTGCGAGCGTCCTCTTGCCTTCGTTCGTGAAGAACTTGGCGTTGGTCGCGACGGGTTCGCGGATTTGACGACGCGGTGGAGTCGTTGTCGTGGTGGTTCCGGCGAGTCGGCGATCTCGGTCTTTGGGGCGGGGAATGCACGGTGGTTGCACCCCGACCGGTCTTGGCGCCATCGGTTCGCGCCTGGCCGACCTGCCGCGGCTGCTACGCACTGTGCTGCCGCGGGGTGTCGCTGTTAGCGAAGCCAATGAGGCTCTGTATCGTGGCCCTCCAGTGGTCGAGCTTGTCCGCCGTTGGAGGGTAATCTAGGAGCAGTTGAGCTCGTGCTAGAGCTTCTGCTGGAGTGGCGGGTAGCGGCGGCGAACTGCGCGTGGAGCGGGATGTGCTCGAACTTCTAACTATATTAGAAGGAGCAGCACCCGGTCCAGGCAGTCGCGCCACGCTCGCGCCAACACGCTGGTGTGCATGCTGGCCTTGAACGCCCTGGGATCCGCCAGCTCGATCTGGGTCCAGCGAGCGTATGGTACCGTGAGTACCAGGACGCTGCTGGTCCCGCGCCTCCTGAGAGGGGCGCGGTGCATGTTCGGACGCCGTGGCACCATGAGCTGGCTCGACGACGTCCGTCCCGCCGCCAGTGCCGTCCCCACCACCCATTTGCTCCAGGGGCGGTGGGTTCGACGCGGACGAACCAGCCACCTCCGGAGCCTTCTTCTTAGGTGGCATGTCGATGAAGATGGCGGAGATCTAGCTCGCGCGGACGCCGGATCAGGTTCACACAACCTCGACGCCCCCTACCTGGCGCACCAAAGATGTCGGGGGAAATCGACTTCCTCGAACACCTATGGGGACCGAGCCCCTTTCTGGTTCGGCGGGGGCGGAGGTCGCGCGAAGAGCGGATCGAGGCAATGCACACAAGGGGTTTACCCAGCTTCGGGCCGCACGTATGCGTAAAACCCTAGTGCTCCTTTGTGGTTTGTATTGTGTTCTTGCTCGAGAGCGCTGGGTGCTACAGTACACTCGAACTGCTTGCGAGCCTGGACGTAAATGGGTGTCCTCCTCTCTACGTGCGCATGGGGCCTCCTTTTATATGCTCAAGGGGTTACCCACAGGTGGCAGCGTAGGTCGGGGCAAAAATGGGAGAATGCTGTAGTGGGTACAGCTGCCTACACAGTGGCTGTACAGTGCTATCATACCTAACTATGACGGCGGGGGACAAGGGCATTAAATTCCCGTCCGCATCGCCCAGACGGTGTAGGAAAGGGACCGTCAGGAGGGTCACTGCTTGCCACGATGGCTACTCTGTCAGCTTTGCTTCGCCACCGCATGCCCCTGGCTGCGCAGCCTCTCGCCATGTATGCCTGGAATGCCCCCAGAGCTACACGTGGGTGGATGAGCTGGAGCGCAGGTGCGGGGTGGTGACTTGCCGCGGCAAGCGCCTTGCCGCGGTGGATGTCTTGTCGCGCCCGGGAGCTTGTCGCTCACCGATCCTTGCCGGGACGCGCGCGGCGCGTCGCGGCAAAGCTCTTGTCATGCCGTGGTTGGCCTTCCCGGCGAGCTCCTCTCGCCGGGATCTTGTGTTCCGAGCGGCCGTCCCGGCAAGCTCCTCTTGCCGGGGCCTTGCTCTCTTCGGGTGGCCTTCCCGGCAAGCTCCTCCTGCCGGGGCCTTGGCTCAAGTACTTTGTTCTTGAATGGTCCAAAAAGGGGCCATGGAGGGTCTTGGCGATCACCTGGGAAGCCTTGCCGCGGGGTGCTACGACTGCCCGTGCACAAGGTCGGGGTACTAAGGTACCCCTACTTTAGTACACCGACAGTGAGCATCATGAAATCGGTGATGGAGGATGGTTGATGATGACGATGGCGACAGATTCCCCTCTACGGAGCCCCGAACGACTCCAGATCAGCCCTCGCGAGAGAGTTTAGGGCTTGGTGGCGGCTCCGTATCGTAAAGCGCGATGAATCTTTTTCTCTAATTTTTTTCTCCCCGAACACGAATGTATAGAGTTGGAGTTGCGGTCGGTGGAGCTCCAGGGGGGCACAAGGCAGGGGGCACGCCCCCCCCCACCCTCGTGGAAAGGGTGTGCGCCCCCTGGCCTTGATTCTTTCGCCAATATTTTTATATTTTCCAAAAATAATCTCCGTTGATTTTCAGGTCATTCCGAGAACTTTTGTTTCTCCACAAAAATAACACCATGGCAATTCTGCTGAAAACAGCGTCAGTCCGGGTTAGCTCCATTCAAATCATGCAAGTTAGAGTCCAAAACAAGGGCAAAAGTGTTTGGAAAAGTAGATACGACGGAGTCGTATCATTCCCCCACAACTCGGGATGAGACTTCGGACAATGAGAGAAATATATATATATATAAACAAGATAAAAAATAGAAAATAAAAAAATAGAAAAAGGAAAGAAAAAAAGGAAAAAAAGAAATAAAGAGAGAAAGGGCATGCTAGTTCCACACTTGTGCTTCAAAGTACCACCATGTTTTTCATATACTAGTGGGAATTTTTCATTATAGGATTAGATGCACACCCACTCAGTTTTCATATTGAGCTTTCATACACTTATAGCTCTTAGTGCATTCGTTGCATGGCAATCCCTAATCCTCATGTTGATATCAATTGATGGGCATCTCCATAGCCCGTTGGTTAGCCGCTTCGATGTGAGACTTTCTTACTTTTATTGTCTTCTCTTTATTTACCCCTATCATCATACTCTATTCCACCCATAGTGCTATATCCATGGCTTGCACTTATGTATTGTGTGAGGGTTGAAAAAGCTGAAGCGCGTTAAAAAGTATTAACCAATTGCTCGACTTGTCATAGGGTTTGTGCATGATAAATACTTTGTGTTAAGAAGACAGAGCATGACAAGACTATATGATTTTATTGGGATAGCTTTCTTTAGCATTGACATTCTGAAAGACATGATTGTTTGTTGGGATGCCTGAGTATTGATGTCATTATGTCAAACTATAGACTATTGCTTTGAATCACTCATTTCTTAATATTCATGCCATGATTAGATATATGATTAAGTTTATGCTACTCGAGGATGAGCATGAATTAAGCTTGGGGATGCTGATACGTCTTTGTCGTATCTACAAATTTTTGATTGTTTTATGCCAATATTGTACAACTTTCACATACTTTTGGCAACATTTTATATAATTTATTGGACTAACCTATTGATCCAGTGCCCTGTGCAATTTCCTATTTTTTGCATGTTTTTTGTTTCACAGAAAATCCATATCAAACGAAGTCCAAACACGATAAAAATTTATGGGAGAATTACTTTTGAATTTATGCCATGTTCAAGAATTCGTACGATTAACCAGTTAACATCCCGATTAATCCCTACTCGTAGGGTCAACGAGTAGCCGATAAACCGATAAATCATCCGATTAATTGATTAAATGGCCGATTAACTTGCTGATTAGCCTATTAATCCCCTACTCGCCAGCCAACTGAGCAGCTACCAGTTAATGATTTCCTCAACAATGAATTTATGTGATTTTTGGGGCTTGGAATCAATGCAAACGGAGGGTCAGCGAGTAGCCGATAAACCGATAAATCATCCGATTAATTGATTAAATGGCCGATTAACTTGCTGATTAGCCTATTAATCCCCTACTCGCCAGCCAACTGAGCAGCTACCAGTTAACGATTTCCTAAACAATGAATTTATGTGATTTTTGGGGCTTGGAATCAATGCAAACGGAGGCCCACAGTGCCCACAAGACACCAGGGCACGCCCAGGGGCCAGGCACCCTGGTGGGTTGTGCTCTCCTCGGATGTCGGTTGGGTATCTACTTCAGGCACAAGGAAAAATCGTGTTAAAATCTCAGCGCAATCGGAGTTACGGATCTCCGGGAATATAAGAAACGGTTGTCGGCCAGATCTGGGGAATGGGAAACAGAAGAGAACAGAGAGGGAGATCCAATCTTAGAGGGGATCCCACCTCTCCACTGCCATGGAGGCCATGGACCGGAGGGGCAACTCTCCTCCCATCTATGGGGGAGGCCAAGGAAGAAGAAGAAGGAGGGGGGCTCTCTCCCCCTCTCTCTCCCGGTGGCGCCGGAGTCCCGTCAGGGCAATGATCATGACGGCGATCTACATCAACAATCTTGGTACCATCAACACCAACTCCCCCCCTCTATGCAGCGGTGTAACACCTCTTCTCCCCACTATAATCTCTACTTAAACATGGTGCTCAATTCCATATATTATTTCCCAATGATCTATGGTTATCCTATGATGTTTGAGTAGATCTGTTTTGTCATGTGGGTTAATCGTGATCTTGGTTGGTATAATTGTATATTTTATTTATGGTGCTGTCCTACGGTGCCCTCCATCTCGCGCAAACGTGGGGATCCTCGTTGTAGGGTGTTGCAATACGTTCATGATTTGCTTATGGTGGGTTACGAGAGTGACAAAAGCTTAAACCCGAGTAGGTGGGTTGTTGTCTATGGGATAAAGAGGACTTGGTACTTAATGCTATGGTTGGTTTTCATGACCTTAATGATCTTTAGTAGTTGCGGATGCTTGCTAGAGTTCCAATCATAAGTGCATATGATCCAAGTAGAGAAACTTTGTTAGCTCATGCCTCTCCCTCATTTAGAATTTTAAGAATGATTACCAGTACTTGTTATTGATTACCTAGGGACAAATGACTTTCTCATTGACAAAAGCTATCCACTTTTATTACCTTGCAATTTATGCGTAGTTTTATTCTCGCAAAGTACTCATAATTTTATTCTTGCAAAATAGTTTCATACTATTTTTTGGTAAGCAAACGTCAAGTGTGCGTAGAGTTGTATCAGTGGTCGATAGAACTTGAGGGAATATTTGTTCTGCCATTAGCTCCTCGTTGGGTTCGACACTCTTATTTATCGAAGAAGGCTACAAATGATCCCCTATACTTGTGGGTTATCATAGGATCATTGTATATCAGCCCTATGATCAATGTCTCATGTGTGCATATCCAAATTTTCAATTGGCTTCTATATTTACTAGTGATGGATGTAATTGTATATTCAGGAGGATAATGGTTGGGGGGGGAAGAGGAAGCTGGCCCTTACTGGGTTCGACCCATACGACCCAGACTATAGTGATGATGAAGAATATGAGGTAAGCCTACTTGAAATTTAGATTGTTCATTTAGTTCCTTTGACATAGTGCACATGAATATATAATGTATTAATGTAATTCATTCATGCGTGCGGTATGATTCTAGAGAATATGTGTACAAGGGCAACGTCGCATCCTTCCCTGCGAAGGAGGTGGAGAAGATCAAGGCCAAGGGAGTTGCTTCCTTCTACAACCGTAAGATCAAGAAGTGGCATTTGTTGGATTGCGGGTTCCGGCTAACCCTTGAGGTTTGAACTCTGGGGTGCGCACGAAGAACACTCTCTTCCTAGCTCGCCCACCTAACGATCTCACGGCCTAGCTCGACGAACCCAAGGAACAAGAGACACAAAGGTTTATACTGGTTCGGGCCACCTTGCTGTGTAATACCCTACTCCAGTTTGTGGGTGGATTGCCTCGAGGGGTTGAGGATAAACTAGTAAAGTGGATGAGCAACTTCAGGAGGTGAGGTGTTCTTGAGCTTGATGAGCTTGTGGGTATGAGGGTGATCTGAATGATCCATCCCCCATCTACGATGGTGGCTAGGTCCTATTTATAGAGGCCCTGGTCCTCTTACCAAATGTTAGGCGGGAAGGGATCCCATAACGACCAAGTTTGAAGGGGGACAACTAGTACAAGCTATCCTGACAAAAGGTGGTCTTCGTCTGCCAAAGGCTCTGGTGGTGACGCTGTCGTGGGCTCCGCGGTGACCTCTGTACTGCCGTCCTGCTGGCCTTGGTCTGTTGCACCGATATGGAAACCTTTGCCTGATGCCTCGGGACTCCTCGCCTGTTCTTGCCTCTTTAGCACCAAAGAGGAAACTGGTACACTGCGCCAGCTGGCGCCCGCCTGGCCTGGGTCGTCATGGCTCACTTCACATGAACCTCGCGAGGTACCCCTTGCATAGAGATCTCCGCTCCTCGGGAGCCAGCCTAGCGAGGCTGCCCTGAGGAGGTCTTGGTGTCGTCCGCCTCGCAAGGCTTGGTCCCTCACGAGGGGCTTGAGTGGTTGCTGCTGAAGATGGGTCATACTAGGCCGTTGGTGGAGCCACGCACAAGCCCGCGGGCAGGCAAGTCTGGGCACCCCCGGTCCCAGAACGCCGACAGTAGCCCCCGGGCCGAAGGTGCCCTTGGACTTGGCTTCGTGGCGAAGCCAAAGGGCAAGTGTGGAGCACCGCGGTCCCCAACCGCCTGCAGCCTTGATTGACGCGTGGCCATTGACGGGACATGGGCGTCTCCGCTTCCCCATGCTGCCTCGGCAACCGTTCTCACCTGACAACAGGTTGGCGCATGATGCAGAGCCTTCATTACCATCCTTCTTCTTGCTCTAGATCCCATTTAATATTCTTTGCCCCCAGAGACTCCAGACCCGCACGAACTCATCTCCGAGCCTGCAGCCGATGGCGTCCGACAAGGCCAAGGTCGCGCAATCATCCTCCTGGTACGAGCCCGCCCTGGGTGCGCCCAATGTCTGGGAGAAGAACCTCTCCACCGCGCTCCTCACGGCGGCGGGCGACAGCACTGAAGGGGGAGAGACCGTGCTTCAGGTTGGCTCCGTTGAGCCGGAGGCCTCCAGTAGTACCTTCTACACCTTCTTCAAGCACAGTATCTCCGCGGGGCTGGTCCCCCCTTTCTCTGAGTTTTTCTACGCCGTCTTCGCCATTACAAGCTTCACGCCCTCCATCTTCATCCCAACTTTGTCCTTCTCCTGTCGATCTTCACCTTTTACTACGAAGACTTCATGGGGGTGATGCCGTCCGTGGCGCTGCTTTGCCACTTCTTCTACCTCCGGAACAAGGATGAACCTTGCTCGGGGTGCGCCAACTTTGTTGCGGCCAACGGAAGCAACACACTCTCGGGAGCAGGGAAGAAGGCGGATGGCTTCCGAAACAAGTGGGTCCTTATGGACGCCAGAAGCCCCTACTCCTGGCTGATGCTACCGACGGGGATGCCCAAGCCTCATGACGAGTGGAGCAACACGAAGCTTACCGTTCCGCGAACAGAGCAGGTGTTAGTGAAGATGGCGGTCGACCTGAAGCCTGACGATCCAAGGGCGAAGAAGCTAATGGGGGCCATGATCGTCAAGGAGTTTCTGTTGTAGCACCTGGCTCTGCTACAGGTGCGCTCGCGCCCCTTATGGAAGCTCTCGGGCTTGGGAGGCGACCTCCGCCTGCGGTCGGAAGCCATGTCTGATGAGGAGCTGGACAAGGTTCTCCACCTCCTGGTTCCGGAGGATCACATGTACCCGCCTGATACCCTTCTTTCGCTGTACCGCCGCCCGGATGGGGCAAAGATCACCGCCGCCATGTCTGTCTTCAACGAGTGCGGGCTCGAGCCGCCCGTGCCTACCAGGGTCCTGGCGTTGGCGGCCCCGGTGGTGGTGTCCTCCGACGAGTCCGGCGAGGAGGAGAGGCTTGACTCAGAGGTGACCTAGGAAGGTTCAGGGGTGACTTCCCCTTTTCATACAGCGGATCTCCGCCGCACCTTCCCGGACGATGACGAGTCCGACAAGCATCCAGTGAGGGAGTCGTCGATCCCTGCAGGGGTCACGACAAGGTCCGGGGGCATCCCACCGAAAAAGCCGTCGGCCGAGGTTCCGAAGAAGAGCAGATTGGCGCTTATCTCCCGAGGCGACACTTCTGCTCTGCCGCCAGCCGGCGCTGCCGCGGGTCCGGCCACTGCACCCTTGTCGGCCCTTGTGGCTCGTGTTACGGTGCCCATGCCCGTGAAGCTTCCAGGCTTGGTGCTTCAGAAAAGGCCGAGGGAGTATGCCGCCGTAGACTAGTAAGTGCTTTGCCCCAATCCTTCGTTTCTGTCCTTGCCATAGTTTCTTGATGTCTCCTTCCGCATTGATAGGCCTCGGTCGATGGTGAAGAAGAAGAAGGAGATGACCAAAACCCCTGAGGACCGGTAGCCAGCTGTTGTCGCGCCTCCTCCAGCGCGAAGTAATGGTGACGACTCCCGAGCCTCAGCGTTCGGGTCATCCTCGCGAGATCCAGAAGCTCGGCCTCGGGAGAAGGCTATCTCTGCAGCCAAGCTGGCTCCTGAGGCCTCTGCCCCTAGCTCACTTGCTGAGGTCACAACGGCTCAGGAGCCCCTGGCTCCTCATGCTGCCGCAAATCTGCAGAACCTAGTGCCGATGCCATCTCTTCCCACTTCCTCGCACCGCTGGGCCGTGACCCCCCTGCTTCGCCTGGCGCCCTGGAGGACGCCCTTCTCGCGCGGACCCAACTTCGTAATGACCTCCAGGGTGCTGACAGTCAGCTGGTGTCGGGGCGACTGGAGTTGGTCGTGAGGTGGCTGCGATCCGATGCGTCCGTGATGGCGGCCTGGGGTCAGGCCGTGGCAGCTTCCGAGGAGGGTAAGCGGGCCGCCGACCTGTCCGTGGCCGCCCGCGAGGTGGCGTTGAAGGATGCCAAGGCCGCCAAGGAGCGCTGCCGGGTGGCGGAGGTCGAGCTGGAGAACCTGCGCACGGAACGCGCTGCTGCGGCTCGCCAGTACGAGGCACGGGACGAGAAGCTGAAGGCTCGAGAAGACACAGTCACCGGCCGCGATGCTGAGCTGGAGCAGCTGCTGCAGGCGCAGGCCGCGGAACGCGACTGCCTGGAGAAGCTGGAGAAGCCGGAGAAGAAGGTGGAAGCGAAGAACACTACTAGGAAAAAGCCTACTAATGGCGCACTGGTTTTGGCTACTAATGGCGCATTACCAGTGCGCCATTAGTAGCACGCCACTAGTATATCTTACTAATGGCGCACCAGAGGTGCGCCATTAGTATCTGGTATACTAATGGCGCACCTGCTAGTGCGCCATTAGTATGTAACAGCATGCGCCATTAGTGTGCCTCCCGGGGGGGCCATACGTAAGCATGGCTTTGTCATACTAATGGCGCATTCTCCTCTGATGCGCCATTAGTATCCTTTGGCATACTAATGGCGCACTAGGTGGTGATGTGCCATTAGTATGAATATTTGGTTTTTTTTCCTTTTCTGATTTTTGCGCAGGTTACAAAATATATTATTAGACAGAATATAAAATATATTATTAGACAGAATATAGACAGCAGCACACAGCAACATCAGATTCATCGAATACAATAGAAGATTAGTCTCCGAATACAATTCATCATATCAGTCTCCGAATTGAAAAGACCGGACAAAGATAAAACATTACAAGTCTCAAGACCGCGAGTATCAAGTTTGTCTTCACATTACAAGTCGATATCGATCATCTAAACTACCATCACATAGAAGAGAGTTGTGGTCATCACGATGAGCATCATCGCGATCAAACTGGTCTTCATCCGGTTCCTCCAACGCTCCCTCCTCTCTCCCACTACATAGCGTGCGTATCTAGATTCGGCCTCCGCCCTAGTGGTGTACCCTTTGTAACTGTTACCGCTGAAACGGTGAACCTGTCTCCGACACTCCTCCCAGTCATCGTAGACTCCGAGAACCTTACCCTTGTACACGACATACGACGGCATCTCTATGCACAAGCCAAACAACAGACAATACATAAGCAATATGTAAGTATGCAACAAAAGGATCGGAAGAGACAAGCAAGACATTAATAGCACGATTCATAGTCCTACTAATAAATAGCATCGATTACATCTAAGTTGAACAACTGTCCAAACCAAAGAGACATATGAATTCATTAAAGTTTAATTACAACATGAGCCAATCAATGTTTCAGAACTACACATCACTACTTTCGACTCGACTCATCGGAAAGGAGCGTGGGTGAAGCCGCCGTCTGTCGTGATGGTCATGAAATCACGGTCGTTGTCACCCTGCATTTGTAGCGTTTCATCTATCTCACTGTTGGACGGTTGATATCTGAGGAAGAACTGCCCCGCGGTATGAAGGACATCTTGATGGATGATGTCCGCAAACTCCGACTGGATGCGAAAGAATTCTTGTCTGAGGTCCGCGTCCTGGACTGCCGACAAGCTCGCGGCCCAATCTTTGAGATTATCTGGTAGCAGAAGGTGATGATGGTCCCTTACGATCGCCCGCATGTGATGGAGGGCGTAGTAGGCATCCTTCTGACCGCCAGGCGGCTGCTTGACGCAGCAGAACTTCATATTGTGTGAGAACATGTGCTTGCCGTACTTACAAACTGGCCTGGTGAAGGTGCCTCCAGATTTGGCGTAGCCGGGGAGAACATCATCAAGAACTTTCTTGACATTTGTGTAGTCTATCTTGGAGTTACGGTTCGGGTCGAAATACGTGGCCATGGAATATTTCGGGATTAAGAGGATGAGTGTGCAATGTGTGTCACTGCACAGAACACGGAATTTTAGAAAAAAAAGAACGATCGAAATCTAAGAAATCATATGTCACGGGGCGGTTAAGGGATGACTTACTCGGGAAAGTAAGCCACAAGGAAGTTATCCTTATCTGCATTTGCCAGAATGAAGCCTTCGAGGTGTGAACTCGCAACTTGGCAGTCCCCAGTGCTGCTCAAGTGCTTGGCACGCATGTAGAAGGGGTCGACTATCACGATGTCCGGGGTCTTGTCTCTAATGATCCGCATCTGCATGCTCAGCGAAAACAGCCGAACGAAGGTGTAGTGCAGCGGATGAAGGTTAAACATAGCAAAGATGTCATCAAACCACAGGACGATCGTACCCCCGATGTCGCCATCCACAAAGCCCTTGCTCTCTGGCACCTTGGCCACGAAAACCGGGTATGCCACATCCTTCTCTCTGAGATGTCGCTTCTCCAAAGAAAGAACACTGTCGTGCAGACTCCGCATAGCACTGTTGCAGCATTCAGCATATTTGGCGGTAGCATCGCCCTACCCGCCACATGCACCCTCCTCGAGATATCCTTAGGTGGAGGTGGCTCGTCCTGAGCACGGATCGAACTCGGTGCCGGCTGGCTCGCACCGGCGCCCTTGTTAGTCTTTCGTTTCCGTCCCTTCTTCTTGATCTCCTGTAATGGGACCGAGTTCTGCTCACAGACCACCTTCTTCAGCGTGTTGGGGCTGATAATATTTCGCACCTCAGCTATCTGAGGCTCGGTGAAGGCGGGAGCTGGAGGCGTGTCCTGAGAACTGAACGCCAGACGATGCCTGTTGCAATTGGATTTCTCCGCCGTACCAGCTAGATCGCGGTCGTCTTGGTTGGGTTCTTGATAAAGAGGCCCGCAGAACTCGTCAGCGTACCCATGTTCGGCAAAGTACTTATCAACTTTGGTAAATGTACCATCGTCGTTGTCGTCGCCGTCTGGATCCTGTGCCATAGGGCTGTCTGGATCCTGTGCCATAGGGATGTCCGGCAGGTCCGATAGCGTTGCGGCGTTCTTGCCATGGCTTGGCGCCGGCACGACTGGCGGTCTTGTCTGTGGGGTGGTGTCCCCCGCCCCCAAACGAATCTGGCTCTTCGGACAAATCAGGGGCCAGTTTACGCAGGTGCCGAGGGTTATCTCATCTTCTTTGTCGGCCCCAGCGGGTTGAATCGGAGGTAACAGCTCGTCGCAGCCTGGAAGCACCCGAACCACTTCAACCCTATACATTGTGGGTGGCATCGGATTACCATGGAACATGGGGTTGCCCAGTTGAACAATTCTGCCCTTGGCGACATCGACCAACTCGGCGCCCACGAAGTGCAGAAGAGTGCAAGGAACGTCGACGGTGCCCTGCGAAAACATGTACAGGGCGTCGGGGATGCCCAGTCAAAGGCAAGGAGATGAAGTCATCGGCCGAGAGGCTTAGTTACCGTGATGCCGTCGAGCTCGGCTAATGTCGAGGCACCGCCAACGGCGGGCATGCAACTGACGGAGGGGGCGCTTGCTGGCGAGGTGCCGACCGGCGTACACCTGGGTGCATCAAGCTCCAATGCCCGTGCCGGCGCCGGAGACACGAATACCGCCTCCGCCGGAGACACCAATGGCGCCGCCGCCGAAGACACCAATGGCGCCGCCTGCGCGCTGTGCGAGTTGCTGGCCGTGAAGCTGGGAACCGGGGGAGGCCCCTGTTGGCCGCCCGCAATCCACGTCGTCAGCCCATGAATCAACGTAGGCACCATGGCGTTGAGCGTCGTTCCAAATTGTTGTTGCACTTGCTCTTGGACAAGCTCCGGAATCCGCGCCACTTGTGCCTTGAGTTCTTCAACCTCGCGCGTCTGACTTTCCGAGCTGGTCTTTTTCTCCTTCCGCACACCAGCGGTATAGTATGACCCCCATTTTGTGGACAAGCCTTTGCCGGCCACACGACCAGCTGACGTCGGCTTAGTGAGCTTATCCTTGTTTTTCATTACATTCAACGCCCTATTTAAAGGGGTGTCGAAAGGGGAGCTCTGAGACGACCCCGCGCTACTGCTTTCATTGTCCTGCGCAAGGAACATGAACCATTTAGAAATATTGGGGATTAATTAGAGTACCACCATATGGAGCTAATTACGCGGGGGTGTATTCCTCACCAGAAGAAGCTCAAGCGCCCTGGTCTTCGGATCCGTGGTAAGCTCCTTTGTTATCGGATCCTCCTTGTATCGGGCCCTGACATAGTTCCTGGTCTGCTTGTCACCGCTGTATTTCTCGAAGCGGGGCGGTAGGCCTTGCTCGGCACGCTCCGCGTCCTCCTTGTCCCATATAGGCTCCGCCACTCTATAACCGCCGGGACCGAGTTTGTGTTGCCCTAAGTTCAACTCTCGCATTTCTTTCCCCCACTGACTTGATTCAGAGGATGCGGGGCTCTCGCACTTGATCTTGAACTCCTTGTAGTCATCTTTGCTCATCAAAGGATATTTCACCTTGATCTTGTCATAACTATCACCTTTATCAATCATTCTCTTCACCGCGCTTCTCCAAGTAGACAGGGCCGTGCTCATCTTCGTGAGGGCGGCACTGTTCACTTTATTCCCTGAGAGGCGTGTGTTTTCAAATTTGGCGGGGAACTTGTATCATTCGTGCAGCTTCGTGAAGAGGAGGTTGCACAAATTCCCTCGGTCCTTATGCCTAAGGTTCTCGGTGTTGATCGAGACGGTGCTCCGGAGAATGCACCCGAGCTGAAGCGAGTACCCCTTGACTATATGTTTGGGCTCCGTTAGATTCCCGTCGGAGTCCACTTGAGTGAATTCCTCCTTGAGGGCGCGGAGCGCATTCGGGCGCCGGTCCTTCCTTTGCTTCTTCGGTTGGCTGCCATCTGTGTGTGCGCTGCCATCGTCAGTGGTGGCATCCTCGGCAGCACCATCAGTGGTGTCATCCCCGACGCCACTAGGGGTTGTGTAACCAGGATCGGTGTCTTCCGCGGCGTCCTCGTAGCGGTGAGGTTGTTCCTCCATCTCCTGGGACAGCTCCCAGAATGGCTTGCCGCCCGAACCACCGGCCTCATCGTTGTGGGCCATGTTTCGCTCTAAATAGGAAAAAAGTTTGGTCAAAAAGTTGGTTATTGTCAAGGAACAAGATCATGGTCTCATCATTTAGGGTTTGTTGACACCGAGGCACCCTAAAAGCCTAAGCTTTCATCATTTAGGGTTTGTCAATGCCGAGGCACCCTAAAAGCCTAAGCTTTCATCATTTAGGTTCTCATCGACACCGAGGCATCTGGGGCAGCCAAGTTAAGTTTTCATCATTTAGGGTTTATCGATGCTGAGGCACCCTAAATGCTAAGTTAAGTTTTCATCATTTAGGGTTTATCGATGCCGAGGCACCCTAGGTTGGGCCTAATCACTTCGCACTAATCACTTGGCTCTATTGCCACCTATGGTTTAATACAGCAAGAATAAAGGGGCAGTTGATCCTACTTAATTAAGTACTAAGATACCCCGACCCATGCATTAGTAGCAAGTACCTCATATATCCGATTTTTAGCAAAGTCATGCTAAAATTCACGGAAAATTCCAGCATGACCTTTGCTGAAAATAGGACATATGGAGTACCCGAATTTGCCGGAACGGAAGTTAATCGACATTCCGGCAAACTCAAGGGCCTCTCGGGGTACCTGCAAAATCATCACGACACGACGGTCGGTGACAAAAGCCAGCAAACTAGCACCACAATGTGCCTCTACTTTCATATGGATGAAAAGGCCACAGGCCATATGGTCCTCTGATTTCATATGGACAAAAATCAGCTCAACTTATGTGAGCTTCCATTCCAGATCTAATAGGTCACCCAACAAAAAATCATCAATAGTTTTAGCTGAAAAAAATCATGGATTGTTGTTAACTGAAAATTGGTGAAAGAAACTGTTGCTGATCATGGATTACTATTAATTAAAAACAGAGGCAGTAATCCAATACTCCAATAGTGCATCTAGTGGAAACAAAATTCAGTAAATTTCCAGCGATTACTCCTAATGCAAACAAGATTCACCTAGCAAGGTTTATTTTGGCACTCAACTGCAGAATACACAAATCTCTACAGCAAGCTACTCCAAGCAGTACTACACCAACTAATGGCCATCTGTCCATCAATAGTTTGGAGTATTGGATTACTACACCAAGTCAAATTTAAACAACTGGAGTAGTTCAAGATACTGAATCTTGGTTTTAACCAAACAGTATTTATACTCCCCTTTCATTTAAATACACAGCAAAAGATTCATTTAAATACACAGTACTGACAAAATTCATCTAATTCTACTGGAGTAAAAAGGTTTCATTTAACTTAAAAGATTCAGAGAAGAGCAAGCAGGAGCACACTACTGCACAACTTAACCGAATTTTTTACTCCAATAATACTGGTACACTTGCTACTCCAGTACTGTACTTCATGTGGAAAAGTAACAGTAGCTACTGATGCTACTCCAAAACGCATGCACTCCACTGCAAGCACATAATCTTTTATTCAAGTAATAGTGTATGATGAATTTGATTATTCAGACTTAAGTTGCTTCAAGTGATGTCACTAGTTTCAGTTAACTAGAGTACTACAGCAAATGCAGTACCTAATCTGATCCAGTTAAAGTCTCCAGATGGAGTACCAAATGGAGTACTACAGCTGCTGCACTTGCTACACCAAAACATCTACTGATCAAGTACCAGAGTACTCCAGTTGATCAAGCAGAAGTAGAAAGACTGTAAGTGTTTAAATTCAGTTGATCAAGCAGACTCGTCAAAGTACTACTGCAAGTGTTTAAATTCAGTCAAGTATACTATTGCAGGTGTTTAATTAAAAGAAAAGTGCTTCATGATTCTCTTTATGTCAGGCTACAACGCCCAGTTGTGGAACAGGAAGAAATACTACAGTTTGTGAATACAAATTGTCTTTGTTTGTGTACTCGCCGGGTGTTGCTTCTGTATTTGAACAGGAAGACATATTCGCTGCAAGACCTACTACAAAAGCTACTGATAGAGGACCAGATTGCGGAGTACTCAGTGCTGAGTGAGTGAGGGGCTCACCGTAGAAGGTCTTGGCGTATGCACAACTCTCCGCGACAGGGACTCAGAGACTGAGTGCGCAGACCTCACCGCAGCGGTCGCCGAGGAGGCCCCAACCGAGCTCGGCGTCGCCCTCCTGCTCCAGATCACTCTTAACACTTCTGCATTGCACAAAGGCAGTAATGAGCCAATGATATCACTCCAAATCAGTGCATTGCCAAAACAGTGCTAAAATGTGTAGTATGCTAAAATGTGTAGTGTTCCAGATAGAGAATCTTTGCTATAATGTGTAGTGTGCCAAACTGAGAAACAATGCTAAAATTATACTAAATGTGTAGATGATTGCCCATGTGTGCCAAACTAGTGTACCATACATTGGCAAAATTTTACCAAATGTGTACAATGCCCATGTAGATTTGTAAAAATGTCATGTGTAGCATATGTTGAACTACTTTGTCCAACAAAATATTCATCTTTCTAACAAATTAAAGTGCACTGGGCCATGGCCAATTTTGGAGGCGACAAGGAGGAGGAAGGGTGGAGAGGGAGGAAGGAGGAAGGAGGAGAGGTACCTGGGCGGGCGCGGCCGGTCGCCGGAGGGGTCGGGGTCGGGGTTGGTGTCGGGGTCAGCGGCGGCGGCGGCGTCGAAGGGATGCCTTGGTTGGTCGTGGGGAGGCCGGCGGCCACGCCGAGGTCGCGGAGGCGTCGGCGATGGAGGAGCTGCGGTGGTGGGGGCCGTGGGGGCGCGGGGGCGCCGGCAGCGGTGGCGGCGGCTAGGAACCCTAGCTGTCGCGCTCGGGAGGGAGGTTGTCGCAGGCGGGGCCGCGGGGGGAGGGGGACGGCGAGGGCGCGGGCGCGGGCGGAGGGGGGATGGTGAGGGAGGTGGTCGGGTGCGGAGGGGGAAGCGAGCATGGCTGGGGACGGCGAGCACGGTCAGGGAAGAGGTGGGCGGTGGTGGTCAGGCACGGGTGAGACGAGGCAGTGGAAGGATTAGAGAGAAATGTGAGAGATTGGGGATTTTAGCTAGTGTGGGGGGAGGCTTAGCAATGGCGCACCACCCAGGGGTGCGCCATAAGTACATCCATAGCAATGGTGCACCACCGAGGGGTGCGCCATAAGTAATTTAATCAGCCCGACTTGTCAGCTTATAAACAACCTAGCCCAATCTACCACAGACCTCGCCCACTAGCCCGACTAGTCAATACGCAGCACACAGACCAGGAGGTCCTGGGTTCGATTCCCAGGCTCCCCAATATATTTTTTTGCATTTTAAATCCTGTTTGATATTTATTTGTGTTTAAATATGTTCAAACTTGTTTAAACTTGTGTTTAAATATTTTTTTATAAAAACAGTAATAATTTTTTTAAAAATATGTTCAAATTTGTTACTTGAATATATCATCGTCGGCGGCGGTGGAGCGGGGGAGGGTTGCGGTGGGTCGTCGGCGGCGGTGGAGCTAGCTAGCGGGGGAGGGTGCGGGTGGGATCGAGATCGAGATGGAGGGGGAATCGAGATCGAGATGGAGGGGGATCGAGATCAAGTGTCCTCACGAATTCAAAAAGTGCCCATGAAATTTAAAAATATTCATGATATCAAAAAGTGCACATGAAATACAATCGAGAAATGAAGACTGCAATTTAAATACAATCGATCTTAGCTAGCTATCTGTTCACAATCTTCTTGCCCTTCTTTTTCGCAGATGGATTTCTTCTGTGGAACGGACGTCCTTTAGGTAGGGTCACTACTGGAATCAGCTAATTTGCCATCTGCCAGATCTTTGCCGTCTGCTAGCTGACGGCAAAGAAGCTCTTTGCCATCAGCTAGCGAAAAGCAGACGACAAAGAAGCTCTTTGCCGTCCGCTATGTCTTTGCCGTCCTCCAGCAGACGGCAAAGAATCTTTGCCGTCCGCTTGCGGACGGCAAAGAGAGAGGTGGCCCCCACCCCCCGCCCGTTTGGGAAAAACCTAACTGCCCACCTCTTTGCCGTCCGCCAGCTGACGGCAAAGAGGCAAAACGGCGGACGACAAAGTGAGGCGGACGGCAAAGAGTCTGCTACCTAACGGCCCGTTCCCTCCCGCCTGTTACTCCTCTTGTTCATTCCTCGCCGACACACCCCGCCACCACTTCCCACCCCGCCGCCCCCGCCGCCGCCTGCCGCGCGCCACCGCCCCCACCACTCGCCGCCGCCCGGTCGCCCCACCGCCCCCCCCCCCCGCCCCGTCGCATGTAGATGACATAATACGGCGGACGGCAAAGACACTAGAAATTTTGCCGTCAGTGGCGGACGGCAAAGGCCTGCCGTTAGCCACTTAACGGACTAACAGCGCAATTATTGCCGTCCGCTCTCTTTGCCGTCTGCCGCTCTCTCTTTGCCGTCTGCGGCGGACGGCAAAGACTTTGCCATCTGTAGCAGACGGCAAAGTAGCTGTTTACCGTAGCCTACGTTGCCGGAGCCTTTTGCCGTCTGCGGCTGACGGTAAAGGCCTTTGCTGTCCGCTGTTCATGCCTTTGCCGTCCGCCATGGCAGACGGCAAAGTAGCTGATTCCTGTAGTAGGTGGTCCTGCTTCTTCTTGTGGTGTGTGCTGCTACTTCATCGTCGTCGTCATGTTCGATCTTCGGGTCGCCGTATTTGTCGAAGTCTTGCTCATTGGCTACTCCATCCATTCTGATGATCTTCCTTTTGCCTCTCCTCACGACAACACGACTGGGCTTTGACGGGTCGGTAATGAAGAAGCATTGGTCCACTTGGGAAGCCAGAACCCATGGCTCATTTTTCACGGTGACGTTTGCGCCCGCGGTCTTGGATTTGGCTTCGGGTATAACCATGGTGGTGAAATAACGGTCTTCTTTTAGGACGCTCTTGGCCCATCTGACATGGAACATCGGGACCTTCTCTCCAGCGTAGCTTAGCTCCCAGATCTCCTCGATCCTTCCGTAGTATCTGTCCTTGTCGTTGCCGGTGTAGGATTCCATCGTTACCCCGGAGTTCTGATAACCATCGCTCTTCATGTCCTTGTCCTCGGGGTAGAATGTGTAGCCGTTGATATCGTACGCCTCATAGGTCATCAGGTTGTGCTCGGCGCCCAGTGACAAGGAGAATATGAGTTGTTCTTCCGCGGAAGAATCCTCATGTAAAGGGTACGAGAGAAGCTTCTGCTTGAACCAACGCGTGAAACATGAGTTGTGCTCTTTGAGTATATCTCCGTCCGTCCTCTGTTGGCCTCGGTCATTGTACGTCTTCTCAATAAAGGTTTTGTGCTCTACCACCCAAGGATCGACCACATCTATGTGTTGTAGCGCGACTAGGTTTGCTCTTTCAAAGTCGGCGAGTCGACCCTCGAAGTCGACGTGCATTTCGCGGCGACCCTCACGGTGACCCCATCCAGCGAGCCTGCCGAGGTGCCTGTTAACGGGAAGACCAACGGGGTTCTCCATGCCTAGATAATTCATGCAGTAGGAGATGCACTCTTCGGTCAGAAAGCCCCTGGCTATACTTCCCTCTGGACGTGACATGTTGCGAACGTATCCTTTGATGACACCATTCATCCTTTCGAACGGCATCATGCTGTGCAGGAACGTCGGCCCGAGTTGGATGATATCCTCCACGATATGGACCAGCAGATGCACTATAACGTCGAAGAATGCGGGCCGGAAGTACATCTCAAGCTCGCATAGTATCACCACGATCTCTTCCTGTAGCCTTCTGAGTTGCCTCACGCCAATCGACTTCCGAGAGATGACGTCGAAACAGTTGCATAGGACAAATAGCGTTTCACGGACGTGCGCGTCCATGATCCCACGGATTGAAACTGGAAGTATCTGCGTCATCAACACGTGACAGTCGTGAGACTTCATCCTGCTGAACTTCTGCTTCGCTGGGTCTAGGTATCTGCTTATCTTCCCCGCGTAACCGTAAGGAAGTTTTACTCCTAGGAGGCAGGTGAAAAACTGCTCGATCTCCTCCTGACTTAGAGTGAAGCACGCGGGAGGGTAGTCATTTCCGGTCTTCTTGGCCTTTTTGCCTTTGCGACGACTTTCTGTGTCCTGCTTCGCCTCATTATCATCATCATCATCATCATCATCATCATCATCATTAGCGTGAAGCTCCTGCCTGATGCCCATTGATTTCAAGTCTGCCCTTGCTTTCGGCCCATCTTTGGTCCTCTCTGGAATGTTGAACAGGGTACCAAGTAGACTCTCGCACACGTTCTCCGTGATATGCATGACATCAAGGCTGTGAGGCACACGGTGGATCTTCCAGTACGGCAAGTCCTAGAAAACAGACCTCGTTTTCCATAGCTTCAGCAGCGGCTCTGGCGCCTTTCGCTTCTTTCGCGGCTCTGGCGCCTTTTGCTTCTTTCCCGGCAGTGGGCAGTCTTTCCAATTTTTCAACAGCTTGTCTATTTCCTCGCTGCTCCTCGTACACGGGCGTTTTCGGGGTTCGGTTTCACCATCGAACAGATCCTTGCGTTTCCTCCACGGGTCATCGTCGCGAAGCCACCTTCGATGTCCCATGAACATGGTTTTTGAAGACCCGAGATCTCTATCTAGCTGGCGATACGTTGTGTCATCCATGCACCTTACGCATCCAGAAAATCCGTGGACTACCTGCCCCGCGAGATATCCGTAACCGAGATAGTCGTGCACCGTTGTGAGCAGTGCGGCTCTCATAGGGAAATATTCTTTCTCTGCGGCGTCCCACGTATTGGCTGGCGTTTTCCACAGCGTGTCTAGCTCCTCCTTCAGCAGCCCCAGATAAAGATTGATGTTGTTCCCTGGTTGTTTCGGCCCTTCAATTAGCATACTCATGTGAATGTACTTCCTCTTCATGCACAACCAGGGGGAGGGTTGTACATCCACACAAACACAGGCCAGGTGCTATGTGTGCTTCTCTGGCTGCCAAACGGATTGACTCCATCGGTGCTCGCGCCCAGCATGATGTTCCTTGGATCCTTTTCAAATTCTGGGTATTCGAAGTTCAACGCTTGCCACTGGCTCGCATCCTTAGGGTGACTCAGCATCTTGTCTTTTTTATTTATCTCCGGATCATTTCCGTCATCTTCCCGCTTCTTCTCCTCCCTATCCGCGTGCCAACGCAGGAGCTTTGCTACCTTAGGGTCCGCGAAATACCGCTGTAGACGAGGAGTGATCGGAAAGTACCACACCGATTTTCGAGGAGCTTTCTTTCTCTTCTTGTATCGAGTGACGCCGCACACCGGACATATGGTAGACTCCGCGTGCTCGTCCCGATAAATGATACAATTGTTCATGCACACATGGTATTTCACGTGCGGTAAATCCATAGGACACACGATTTTCTTTGCCTCCTCGAAACTGGTCGGGCACTTGTTCCCCTTGGGAAGACGTTCGTGCCAGAATGACATGTTCTTATCGAAGCATGCGTCGGTCATTTTGTGTTTTCCCTTCATCTCCAGAGCCATGAGCGTTACTTTCAAGCGAGTATCCTCGGGCCTGCATCCTTCATCCAATGGAGTAACCATGTCTATCTCCAGTTGATCCAGCTTGGCTTTCTCTCGGGCGGCAGCTCTTGCGTTATCCGTCTGCTTGAGAAGCAGCTCTTGAATATGAGGGTCCTGCACCCAACCTCCATCGTCCTCTGCTCCGGCATCTTCATCTTCATGATCATGCCCTTCGTCTTGATCTTCCTCATCATCATGTACGACATCTTCTACATGATGACTGTGTACAGCATCACTATCATGATCATGTCCTGGAGGTTCTTTGTCTTCTCGCCCGCCCTCGCCGCGGTGGTACTTGTCTTGTTGCCCTTCCTCATTTCTTGCTCGCGCCGGCCATGGACGACTTCATAGTCATCTTCATCACCTTGCCACCGATAGCCATCCATGAAACCACGCAAGAGCAGGTGGTCCCGCACCTGCCCGGAATCCGGGTCCGCAATAAGGCTCTTCAGCTTGCATCTTCGACACAGACATCTTATCTCCGTCTTGTTCTTTTGAAGCATCTCGGCCTTCGCGGAGCTCAAAAACCTATTCACGATGCCTTCAGTCATCGTGCGGACCATGGTCGCCTGCGGGGTAGAGCAAAACGATATTTTAGAAGCAAGAAAAAATTTGGCATGACCTTCCCTAAAAATAGGACCAAAAAGAATGCATAGTGCCAAAATTCTCGCCGAAACGGAAATGAATCAAAACATTCCGGCAAAATATTGGCAACTATCGCATTTCAAATACCGGTACCTTCAAACACAAACATATATGCAACACCACAAACATACATATATCTAGCTAGGCCACAAAAAGTGCATGTGCACGTTGTTGGAGCGAGCTAGGGAGAAAAAAGTAGATCTACATCATGAAGATAGCTTTCCTTTACTTACCTATCAAAAAAAGGTAATTTCACCACTTAATTTTGATGAATCTATGGTGGAAATGAGGTGAGGAGGAGGAGATGTCCGAAAGCTTGGAGAAGGAGGTGGAGGGAATGAAGTGGGGAAAGTGAGTGGGTAGGTGTGGGGTTGTCCAAAATATCTTGTTGGGGTCCCAGGTTACTAATGGCGCACCACTAGCAAATGCGCCATTAGTAACCAGCAGGTGGTGCGCCATTGGTAATTTTGCAAAAAAGTATATATATATATATATATATATATATATAAAACTAGTAATGGCGCACTATGAGGAGATGCGCCATTAGTAGTTTTGAAAAAAAAAAGAATAAATTTTTTTGCAGTAATGGTGCACTGTCAGCTTGGTGCGCCATTAGTAGTTAGAACTAGTAATGGCGCATTGTAGACCTGATGCGCCATTAGTATGTATGGAGAAATGGAAAAAAATTCATACTAGTGGCGCACCCTATTTTTGGTGCGCCATTAGTGTCTTCCACACTAATGGCGCATCACAAACAGGTGCGCCATTAGTATATAGTAGTGGCGCACTACTTTCCTGGTGCGCCATTAGTATCAATCCTATCTATAGCCCTTTTCCTAGTAGTGGAAGGCCCAGCTGGAAGCCAAGGCGAAGGTTATGGCTGAGGATCGCATGGCCTTCAAATCCCTTGAACTGAAGTCTCATGAGGCGCTGCGAGAGCTCTACGGGAAGGGCTTGAAGAAGCCATTGGCGACTGATGATGAAGGCCCCGCCAAGCTTCTCCCTCAGCTCGTCACTGCGCTCGAGGGCGTTGTTAATGGCATTGGTCCCATGGTGGAAGGGGAAGCCCGCACGCTTTCCTCTTCGGCCCTGACGCGCGTCCTCCGCCACATCCATCTTCGCAACCCCGACGTCGACCTCAGCGCCCTGCTTGAACCTGTGGACGAGAAGCACTGCACAGCCCCTGTTGAGGCCATGAAGGACCGGGTGGACGCCATTCTGAACAAATTCCACGCCATCGACCCCGCACCCCCGGCCGAAGGTACCGCCGATGCTATGGCCACGGCTGACGGCACGGGCGACGGCGACGCCCAAGGCTTAGGAGAAGGCTTGTTGGTGGCGCTTCACTTTTATTTCCTGCAACATGCACCATGCCTCGTGGAGGCGTTAAACTTTCGTTTGGTGTTTAAAGAACAATATGTCTTGTAATAATTAGGATTCTGCGATTTCCTTTCCGTTTGCTTGATGTTCTACGTCGGCAGGGCCCGGTCCCGCGCGTCCCTCAGCCACCATTGGGTCGTCCGGATCGCTAGGATGAGACAAAGGGGTGAGGGGCTACGTGACCAGTTAGGCCCCTGAGTCGCAATGCTCAGGAGTCCCCTTTGACGTTCAAACAACCTTCGGAAAGGAAGTGTGGGAGTGGGTCTTCGCGTTCTGTGTGGGTAGGGCCCAGCCCCACGCGAACGTCACCCTCCATTGGGTCGTCTAGATCACCAGGACGAGGCCAAGGGGTGAGGGGCTACATGACCAGTTAGGCTCCTGATTCGCGATGCTCAGGAATCCCCCTTCACGCGCAAATAGACCTCCATACCTTTCCTCGCCGAGGTCCCGCTCGTGAGGGACGCGCGACGACCAGGTCCGAGGGATTTGGCAGGGTGGCGTGCGCTAGGCATGACCTGAGCACAGCCCCCGTGCCCAGCCCCCTCGCGCGGCTCTCCCAAGGGGGGGGAGTGTTGCGATGAGGTTGGACACTGAGCCTGGAGGCTCCCTGAGGTTGGTATGGCCATGGGGCCGCCCTTAGTTGTTTATCACTAGCGCAGAGCATAGCGCTTCAGCACTTGCACGGGCATAGCCACTCCTCGACCGTGTCTACGGCCAGCACAGAGCATGGTGCTTCCACTGGTGCGTGGGTGGGGGCTCCCTCTGAGTGAATCCCTCGGGGCGTGTACAACCCCGCCCTGGCACGTGGCTTCGATGGTATGGCTAGACAAGGTGTGTCCGGGCACTCGTGAGCTAGCGCGGGACTCACGAGGCCCAACCTCAAGGCGGGTTGCGCCTGGTCTTGGTTTTTGATAGCTGTGGTGGTTCTGCGAGATGGTTAGGCGACCTTCACTGAATGAATCTCCCGATGCGACGACATGAGAAGGACAGACACCAACGACCCCAAGAGGTGATGTGAGCGGGGCCGACCCGCCATACAGAGCTCAGTCATTGGGTTTATCGACGCTGCAGGGACGAACCCGAGCATAGACGTCGTGCCCAGTCTTCTCATGTGAAAAATCCTGAAGAAAGACAGCCAGCGCGCGCCTCCCATGGTGACGAGGCACCGTGTCGAATGCCCTAGCTCATCCGCCCATGATTACCTCATGCGAGGGTCAAGCACCAAGGGCCACGGGAGGTGACGTACACGGGAGCTGGCCCACGAGCTAGAGCTCAGCCTCTTGGGTTTAGCGATGCTGCAGGGATTAACCCGAGCATGGACGCCGTGCCGGCCCTTAACCATGAGGCGGTCGCGGGTGGGTTTGCAAGGGCGCATGGTGTTTGTGGCATTGAAGTGCCAGACTGGCAGGTGATAATCATAGGGTAACTCATGCAAGGAGGCAAGCTAGTTCGAATAGATGCAAGAACGATACAAGGACGGACCCATGCGTCCAGGGGATGAAGCAGCCTGAGGGGTGCCCCCAACAGAGTAAGCTAAAGATGCAAAAGGATACATGTCGCAGGGACAGGCCCATGCGACCTGGGGATGATGCAGCTTGAGGGGTGCCCCCAGCTGAATAAACCAGAAAATGTCACGTGGTGCCATTGTTGATGAGGTGTAGGAGTAGCTAAAGATCCGTGCTGAAGAGGTCGTTCCTCATGGGTTGTCCGGCGGCCGGTTCCCGGGGGACCCCGGAGGTTCTGGCTCCTCCTCCCCCAGGACCTCCTGGCGCCTAGCCTCGCGAGCGCCAGGGTGCCCTGCATGAGCCGGTGGAAGGTGATAGCCGTGTTCGGTAGGCCGAAAGGCATGCGAACATAGTTGGGAGAGGGACCCTCGCACCGACCAATGCACGATGGCCATAAGCGCCCCTGAGATGCGGCCATGTTGAGCCCTGGAATGTCGACGCAGACGCGCAGCTCGTCGTCCCCGCCAGGACAAGGAGCTGCACTAGGTGGTGGGCGACGGTCGCCACACATGGCTCTTGCCTGTTGAAGCTCCTTGGTGGGCTTGGTGATGAACTCCTGAGCACCAGACACCTCGTGCCTTGTGCCCTGATGAGGGAAGCGTGCGGTGAAGCATGCCTGGTGCCTGAGCGCCTCCCTGTTGACGTTGGCTAGGTTTGAGGTCCTCTAGAAGAGAGCCCCTGATCCTAGCCTGAGGAGGGTGCTGGGCGCGCCTTCCTACTCGAGGGAGGGAGGCGCCCCATCTATGGCCGCAGGTCCTGAGGTGGTGCTGCTAGAGACGCCACCCTTTTGAATCCGTTGATGGAGCAGCTGCTTCTTCTTCTTGGGGATGGCCTCAGGAGGGTAGATGGCGCCTTCGTTATCTGGGCCTTTGGCCGCTGTAGCTTGGTAAGCACGCTCAAGGGAGCACACCACGTCCTTCTCCTCGCAGGCGACCGTGATGACGCTGCAGATCCCGGGCATCTTGAGGACATTGTAGCCGTGATGGGCCACTGCCATAAACTTGGCCAGGTCTGGGTACCTGAGGATGGCGTTGTACGGCAGGCGAATGTGGGCGATGTCGAAGTCGATGAGCTCGGTGCGGTAGTTGTCGTGCCTGCCGAAGGTGACAGGCAGGCGGACCTGTCGGGTCATGGGTTCCGAGAAAACCCTTAAGGTTCGAACACTGGGGTGCGCGTGAAGTTCTCCCCCTACCGATCCACGTCCTAGCTTGCTAAGATCTCAAGAATGAACTCACGAATTCACAGCACAAGGGACACAAGATTTATACTGGTCCGGGCCACCGTTGTGGTGTAATACCCTACTCCAGTGTGGTAGTGGATTGCCTCTTGGGCTGATGATGAATAGTACAAAGGGGGAAGAACAACCTCCTGAGGATGAGGTGTTCTGGCGCTTGGCGAACTTGTGTGGGTGAGGATTACTCAAGATGAGATGCCTCCTACTATGGTGGGTAGTCCTATTTATAGAGGCCATGGTCCTCTCCCCAAATATTGAGCGGGAAGGGAGCCAACAACGGCCAATTTGAAAGGGGACAGCTAGTACAGCATGTCCTGACAAAAGCGGTCTTCGCCTGCAAAAGACTCTGGTGGTGAGGCCACCTTGGGCTCCATGGTGACCTCCATCTTGCCGTCCTCCTGGTCTTGGTCTCGTTGCACTGATATGGAAACCTTTGCTTGATGCCTCGGTACTCCGCGCCTTCTCTTGCCTCCTTAGCACCAAATAGGAAACAAGGACGCTGCGCGAGCTGGCGCCCACCTGGCACCCTCCTGGTGTCGATCGTCATGGCTCACGTCACGCGAACCTCGCTAGGTTTGCCTTGCCTTGATCTCTCCGCCCCTCACGAGCCTGCCTGGCGAGGGCGCTCCTAAGGAGGTCTTGCATCGTCCGCCCCGTGAGGCTTGGCCACTTGCGAGCGTCTTGGATGCCTTGTTGATGAAGATGGGCCGTACAGGCCTGCTAGCACAGCCATGTCGTGGGCCGCAGGCAGGCAAGTCTGGGGACCCCCGTTCCCAGAACACCGACAACAGCCCCGGGCCCAAGGCGCGCTCGGGGTTGGCTTCGAGGCGAAGCCAAAGGTCAAGCGCGGAGCGCCGCGGGCCCCAAAAGCCTGCGGCCTTGGTCGACGCGTGGCGGTTGATTGGCCGTGGGTGTCTCCGCTTCTCCATGCTGCCTCGGCAACTTCCCGACATGACAAAAAGGCTGGCGTGGGAAGCGCTTGTCTTCACTGCTTCCCTTCGCCTTGCTCAGATCCCCTTTCTTGCGCCCTGCCTCCGAAGTCCCCAGATCTTCTTCCATTATCCTCCGCTCTAGCGACCAATGGCGTTGCGCAAGGTCAAGCCCTCCTCATCGCCGGCTTGGTACGGACCTGCTCTTGACGCGCCCGATGTCTCGGAGAAGAACCTCGCTGCCACGCGCTTGCTGACGGCGGGGGAGAGCAACGAGAGGGGGAAGACGGAGCTCCGGGTTGCCTCCGACATGCCGGAGCCCGAGGTAAGCACGTTCTTCCCCTTCTTCACGAGCAACATCGCCGCGGGGTTGGTTCCCCCCTTCTCTGACTTCTTCTATGAGGTCCTCGGCCACTACGGGCTGCAGGTGCTGGATCTTCATCCCAACTCCATCCTTCTCCTGTCCATCTTTGCCTACTATTGCGAGGCGTATCTGGGCGTGATGTCGTCCGTGGCTCTGCTGCGCCACTTCTTCTTCCTCTGCATCAGCGAGGGCCATATCTCCGGGTACGCCAATTTCATTGCGGCCGGCAAGGCCAACTCGATCTCGAACACTGGGAAGAAGGCCGACAACCTCCGGGCCAAATGGGTCATGATGGGCACCAAGTGCGTCCACCCGCGCTTGGCGCTGCCGACGGAGATGCCCCAGTTCGACAAGGGGTAGTCTCGTGCAGAGCTTACTGACGAGTGGGCGTTGTCGGCGTTTGAGCAGATGAAGGCCAACTTGAAGCAGGGAAATGCGAGGGTGGCCAAGGTGACGGGGGCCATGCTCCTGAGGGAATTCTTGATGATGCATGTTTCTCCTCTTCAGGCGCGTGCGCGCCCCTTGTGGAGGCTTGGAGATGAAGAAGACAAGATTCTCTTGAGCTCGGAGGCCTTGCGCGACGACAAGCTATCCACAGTCTTGCGCCTCTTGGTCGGGGACAACCAAGAGTACCCACCGAGCGCCTTTGTTCCTCTGTTCCGCCACACGGACTGGGAGTAGGTTGTGGCCGCCAGGCCTACCTTCGACAGGCGCGGGCCGGCACCGCCAGCGCCTATTGGGGTCCCTGCGGCGCCGAAGCCGATGAAGCTGTCTTCTGACGAAACCCGTGGGAAGGAAGAAGGGGAGGAGGACTCGGAGGAGACCCCCGAGGAGATGGGAGAAACCTCCCCCTTGAGCAAGGCCGACATCCTCTGCACCCTGCCGGACAACGACGAGGCCGACGCCCACCTGGAGGAGGGGGAGCTGCCCGTTGTCCCGACGAGGGGAAGATCATTGCTGGTCTCCCGAGATGCTGCCCCCACCTTGACGCCGCCCGGAGCTACCTCCGGCCCTTCTGCTGGACCGGCCTCTGCTTCTGGAGCCGGTGCGCCCATGCCTCAAGCCTCGAGGCTCTCGGGCATCAAGCTCACCAAGAGAAGGGTGGACTATGCTGCAGTGGAACAGTAAGTGCTCAAGCTCCATCTTGTTCTTGCTTATACTGCTGCCTCCGTACGTCCGTCCTTGGTTGGCCAGGCCGCTGCCTTCGGCGAAGAAGAGGAAGGAGGATGCAGTAGTCGCGCCCCCTTTCACGAGGAAAGGAGGTGATGGCACTCGCACCTCCCCAGCCTGGTCGCCCTCACGATACCAGGAAGAGCGTCGTCACGAGAAGACAACCCCCGAGGCCCTGCTGGCTCCAGAAGTGCCGATGTCCGGCTCGGCCGCCGAGGCCCCAAAGGCTCAGGAGCCCTTGGTCTCCCAGGCCCTGGTGATGACTTCACCTCCTTCTCCTGCCGTGCCATTGTTCTCAGGTTCCTCTGCCTCCTCTGCTATCTTGCAGCATGCCCTTTCAGAGATGACCCAACTGCGGGAAGATCTCCGGGGCGCGGATCCGCGCCTGGTGGCCGGGCGCCTGGAGCTGGCATCCGGCTGGCTTCAATCTGACACGGCGGTCCGACGATGCTGAATCAGGACGCTGCGGCCTCCTAGAAGGAGAAACGAGCTGCCGCGCAGGCTGCGGCTGATCGCGAGGCGGCGCTGAAGGCCGCCAAGGCCGCCCACGACCGCTCCCGGGCGTTGGAGAAAGAGTTGAAGGGCCTGCGTGATGAGCATGCAGAAGAAGCTTGTGGCCATCGGGCGTAGGAGGAGGAGATGAGGGCTCGGGAGGACACCATCAAGAACCACGACGCCGAGCTGGGGGAGCTGGCGAAGATGCAGGCCGCTGAATGCGGCTAGCTGGAGGAGCTAGAGTGGAAGGTGGAGGCGGAGAAGGTCGATCTTGAGGCCAAGGCGAAGGTCCTGGCGGAAGACCGTGTGGCCTTCTCGCTCCTTGAGGAGAGGTCCCGTGTGGCGCTGAAGTCACTGTACGAGAAGGGCTAGTAGAAGCCACTGACCACCGACAAGGATGGCCCTGCTCAGCTTCTTCCCATCCTGGTGAAGGCGCTCGAGGAAGTCGTGGAGGGCATCGGTCCCATGGCGGAGGCAGAGGCTCATGTCCTTTCTTCAGCCATGCTGACGCGGGTCTTCAGTCACCTGCACCTTCGTGACCCCAGCGCTCGTCTTGACGAGCTGCTGGAGCCTGTAGTTGATGAACACTGCACGGTTGCTGCCGCAGCCGTGAAAGGTCAAGTGGAGGCCCTAATGAAGAAGTCCCGTGGCTTCACCCCCGCGCCTTTGACCGGTAGTGCCACCGATCCCGTGGCTCCAGCTGGCGGTGTAGGCGAAGGCGATGCCACAAAGGAAGGAGCACCTATTGTGGGCCACGACAGCGTCCAGGGGTGACCTGTGGCTGCTTTTCTATTTTATTCCTGCAACATGCACTATGCCTCGTGGAGGCATTAAATTCACGTTTGATATTGTGAGAACAACATGTCTTGTAATATTTGCTTGAGATTTTGCGATTTTCTTCCTATTTGCTTTGTGTTCTGCGTCGGCAGAGCCCGGGCCCGCGCATACCTCAACCGCCGTTGGGCCGACCGGAGACCAGGACGGACCAAGGAGTGAGGGGCTATATGACCAGTTAGTCTCCTGAGTCGCGATGCTCAGGAGTCCCCCTTGACGCGCAAACAGCTTATAGGAAGGATACGCGAGGATAGGTTAATGCTCTACGTCGGCACGGTCCGGCCCCGCGCATACCTCAACCACCGTTGGGCCGACCGGAGACCAGGACGGACCAAGGAGTGAGGGGCTACGTGACCAGTTAGGCTCCTGAGTCGCGATGCTCAGGAGTCCCCCTTGACGTGCAAACAATATCCATACTTTGCCCTTGTCGAGGCTCAGCTCGGCTCGGGAGAGGCGTGCGACAACCAGGTCCGAGGGACCTGGTTGGGTGGCATACGCTTGGGCGTGACCCGAGCGCAGCCCCTGTGCCCAGCCCCCTCGTGCGGCTCTCCCGAGGGGAGGCGTTGCGGTGCGGCCGTACACTGAGCTCTGGGGCTCCCTGAGGTTGGTACGACCGTGAGGCCGCCCTTAGTTGTTTATCACCACGGCGGAGCGTAGAGCTTCCGCTTGTGCACGGGCATAGCCACTCCTCGGCAGTGTCGACGGCCAGCGCGGAGCATGGTGCTTCCACTGGTGCGTGGGTGGGGACTCCCTACTGCGGAGAGCCCCTGGGGCGTGTACAGCCCCGCCCTGACACGTGCCTTGCACGGCAGGGCTAGACGAGGTGTATCTGGGCACTCGTGAGCCAGCATGGGACTCACGAGGCCCTACCTCAAGGCGGGTTGCACCTAGTCTTGGTTTTGTTCGCTGCACTGGTCCTGCGAGGTGGTCAGACAACCTACGCCGAACGAATCTCCTAAGGTTATCGCGCGAGAAAGACAAGCACCAACGGCCCCAGGAGGTGACGTGAACGGGGTCGGCCCGCCAGACAGAGCTCAGCCGCTGGATTTATCTACGCTGCAGGGACGGGCCCGAGCACAGACGTCGTGCTTAACTTACTCACGCGAAGGGTCCTAAAGAAAGACTGCCGGCGCGCGACTTCCATGGTAGGTGGCGATCGAGCAGGTAATAATCATAGGTAGATTAAGCATGGAAGCAGCGGGCTTAATTAAATGCAAGGGAGATACATGCCACTGGGTCAGGCCCGAGCGGCTTGGGGATGATGCAGCCCGAGGGGCGCCCCCAACAAGGTAAGCTAAAGGCATAAAAGGGATACATGCCACTGGGATGGACCCATGCGGCCTGGGATGATGCAGCCTGAGGGGCGCTCCCTGCTAAATGAACTTGGAAAATGTCACCTGGTTCTGTTGACGAAGGAGAGTTGGGGTAGCTGAAGGTACGCGGCGAAGGGGTTGCTCCTCATGAGCCACCGGGGCCCTGAGCCTCAGGAGGCTCTGGGGGTCCAGGTGGTTCCTTGAGGACCGTCTCCATCTCCGTCAGCACAGCGTGGTGCCTGGCTTCCTGAGCCGCCAGGATTCTCTAAAGGTTGTGCTGATAGGCGGTCGCCATACTCGGTAGGCCAAAAGGCATGCGAACATAGCTGTCAGGTGGGCCCTCGCAGCGTCCCACGCGCAAAGGCCAGAAAAGCTCCTGAGAGGCGGCCCTATTGAGCCCTAGGAGGTCTATGCAGACGCGCAACCCGGCATCCTCGCCTGGATGCGGAGCTGCGCCCGGTGAGCGGCGGCGGCCACGCATGGCCCTTGCGTCTTGCAGTTCCTGAGTGGTCCTGGTGATGAACTCCTGAACGGTGGGCACTCCTTGCCCAGTGTCCTCCTGAGGGAAACGTGCCATGAAGCACGCCTCCAAGTGGTGCCCGAGCGCCTCCCTCGTGATGTTGGCAAAGTCTAAGGCCCTCCAGAAGAGAACACCCAAGCCCTGCCCGAGAGGGGTGCTGGGCGCGCTTTCTTATGCGATGGAGGGAGGTGCCCCAGATGAGGGTGCCGATCCTGATGAGGCACCGCTTTCCTGAGGCCCCTCGTGGTGCTACTGCTTCTTCTTCTTGGGAGTCTGATACGCCCATTTTGCATCATGCTTTTATATCAATATTTATTGCATCATGGGCTGTTATTTCACGTTATATCACAATACTTATGGCTATTCTCTCTTATTTTACAAGGTTTACATGAAGAGGGAGAATGCCGGCAGTTGGAATTCTAGGCTGGAAAAGGAGCAAATATTATAGACCTATTCTGCGCAACTCCAAAAGTCCTGAAACTCCACGGAATATCTTAAAAGAAATAAAGAAAAATCCTCGCCAAAGATGAAGGCCAGGGGGCCCACACCCTGCTCATGAGGGTGGGGGCGCGCCCCCCTCCTAGGGCGCGCCCCCTACCTTGTGGGCCCCCTGGTGGGTCTCCAACGTCCATCTTCTCCTATATGAAGTCCTTAGATGAGAAAAAATAAGAAGCAACCTTTCGGGACGAGACTCCACCGCCACGAGGCGGAACCGAGGCGGAACCAATCTAGAGCTCCGACAGGGCTATTCTGTCGGGGATACTTCCCTCCGGGAGGGGGAAATCATCACCATCGTCATCACCAACGCTCCTCTCATCGGGAGAGGGCAATCTCCATCAACATCTTCACCAGCACCATCTCATCTCCAAACCCTAGTTCATCTCTTGTATCCAATTCTTGTCTCAAAGTTCGGGATTGGTGCTAGTAGGTTGCTAGTAGTGTTGATTACTCCGTGTAGTTGATGCTAGTTGGTTTATTTGGTGGAAGATCATATGTTCAGATCCTTTATGCATATTATTACCCCTCTGATTATGAACATGAATATGCTTCATGAGTAATTAAGTTTATTCCTGAGGACAAGGGAGAAGTCTTGCTATTAGTAGTCATGTGAATTTGGTATTCGTTTGATATTTTGATAAGATGTATGTTGTCTAGCCTCTAGTGGTGTTATGTGAACGTCGACTACATAAAACTTCACCATTATTTGGGCCTAGAGGAAGGCAATGGGGAGTAATAAGTAGATGATGGGTTGCTAGAGTGACAGAAGCTTAAACCTAGTTTATGCGTTGCTTCGTAAGGGGCTGATTTGGATCCATATGTTTCATGCTATAGTTAGGTTTACCTTAATACTTTTGTTGTAGTTGCGAATGCTTGCAATAGAGGTTAATAATAAGTGGGATGCTTGTTCAAGTAAGAACAGCACCCAAGCACCGGTCCACCCACATATCAAATTATCAAAGTACCGAGCGCGAATCATATGAACGTGATGAAAACTAGCTTGACGATATTCCCATGTGTCCTCGGGAGCGCTTTTCCTATTATAAGAGTTTGTTCCGGCTTGTCCTTTGCTACAAAAAGGATTGGGCCACCTTGCTGCACTTTATTTACTTTTGTTACTTGTTGCTCGTTACAATTTACCTTATCACAAAACTATCTGTTACCACTTATTTCAGTACTTGCAGAGAATACCTTGCTGAAAACCGCTTATCATTTCCTTCTGCTCCTCATTGGGTTCGACACTCTTACTAATCGAAAGGACTACGATAGATCCCCTATACTTGTGGGTCATCAATACTCTTTTCTGGCGCCGTTGCCGGGGAGTGTAGCGCCTTTGGTACGTGGAATTTGGTAAGGAAAAATTTATATAGTGTGCTGAAATTTACTGTCACTTGTTACTATGGAAAGTAATTCTCTGAGGGGCTTGTTCGGGGTATCTTCGCCCCATCCAATAGAGCAAAGAGTTTCTCCTCAACCTACTGAACCTATTGAAAATGAAACTCCTTTTGTATTTCCTTCGGGTATGATGGAAAAACTGCTAGCTAATCCTTTTACAGGAGATGGAACGAAGCATCCTGATGATCACCTATTATATGTGGATGAAGTTTGTGGATTATTTAAGCTAGCAGGTGTACCCGATGATCTTGCTAAGAAGAAGGTCTTCCCTTTATCTTTGAAGGAAGAGCATTGATATGGTATAGGCTATGTTTACGAGATCGTGGGACTATAAAAGATTGAAATTGGAATTTCATCAAAAGTATTACCCTATGCATCTTGTTCATCATGATCGCAATTATATATATAATTTCTGGCCTCGCGAAGGAGAAAGCATTGCTCAAGCTTGGGGGAGGCTTAAATCAATGTTATATTCATGCCCCAATCATGAGCTCCCGAGATAAATAATTATGCAAAGTTTTTATGCTCGGCTTTCTGAAAACAATCGCACCATGCTCGATACTTCTTGTGCTGGCTCTTTTATGATGAAGACTATTGAATTCAGATGGAATTTATTGGATAGAATTAAACACAACTCTGAAGATTGGGACCTCGACGAAAGTAAGGAGTCAGGTATGACACCTAAGTTTGATTGTGTTAAATCTTTTATGGATACCGATATTTTCCGTAAGTGTAGCACTAAATATGGACTTGACTCTGAGATAGTAGCTTCTTTCTGTGAATCTTTTGCTACTTATGTTGATCTCCCCAAGGAGAAGTGGTTTAAATATCATCCTCCCATAGAAGTAAAAGTAGCTGCACCTATTAAAGTTGAAGAAAAGATTGTCACTTATAATGATCCTATTGTTCCTACTTCTTATGTCGAGAAACCACCTTTCCCTGTTAGAGTAAAGGATCATGCTAAAGCTTCAACTGTTGTTCGTAAAAGCAATATTAGAACTTATACACCTCCTGAGCAAGTTAAAGTAGAACCTAATATTGCTATTGTTAAAGATCTCTTGTATGATAATATTGATGGCATGTTATTCAATTTTGCGGTGAAGCCGCTAGAGTTGCTAAGCCCTGTGCTAAAGATAAACATAGACCTGTGGTAGGCGTGCCTGTTATTTCTGTTAAAATAGGAGATCATTGTTATCATGGCTTATGTGATATGGGTGCTGGTGCTCGTGCCATACCTATTGACTTATATAAAGAGATTATGCATGACATTGCACCTGTTGAGTTAGAAGAAATTGATGTCACAATTAAACTTGCTAATAGGGATACTATATCACCAGTTGGGATTGTTAGAGATGTTGAAGTCTTGTGTGGGAAAACTAAATATCCTGCTGATTTTCTTGTTCTTGGTTCCCCACAAGATAGCTTTTGTCCCATTATATTTGGTAGACCCTTCTTGAACACTGTTAATGCTAAGATAGATTGCGAAAAGAATGTTGTTACTAGTGGCTTGGGTGATATGGTTCATGAGTTTAATTTCTCTAAATTTAGTAAACAACATCATGAGGAAGGATTACCTAGTAATTAAGGATGAAATTATTGGTCTTCCTTCTATTGTCGTACCTCCTAGTGATCCTTTGGAACACTATTTGCTAGACCATGAAAATGATATGTTTATGAATGAAAGAAGGCAAATAGATGAAGTATTCTTTAAACAGGAACCTATTCTGCAACACAATTTGTCTGTTGATATTTTAGGGGATCCCCCTCCACCCAAGGGTGATCCCGTGTTTGAGCTTAAACCGTTGCCAGATAATCTTAAATAAGCTTATCCTGATGAAAAGAAGATATATCCTGTTATTCTTGGTGCTAACCTTTCAGAGCATGAAGAAGAAAGATTATTGAAAACTCTGAAGAAGCATCGTGCTGCTATTGGATACACTCTTGATGATCTTAAGGGCATTAGTCCCACTCTATGTCAACATAAAATAAATTTGGAAGCAGATGCCAAACCAGTTCGTGATCCTCAACGACGTCTGAATCCTAAAATGAAAGAAGTGGTAAGGAAAGAAATACTCAAGCTTCTGGAGGCGGGTAAGTCCTGTCCATTGTGTCCCTAAGAAGGGAGGTATTACTTTTGTTCCTAATGATAAAGATGAATTGATTCCACAAAGAATTATTACAGGTTATAGGATGGTAATTGATTTCCGCAAATTAAATAAAGCTACTAAGAAAGATCATTACCCCTTACCTTTTATTGATCAAATGCTAGAAAGATTATGCAAACATACACATTACTGCTTTCTAGATGGTTATTCTGGTTTCTCTCAAATACCTGTGTCGGCTAAAGATCAATCAAAAACTACTTTTACATGCCCTTTTGGTAATTTTGCTTATAGACGTATGCCTTTTGGTCTATGTAATGCACCTGCTACCTTTCAAAGATGCATGATGGCTATATTCTCTGACTTTTGTGAAAAGATTTGTGAGGTTTTCATGGACGATTTTTCCGTCTATGGTTCCTCTTTTGATGATTGCTGGAGCAATCTTGATCGAGTTTTGCAGAGATGTGAAGAAACTAATCTTGTCTTGAATTGGGAAAAGTGCCACTTTATGGTTAATGAAGGTATTGTTTTGGGGCAAAAAGTTTCCGAAAGAGGTATTGAAGTTGATAAAGCCAAAGTTGATGCTATTGAAAAGATGCCATGTCCCAAGGACGTCAAAGGTATAAGAAGTTTCCTTGGTCACGCCAGATTTTATAGGAGGTTCATGAAGTACTTCTCAAAAATTTCTCGGCCTCTGACTAATTTATTGCAAAAACATATACCATTTGTCTTTGATGATGATTGTGTAGAAGCATTTGAAATACTTAAGAAAGCATTAGTCTCTGCACCTGTTGTCCAGCCACCTGATGGGAATATACCCTTTGAAATTATGTGTGATGCTAGTGATTATGTTGTAGGTGTTGTTCTAGGGCAAAGAGTTGACAAGAAACTAAATGTTATCCATTATGCTAGTAAGACTCTAGACAATGCTCAAAGAAATTATGCTACTACTGAAAAAGAACTTTTAGCAGTTGTATTTGCTTGTGATAAGTTCAGACCTTATATTGTTGATTCTAAAGTAACTATTCACATTGATCATGCTGCTATTAAATATCTAATGGAAAAGAAAGATGCTAAACCTAGACTTATTAGGTGGGTTCTCCTGCTACAAGAATTTGATTTGCATATCATTGATAGAAAAGGAGCTGAGAACCCCATTGCAGATAACTTATTTAGGTTAGAAAATGTTCTCGATGACCCACTACCTATTAATGATAGCTTCCCTGATGAACAATTAAATGTTATAAGTACTTCTTGTAGTACTCCTTGGTATGCTGATTATGCTAATTATATTGTTGCTAAGTTTATACCACCTAGCTTCACATACCAACAAAAAAAAAGTTTTTCTATGATTTGAGACATTACTTTTGGGATGACCCACATTTTTATAAAGAAGGAGTAGATGGTGTTATTAGACGTTGTGTACCTGAGCATGAACATGAACAGATCCTACGCAAGTGTCACTCCGAAGCTTATGGAGGACACCACGCTAGAGACAGAACTGCACATAAGGTATTGCAATCCGGTTTTTATTGGCCTACTCTTTTCAAGGATGCCCGTGAGTTTGTCTTGTCTTGTGATGAATGTCAAAGAATTGGTAATATTAGTAGACGTCAAGAAATGCCTATGAATTTTTCTCTTGTTATTGAACCGTTTGATTATATGGGACCTTTTCCTGCCTCTAATGGATACACACATATTCTATTTGTTGTTGATTACGTTACTAAGTTGGTAGAAGCTATTCCAACTAGTAGTGTTGATAATAACACTTCTATTAAAATGCTTAAGGAGTTTATTTTTCCGAGGTTTGGAGTCCCTAGATATTTAATGACTGATGGTGGTTCACACTTTATTCATGGTGCTTTCCGTAAAATTCTTGCTAAATATGATATTAATCATAGAATTGCATCTCCTTATCACCCACAGTCTAGTGGTAAAATAGAATTGAGCAATAGAGAGCTCAAATTAATTTTGCAAAAGACTGTTAATAGGTCTAGAAAGAATTGGTCCAAGAAACTTGATGATGCGTTATGGGCTTATAGAACTGCATATAAAAATCCTATGGGTATGTCTCCATATAAAATGGTTTATGGAAAAGCATGTCACTTACCTCTCGAACTAGAACATAAGGCATATTGGGCTATTAAAGAGCTCAACTATGATTTCAAACTTGCCGGTGAGAAGAGGTTATTTGATATTAGCTCACTTGATGAATGGAGAACCCAAGCTTATGAAAATGCCAAGTTATTTAAAGAAACAGTTAAAAGATGGCATGACAAAAGGATACAAAAGCGTGAGTTTAATGTAGGTGATTATGTATTGCTATACAACTCTCGTTTAAGATTTTTTGCAGGAAAACTTCTCTCTAAATGGGAAGGGCCCTATGTTATCGAGGAGGTCTATCGTTCCGGTGCCATAAAAATTAACAACTTCGAAGGCAAAAATCCGAAGGTGGTAAATGGTCAAAGAATCAAACATTATATCTTAGGTAATCCTATAAATGTTGAAACCAATATTATTGAAACCGTAACCCCGGAGGAATACATAAGAGACACTTTCCAGAACGTTTCAGACTCCGAAAAGGAATAGGTATGTGGTACAATAAGTAAACCGACTCCAAAACAATTTTCAAGGCAATATTTCTCCGTTTTGGAATATTTAGAAAAATAGAAAAATAAGTACCAGTCCGGGAAGGACACGAGGGCTCCACGAGGGTGGTGGGCGCGCCCTACCCCTCTGGGCGCGCCCCCCTACCTCGTGAGCACCTCATGTGCCCTCCGGACTCCGTTTTCTTGCACGATACATATTTTGGTCGGTAAAAATTCATTATATATTCTCCCGAAGGTTTTGACTCCCGTATCACGCAAATATCTTCTGTTTTTGTTTTGAGCTGTTGCTGCTGCAGATTAGAGCAAGATGTCTTCTCAAGAGTCAGTCAGGGAGAGCCGGGTATCTAATCCGGCACCGGAACCAATGGCAAATAGCGAAGCTGATCAATTTGGGCCAGCAACGGAGGAAGAGATGGAGGCTGGCCTGATGAGGGTAGATTCCATGGAGGATGAAGAAGTCACCTCTCGCTTCCGAGCTGGGTTCACGATGGGGGAACTACAGAGCTCAGCTATTCCAAATTCGGTTATCCCTTCCAATGTCATATTTCTTTCTTATGAAAACATGAGGAGGAGTGTCTCTTGTTCTCCTGCAGCTATGCAACACCCTTGGGTGCAAGGAGCTTTAGTCGTCGCAGGAAAGCTTCGTAAGGAAATAATGGACCTCAAGCAGCAAGTCAATAAGCTCGAGGAGGAGAACCGTATCTTGAGGGGAATCATCGCCAAGAATATTACACCAACAACAAAGGAAGAGATATAATCACATGAGTATGGGCATGTCGGGGGATATCGGCCTCCACGAGCACCTATGGGGACGGAGCCCCTTGTCGGTTCGGCGGGGGGCGGAGGTTGCACAAAGAGCAGATCGAGGCGACACACAGACACAACAATTTTACCCAGCTTCGGGCCGCACGGATGCGTAAAACCCTACTGCTGCTTGTCTGGTTGATTCGAGTTCTTGCTCTGGAGCGCAAGAAGCTACAGTAAGTAGGAGCTGGACGTAGACGAGGGTCTACTGGGTGTCCTTCTTCCGGTCTGGATCCCTCCTAGCGTTTGATCCCCTTCCCTACGTGCGCATGGGCCTCCTTTTATATGCTAAGGGGTTTCCCACAGGTAGCGACGCAGGTGAGGGTAAAAATGGCAAGGAACTGTGCGAACAGTGGCCGTACAGTGCTATCGCACCTAACTCTGACGGCAGGGGACAAAGGCATTAAATGGCCGTCTGGATCGCCTGAACAGTGCCGAGGCGGACCGTTAGGGGCGCCTCCGCTTGCCACGGGGGCGACTCTGCCAACGTCGCATGCCATGCGCGCGCCCCAGGTTGCGCGGCGCCCCGCCACGTGTCTCTGGGGAAGCTTCAGAGTGACGCGTGGACAGGTGAGCTGGAGCGCACGCCTGAGGTGGTGGTTCGCCGCGGCAAGTGGCTTGCCGCGGTGGTTGTCTTGCCGCACCTGAGAGCTTGCCGCTCGTCAGGCCTTGCCGGGGCGCGCGGCGCGCCGCGGCGGGCTTCTCTTGGGGTGCCTTGGTTTGGCCGTCCAGGCGAGCTCCTCCCGCCGGGGCCTTGGTGCTTCGGCTTAGTCGTCCCGGCAAGCTCCTCTTGCCGGGGCCTTGTTGCCTTGGCCCGGCAAGCTCCTCTTGCCGGACCTCGCCTTCTTGGCCCGGCAAGCTCCTCTTGCCGGACCTCGCCTTCTTGGCCCGGCAAGCTCCTCTTGCCGGGGCTTGGTCTTCTCGGCTCGATCACTTGGCCTTCGTCCGGCCCAGAAAGGGCCGTGGAGACTCTTGTCGCTCCCCTGGCAAGCCTTGCCGCGGGACGCTACTACTTCCCGTGCACAAGTTCGGGGTACTAAGGTACCCCTACTTTAGTACACCGACAGGAGCCCCCGGGTCTGGGCCATACACGGTGCCGAGCGTTGTTGGGCCAGGACCTAACAGTGCACGGGCACGCGTGGCCTGGGTTGTGCTGCTCCTTAACTCCGTGCCCGTCGCGCCCTCCCCAAGTGGTGCGCGCTTATCGCGGCGTCGTGGGGGGTGAGGCGTGCGAGGCGTGCGTGACGTGGGTGGCGTGCGCGGGGCCTGAGGCCCGCAGGCATGCGTCACGTCGGGCACGATTCCTTTATTTGGAAAGGCGAAACGTCCACCCCCACTTTCACGTGGGCGGGGGGGAAGAGGTCGCCTCATCTGTTGCCCCGGCCCTGCTCGCCCGCCACGCGTCCTCCATGCGCTTGGGGTTGCGGTGGTGGAGGCAGGAAGCCGGGCCGACGCGGGTCGAAGTAGAGGGTCGGCCCCGTCGCCTGCCGTTCCTCTGCTTTGATTGGTCGGGCGGGGCGGCCGAGCCCCCACTCCGCCCCTTTATAAGGAGCGGAAGGGGATGATGAGGGTCCGCACTCCTTCCTTCTTTCTTCTCTTGTCGCTGCTGAGCATGCCATAGAAACAGCTGATTAGAGCAGCGGCAAGTCATTTTGGAATATAACTTTTATCTTAGGCAGTTCATTGCACTGTTATCTCCCTCGTTCAACTTTGTGCTGTTGGGGAACGTAGTAATTTCAAAAAAATTCCTACGCACACGCAAGATCATGGTGATGCATAGCAATGAGAGGGGAGAGTGTTGTCTACGTACCCTCGTAGACCGAAGCGGAAGCGTTGACACAACATAGAGGAAGTAGTCGTACGTTCTCCTCGCGATCCAACCGATCACAGCACCGTTACTCCGGCACCTCCGAGTTCTTGGCACACGTTCAGCTCGATGACGATCCCCGGGCTCCGATCCAGCAAAGCGTCGAGGAAGAGTTCCGTCAGCACGACGGCGTGGTGACGATCTTGATGTGTTACCGGCGCAGGGCTTCGCCTAAGCACTGCAACGATATGATCGAGGTGGAATTTGGTGGAAGGGGGCACCGCACACGGCTAAGGAACGATCCGTAGATCAACTTGTGTGTTATGGGGTGCCCCCTGCCCCCGTATATAAAGGAGCAAGGGAGGGGGTGGCCGGCCTAGGGTTAGGCGCGCCAGGGTGTGGAGTCCTACTAGGTCTCCAAGTCCTAGTAGGAGTCCACCAAGAGGGGAGGAAGGGAGAAGGAATAGGAGGAGTAGGAAAGGTGGCCGGCCCCCTTTTCCCTAGTCCAATTCGGACTAGAGGGGAGGGGGGGCGCAGCAGCCTTTTCCTCTTCCCACTAAAGCCCATCAAGGCCCATTACTTCTCCCGTAATCCCGTAACTCCCCGATACTCCCGAAAATACCCGAATCACGCAGAACCTTTCCAATGTCCGAATATAGTCGTCCAATATATCGATCTTTACGTCTCGACCATTTCGAGACTCCTCGTCATATCCCCGATCTCATCCGGGACTCCGAACTCCTTCGGTACATCAAAACTCATAAACTCATAATATAACTGTCATCGAAACCTTAAGCGTGCGGACCCTACGGTTCGAGAACAATGTAGACATGACCGAGACACGTCTCCGGTCAATAACCAATAGCGGGACCTGGATGCCCATATTGGCTCCTACATATTCTACGAAGATCTTTATCGGTCAGACCGCATAACAACATACGTCGTTCCCTTTGTCATCGGTATGTTACTTGCCCGAGATTCGATCGTCGGTATCCAATACCTAGTTCAATCTCATTACCGGCAAGTCTCTTTACTCGTTCTGTAATACATCATCTCACAACTAGCACATTAGTTGCAATGCTTGCAAGGCTTATGTGATGTGCATTACCGAGAGGGCCCAGAGATACCTATCCGACAATCGGAGTGACAAATCCTAATCTCGAAATACGCCAACCCAACATGTACCTTCGGAGACACCTGTAGAGCACCTTTATAATCACCCAGTTACGTTGTGACGTTTGGTAGCACACAAAGTGTTCCTACGGTAAACGGGAGTTGCATAATCTCATAGTTAAAGGAACATGTATAAGTCATGGATAAAAGCAATAGCAACATACTAAACGATCGGGTGCTATGCTAATGGAATGGGTCATGTCAATCAGATCATTCAACTAATGATGTGATCTCGTTAATCAAATAACAACTCTTTGTTCATGGTTAGGAAACATAACCATCTTTGATTAATGAGCTAGTCAAGTAGAGGCATACTAGTGACACTCTGTTTGTCTATGTATTCACACATGTATTATGTTTCCAGTTAATACAATTCTAGCATGAATAATAAACATTTATCATGATATAAGGAAATAAATAATAACTTTATTATTGCCTCTAGGGCATATTTCCTTCAGTCTCCCACTTGCACTAGAGTCAATAATCTAGATCACATCACCATGTGATTAACATCAATAGTTCACATCATCATGTGATTAACACCCATAGTTCACATCGCTATGTGACCGACACCCAAAGGGTTTACTAGATTCAGTAATCTAGTTTACATCGCTATGTAATTAACACCCAAAGAGTACTAAGGTGTGATCATGTTTTGCTTGTGAGAGAATCTTAGTCAACGGGTCTGCTACATTCAGATCCGCATGTAGTTTGCAAATTTCTATGTCAACAATGCTCTGCATGGAGCTACTCTAGCTAATTGCTCCCACTTTCAATATGTATCCAGATCGAGACTTAGAGTCATCTGGATCAGTGTCAAAACTTGCATCGACGTAACTCTTTACGACGAACCTTTTTGTCACCTCCATAATCGAGAAACATATCCTTATTCCACTAAGGATAATTTTGACCGTTGTCAAGTGATCTACTCCTAGATCACTATTGTACTCCCTTGCCAAACTCAGTGGTAGGGTATGCAATAGATCTGGTACACAGCATGGCATACTTTATAGAACCTATGGCTGAGGCATAGGGGATGATTTTCATTCTCTTTCTATCTTCTGCCGTGGTCGGGCTTTGAGTCTTACTCAATTTCACACCTTATGACACAGGCAAGAACTCTTTCTTTGACTGCTCCATTTTGAACTACTTCAAGAACTTGTCAAGGTATGTACTCATTGAAAAAACTTATCAAGCGTCTTGATCTACCTCTATAGACCTTGATGCTCAATATGTAAGCAGCTTCACTGAAGTCTTTCTTTGAAAAACTCCTTTCAAACATTCCTTTATGCTTTACAGAATAATTCTACATTATTTCCGATCAACAATATGTCATTCACATATACTTATCAGAAATGCTGTAGTGCTCCCACTCACTTTCTTGTAAATACAGGCTTCACCATAAGTCTGTATAAAACTATATGCTTTGATCAACTTATCAAAGCGTATATTCCAACTCTGAGATGCTTGCACCAGTCCATAGATGGATCGTTGGAGCTTGCTCACTTTATTAGCACCTTTATGGTCGACAAAACCTTCTGGTTGTATCATATACAACTCTCCATTAAGGAATGCAGTTTTGTTTATCCATTTGCCAGATTTCATAAAATGCGGCAATTGCTAACATGATTCGGACAGACTTAAGCATAGATACGAGTGAGAAACTCTCATCGTAGTCAATACTTTGAACTTGTCGAAAAACCTTTTTTTCGACAATTCTAGCTTTGTAGATAGTAACACTATTATCAGTGTCCGTCTTCCTCTTGAAGATCCATTTATTCGTAATTGCTTGCCGATCATCGGGCAAGTCAACCAAAGTCCAAACTTTGTTCTCATACATGGATCATATCTCAGATTTCATGGCCTCAAACCATTTTGCGGAATCTGGGCTCATCATCGCTTCCTCATAGTTCGCAAGTTCGTCATGGTCTAGTAACATGACTTCCAGAACAAGATTACTGTACCACTCTGGTGCGGATCTCACTCTGGTTTACCTACGAGATTCGGTAGTTACTTGATCTGAAGTTACATGATCATCATCATTAGCTTCCTCACTAATTGGTGTAGTAGTCACAAGAACAGATTTCTATGATGAACTACTTTCCAATAAGGGAGAAGGTACAATTACCTTATCAAGTTTTCTACTTTCCTCCCACTCACTTCTTTCGAGAGAAACTCCTTCTCTAGAAAGGATCCATTCTTAGCAACAAAAAGTCTTGCATTCGGATCTGTGATAGAAGGTGTACCCAACAGTCTCCTTTGGGTATCCTATGAAGACATATTTTTCCGATTTGGGTTTGAGCTTATCAGGATGAAACTTTTTCATGTAAGCATCACAACCCCAAACTTTAAGACACGACAACTTTGGTTTCTTGCCAAACCACAGTTCAGATTGTGTCGCCTCAACGGACTTTAGATGGTGCCCCTTTTAACGTGAATGCAGCTGTCTCTAATGCATGATCCCAAAACGATATTGGTAAATCGGTAAGAAACATCATAGATTGTACTATATCCAATAAAGTACGGTTATGACGTTCGGACACACCATTATGCTGTGGTGTTCCAGGTGGCATGAATTTGTGAAACTATTCCACATTGTTTTAATTGAAGGCCAAAACTCGTAACTCAAATATTTTACCTCTGCGATCATATCGTAGAAACTTTTTATTTTCTTGTTACGATGATTATCCACTTCACTCTGAAATTCTTTGAACTTTTCAAACGTTTCAGACTTATGTTTCATTAAGTCGATATACCCATATCTGCTTAAATCATCTGTGAAGTTCTGAAAATAATGATACTTGTCGCGAGCCTTAATATTCATCGGACCACATACATCAGTATGTATGATTTCCAACAAATCTGTTGCTTGCTCCATTGTTCGAGAGAACGGCGTTTTAGTCATCTTGCCCAAGAGGCATGGTTCGCAAGCATCAAGTGATTCATAATCAAGTGATTCCAAAATCCCATCAGCATGGAGTTTCTTCATGCGCTTTACACCAATATGACCTAAACGGCAGTGCCACAAATAGGTTGCACTATCATTATTAACTTCGCATCCTTTTGGTTTCAATATTATGAATATGTGTATCACTACTTTCGAGATCCAATGAACTATTTTCATTGGTGTGTATGACCATAGAAGGTTTTATTCATGTAAACAGAACAACAATTGTTCTCTAACTTAAATGAATAACTGTATTGCAATTAACAAGATCAAATCATATTTATGCTCAACGCAAACACCAAGTAACACTTATTTAGTTTCAACACTAATCCCGAAAGTATAGGGAGTGTGTGATGATGATCATATCAATCTTGGAACCACTTCCAACACACATCGTCACCTTGCCCTTTAACTAGTTTTTGTTCATTCTGCAACTCCCGTTTCGAGTTACTAATCTTAGCAACTTGAACTAGTACCAAATACTGAGGGGTTGCTATGAACACTAGTAAAGTACACATCAATAACATGTATATCAAATATACTTATGTTCACTTTGCCATCCTTCTTATCCGCCAATCACTTGGGGTAGTTCCGCTTCCAGTGACCAGTCCCTTTGTAGTAGAAGCACTTAGTCTCAGGCTTAGGACCAGACTTGGGCTTTTTCACTTGAGCAGCAACTTGCTTGCTGTTCTTCTTGAAGTTCCCTTCTATCCTTTTGCCCTTTTCTTGAAACTAGTGATCTTGTCAACCATCAACACTTGATGTTTTTCTTTGATTTCTACCTTCGTTAATTTCAGCATCACGAAGAGCTTGGGAATTACTCTCGTCATCCCTTGCATATTATAGTTCATCACGAAGTTCTACTAACTTGGTGATGGTGACTAGAGAATTCTGTCAATCACTATCTTATCTGGAAGATTAACTCCCACTTGATTCAAGCGATTGTAGTACCCAGACAATCTGAACACATGCTCACTAGTTTGAGCGATTCTCCTCCATCTTTTAGCTATAGAACTTGTTGGAGACTTCATATCTCTCAACTCGGGTATTTGCTTGAAATATTAACTTCAACTCCTGGAACATCTCATATGCTCCATGACGTTCAAAACGTCTTTGAAGTCCCGATTCTAAGCCGTTAAGCATGGTGCACTAAACTATTAAGTAGTCATCATATTGAGCTAGCAAAACGTTCATAACATGTGCATCTGCTCCTGCAATAGGTCCGTCACCTAGCGGTGCATCAAGGACATAATTCTTCTGTGCAGCAATGAGGATAAACCTTAGATCACGGATCCAATCCGCATCATTGCTACTAACATTTTTCAACACAATTTTCTCTAGGAACATATCAAAATAAACACAGGGAAGCAACAATGCGAGCTATTGATCTACAACATAGATATGCTAATACTACCAGGACTAAGTTCATGATAAATTTAAGTTCAATCATATTACTTAAGAACTCCCACTTAGATAGACATCTCTCTAATCCTCTAAGTGATCACGTGATCCAAATCAACTAAACCATGTCCGATCATCACGTGAGATGGAGTAGTTTCAATGGTGAACATCATTATGTTGATCATATCTACTATATGATTCACGCTCGACCTTTCGGTCTCCGTGTTCCGAGGCCATATCTGTTATATGCTAGGCTCGTCAAGTTAAACCTGAGTATGCCATAGAAACAGCTGATTAGAGCAGCGGCAAGTCATTTTGGAATATAACTTTTATCTTAGGCAGTTCATTGCACTGTTATCTCCCTCGTTCAACTTTGTGCTGTTGGGGAACGTAGTAATTTCAAAAAATTTCCTACGCACACGCAAGATCATGGTGATGCATAGCAACGAGAGGGGAGAGTGTTGTCTACGTACCCTCGTAGACCGAAGCGGAAGCGTTGACACAACGTAGAGGAAGTAGTCGTATGTTCTCCTCGCGATCCAACCGATCACAGCACCGTTACTCCGGCACCTCCGAGTTCTTGGCACACGTTCAGCTCGATGACGATCCCCGGGCTCCGATCCAGCAAAGCGTCGAGGAAGAGTTCCGTCAGCACGACGGCGTGGTGACGATCTTGATGTGTTACCGGCGCAGGGCTTCGCCTAAGCACTGCAACGATATGATCGAGGTGGAATTTGGTGGAAGGGGGCACCGCACACGGCTAAGGAACGATCCGTAGATCAACTTGTGTGTTATGGGGTGCCCCCTGCCCCCGTATATAAAGGAGCAAGGGAGGGGGTGGCCGGCCTAGGGTTAGGCGCGCCAGGGTGTGGAGTCCTACTAGGTCTCCAAGTCCTAGTAGGAGTCCACCAAGAGGGGAGGAAGGGAGAAGGAATAGGAGGAGTAGGAAAGGTGGCCGGCCCCCTTTTCCCTAGTCCAATTCGGACTAGAGGGGAGGGGGGGCGCAGCAGCCTTTTCCTCTTCCCACTAAAGCCCATCAAGGCCCATTACTTCTCCCGTAATCCCGTAACTCCCCGATACTCCCGAAAATACCCGAATCACTCAGAACCTTTCCGATGTCCGAATATAGTCGTCCAATATATCGATCTTTACGTCTCGACCATTTCGAGACTCCTCGTCATATCCCCGATCTCATCCGGGACTCCGAACTCCTTCGGTACATCAAAACTCATAAACTCATAATATAACTGTCATCGAAACCTTAAGCGTGCGGACCCTACGGTTCGAGAACAATGTAGACATGACCGAGACACGTCTCCGGTCAATAACCAATAGCGGGACCTGGATGCCCATATTGGCTCCTACATATTCTACGAAGATCTTTATCGGTCAGACCGCATAACAACATAGGTCGTTCCCTTTGTCATCGGTATGTTACTTGCCCGAGATTCGATCGTCGGTATCCAATACCTAGTTCAATCTCGTTACCGGCAAGTCTCTTTACTCGTTCTGTAATACATCATCTCACAACTAGCACATTAGTTGCAATGCTTGCAAGGCTTATGTGATGTGCATTACCGAGAGGGCCCAGAGATACCTATCCGACAATCGGAGTGACAAATCCTAATCTCGAAATACGCCAACCCAACATGTACCTTCGGAGACACCTGTAGAGCACCTTTATAATCACCCAGTTACGTTGTGACGTTTGGTAGCACACAAAGTGTTCCTACGGTAAACGGGAGTTGCATAATCTCATAGTTAAAGGAACATGTATAAGTCATGGATAAAAGCAATAGCAACATACTAAACGATCGGGTGCTATGCTAATGGAATGGGTCATGTCAATCAGATCATTCAACTAATGATGTGATCTCGTTAATCAAATAACAACTCTTTGTTCATGGTTAGGAAACATAACCATCTTTGATTAATGAGCTAGTCAAGTAGAGGCATACTAGTGACACTCTGTTTGTCTATGTATTCACACATGTATTATGTTTCCAGTTAATACAATTCTAGCATGAATAATAAACATTTATCATGATATAAGGAAATAAATAATAACTTTATTATTGCCTCTAGGGCATATTTCCTTCATGTGCTTCGTACGTTCGCGCCCTACGCTCCCGGGAACTTGTCGGCGCAAGCCTCCGCCTTGCCACGGGTGCCGAGTGCGGGACATCAGCAACCCGCTGGCGGTGCCTCCACCGGCAAGAAACCTTGCCGTGGCTGGCGCAACTCACTTAAAATGTTGAGCAGGCTCAGGGCGAGGTAAGCGTGGCGAATGCTGTCGCGGCACACTCAAGCTGCCGAGCAAGATCGAAACAAAGTAAGGACGCCACTCTGGATGTAGCACACTTAAGTCGTTGAGCGGACTCGAAACCAAATAAGGGCGCAACCAGCCACGAGCCGGCCCCTCCGCGCACAGGTTTCCCATACGAAGCTCGGCCATTCGAGGAAGATAACTTAAGGATAAAAAGGAGCTTAATTGCTCAAACTTTGGCAACTTAGCTTTTCTGTTGTTTGCAGTCCGGCAAGGCGCAGCTTCCTCGGGCGACGCCCAGCCTATCCTGTCATCCCCCCTTCTCAAGGTAAGGGAATAACGAGGGCTCGGGGCTTCACGACCTGCCATCGCTTGCCGGAGTCGAGTGCTGCACAATCGTGTCAAATAATACATGCGCAAAGCGGAGAGGCGCGAAATCGACAAGATGTGCGGGGCACATAAGCTATGCTTGAGATCTGCGCCCGTCTCTGTACCAAGGATTACATGCAACTGCGGCAAGACTTGGACAGAGAGGGTGGCTGACGGAACGGGTTCCGACGGCCGCGCTGGCAAGGTTCCTCCCACGGTCGGCATCGACTCGTTTGGATCTTGGCGGCCTGGGCTCGACGAAGAACGAGGTCGCCTTTCCCGCAACTTCCGGCGCTAACTTCTACGGCTACGGGAGCGGCGCAGAGTTTGCTGGAGGCGAGAAACTCGCTCAGCGGCCGGAAGGCGGTCCTCCTCAAGGAGCAGCTGCTCTTGCCCGGGCTCTGCGTGAGTGGGTACTCGAGGAGGGCCGTGCACGAGTCCGTGAGGAGGAATGCCTCCGCTCCGCGGGTTGGAGCGGAAAGGTACCTGGCCATACCTGAGCTTACCTGTGGCCGCCAAATCTGGTTCGCACAACCTCGACGCACTCCCCTACCTGGCGCGCCAAAGATGTCGGGGGATATCGGCCTCCACGAGCACCTATGGGGACGGAGCCCCTTGTCGGTTCGGCGGGGGGCGGAGGTTGCACAAAGAGCAGATCGAGGCGACACACACACACAATGATTTTACCCAGCTTCAGGCCGCACGGATGCGTAAAACCCTACTGCTGCTTGTCTGGTTGATTCGAGTTCTTGCTCTAGAGCGCAAGAAGCTACAGTAAGTAGGAGCTGGACGTAGACGAGGGTCTACTAGGTGTCCTTCTTCCGGTCTGGATCCCTCCTAGGGTTCGATCCCCCTTCCCTACGTGCGCATGGGCCTCCTTTTATATGCTAAGGGGTTTCCCACAGGTAGCGACGCAGGTGAGGGTAAAAATGGCAAGGAAATGTGCGAACAGTGGCCGTACAGTGCTATCGCACCTAACTCTGACGGCGGGGGACAAAGGCATTAAATGCCCGTCTGGATCGCCTGAACAGTGCCGAGGCGGACCGATAGGGGCGCCTCCGCTTGCCACGGGGGCGACTCTGCCAACGTCGCATGCCACGCGCGCGCCCCAGGTTGCGCGGCGCCCCGCCATGTGTCTCTGGGGAAGCTCCAGAGTGACGCGTGGACAGGTGAGCTGGAGCACACGCCTGAGGTGGTGGTTCGCCGCGGCAAGTGGCTTGCCGCGGTGGTTGTCTTGCCGCACCCGAGAGCTTGCCGCTCGTCAGGCCTTGCCGGGGCGCGCGGCACGCCGCGGCGGGCTTCTCTTGGGGTGCCTTGGTTTGGCCGTCCCGGCGAGCTCCTCCCGCCGGGGCCTTGGTGCTTCGGCTTAGTCGTCCCGGCAAGCTCCTCTTGCCGGGGCCTTGTTGGCTTGGCCCGGCAAGCTCCTCTTGCCGGACCTCGCCTTCTTGGCCCGGCAAGCTCCTCTTGCCGGGGCTTGGTCTTCTCGGCTCGATCACTTGGCCTTCGTCCGGCCCAGAAAGGGCCGTGGAGACTCTTGTCGCTCCCCTGGCATGCCTTGCCGCGGGACGCTACTACTGCCCGTGCACAAGTTCGGGGTACTAAGGTACCCCTACTTTAGTACACCGGCAGGGCACTCCCCTTGGCAACTGCCAAGCTTGGGGGAGGTGCCCCGGTATCATATCACAATCACAACTCCTATCTTTACCATTTTTCTTAGTTCGATCCTATTAGTAGTATCTTGATCTAGTAGAATAAAGTTTATGGTATGATCTAGTTTTGAGTTTTGCTTTATGATCTCTCTTTGTAATCGAGTCCATGAGCTCTATATAATAAAGATTAGTGTTGAGTCAAGGGCCTGATTATTTTGCCATGATCTTGGGTGAATAAAAGAAAAGAAGAAAAAGAATAAAAAGAAATAAAAAGTTCATATTGATCTTATTGAGAGTAATGACTTCACATAGAAAGAGTATGATGATTAAAAGTTGTTGGGAGTTGGCAGACATAACTTTGGTCATTGTTGCAATTAATAGTAAGTAATAAGGAAAGAGGGGTTTTCACATATAGATATATTATCATTGACATATTTTATGATTGGAAGCACTCATTAAAATATGACATGCTAAAGAGTTGATGTTGGACAAGGAAGACAATGTGATGAGTTATGTCTTTCTTATATCTGAGATAAAGTATGTTGTCATGGATCCTCTAACTTGTTGAGCTTGCCTTTCCCCCTCATGCTAGCCAAATTCTCAGCACTAAGTGGAGATACTACTTGTGCTTCCAAACACCCTTAAACCAGTTTTGCCATGAGAGTCCACCATATCTACCTATGGATTGAGTAAGATCCTTCAAGTAAGTTGTCATCGGTGCAAAGCAATAAAAATTTCTCTGAATATGTATGATTTATTGGTGTGGGAGAAATAAGCTTTATACGATCTTGTGATGTGGAAGTAACAAAAGCGACGGACTGCATAATAAAGGTGCACATCACAAGGGGCAATATAAAGTGAAGTTCTTTTGCATTGAGATTTTATGCATCCTACCATAAAAGCGCATGGCAACCTCGGCTTCCCTCTGCGAAGGGCCTATCTTTTATTATTATCTTCTACCTTACGCAAGAGTCATGGTGATCTTCACCTTTCCTTTTTCACTTTATCCTTTGGCAAGCTCAGCATGTTGGAAAGAACATGATATATATATCTAATTGGATGTAGGGGAGCATGAACCATTATTGTTGACATTCCCTTGAGGTAAAAGGTCATGAGGAAAAACTATAAGCCCCTATCTTTCTCTGTGTCCGATTAAAACTCCGTAAACACAAGTATCACGTTAGTGTTAGCAATTATGAAAGACTAGATGATAGTTGAGTATGTGAACTTGATTTTAAGCTCTAACATAGACTCTTTCCCATGTTATGATAAATTGCAATTGCTTCAATGACTGAGATTATAGTTTGTTGGAGCCCAATAAGGTTTATGATTCATACTTTTGCATTGTGAATTGATCATCGCTTGAACATAAGTAATCATATGACAAAATCTATATATGTTGCTGTTATGAGAATAATCATGATGCCTTCATGTCCGTATTTTATTTTTATCGATGCCTCTATCTCTAAACATCAGGACATATTTATTGTTATCGGCTTTTCGCTTGAGGACAAGCCAGGTCTAAGCTTGGGGGAGTTGATACGTCCATTTTGGATCATGCTTTTATATCAATATTTATTGCATTATGGGCTGTTATTTCACGTTATATCACAATACTTGTGGCTATTCTCTCTTATTTTACAAGGTTTACATGAAGAGGGAGAATGCCGGCAGCTGGAATTCCAGGCTGGAAAAGGAGCAAATATTAGAGACCTATTCTGCGCAACTCCAAAAGTCCTGAAACTTCACGGAATATCTTAAAAGAAATAAATAAAATCCTCGCCAAAGATGAAGGCCAGGGGGCCCACACCCTGCTCATGAGGGTGGGGGGCGCGCCCCCCTACCTTGTGGGCCCCCTGGTGGGTCACCGACGTCCATCTTCTCCTATATGAAGTCTTTCGATGAGAAAAAAATATGAAGCAACCTTTCGGGACGAGACTCTGCCGCCATGAGGCGGAACCGAGGCGGAACCAATCTAGAGCTCCGGCAGGGCTGTTCTGCCGGGGATACTTCCCTCTGAGAGGGGGAAATCATCACCATCTTCATCACCAACGCTCCTCTCATAGGGAGAGGGCAATCCCCATCAACATCTTCACCAGCACCATCTCATCTCCAAACCCTAGTTCATCTCTTGTATCCAATTCTTGTCTCAAAGTCCGGGATTGGTGCTAGTAGGTTGCTAGTAGTGTTGATTACTCCGTGTAGTTGATGCTAGTTAGTTTATTTGCTGGAAGATCATATGTTCAGATCCTTTATGCATATTATTACCCCTCTGATTATGAACATGAATATGCTTCATGAGTAATCACGTTTTTTCCTGAGGACAAGGGAGAAGTCTTGCTATTAGTAGTCATGTGAATTTGGTATTTGTTTGATATTTTGATAAGATGTATGTTGTCTAGCCTCTAGTGGTGTTATGTGAACGTCGACTACATAACACTTCACCATTATTTGGGCCTAGAGGAAGGCATTGGGGAGTAATAAGTAGATGATGGGTTGCTAGAGTGACAGAAGCGTAAACCCTAGTTTATGCGTTGCTTCGTAAGGGGCTAATTTGGATCCATATGTTTCATGTTGTGGTTAGGTTTACCTTAACACTTTTGTTGTAGTTGCGGATGCTTGCAATAGAGGTTAATCATAAGTGGGATGCTTGTTCAAGTAAGAACAACACCCAAGCACCGGTCCACCCACATATCAAATTATCAAAGCACCGAACGCGAATCATATGAACGTGATGAAAACTAGGTTGACGATATTCCCATGTGTCCTCGGGAGCGCTTTTCCTATTGTAAGAGTTTGTTCCGACTTGTCCTTTGCTACAAAAAGGATTGGGCCACCTTGCTGCACTTTATTTACTTTTGTTACTTGTTGCTCGTTACAATTTACCTTATCACAAAACTATCTGTTACCACTTATTTCAGTACTTGAAGAGAATACCTTGCTGAAAACCGCTTATCATTTCCTTCTGCTCCTCGCTGGGTTCGATACTCTTACTTATTGAAAGTACTACAGTAGATCCCCTATACTTGTGGGTCATCATAGTGGCCTCAGGAGGGCGCTCGCCCTTGCTGTCGGGGTCGTCGATTGCTGCGGCTTGGAAGGCACGCTCTAGGGAACACACCACATCTCTTTCTTCGCACGGGACCGTGATGATTCCGCCGCTTCCCGGCATCTTGAGGACATTGTATCCGTTATGGGTCACCGCCATGAACTTGGCCAGGGCTGGGTACCCGAGGATGGTATTGTACGGCAGACGGATGTGCACAATGTTGAACTCAATGAGTTCAGTGCGGTAGTTGTTGCGTTCTCCGAAGGTGACAGGGAGGCAAACCTGCCCTATCGGTGAGGTGGAACCGTCGGTCACTCCTGAGAAAGGCTTGGTGGGCTGAATCTGGTCATATGGCACTTGGAGGTTGTCGAACATGTCGACGGACAAGACGTTGAGCCCTGTGCCGCCGTCGATAAGGGTCTTGGTAACTTGCACATTGCTGATGACTGGTGAACAGAGTATGGGGAGGGCACCAGCGGTAGATGCGCACTTGAGCTGATCTGCCGAACTGAACGTGATGGGGCACTTGGACCATCTGAGCGGGCGCTTGGCCTAGAGCTTGGGGAGGACTGCATTCACTTTGCGAGCAAACTGTTTGAAGATACGCTGTGAGGCTGGGGCTTGAGCTCCGCCCAAGATGCAGGCGATAGCGCGCGGCTCCTGGAAGCCCCAGCCCCTCGTCTTGATGGTGGTCGTCGTTCCTTCTGGGTGGTGGCGGTAGTGGAGGAAGGCCAGAGTTGCCTTGAGGACGATCCTCACGAGGCTGGTCTCTCCAGGCGCCCTCGCGAGGCTGATCCTGCTAGCGGTCCTCACGAGGCCGGTTGCGCCACTTCTGGCGCAGGCCACGGTCGTCCCAGCGGCCGCCACCACGTCCTCCTCCTCGGCCGTAGCCCCGGTTGCTACGCTCGGGGCGTCGACCGAAGCGTCCTTCTTGAATGGCTTTGAGCTCTTGACAGTCTCTGGTGTTGTGGGTATGCAGATTATGGAAGGCGTAGAATGGTCAGCTACTCTTGGATGACTCAGGCTGGTCTCTGCCGCACTTGGTGTCCGGTTCCGCCGTGAGCACGACTGCTCCCTTGTGCTTCATGTCCTTGGCCTTGGCTTTCTTCTCGTCTGGGTCCGCAACTGGGAGCTCGAAGAGGGAGAGGCACCACTCCTCAGCTCTTGCGCACTTGGTCGCCAGGTTGAACAACTCCAGAGACATGCACAACTCCTCATGGATAGCGAGCTCCTCCTTCGTCTTGACGTCGCGGACGCCATCAGAGAATGCGGAGATGATGGCCTCGTCCGTCACCTTGGGGATCTTGAGGAGGACGTTGTTGAAGCGCTGAATGTACTTCTGGAGGGTCTCTCCTGGTTCTTGCTTGACGCGGCGCAGGTGACCCGCGGCCGACGGGCGGTCGCGCATGCCCTGGAAGTTGGCAATGAAATGGTTACGCATCTCGTCCTAGGAGGAGATCGAGCCTGGGGGCAGGTTCAGGAGCCAGGAGAGGGCGCCATCCTTGAGAGCCATGGGAAACCAGTTCGCCATGACTTTCTCGTCGCCGTTGGCCGCCTCGATGCTTAGCTCGTAGAGCTGCAAGAACTCCGCGGGTTCGTGGGTGCCGTCATAGCGAGGAGGCAGATCTGGCTTGAACTTGCCCGGCCAGGCGACGCTTCGCAGCTCGAGGGTGAAGGCGCGGCAGCCAGCCGTGGTCACCGGGGCCCGCCTTGGTGGTGGAGCTTGGTCTTGGCGCACGCGCACCGCTACGGCAAGCGGCGCGGGGCCTTGCTGCAGCAAACAATCCTGGCGCGGCGGTGCGAGGAGTGGCGGAGAATTCTCTTGCGGTCGAGGGACTTCTTGACAGCTTCTTTCTTCACGCGCGGGCGCCGGACGCGGTGGGTCGTGCCATTGAGCCGTGTGCCTTGGCGCCAGGGCGCCGTCTTGGGGCAGAGGTAGTAGAGGTGCTCCGTGAGCTACGTCGTCCGTAGCTGGCGGAGGGCGAGGCAGAGAGAGGGACAGTGCAGGGGAGCCTTCTGCGACGTGGACAAGCTTGGCGATAAGGTCAAGCCAGTCCTCGTAGAGGTCGTCGACTGGGCGGTAGCGCAGGAGCTCATGCGCCATGAGGATTGCGGCCCGCGCTTCCATGGGAGTGCGACGTGCATTGGACGAAGAACCGGCCGGGGTCAGGGATGGAGTGGCAGTGCGGCCGTCCCGCCGCACCGAGGGGTGCAGTGAGGATGCTTGCTACTCGTTCCCCACCGGGCCGGTGGCGGCGTTGGTGGCAGGTGATGGGGAATGATGAGGTGGCCCGCCGACGGGAGCCGTCTGAGCGACGCGGGTGGCGAGGGCAGCCCGACGCTCAGCACGAGCATGACGAGCATCCGGTGTGGAGACGATGGAGCAACGGGACACGAAACGACAGAAAGGGAGCTTCAGCGCACCCCTACCTGGCACGCCAAATGTCGGATCACGGGTTCCGGCAAAACCCTTAAGGTTCGAACACTGGGGTGCGTGTGAAGTTCTCCCCCTACCGATCCACGTGCTAGCTTGCAAAGATCTCAAGAATGTAAGTGCATCTAGTGCCCCTTAGTGATTTTGGTGTATTGAAGTCTTATAGGTTAAGGGACTAATGCGTTTATGAGTGTACACAGGTCTATAAGTCTATGAGGAGTTTGATATTTACAGAAAAAGTCGACCCCTAAAAATGAAGTTCTTCGACTGATGACTTTGGTATTCTGAAGACTTTGAAGGTGAAGAAATTGGTGTGACCTTGAAGACTTGGTATTCATTCGAGGAACATGAAGCGTGAAGACTTTTGTTCTCGTAGTTTCATTTTCTCTTTCTTGAGTCATAGGAAACACTGTACTATTAAAGGGGGTCGAGGAAATACTAAGGAAAATTTTCCATGTGATGCTCAACTCAAAATCCTACACCTACCAATCCCTTCGAGTGAAGCCATTGGAAATCTCATACAGCTCAGTCAATTTCTTTAGTGACAGAGATGCAGTTCTTCTGGTCGCCGAGGAATTTGTTCTAACTGAGGACTTAGGAATTCGCCAGTGCGGATTGCCTACACTATGAGGAACATGATGGCCCTGAGGAATTTGAACCTCAAATTTCTGACCGTTGCTGTGCTATGCGCCAGCTGTCCCAAAATATCTACCCACCTAACGGTCATATCATTGAAGGGCATTTATGTCTTATCATGTTGGGCTGCTCCCTAGGCTATAAATAGCCGCCCCCTACAACCACTAGTTGGTTGGCTGCTCCGAGAGAAACTGACACTTGTCATTTGACAGCATCCCATCCTCCGAGGAATTTGAGCGAAAATCATCAAGTGAGGAAAATCCAAAACCCAAACCCAAACACCTACAAACCCCAAGTGATAGAGCATCACTGAAGAGATTGATCCTGCACGGATCCGACACTTGTTACCTTTGAAGACTGTGCTTCTTCCAGACGGTTAGGCGTCATGGTCTAGAGCATCCAAGAGGAATTGTGGATCACTGAGTGACCGAGTTTGTGAAGGTTCGGAAGTCACCTGAAGACTTACCACGAGTGATTGGGCGAGGACTGTGTGTCCTTAGATCAAGGAGAATACGGTGAGGACTGTGTGTCCGGGACTGTGTGTCCTCAGGTTTAAATACCTAGCCGTTCCAACCAGATGTACAACTGAGACAGCAGTTGGAACTGGTCTACCAAATCATTGTCTTCACCGAGCCAACTGGTTCTATTTCCTCAACACTTTCATTTCCTCATTACTGTGTTGTGTGCTTGTTCATATCTGTGTTTGAAGACTTTGACTGAAGACTTTCTCAACTTCCTCAATTCAAGTTCTTCAGTCTATTTGTCTCCCTCTTGTGCTATCCTGTGTTTACGCTTTCTGTACTCTGTGCTTTTTCTCCATTTCATCATGATGACCGTGCATGTATTCCGTTATGTTTACTTCTGAGTACTTATTCCGCGGCAAGTAGTTCTTCACTAAGGAATTTCCTCACTAGCAAATTCCTCAGTGAAGAATTCATAAAAATCGCCTATTCACCCCCCTCTAGTCGATATAACGCACTTTCAAAGAATGAACTCACGAATTCACAACACAAGGGACACAAGATTTATACTGGTTCGGGCCACCGTTGTGGTGTAATACCCTACTCCAGTGTGGTGGTGGATTGCCTCTTGGGCTGATGATGAATAGTAAAAAGGAGGAAGAACAGCCTCCTGACGATGAGGTGTTCTTGCACTTCGCGAACTTGTGTGGGTGTGGATTACTCAAGATGAGATGCCTCCTACTATGGTGGCTAGTCCTATTTATAGAGGCACTAGTCCTCTCCTCAAATATTGAGCGGGAAGGGAGCCAACAACGGCCAGTTTGAAAGGGGACAGCTAGTACAACTTATCCTGACAAAAGCGGTCTTTGCCTGCAAAAGGCTCCGGTGGTGACGCCGCTTTGGGCTCCATGGTGACCTCCGTCTTGCCGTCCTGCTGGTCTTGGTCTCATTGCACTGATATGGAAACCTTTGCTTGATGCCTCGGTACTCCACGCCTGCGCTTGCCTCCTTAGCACCAAAGAGGAAACAAGGACGCTGCACGCACTGGCGCCCGCCTGGTCTCGATCATCATGGCTCACGTCATGAGAACCTCGCGAGGTTTGCCTTGCCTTGATCTCTCCGCCCCTCGCGAGCCTGCCTGGTGAGGCCGCTCCTGAGGAGGTCTTGTGTCATCCGCCTCGCGAGGCTTGGCCCCTCGCGAGGGTCTTGGATGCCTTGTTGATGAAGATGGTCCGTACAGGCCTGCTGTTGGAAATATGCCCTAGAGGCAATAATAAAAGCATTATTATTATATTTCCTTATTCATGATAATTGTCTTTATTCGTGCTATAATTGTGTTATCCGGAAATCGTAATACATGTGTGAATAACAGACAACAATATGTCCCTAGTGAGCCTCTAGTTGACTAGCTCGTTGATCGACAGATAGTCATGGTTTCCTGACTATGGACATTGGATGTCATCGATAACGGGATCACATCACTAGGAGAATGATGTGATGGACAAGACCCAATCCTAAACATAGCATAAGATCGCATAGTTCGTTTGCTAGAGTTTTCCAATGTCAAGTATCCTTTCCTTAGACCATGAGATCGTGTAACTCCCGGATACCGTAGGAGTGCTTTGGGTGTGCCAAACGTCACAACGTAACTGGGTGACTATAAAGGTATACTACGGGTATCTCTGAAAGTGTCTGTTGGGTTGACATGGATCGAGACTGGGATTTGTCACTCCGCTTGATGGAGAGGTATCACCGGGCCCTCTTGGTAGTGCATCATCATAATGAGCTCAATGTGATCAAAGTGTTTGATCACGGGATCATGCATTACGGTACGAGAAAGTGACTTGCCAGTAACGAGATTGAACGAGGTATTGGGATACCGACGATCGAATCTCGGGCAAGTAAAATACCGATGGACAAAGGGAATCGTATACGGGATTAATTAATTGAATCCCCGACATCGTGGTTCATCCGATGAGATCATCGTGGAGCATGTGGGAGCCAACATGGGTATCCAGATCCCGCTGTTGGTTATTGCCCGAGAGCCGTCTCGGTCATGTCTGCATGTCTCCCGAACCCGTAGGGTCTACACACTTAAGGTTCGGTGACGCTAGGGTTGTGAAGATATGTATATGCAGTAACCCGAATGTTGTTCGGAGTCCCGGATGAGATCCCGGACGTCACGAGGAGTTTCGGAATGGTCCGGAGGTAAAGATTTATATATGGAAAGTCATCATACGGACATCGGGGCAAGTTTCGGGGTTATCGGTATTGTACCGGGACCACCGGAGGGTCCCGGGGGGTCCACCGGGTGGGGCCACCTATCCCGGAGGGCCCCATGGGCTGTATGAGGGAGGGAACCAGCCCAAACTGGGCTGGTGCGCCTTCCTCCCAAGGGCCCATGCGCCTAGGGTTGGGGGGGAAACCCTAAAGGGGGCGCCCCCCTTGCTTGGGGGGCAAGCCCCCCTCCCTGGCCGCCGCCCCCCCTAGGAGATTCCATCTCCTAGGGCCGGCGCCCCCCCAAGGGGTTATATAAAGGGGGAGGGGAGGGGGGGCTGGATACCCTATGCCCTGGCGCCTCCCTCTCCCTCTCCAACACCTCCTCCTCCTCCGTAAGAGCTCGGCGAAGCCCTGTCGGAGTACTGCGGCTCCACCATCACCACGCCGTCCTGCTGCTGCTGGAGTCTTCTTCCCCAACCTCTCCTTTGCCTTGCTGGATCAAGAAGAAGGAGACGTTACGCTCACCGTACGTGTGTTGAACACGGAGGTGCCGTGCTTTCGGTGCTAGGATCTCCGGTGATTTGGATCACGGTGTGTACGACTACTTCATCCCCGTTCATTGAACGCTTCCGCTCGCGATCTACAAAGTGGTATGTAGATGCAATCTCTCTCTCCCATGACTCGTTGCTAGATGAACTCATAGATGGATCTTGGTGAAACCGTAGGAGAAAATTTAATTTTCTGCAACGTTCCCCAACAGTGGCATCATGAGCTAGGTCTATGCGTAGTTCTCTATTGCACGAGTAGAACACAATTTGTTGTGGGCGTAGATGTTGTCAACTCTTCTTGCCGCTACTAGTCTTATCTTGCTTCAGCGGTATTGTGGGATGAAGCGGCCCGGACCAACCTTACACGTACGCTTACGTGAGACCGGTTCCACCGACTAACATGCACTAGTTGCATAAGGTGGCTGGCGGGTGTCTGTCTCTCCCACTTTAGTTGGAGCAGATTCGATGAAAAGGGTCCTTATGAAGGGTAAATAGAAGTTGACAAATCACGTTGTGGTTTACACGTACGTAAGAAAACGTTCTTGCTAGAACCCTAATTCAGCCACGTAATAACTTGCAACAACAATTAGAGGACGTCTAACTTGTTTTTGCAGCAAGTGCTTTGTGATATGATATGGCCAAAGTTGTGATGAATGATGAATGATCTATATGTGATGTATGAGATGTTCATGCTATTGTAATAGGAATCACGACTTGCATGTCGATGAGTATGACAACCGGCAGGAGCCATAGGAGTTGTCTTTATTTTTTGTATGACCTGCGTGTCATTGAGAAACGCCATGTAAATTACTTTACTTTATTGCTAAACGCGTTAGCCATAGTAGTAGAAGTAATAGTTGGCGAGCAACTTCATGGAGACACGATGATGAAGATCATGGTGTCAAGCTGGTGACAAGATGATCATGGAGCCCCAAGATGGAGATCGAAGGAGCTATGTGATATTGGCCATATCATGTCACGTTTATTATTTGATTGCATGTGATGTTTATCATGTTTTGCATCTTTTTTACTTAGAACGACGGTAGTAAATAAGATGATCCCTCATAATAATTTCAAGAAAGTGTTCTCCCTAACTGTGCACCGTTGCGACAGTTCGTTGTTTCGAAGCACCACGTGATGATCGGGTGTGATAGATTCTAACGTTCACATACAACGGGTGTAAGACAGATTTACACACGCGAAACACTTAGGTTGACTTGACGAGCCTAGCATGTACAGACATGGCCTCGGAACACAGAAGACCGAAAGGTCGAGCATGAGTCGTATAGAAGATACGATCAACATGAAGATGTTCACCGATGTTGACTAGTCCGTCTCACGTGATGATCGGACACGGCCTAGTTGACTCGGATCATGTAATACTTAGATGACTAGAAGAGGGATGTCTATCTAAGTGGGAGTTCATTAAATAATTTGATTAAATGAACTTTATTATCATGAACTTAGTCTAAATATTTACAATATGTCTTGTAGATCAAATGGCCAACGTAGTCCTCAACTTCAACGCGTTCCTAGAGAAAACCAAGCTGAAAGACGATGGTAGCAACTATACGGACTGGGTCCGGAACCTGAGGATCATCCTCATAGCTGCCAAGAAAGATTATGTCCTACGAGCACCGCTGGGTGATGCACCTATTCTCCCTACAGAACAAGACGTTATGAACGCTTGGCAGTCACGCTGCGATGATTACTCCCTCGTTCAGTGCGGCATGCTTTACAGCTTAGAGCGGGACTCCAAAAGCGTTTTGAGAGACATGGAGCATATGAGATGTTCGAAGAGCTGAAAATGGTTTTCCAAGCTCATGCCCGGGTTGAGAGATATGAAGTCTCCCGCTGTAAGATGGAGGAAAATGGCTCTGTCAGTGAGCACATACTCAAAATGTCTGGGTTGCACAACCGCTTGACTCAACTGGAAGTTAATCTCCCGGATGAAGCGGTCATTGACAGAACCCTCCAGTCGCTTCCACCTAGCTACAAGAGCTTTGTGATGAACTACAATATGCAGGGGATGGTAAAGACCATTCCTGAGGTATATGCTATGCTGAAATCAGCAGAGGTAGAAATCAAGAAGGAGCATCAAGTGTTGATGGTGAATAAAACCACTAAGTTCAAGAAGGGCAAGGGTAAAAAGAACTTCAAGAAGGACGGCAAGGAAGTTGCCGCGCCCGGTAAGCAAGTTGCCGGGAAGAAGCCAAAGAATGGACCCAAGCCCGAGACTGAGTGTTTTTATTGCAAGGGAAGTGGTCACTAGAAGCGGAACTGCCCCAAATACTTAGCAGACAAGAAGGCCGGCAAAACCAAAGGTATATGTGATATACAAGTAATTGATGTGTACCTTACCAGTACTCGTAGTAGCTCTTGGGTATTTGATACTGGTGCAGTTGCTCACATTTGTAACTCAAAACAGGAGCTGCGGAATAAACGGAGACTGGCGAAGGACGAGGTGACGATGTGCGTCGGGAATGGTTCCAAGGTTGATGTGATCGCCATCGGCACGCTGCCTCTACATTTACCTACGAGATTAGTTTTAAACCTCAATAATTGTTATTTAGTACCAAGTTTGAGCATGAACATTGTGTCTGGATCTCGTTTAATTCGAGATGGCTACTCATTTAAATCCGAGAATAATGGTTGTTCTATTTATATGAGAGATATGTTTTATGGTCATGCTCCGATGGTTAATGGTTTATTCTTAATGAATCTCGTACATGATGATACACATATTCATAGTGTGAATACCAAAAGAGTTAAAGTTGTTAACAATAGTCTCACATATTTGTGGCACTGCCGCCTTGGTCACATAGGTGTCAAACGCATGAAGAAGCTCCATGCAGATGGACTTTTAGAGTCTCTTGATTATAAATCATTTGACACGTGCAAACCATGCCTCATGGGTAAAATGACCAAGACTCCGTTCTCAGGAACAATGGAGCAAGCAACCAACTTATTGGAAATCATACATACCGATGTGTGCGGTCCAATGAGTGTTGAGGCTCGCGGTGGCTATCGTTATGTTCTCACCCTCACTGATGACTTGAGTAGATATGGGTATGTCTACTTAATGAAACACAAGTCTGAGACCTTTGAAAAGTTCAAGGAATTTCAGAGTGAGGTTGAAAATCAATGTGATAGAAAGATCAAGTTTCTACGATCAGATAGTGGAGGAGAATACTTGAGTCACGAATTTGGCACACACTTGAGAAAATGTGGAATAGTTTCACAACTCACGCCGCCTGGAACACCTCAGCGTAATGGTGTGTCCGAACGTCGTAATCGCACTCTGTTAGATATCGTGCGATCTATGATGTCTATTACCGACATACCGCTATCTTTTTGGGGCTATGCTTTAGAGACTGCCGCATTCACTTTAAATAGGGCTCCGTCGAAATCCGTTGAGACGACACCGTATGAATTATGGTTTGGGAAGAAACCTAAGCTGTCGTTTCTAAAAGTTTGGGGATGCGATGCTTATGTCAAGAAACTTCAACCTGAAAAGCTCGAACCCAATTCGGAAGTATGCGTCTTCATAGGATACCCTAAAGAAACTGTTGGGTATACCTTCTACCTCAGATCTGAAGGCAAGATCTTTGTTGCCAAGAATGGATCCTTTCTAGAGAAAGAGTTTCTCTCGAAAGAAGTAAGTGGGAGGAAAGTAGAACTTGATGAAGTGTTACCTCTTGAACCGGAAAATGGCGAAACTCAAGAAAACGTTTCGGAGGTGCCTGCACCGACTAGAGAGGAAATTAATGATGATGATCAAGATGCTTCTAATCAAGCTCCTACTGAAATTCGAAGGTCCACAAGGACACGTTCCGCACCAGAGTGGTACGGTAACCCTGTCTTGGAAATCATGTTATTAGACAACGGTGAACCTTCGAACTATGAGGAAGCAATGGCGGGCCCGGATTCCGACAAATGGCTGGAAGCCATGAAATCCGAGATAGGATCCATGTATGAAAACGAAGTATGGACTTTGACTGACTTGCCCGTTGAACGGCGAGCCATAGAAAATAAATGGATCTTTAAGAAGAAGACAGACGCGGATGGTAATGTGACCATCTATAAAGCTCGGCTTGTCACTAAGGGTTATCGACAAGTTCAAGGGGTTGACTACGATGAGACTTTCTCACCGGTAGCGAAGCTGAAGTCCGTCTGAATCATGTTAGCAATTGCCGCATTCTACGATTATGAAATATGGCAAATGGACGTCAAAACGGCATTCCTTAATGGTTTCCTTAAGGAAGAATTGTATATGATGCAGCCGGAAGGTTTTGTCGATCCTAAGAATGCTGACAAAGTGTGCAAGCTCCAACGCTCGATTTATGGGCTGGTGCAAGCATCTCGGAGTTGAAACATTCGCTTTGATGAGATGATCAAAGCGTTTGGGTTTACGCAGACTTATGGAGAAGCCTGCGTTTACAAGAAAGTGAGTGGGAGCTCTGTAGCATTTCTCATATTATATGTAGACGACATACTTTTGATGGGAAATGATATAGAACTCTTGGACAGCACTAAGGCCTACTTGAATAAGAGTTTTTCAATGAAGGACCTTGGAGAAGCTGCTTATATATTAGGCATCAAGATCTATAGAGATAGATCGAGACGCCTCATAGGTCTTTCACAAAGCACATACCTTGATAAGATATTGAAGAAGTTCAATATGGATCAATCTAAGAAGGGGTTCTTACCTGTGTTACAAGGTGTGAATTGAGCTCAGCTCAATGTCCGACCACGGCAGAAGATATAGAAGAGATGAGTATCATCCCCTATGCCTCAGCCATAGGTTCTATTATGTATGCCATGCTGTGTACCAGACCTGATGTAAACCTTGCCGTAAGTTTGGTAGGTAGGTACCAAAGTAATCCCGGCAAGGAACACTGGACAGCGGTCAAGAATATCCTGAAGTACCTGAAAAGGACTAAGGAAATGTTTCTCGTTTATGGAGGTGACGAAGAGCTCGTCGTAAAAGGTTACGTCGACGCTAGCTTCGACACAGTCTAGATGACTCTAAGTCACAAACCGGATACGTGTATATTTTGAATGGTGGGGCAGTAAGCTGGTGCAGTTGCAAGCAAAGCGTCGTGGCGGGATCTACATGTGAAGCGGAGTACATGGCAGCCTCGGAGGCAGCACATGAAGCAATTTGGGTGAAGGAGTTCATCACCGACCTCGGAGTCATACCCAATGCGTCGGGGCCAATCAAGCTCTTCTGTGACAACACTGGAGCTATTGCACTTGCAAAGGAGCCCAGGTTTCACAAGAAGACAAGGCACAACAAGCGTCGCTTCAACTCCATTCGTGAAAATGTTCAAGATGGAGACATAGAGATTTGTAAAGTGCACACGGATCTGAATGTCGCAGATCCGTTGACTAAACCTCTCCCTAAGGCAAAACATGATCTGCACCAGAACTCTATGGGTGTTCGATTCATCACAATGTAACTAGATTATTGACTCTAGTGCAAGTGGGAGACTGTTGGAAATATGCCCTAGAGGCAATAATAAAAGAATTATTTTTATATTTCCTTATTCATGATAATTGTCTTTATTCGTGCTATAATTGTGTTATCCGGAAATCGTAATACATGTGTGAATAACAGACAACAATATGTCCCTAGTGAGCCTCTAGTTGACTAGCTCGTTGATCGACAGATAGTCATGGTTTCCTGACTATGGACATTGGATGTCATCGATAACGGGATCACATCATTAGGAGAATAATGTGATGGACAAGACCCAATCCTAAACATAGCATAAGATCGCATAGTTCGTTTGCTAGAGTTTTCCAATGTCAAGTATCCTTTCCTTAGACCATGAGATCGTGTAACTCCCGGATACCATAGGAGTGCTTTGGGTGTGCCAAACGTCACAACGTAACTGGGTGACTATAAAGGTATACTACGGGTATCTCTAAAAGTGTCTGTTGGGTTGACATGGATCGAGACTGGGATTTGTCACTCCGCTTGATGGAGAGGTATCACCGGGCCCTCTCGGTAATGCATCATCATAATGAGCTCAATGTGATCAAAGTGTTTGATCACGGGATCATGCATTACGGTACGAGAAAAGTGACTTGCCAGTAACGAGATTGAACGAGGTATTGGGATACCGACGATCGAATCTCGGGCAAGTAAAATACCGATTGACAAAGGGAATCGTATACGGGATTAATTAATTGAATCCCCGACATAGTGGTTCATCCGATGAGATCATCGTGGAGCATGTGGGAGACAACATGGGTATCCAGATCCCGCTGTTTGTTATTGCCCGAGAGCCGTCTCGGTCATGTTTGCATGTCTCCCGAACCCGTAGGGTCTACACACTTAAGGTTCGGTGACGCTAGGGTTGTGAAGATATGTATATGTAGTAACCCGAATGTTGTTCGGAGTCCCGGATGAGATCCCGGACGTCACGAGGAGTTTCGGAATGGTCCGGAGGTAAAGATTTATATATGGAAAGTCATCATACGGACATCGGGACAAGTTTCGGGGTTATCGGTATTGTACCGGGACCACCGGAGGGTCCCGGGGGGTCCACCGGGTGGGGCCACCTATCCCGGAGGGCCCCATGGGCTGTATGAGGGAGGGAACCAGCCCAAAGTGGGCTGGTGCGCCTTCCCCCCATGGGCCCATGCGCCTAGGGTTGGGGGGGAAACCCTAAAGGGGGCGCCCCCCTTGCTTGGGGGGCAAGCCCCCCTCCCTGGCCGGCGCCCCCCCTAGGAGATTCCATCTCCTAGGGCCGGCGCCCCCCAAGGGATTATATAAAGGGGGAGGGGAGGGGGGCTGGATACCCTATGCCCTGGCGCCTCCCTCTCCCTCTCCAACACCTCCTCCTCCTCCGTAAGAGCTCGGCGAAGCCCTGTCGGAGTACTGCGGCTCCACCATCACCACGCCATCGTGCTGCTGCTGGAGTCTTCTTCCCCAACCTCTCCTTTGCCTTGCTGGATCAAGAAGAAGGAGACGTTACGCTGACCTTACGTGTGTTGAACACGGAGGTGCGGTGCTTTCGGTGCTAGGATCTCCGGTGATTTGGATCACGGTGTGTACGACTACTTCATCCCCGTTCGTTGAACGCTTCCGCTCGCGATCTACAAAGTGGTATGTAGATGCAATCTCTCTCTCCCATGACTCATTGCTAGATGAACTCATAGATGTATCTTGGTGAAACCGTAGGAAAAATTTTAATTTTCTGCAACGTTCCCCAGCACCTGCTAGCACCGCCACGCCGTGGGCCACAGGCAGGCAAGTCTGGGGACCCCCGTTCCCAGAATGCCGACAGGACCTGCCCGATCGGGGTGGTTGAGCCATCAGTCACTCCTGAGAAGGGCTTGGTAGGTTGTAGCTGATCATATGGCACTTGGAGGCAGTCGAATGTCTCGACGGACAGGACATTGAGCCCCACGCCGTCGTCGTTGAGGGTCTTGGTGAATTGGACGTTGCTGATGATGGTTGAGCAGAGCATCGGGAGGGCACCGGCAGTTGTCGCGCACTTGAGCTGGTCGCAGGAGGTGAAAGTAATGGCGCACTTGGACCACCTAAGCGGGCGCGTGGCCTCGAGCCTGGGGAGGGCCGCATTCACCTCGCGAGCAAACTGCTTGAAGATACGCTGAGAGGCTGGGGCCTGAGCGCCACCCAAGATGCAAGCGATGGCGCGATGCTCCTGGACGCCCCCAGCCCCCTCGTCCAGATGATGGACGTCGTTCCTTCTTGGTGGTGGCAGAAGCGGAGGGAGACCAGCATTGCCTTGGGGGCGGTCCTCACGAGGCTAGTCTCTCCATGCGCCCTCGCAAGGCTGGTCCTGCCAGCGGTCCTCACGAGGCTGGTCGCGCCACTCCTGGCAGGGGCCGCGGTCGTCCCAGGGTCCTCCACTGCGGCCTCCCCCACGGCTGTAGCCTCGGTCGTTGCACTCGGGGTGTCGACTGAAACAAATGTCGCGGATGGCCCTGAGCTCCTGGCATTCGTTGGTGTTGTGGCTATGCACATTGTGGAAGGCACATAGTGGGCGGTTGGCCTTGGATGACTGGGGGTGGTCACACCCGTGCTTCATCTCCGGCTCCGCCGCGAGCAAGGCAACCCCCTTGCGCTTCACGTCCTTGGTCTTGGCCTTCTTGTCTTCCTGGTCGGTGGCTGGGAGCTCGAGGAGGGAGAGGCGTCCCTCCTCAGCCCTTGCACACTTGGTTGCCATGTTGAACATCTCCAGAGCTGTGCACAGGTTCTCATGTATGGCAAGCTCCTCCTTAATCTTGACATCATGGACACCATCGAAGAATGCTGAGATGATGGCCTTGTCCGTCACCTTGGGAATCTTGAGGCGAACGCTGTTGAAACGCTGGATGTACTTCTACAGGGTCTCCCCTAGCTGCTGCTTGATGCGCCGCAGGTCACTAGCGGCAGGCGGGCGGTCGCGAGTGCCTTGGAAGTTGGCGACGAAGCGCTCGCGCATCTCGCCCCAGGAGGAGATTCATGAGCCACGAGCACGCCTCGTCTTTGAGAGCCATGGGAAACCAGTTCGCCATGACCTTCTCATCACCGTTGGCTGCCTCGATGCTCAGCTCGTAGAGCTGCAAGAACTCAATATGGTCGGGGGTGTCGTCGTAGCGTGGAGGCAGGTCGGGCTTGAACTTGCCGGGGCAGACGACGCTGTGGAGCTCGGGGGTGAAGGCGCGGCAGCCCGCCGTGGTCACTGGAGCCCGGCTTGGAGGTGGAGCCCGGTCTTGGTACCCACGCGTCGCTGTCGTAGGCGGCGCACAATCCTGACGTGGTGGTGCAGGGAGCGAAGGAGCGTCTTCTTGCGGCCTCGGGATCACTTGGCAGCTTTCCTTCTTCACGCGCAGGCGCCCTACGCGGTCGGCCGTGCCGCGGGGCCGCGTGTCTTGGGGCAAGGCCGTCATCTTGATGTGGAGGTGGTGGATGCGCTCCATAGGCTACATCGCCCGCAGTTGGAGGTGGGCGAGGCAGCTAGAGAGATGGTGCGGGAGAGCCCCCAATGGCGCTGACGAGCTCGGTGATGCGGTCCAGCCATTCTTCGTAGAGGTCGTCGACCAGGCGGTAACGTAGGAGCTCGCGTGCCATGAGCAGTGCGGCCAGTGCGTCCATGGGGGCACGACGAGCGTGGGACGATGAGCCGGCCGGAGTCAGCGACGGGGTGGCGATGCATCCCGCCGCACAGAGGGGTGCAACGGTGAGGCTTGCTGCTTGTTTCCCGCCGGGCCGGTAGCGGCGTTGGCAGCGGGAGATGGAGAACGACGGGGAGGTCCGCCAACAGGCGCCTTTTGAGCGACGCAAGCGGCAAGGGTGGCCCGACGCTCAGCACGGGCTCGGCGAGCATTAGCCACGGATGCGGCGGAGCACTAGTACATCCATCGACGGAAGAAAGGCTTCAGCGCCCCCCTACCTAGCGTGCCAAATGTCGGATTGTGGGTTCCGGCTAACCCTTGAGGTTCAAACTCTGTGGTGCGCATGAAGAACACTCTCTTCCTAGCTCGCCGGCCTAACAATCTCATGGCCTAGCTCGACGAACCCAAGGAACAAGAGACACAAAGGTTTATACTGGTTTGGGCCACCTTGCGGTGCAATACCCTGCTCCAGTTTGTGGGTGGATTGCCTCGAGGGGCTGAGGATGAACTAGTACAATGGATGAGCAACCTCAGGAGGTGAGGTGTTCCTGACCTCGATGAGTTGGTTGGTGTGAGGCTGATCTGAATGATCCGTCCCCCTGCTACGGTGGTGGCTTGGTCCTATTTATAGAGGCCCTAGTCCTCTTCCCAATTGTTAGGCGGGAAGGGATCCCACAACGGCCAAGTTTGAAGGGGGACAACTAGTGCAAGCTATCCTGACAAAAGGTGGTCTTCGCCTGCCAAAGGCTCTCGTGGTGACGCTATCGTGGGCTCCGCCGTGACCTCTGTCCTGCCGTCCTACTGGCCTTGGTCTTGTTGCACCGATATGGAAACCTTTGCCTGACGCCTCGGGACTCCTCGCCTGCACTTGCCTCTTTAGCACCAAAGAGGAAACTAGTACACTGCGCCCACTGGTGCCCGCCTGGCCTTGGTCGTCATGGCGCACGTCACGTGAACCTCCCGAGGTACCCCTTGCATAGAGATCTCCGCTCCTCGAGAGCTAGCCTAGCGAGGCTGCCCCTGAGGAGACCTTGGTGTCGTCTGCCTCGCGAGGGTCTTGAGTGGTTGCTACTGAAGATGGGTCATACCAGGCCACTGGTGGAGCCACGCACAAGCCCGTAGGCAGGCAAGTCTGGGCACCCCCGGTCCTAGAACGCCGACAGCACTGCCCCTACTGCACCACCAAGCCAAAGACAAAGGATGGCCGCTTCGATCACCTTGTGTCTCATTCAGAGGATGTAGCGATTCGCAGGGAGGACTACGAGATCAGGGGCCAGCATGCTGCCCTCGCGAAGGCCCTTACTCTGGTGTGATGTGATGATGTTTTATCTTTGGGATACTTTTGGTAAACTGAATATGGTTGTTTGGTAAACTTTGTTGGTGGTGTCTAAACTTATTGTGTGATCTATGGTAGTAATGTATTATGCTATCTATATTTGTCTGTCCTTAATTTTTCCTGTGGTGTACGGTATGTTCTGTTCAGATGTTGTGAGCTATGAGTTTAGGTGCTGCAATGATCACACCTGCTATTTCAGTGTTGCTTCACTGATCAGACATGCTGCAAAGAATTAGAGAAAATTGTCCATCATTTTATCAAATATTCCAATAACAGAGCAAAAAACATTATCCTAATTATTTGTCTCATGTTTATTAATCAAATGCATGCTTTTTCCCACCAGCATGTCTCATTATTCGATGTTTTGAACTGACATTCGACATGACAGTATAAATTCAATAAAATAAAATAAAAAACCTTGCCAACCTATCTATGTTTATGTAGGCGACCATGTGTGAAAAATTTGAGGTGATTTAGAGTAGGTCAAAGAAATTTGAATTTGAGAGTGTGCTCCAAATGAGCTCCCAGGCTAGGGTAAACAGCCCCATTTGCAATCAAGTTTTTTTGGACCTACTCTAAATGAGCCAAATGTTTTGTTATTAACACCTATTCAATCTATATAGTGTAGATTCGAAGTCTCACTATTTTTTGAATTAATCTTCATATTTTACATTTTCTTTTAAAGAAATATGTTTAATATAAAAACTATTAAAAACACGTTTAAAACATGAAAATGGAAAACTAAGTTCAGATCCTTCTTATTCACTAGGAAATAAAGCTTTGGTGATTTTAAAAAAAAATCAAAAATAGAAGGTAACCCTACCTCCTCACCTTGAACTCTATGAAATGTTGTACGTGATAGCTCATATGTGTGACGGTTTTTTCATGAAAATGACCATAGACCAAGTTTATGATTTTTGGTTGGTAACATGTCACATAAGACAATATTGTGCGCAGGTTTTATTATTTTTTTTGGTTTTTTTAAATTAATGGTGCTCATTTGACCTCGATCGTGCCAGCTAGGTTTTTTTAAATGTCTGTATACCAAGTATAGTATTTTTCCTCGTTAGTGTGTCTTATAAAACGATGAATGGCGAAGGTTTCATATTTTTTCGATTTTTTTAAATTAGTTATGCTCAGTCTAAGCCTTGGAAACCCCGTTGACTAGCTCAAAACCCCTCAAAACCCCACGGGGGTTTTCCTAACCCTAGCTCCGAACATCAGCCGTCCGATGCGCCAAACGACAGCCCTCAGATGTAGTCTTCTAGAAGGAATTCGGTTGGCAGGCTGCATGCAGGCTCCGCACCGTTGGATCACATGGACGGCTCCACATCATTGGATCGTGGGGCGATCCGCAAGAGGCGATCATGTTGGTTGTGCTCGGCTGCTCGCCCGCCACTGAGTCGATGAAAAAAACATAGTTATTGGGCCCAAAAGGAAACCAAGCTCTGGTTGGGCCGTCAAATTGCGTCATTTTTTGCGTCGTCTGCTCTCTTTTTTGTGAACGTGTTGGCTCTGTTTTTTTGCATCGTTTGAAATTACACAACAATTGACATTGCCTAGAAGGTTTAGTTCCTTTTGTTCAATACAAATGCAAATTGACCAAATTTATAAGGGCCACATTTATGTTTATCACGCAAAATGGCCACAAACTATTCAAAAATTGTCTCTTTTTATTCATATAATATATATGACCACAGATTCCCATGTGTGTAGTTAGCTTCTTTTTCTTCTACTTTAACCACGGTTTCCCACACATATACACTCCCGATGCCACGGCGAAATACCACGTTATTGCCACGGAGAAATAACACGTAGCACTACAGCTTTAAGCCACCCTCTTCCTCTGACATCCCTCATCCATCTCCCATCCTCTGCCATCTTCCCTTCTTGCTCTTCAACCCCTTCTCCTTCTTCTGCACATCCCTCAGCCATGCAGTACACCGGGCCAACCTACCGCTTCCCACCCACCGTGCTAGAGAGGCTCTACCCTACCAGCGTGTACGTTGAGCGCATACTACGTGTGTGGGCGATATCAAGGTGGAGAACCGCAAGGAACTTCGCCGAGTTCTTCCTCAAGGCTGACTGCCGCCACCTCCCATGGGGATCTCCAACGATGCTCCGCATCAAGGAGGTCATCAAAAACGGGGTGGTGGTTTCTCTCCTTGCCCACTTCACCAACACAATCCATGCCTTCTACCTCCTCGGCCGGGTGTTTTGGTGTAGCTGCGAGTTCGTCTCCTTCACCACCCACAACATGTTCACGGAGTACACCAACATCTTCCCACTACTAGGGAAAAGGCTAGCAGCAGCGCGGGTTCTAGGTATATCAGTAGCGCTGGGACAGGCGCTACTAATAAGGCGCTACAGCTAACCCGTAGCAGTAGCGCGTGCGCACCCATGCTACTGCTATACAAGTGTAGCAGCAGCGCGCTTCATGGAAGCTCGCTACTGCTAATAGCTCTAGCGAGCTTTGCCTGGACGCGCTACTGCTACCGTGGCTCTACTTCTAATTTTTCTCCACTCGCTACTGCTAATTTTAGTAGTTTTTGTTTTTTCTGCATATTTGTTTTGTATTTGAACAGACTTTATACAAGAATCTTTAGCAGATACAAATGTCATTATGATGCACATACAAATGGCTGCGAGACCACAAATGTAATCATAGCATATACATACAAATAGTCTCATCATAATCATCATCCAATACAAAGTGGTATCTCGTCATCATCTCAAAAATAGCGATACAAGCAAGTCTCGAATACTAGCAACTACAACGCCATCCATCTAAACAATGGTATATGCGAGAAGAGTTATCACTATGAGTGAGAGCGGAACTATGCAGTACATGAGGCGACGGTTACGAGTCCTCTCTCGCACTAGCGTGAACCTCAAGTAACTAGCTTCTCCATTTTGTCTGCTTTTGAAGCCTTTATGGCTGGCGCCCGAGACCCCATTCACTTGCACCTGACACTCAGGCCACTCGTTGTACACCCATGGAACCTTCCCTTTGTACACGACATAGCACCGCCATCTCCCCATGAAGAAATTAGGTACCTGTTAGAGATGCATGTTCATCAAGAGGATGTACAATCATATGCAACAAAATATATTAGAGCAATAGGAAAAAGAAAGGGTTAATTAGCAAGTAGATGCAACATACAGTACACAAACTAATTAACTAGAGGTATGCAGGTAATCATACCCAAACAAACAAAGTAGCGTTACGCAAGTTCAGCAGGGACCGTGGACATCACAAAGATTCATCGCTACAGAAAGTATACAAGTTCAACCGACACACATCATCATCGTTGGCATCGTACATCACTAGAAGTTCCATCCTTCCATATCATCGAGGATGGACCATAGCTTCTTGAACGGTGTGAGGTCTTGACATTGCATGCCTATGCGAGTTCGGACGTCAGCTCGCAATATAGGGCCGTGGTGGAACATCCCCTTCTCATCGACGACTTCTTTCATGATGATCGTCGCAATGTCCCTTTGGATGTGAAAGAAGTCATATCTAAGTTTATAATCCGCTTCTCCATGAGATTCTAGCCACTTGTGGATATGTTCATCTTTTCTGCTTGTCATGCGAAGCTTTTGGTGATCCGTGTTGAACTCAATCATGAGATGGAGGATGTAGAATCCATCCTTTTTGCTTAGTATTGTGACATGGATGCAGCATAAGTTAGTTTTATGCGCGAAACCCGTCTACTTGTTCCTTTGTTTCCTGATCTGCACGTGGCCACCTCTAATGCTGAAGCATTGGAGAGCATCATCTAGAATATTCATTATGTGGGTGTAGTCCTTCTTCTCATAGTCTCTGGAAGGATCGTAATACACGGCGTGGGAGACTCGCGGGTAAAGAACGATAAGGACGGCGCGCCTGTTGCTGTGGGGAAAAGACACCTCAAATTATTCTCCATATGAGCGAGAAGGAATGATTGAAATGTATGAAAGGGTTGTCCGGAACTGACTTACTTTGGATGATAAGGCAGGAGGACAATTTCCTGGTCCTTATTCTGTACCATGAAGTTTTGGAGGTAGTCCCTAGCAGTTTCACGCTCCAAGCCGCCGAGAGTCAAGAAAGACTCGTGCATGTAGTACGGATACGCCACACAGATTTGCGAGACTTCTTCTGTCTTCATGACGGAGCTCATATGTAGTGCAATAAGGCGGACGATTGTAAAATCGAGCCGCCTTGTCAGAAACATCTCAAAGATATGGTCAAACCGCAGGAAGAACACCTCCGCGGGCTGTGTGTCGACGTAGCACTTCCCCTCAGGCACACGAGCCGCGTATGTCGTATATCCTGGATCCTTCGAGGCTAGTAGCCTTTTCTCAGTCGACAGCACATGGTCGTGCAGTCTCCTGAGATCCCCTGATAGTGCCTCCAGCGGTTTTGGCGGTAGCATCGGCTCGCCCGTGAGATGGAACATGGCAGCACCTTTCACGGGTACACGCTCTTCAGAATCCATCGTCTGGCTGCTATGTGCTCTAGCTTGTTTGGAGGTAGCTATCTTCCCCAATCTCTTCCTCTCCTTTTTCTTGGGCACACTTTCCAGACCCTTCCTTAACCCATGCCCCAGTGTTCTCGGGCTAAGCACTGTACAACCCCCGGCTAGTTGAGCCTGTGTTGAAGCGGCATCTTCATGCGTTTCCCGTGAGGATTTCATGAAGAGAGACTTTTTGCAATCCCTGCTACGACCTTCCTGCCCGGGCAGATCATCCATATCCTCATTAGCGTGCTGATAGCCCGATTCTTCATATGGATAACTCATCATATCAATGTCACAGTCATACGCGTTTGTATTGAGGAAACCCATAGGGTCGACCTCCGTCTCATCATCCATTCTCTGTTCTACCGGACCGATTACATCAGCCAGTACTATTGCACCCCCTTCATCACGTCGTCCGCCACCGCTCTCACCTGGCACTACAGGAGCTGGTAATTGCGTGGGCGGGGTGGTGGTCTCCGCACATGCTTGTTGATGTGCGGTTATTGGTGTGCTCTCGGCCGGATCCAGACGAATAAGATTCTTCGGCCATAGCAGCACCCAACCCTTGCAGATTCCAATCCGCGGCGGGGTCTCATCGTCCTCTCCCACATGCTGTACTGGAGGAGGCAAATCCTCGTGCCCCGATTTCACACTGGACAAGCTAACCCTGAAGTGCCCAGCGGGGATCGGCTGGTTTTGGAACATGGGTTGCAAGGGGTTCATTATCATCCCCTTTCCCGCGTCCACCTTCTGGCCTTTGATCAAGTAGAGTATGGTGCACATGGTTTCTTCGGCCTTCAAACACATACGTCTGTGGCGTAAAACATCCGAAAGGCAACGAAAATGGAATATTCTCTCTCTCTCTATACATATATATATATACATATATATACATATATATATATATGTCGGCGTTCTGGGAACGGGGGTCCCCAAACTAGCCTGCCTGCAGCCCGCGGCGTGGCTCAAAGGGGGCCCAGCGCGGCCCATCTTCATCAACACAGACCCAAGACCCTCGCGAGGGGCCAAGCCTCGCAGGGCGGACGACACAGAGCCTCCTCAGGCGCGGCCTCATCAGGCTGGCTCAGGAGGAGGCAGAGAGATCAAGGCGGGGTACCTCACGAGGTGCCCATGACGCAAGCCATGACGACCAAGGGCGCCAGGCGGGCGTCGTCCCGCGCAGTGTCCTCCTTTCCTCTTTGGTGCAAAGGGAGCAAGCGCAGGCGAGAGCATCAAGCAAAGGCACCCATTTCGGTGCAACGAGACCAAGACCAGTCAAAAGGCAGGGAAGAAGTCATTGTGGATCCCAAGCTGGCGTCACCACCAGATCCTTTGGCAGGCGAGGACCAACTTTAGTCAGGATAAGCGTACCAGATGTTCCCCTTCAAAATGGCCAATTGTTGGCGCCCTTCCCGCTCAATATTAGGGAAGAGGCCCAGGGCCTTTGCCTATAAATAGGACTAGCCACCCCCAGGGTAGAGGCATCTAGAAATCGACCAGAATCCAGAGATCGGATCAAGTAGCATTACACAGAGAGAGAGAGAAGGGTGGCTGAACTCCTCCTAGCAGTTCGTCACCCCAGCCAAGAGCAGCCCCTCGCGAGGCTGTTCTTCCTTGTATTGTTCATCATCATCAGCCCAAGAGGCAATCCACCACACCACACTGGAGTAGGGTATTACACCACATCGGTGGCCCGAACCAGTATAAACCTTGTGTCTCTTGTGCTGTTCTTTCGATAGCTTAGATCTTTGCGAGGCAGAGAGGTAGAGGGCGTGATCTTCGTGCGCACCCCAGAGTTCGAACCTCAAGGGTCTGCCGGAACCCGAAATAAGACATTTGGCACGCCAGGTAGGGGTGCGCCGGAATTCTTCTTCCACCGCTCCGTTCTCCTCCGACCATCGCGTCCATGTCCGATGCACGTCGGGCCCGCGCCGAGCGCCGGGCCGCCCTCGCTTCCCGCGTCGCCCAGACGGTTCCCGTCGGCGGGCGTCCTCGCCTTTCCCCGTCATCCGCCGTCAATGCCGCCACCGGCCCGACGGGGAATGAGCAGCAAGCGTCGTCTCAGCATTCGTCCGTGCGGCAAGATGGCCGCACCGCTACTCCCTCTCTCACCCAAGCTGGTTCTTCGTCCCGCGCGCTCCGCACACCCTTGGAGGCCCGAGCAGCGCTCATCGCGGCAAACGAGCTCCTGCGCTACCGTCCCATCGACGACATCTACGAAGAATGGCTCGACCGCGTCGCCGAGCTCGTCCGCGCCGCAGGGGGCTCTCCCGCGCCGTCCGTTCCGCTGCGCCGCGCCCCGCCCCGCGCGGGCAATGAAGCTCCGGGGGCGCCCCAGCCGCCTCCTCATCAAGAAGACGCCATGGCTCCAAGGCGCGTGGCCCATGGGCGGAACCCGCTCCGTCAAGTGCCGGCGCGGCAAGAGCAGAGATGCCAAGAAGTTCCTCGCCCGCAAGAAGCTGCCCGGGTGCTCCCTGCTCCGGCGCGTTGCGACCACGCTCCTGCTCCCGCACGTCAAGACCCCGCGCTGCTCCCAGCTGCGGCGCATGGGGACCCGCAAGACCAAGCTCTCTGTCACCCAAGGCCTCCCGTGGCCACAACAGGCTGCCGTGCCTACACCACCGAGTTGCGTAGCGTCGCGTGGCCCGGCAAGTTCAAGCCAGACCTGCCTCCTCGCTACGACGGGACGGCCGACCCCGCGGAGTTCCTCCAGCTCTATGAGCTGGGCATCGAAGCTGCCAACAGAGACGATAAGGTCATGGTGAACTGGTTTCCCATGGCGCTCAAGGACGGGGCCCGCACCTGGCTCCTGAACCTGCCTCCCGGCACGATCTCCTCCTGGGACCAGATGCGCACCCGCTTCATCGCCAACTTCCAAGGTACTCGTGACCGGCCACCCGCCGTGAGCGACATGCGCCGCATCAAGCAACAACCCGGGGAGACCCTGCAGAAGTACATTCAGCGCTTCAACAGCGCGCGCCTCAAGATTCCCAAGGTGTCCGAGGAGGCCATCATCTCAGCCTTCTCCTACGGCGTGCGCGACGTCAAGATGAAGGTGGAGCTGGCGATGCATGAGGACCTGTGCACTTCCTTGGAGCTGTTCAACTTGGCGACCAAGTGCGCCAGGGCTGAGGAAGGGCCTCTCTCCCTCCTCGAGCTGCCTGCCGCAGACCCAGAAGAGAAGAAGCCCAAGGCCAAGGACGTGAAGCGCAAGGGGGCTGTCGTGCTCGCGGCGGAACCAGACACCAAGCGGGGCAGAGATCAGCCTGAATCCTCCAAAGGCAGTCGGTACTGTGTGTACCACGACCTCCACACCCACAACACCAACGAATGCCAAGAGCTCCGAGCCGTGCGAGAAGGAAGGATCGGCCGTCGCCCCGACCACGTCAACCGGGGCTACGGTTGAGGAGGAGGAAGAAACGCAGGACGCTGGGAAGATCGCGGCCCGCGCCAAGGGTAGCGCGATCAACCTCGCGAGGATCGCTGGCGAGACCCGCCTCGCGAGGGGGACTGGAGGGATCAGCCTCGCGAGGACCGCCCACAAGGCAACGTAGGCCTCCCTCCGCTGCCGCCTCAGCCAAGGAGAAACGAGGACCGCCATCAGGACGAAGGGGCTGGGGGCTTCCAGGAGCCACGCGCATTCGCCTGCATCCTGGGCGGAGCTCAAGCCCCAGCCTCTCAGCGTATCTTCAAGCAGTTTGCCCGTGAAGTGAATGCAATCCTCCCCAAGCTCGAAGCCACACGCCCTCTCAGGTTGTCATCATGCGCCATCACGTTCAGCTCAGCGGATCAGCTAAAGTGTGCAGCCACAGCCGGAGTCCTCCCAATGCTTTGTTCCCCAATCATCAGCAACGTGGTGGTCACCAGGACCCTCATCGATGGTGGGGCAGGGCTCGACGTCCTGTCCATGGAAACATTCAACAATCTCCATGTGCCCTACAACCAGCTTCAGCCAACCAAGCCCTTCTTAGGAGTCACCGACGGCTCCACGATCCTGATTGGGCAGGTCCGCCTCCCTGTCACCTTCGGGGCACGCAACAACTAACCCACCGAGCTCATCGACTTCGACGTCGCTCACATCCTCCTGCCGTACAGCGCCATCCTCGGGTACCCAGCGATGGCCAAGTTCATGGCCGTGACTCACCATGGCTACAACGTCCTCAAGATGCCAGTGAGTGGCGGAGTCATCACTGTGCCCTCTGAAGAGAAGGATGCAGTGTGTTCCCTAGAACGAGCGTTTCAGGCTGCATCACTGGAAGACCCGGATCGCGGAAGCAGGAGGCTTCCTGAGACCATCCCCAAGAAGAAGACAACGTCAGGCCCGGACCCTCAGGAGGCAGGCCCCTCAGGGCCCGCGCCTGCCCAAGGGGAACCTCCTTCCATCGCATAGGAAAGCGCGCCCTGCGCCCTCCTCAGGCAGGGCCCAGGGGCTCTCCCCTAGAGGGCCACCGACCTGGCTAAGGTCACGAGGGAGGCGCTTGGGCACCACGTGGAGGCGTGCTTCGAAGCATGTTTCCCTCAAGAAGGAGCAAGACAAGGAGGGTCGGACCCTCAGGAGTTCGTCAGCAAGGCCATTCAAGAACTACAGGAGTCAAGAGTCATGAGAGGCGGCCGCCTCCTACCAGCTGTGGCTCCCCATCCAGGCGAGGATGGTGGGCTGCGCGTCTGCGTCGACGTACCAGGGCTCAACCGAGTCACCTCGCTGGAGCGCCTCTGGCCCTCGCGAGTGGGGCGCTACGAGGGTCCACCCCACAGCTACGTTCGCATGCCTTACGGCTTGCTGAACGCGGCTGCCGCGTACCAGCGCCTCATGAGGGGCATCATGGAGGCTCAAGAGGCCAGGCGTTCCGCAGCCTTGGCTGAGATGTAGATGATCCGCGAGGAGCCACCAGCGCCTCCGGAGCCTCCCGAGGTCCCTGGGCCTGGGGGCTCATGAGGATCGGCTTCCGCAGCCCACTGAGTCTGCTGCACCAACACTCCTTCGTCCTCGACATCATCAGGTGACATCTTTCAAGTTTCATTTCCAGCTGGGAGCGCCCCCCAGGGCTGCTTTATTCCCAGGCCGCGTGGGCCCGTCCCTGCGGCATGTATCCCCTTTATTTCATGTTGTTAGCTTACTTTGTTGGGGGCGCCCCTCGGGCTGCATCATCCCCAAGTCCCTCGGGCCTGGCACGGTGATGTCTGCTTTCCCAGCATCTATTTGAATGAACTCACTCCTTCGCGGCTAACGTGTTTGATCTAATTGCCCGCTCAACTGACGCCAACTGACGGAGCTGCTCACAAAACGGCACGGCGCCTGCACATGGGTCCGTCCCTGCAGCACTGACAAACCTGAGTGGCTAAGCTCTGGCCGCGGCAGCCCCGCATGGCGCCACCTCGCCAAGCCTTCAGTGCCTCATCACCCCTCGGAAGCAACCAACGGCTGACTGTCAATTGTCGTGGCAACCCCTTGTTCTCTCTATGATAAGTCTACAGGATCTCCTGAGGGAGCTGCGCCAGGCAAAACCCTTGCGGCGTCTCCCTCACTCTTGCCCGCGCGAACCGCTTGCACATTAAAGGGGGGGTGCCTGAGCATCGCGACTCAGGGCTCCTACTGGCTCTCTAGCCCTCACCCTCTGGCCTTGACCACGGCATCGCGACCTGGCATACCAGCGACAGCTGAGACTCGCTCGAGGGCCAGGACCCGAGGACGTTGAGCAAAAAGGGGAGCAAAGGCGAGAGGGGAGGGACACGCGGGGACCTCGCCAAGCAACCTCACGCCTGCCGATGCACGGACCCGGCGACACACCAGAGAGCGGGCCCTGATTCTCGAGATAAGTCACCATCCTAAAGCACCGGCTACCGTGGCACCATCCCTGCACCTAATGCAATCCCGTGTTAGCGACGCCGCTCTCCTTTCTCACCGAACGATGGCTGCTTGAGCGCCAAGGGGGACCTCCTGAGCATCGCGACTCAGGGGCTCTTACCGGACCCCGGGTGGCTCACCTCCTGGCCTTGACCACGGCACCGCGACCTGGCATACCAGAGACGGCTGATGCCGCCTTGGGACTGGGACCTGTCGGCGCAGAGCACCAAGCTCTTGTGAGGTTTGAAAGGGAGAACTGAGCTGAGACGGAATGAGCAACTCACACAGTTTTACGACAAGGGTTATATTAACAAGCAAGATCACAGGCACCTTACAAGCCCCCATGGAGCGCATCCTTGATTCCTCGCAGGGAACAGATCCTAAAAGGATGCTAACTACACGCGCCCCTGCAAAATACGCCATCATCAACAGTGGGCTGTCGAGCGCCGGCGCCAACCCCATCCAGATCAGAGTCGGCGATGACCTGACGAGCCCGCCCTGCTCTAAGAGCGGCACCGGTTCGTGGGCTCATAGCTGTTGTCGCTCGTCTCTGGAGTCGCGAAGAGTTCGCCGGAGTTGCTGGATCCCCCAACGTCTCCGCCGCCTGAGGAGCCGCCGAGGGAGCGGTCGGCGAGCCTAGTCCTCGCCGTAGCAGGGTCCTGACCACCTCTCCCGGGGCAGCACTCCATCCGGCGCCCGTTCGCATCGAAGACCTTGAAGAACATCACTGAAGCACCGTCGTACTCCAAGTGGATCGCGAGGGCGCCTCTTGTCCTGCAAGACCGGGCGATCTCACCCCAGCCTCGAGTCATGAAGACCTCGCCCGGGGCAACGACCGCGACCTCCGCCTTGGTCGCGAGGGTGCTGCAGCCGGCGTGCTGTAGCCAAAGCTCTAGGAGTTCTCCCTGCGGGATGATGGAGGCGAAGAAGGGAGGAAGGCGAATCCAAGACTGAGGAGGCATGGCGGCGTGGAGCACGAACTCTCGGGAGGAGCCCTCGGTGTGCACCCCAGGGGGGACGACCAACACCTTCGTGACCCGTCGGCGCTGACAGCGGCGCCGCCCGCGGCGATCGGCATCGACTCGTTCAGAGCCCTCGATGTTGGCGTACAAGGGGAGCGGGAACCCCGGTGGTGAACGCTCACACCACTGCCTCGATACCACCTGACGGACCTCCTCGTCCCGGCCGCGGAGGGCGAGCCGTTTCTTCAGCGGGAGCGGGTCTGGTTCCTCTCGAGGAGCCTTCCCCTTCTCTGCCGCGGAAAACCAGCGGATCGGAGCCATCGTAGCCAGACGAAGCAAGGAGAGATGGACTAGAAGGGCGCGCACCGTCCCGTACTTATAGCCGGCGAAGGCCAACCATCGGCCTCCATGATCGCAGGTAATCATGACCCGCTTTGCATGCAGGGACTTGTCCAATCCGCGCAGTCACCGAGGTGTCGTGGGGAAGTGGAGACACCCACGTCCCATCAACCGCCACGCGGCGCCCAAGGCCGCAGGCTGTTAGGGCCCGCGGCGCTTCGTCCTTGCCCTTTCGCCTCTCAGCACGGCCAAGTCTGGGCGCGCCTTGGGCCCGGGGGCTACTATCGGCGTTCTAGGAACGGGGGTCCCCAGACTTGCCTGCCTGCCGCCCGCGGCGTGGCTCAAAGGGGGCCCAGCGCGGCCCATCTTCATCAACACAGACCCAAGAACCTCACGAGGGGCCAAGCCTCGCGGAGCGGACGACACGGAGATTCCTCAGGCGCGGCCTCATCAGGCTGGCTCACGAGGAGGCGGAGAGATCAAGGCGGGGTACCTCACTAGGTGCCCATGACGCAAGGCATGACGACCAAGGGCGCCAGGCGGGCGCCGGCCCGCGCAGTGTCCTCCTTTCCTCTTTGGTGCAAAGGGAGCAAGCGCAGGCGAGAGCATCAAGCAAAGGCACCCATTTCGGTGCAACGAAACCAAGACCAGTCCAAAGGCAGGGAAGAAGTCATTGTGGAGCCGAAGCTGGCGTCACCACCATAGCCTTTGGCAGGCGAGGACCAACTTTAGTCAGGATAAGCGTACCAGATGTTCCCCTTCAAAATGGCCAATTGTTGGCGCCCTTCCCGCTCAATATTTGGGAAGAGGCCCAGGGCCTTTGCCTATAAATAGGACTAGCCACCCCCAGGGTAGAGGCATCTAGAAATCGACCAGAATCCAGAGATCGGATCAAGTAGCATTACACACACACAGAGAGAGAGAAGGGCGGCTGAACTCCTCCTAGCAGTTCATCTCCCCAGCCAAGAGCAGCCCCTCGCGAGGCTGTTCTTCCTTGTATTGTTCATCATCATCAGCCCAAGAGGCAATCCACCACACCACACTGGAGTAGGGTATTACACCACATCGGTGGCCCGAACCAGTATAAACCTTGTGTCTCTTGTGCTGTTCTTTCGATATCTTAGATCTTTGCCAGGCGGAGAGGTAGAGGGCGTGATCTCCGCACGCACCCCAGAGTTCGAACCTCAAGGGTCTGCCGGAACCCGAAATCCGACAATATATATATATATGTTGGTGCGGCATGTAATTACCATGATGGCGTCGAGCTCAGCCAAAGACGAAGGCCCACCTAGCACGCCAGAGACTGAGGATGGGCTGCTATGAGCGGGAGCGACTGCGAGAGGAGGCCCGGTTGCGTGAGCAAGTGATGTTGTGGTGGTGTTGTTGTTCACGGAGTTGCTCCCACGAAACTGGGCAACGGGAAATCATGTACCGTCTTGTCTGGTTTTTCCTTGGTCCAGTTGATGATAGTTGGAACCAAGTTACTAGCGAAATCATTTCTGCACGCAGTTACAGCTGCATTGACTGCCTGCAGTAGTAACTAATTTTTCTCCTCGGCTGTTTTTTTCACGTCCTCAGCTGCTTTTTTCTCGACCGCAAGCTTCACCTTCTCATTGATGCCCGCCTGACTAAACTTCTTTTTCTACTTCTTGGCCTCTGGGCCCTCGTTGAAAAACACCTTCCACGTGGCGCCGTCTCTAGCACCGTGCACACGACCATATTGCGGCCGCAGGCTCAAAGGGAGTCCCTTAAGTTCGTTCAAGGCCCGGTTGAGAGGGGTGTCCCACTTGGGCCTCATCGAAGAAGTAGGGCTTTCGGCTGCAAGCTAGTGTTGCTTCTCCTGTAGAAGGAGCGTGAACCGTTTACGAATGTGTAATCGACTAGATTTGGAGCTAAATGCAAGGTGGTAAAAGAATAATTACCAGTAGTCCGATCAATTTCCTCATGATCTAGTCCGTGTAAAAAACCTTCTTTTCCTTGTCCCACTTGTAGCGGGCCTTGATGAAGTCATGCTCCAAGGGGTTGGTGAACTTCGCGAAGGGGTCTTGGATACCCACGGCTTTACGTTCCGCGTCCTCCTTATCCCATATGGGCCTTTTACCGAGCTAGCCACGGCTTCCGAGGCGATGCTTCCCCGTGTTCCTTTGCTGAAGGCTCTTGAATTTCACAGCCTTAGACTTGGCTGCCTCAGTAGCACAAGTGTCCTTGAAATTTTTGAACTCCTCTACCGTAAGTATCAGCTTTTCCTCCAGAATCTTGGACAGGGGTTCCTCAGCCTCAATAGCTCGTTTCACCCTCCCTTTCCAGGAGGCCAAATCATTGCGGAACATGCACATGGCGCGATTGTTAATATTTTTCATCTTCGGATCATCCCACAGTTCTTCTATGTTATCATCCCGGTCGGGGAACTTGAATCTCTTGTGCAACTTCGTCAGGAGAAACTGCGTCAAATGTTCTTTACTCATTAAGTCATCGCCGTTGATGCTCGCGCATTCCCGTAGGATGCATCCTACTTGGTTCCCATAGCACTTGCGAGGTTCTTCCGGCTCTAATGGCTCGAACTTGCCAGGTGCCATCTTTGTGATCACCAGTCGTCCAATCCCTAGTTTGTTAGGTTTTCATATCCTCTGCTTCTTCTGCTTCTTCTTTTCGGTAGCGGCATCGGCGCCGGTACCTTCCCCGCCGGTATCTTCCTCGCCGATACTTTCCCCGTCGGTCTCGGCGCCGCCATCGGTCTCGGCGCCGCCATCGGTGCCGGCGCCGTCGGTGTCGATGTCGGCGTCAGTACCATCATCGAGGCCGACCTGCAAACCTTGACTTTGCATTTTCTTAGTAGTCAAATTGTCGAGGTACTCTTGTTCACCCTCATAATCCATCTCGTCTGCATCTTGGTCAGAAGACTCAGTTTCTTCGTTGTTCGACATGTTTCCTATGATTAAGTCTCCTCGTTTAATTCTAAAACTATGAAAAAATGAGAAATGACATAAAAAAGAAATCTATGTTTGCCGGAATGTCGTTTTCGAGCACTCGATATGCCTACTATCTAGCACAAATCATGCCAAAATTCACGGGTAATTTCGGCATGGCCTTTGCTAAAAAATGGACATATCGAGCGCCTAAAATTCACCGGAACAGAAATGAATCTACATTCCGGCGTAACATAGGCCATTCGGATCATTTACCCTGCACATAATCATCATGTCCAAATGACATGTCCAAATTTCCAAATATGACATGTCCAAAACATCACATGTCCACATATATAACCTAATTAACCATCTGCCCTAACTAGAACCTAACTAAATTAACCAAAAAACCTAGCTACCAGAGAGAGGAGGAGAGGTGGGGGGCTTACAGAGGGTGCATGCCCGTTGATTGCCGAGGTTGGGAGGGGTCGGGGTCAGGGTCAGGGTCGGGGTCGGGGTCGAGCGCCGGGGTCGGGGCCGGGGCCGTGGGCGAGCGCAGGGGTCGGGGTCGGGGTACAGCACCGGAGTCCGGGTCGGGGCTGGAGCCGGGGCCGTGGGCGAGCGCCGGGGTCAGGGTCGGGGGCCGGAGCCGGCGGCGGGATCGGTCGGCGTCGGGGTCAGGGGCGAGCACAGAGGCGCGGCGAGGGCTCCGGTGGCGCGATGGGGTAGAGAGAGTGTGGGGATTTGGGGGAAAAGAGGCGGGATGAAGAGGAGTGGGGAGTTTCGGGGTTAAGTGGGCATAGTAGTAGCGCATTTAGGCAAAACGCGCTATAGCTACTCGTGGTAGCTATAGTGGTTTCCTGTAGAAACCGCTACTGCTACCTTGACTAGCTGTAGCTCTTTTCTAAAAAAACGCGCTGCTGCTATAACCAGTACCTATATAATAGTTTTCCCGTTTGTTTTCTTCTGTTTTCTTTTCCTTTATTTTCTCTCACTTTTTTTCCGAGAGCAGTTAACTAAGGGAATTGAAGGCGGTATATATTGCATCATTTGATGGTTAAATATGTATATAAAATAGGAACATATATATTACATCATTGGACCCATGCATAATAATTGCTAAGTGTGTATACAAAATAGGAACATATAAATTACATCATTTGACCGATAACATACGTTTCCTCAGTGTTGACGTTTTCGTTATTGTGTCAGCTTCTTTACCTTCTTGTTCGTTGAAGAATAATTGAGCCCCTCATTGTGACTTTGCCTTTTCCATGGAGTACGATTTTTCTTAGGTAATGTAGTAATGATTCTTCTTTTGACGTATACTTCATCATCATCATCTTCCCTCATTGGGTTGCCGTACTGATCGTAGTCTTCCTCATTGGAGACTCCATCCATTCCAATGATGTTCCTTTTGCCTCTCCTCATGACAACACGGCTGGGATTGTGCGGGTCGGTTATGAAGAAGCATTGTGTCACGTGCTTAGCGTGTACCCATGGCTCATTTTTTGCGATAGCGTTCACGGTAGCGCTCTTGGCGTCGGGTATAGTCATGGTAGTGAAATTCCGGTTTTCTCTTTCGACATTCTTAGCCCATCTGACACGGAACATCGTCGTGTTGTGCAGTCCATAGTAGTCAAGCTCCCAGATCTCCTTGACCCTTCCGTAATATCTTTCAGTTGCGTCGTTGTCACTGCCGGTCATGCATTCCATCGTCAACCCTAAGTTCTGATCATCACTGAACATATCTTTGGCCTCCGTGTAGAGCATTGATGACCCACAAGTATAGGGGATCTATCGTAGTCCTTTCGATAAGAGTGTCGAACCAAACGAGGAGCAGAAGGAAATGATAAGCGATTTTCAGCAAGGTATTCTCTACAACCACTGAAATTATAGGTAACAGATAGTTTTGCGATAAGATAAGTTGTAACGAGCAACAAGTAACAAAAGTAAATAAAGTGCAGCAAGGTGGCCCAATCCTTTTTGTAGCAAAGGACAATCCTGGACAAACTCTTATATAGAGAAAAGCGCTCCCGAGGACACATGGAAATTATCGTCAAGCTAGTTTTCATCACGTTCATATGATTCGCGTTCGGTACTTTGATAATTTGATATGTGGGTGGACCGGTGCTTGGGTGCTGTCCTTACTTGGACAATCATCCCACTTATGATTAACCCCTATTGCAAGCATCCACAACTACAAAAGAAGTATTAAGGTAAACCTAACCATAGCATGAAACATATGGATCCAAATCAGCCCCTTACGAAGCAACGCATAAACTAGGGTTTAAGCTTCTGTCACTCTAGCAACCCATCATCTACTTATTACTTCCCAATGCCTTCCTCTAGGCCCAAATAATGGTGAAGTGTCATGTAGTCGACGTTCACATAACACCACTAGAGGAGAGACAACATACATCTCATCAAAATATCGAACGAATACCAAATTCACATGACTACTAATAGCAAGACTTCTCTCATGTCCTCAGTAACAAACGTAACTACTCACAAAGCATATTATTGTTCATAATCAGAGGGGTATTAATATGCATATAGGATCTGAACATATGATCTTCCACCAAATAAACCAACTAGCATCAACTACAAGGAGTAATCAACACTACTAGCAACCTACAGGTACCAATCCCAGACTTAGAGACAGGAATTGAATACAAGAGATGAACTAGGGTTTGAGAGGAGATGGAGCCGGTGAATATGTTGATGGAGATTGACCCCCTCCCAATGAGAGGATCGTTGGTGATGACGATGGCGATGATTTCCCCCTCCCGGAGGGAAGTGTCCCCGGCAGAACAGCTCCGCCGGAGCCCTAGATTGGTTCCACCAAGGTTCCGCCTCGTGGCGGCGGAGTCTCGTCCCAAAAGCTTGCTTTATATTTTTCTTTGGAGAAAGACTTCATATAGCAGAAGATGGACACCGGAGGGCCACCAGGGGGCCCATGAGGCAGGGGCGCGCCCCCACCCTCATGGCCAGGGTGTGGGCCCCCTCTGGTATTTCTTCCGCTCAATATTTTTTATTGTTTCCAAAAATATCTTCTGTGGAGTTTCAGGACTTTTGGAGTTGTGCAGAATAGGTCTCTAATATTTTCCCCTTTTCCAGCCCATAATTCCAGCTACTGGCATTCTCCCTCCTTATGTAAACCTTTTAAAATAAGAGAGAATAGGCATAAGTATTGTGACATGATGTGTAATAACAACCCATATTGCAATAAATATCAATATAAAAGCATGATGCAAAATGGATGTATCAACTCCCCCAAGCTTAGACCTCGCTTGTCCTCAAGCGGAAGCCGATAACGATAAATATGTCCACATGTTTAGAGGTAGAGGTGTCGATAAAATAAAATACGGATATGAGGGCATCATGATTACTCTAATAGCAGCAACATATATGGATAAAGTCATATGATTTCTTATTCTCAAGTAATAATATATTCTCAATGTCAAGTATGAATCCGAAACTTTATTGAGAACTAACAAACGATAATATCAGTCATTGAGGCAATTGTATCATAACATCGAAAAGAGTCTATGTTAGAGCTTTTTAGCAAGTCCACATTCTCAACTATCATTTAGTCTTTCACGATTGCTAACACTCACGCAATACTAGTGGTTACGGAGTTTTAATCAGACACAGAGAAAGATAGGGGCTTATAGTTCCGCCTTCCAACCTTTTACCTCAAGGGTAGTGTTAACAATAATAGTTCATGCTAACTTACATCCAATTTTATATATATATATATATATATATATATATGTATATATATATATATATATATATATATATATATATATATATATATATATATCAGGATCTTTCCAACACATTGTGCTTGCCAAAGGATAAAATGTAAAAAGGAAAGGTGAATATCACCATGATTCATGCATAAGGTAGAAGATAATAATAAAAGATAGGCCCTTCGCAGAGGGAAGCAGAGGTTGCCATGCACTTTTAGGGTTGGATGCACAAAATCTCAATGCGAAAGAACGTCACTTTATATTGCCACTTGTGATATGAACCTTTATTATGCAGTCCGTCGCTTTTATTTCTTGCACATCACAAGATCGTATAAAGCTTATTTCCTCCACATTAATCAATCATACATATTTAAAGATCAATTTTTATTACTTGCACCGATGACAACTTACTTGAAGGATCTTACTCAATCCATAGGTAGATATGGTGGACCCTCATGGCAAGACTGGGTTTAAGGGTAGTAGTATCTCTACTTGGTGCAAAGAATTTGGCTAGCATGAGAGGAAAGGCAAGCTCAACATGTTGGATGATCCATGACAATATACTTTATCTCAGATGTAAGAAAACATAACCCATTACGTTGTCTTCCTTGTCCAACATCAACTCTTTAGCATGTCATATTTTAATGAGTGCTCCCAATCATAAAACATGTCCAAGATAGTATATTTATATGTGAAACCTCTCTTTCTTTATTACTTCCTATTAATTGCAACGATGACCAAAGCTATGTTTGCCAACTCTCAACAACTTTTAATCATCATAATCTTTCTATGTGAGGTCATTACTCTCCATAAGATCAATATGATCTCTTTTTTTCTTCTTATTCTTTTCTTTTCTTTTATTCAGTCAAGATCATAGCAAGATAATCAAGCCCTTGACTCAACACTAATCTTTATTATATAGCTCACGGACTCGATTACATAAAGGGATCATAAAGCAAAACTCAAAACTAGATCATATCAAAAACTTTATTCTACTAGATCAAGATACTACTAAAAGGATCGAACTAAGAAAAAATGGTAAAGATAGAGATGTGATGATGATACGATACCGGGGCACCTCCCCCAAGCTTGGCAGTTGCTAAGGGGAGTGCCCATACCCATGTGATTATATCTCCTTTGCTGGTGAAGGGATTGTTAATGATGTAGGCTTGTCGTCCATCTTCCAAGGCATAGGCTCACCATCATAGAAGGATGATCGAGTCTCCGGGATCCTTAAATCTGCAGCCAAACTCATCCTCTTGAATCTATATTCATAATCACAGTTTTGGTTTTACAGGTCATAGATTTGGGCTTAGAGGTGCTCGATTTTCTCGTGAAGCTTGAAGATGGCCTCCCCAATGTCCTTGGCATCCAGCTTGTGGTTGTTGGTGAACTCCGCGATCATCATGTGATTGGAGTCAAGTCCATGCTCCACCATCTCCTGGCACTTGAAAACTTGTTGCTCCATTGCCTCGAGCCTTGTCTCCATGCTTCCGGTCCTCCTTAGTCCCTCAACATCGCGGATGTGCAGCACCCCCTCATGCATCTCAATGGTTTGAGGGTGTTGCAGCACCTCCGCGAGGTCGGGGTTGATGACCTTCTCGAAGAACTTGTCCTTGGGGGCACTTGGAGACGTCATGATGATCTAGATCTGTCAGAAAAATAGCTCGAAACAAGAACAGATGACAATTGCGTGATACAGGAGTCAAAACCTTTGGGAGATTATATAATAAATTTTTACCGACCAAAATACGTGTCGTGCAAGAAAACGGAGTCCGGAGAGCGCACGAGGTGCCCACGAGGCAAGGAGCGCACCCAGGGGGTAGGGCACGCCCTCCACCCTCGTGGAGCCCTCGTGTCCTTCCCGGACTGCTTCTTATTTTTTTATTTTTCTATATATTCCTAAACGGAGAAAAAATGCCATTAGAACTGTTTTGGAGTCAGTTTACTTACCGTACCACATACCTATTCCTTTTCGGAGTCTGAGATGTTCTAGAAGTGTCCCTTATGTATTCCTCCGGGGTCACGGTTTCAATAACATTGGTTTCAACATTTATAGGATTACCTGAGATATAATGTTTGATTCTTTGACCATTCAGCACCTTCGGATTTGTGCCCTCGAAGTTGTTGATTTTTATGGCACCGGAACGATAGACCTCCTCTATAACATAAGGACCTTCCCATTTAGAGAGAAGTTTTGCTGAAAAAAATCTTAAACGAGAGTTGTATAGCCATACATAATCACCTACGTTAAACTCACGCTTTTGTATTCTTTTGTCATGCCATCTTCTAACTTTTTCTTTAAACAACTTGGCATTCTCATAGGCTTGGGTTCTCCATTCATCAAGTGAGGTAATGTCAAATAACCACTTCTCACCAGCAGGTTTGAAATCATAATAGAGCTCTTTAATAGCCCAATATGCCTTATGTTCTAGTTCGAGAGGTAACATGCTTTTCCATAAACCATTTTATACGGAGACATACCCATAGGATTTTTATATGCAGTTCTATAAGCCCATAATGCATCATCAAGTTTCTTGGACCAATTCTTTCTAGATCTATTAACAGTCTTTTGCAAAACTATTTTGAGTTCTCTATTACTCAATTCTACTTGACCGCTAGACTGTGGGTGATAAGGACATGCAATTCTATGATCAACATCATACTTGGAAAGCATTTTACGAAAAGCACCATGAATAAAATGTGAACCACCATCAGTCATTAAATATCTAGGGACTCCAAACCTGGAAAAAATAACTTCTTTAAGCATCTTAATAGAGGTGTTATGATCAGCACTACTAGTTGGAATAGCTTCTACCCACTTAGTAGCGTAATCAACAACAACAAAAATATGTGTATACCTATTAGAGGCAGGAAATGGTCCCATATAATCAAAGCCCCAGACATCAAATGTTTCAACAACAAGTGAATAATTCATAGGCATTTCTTGATGTCTACTAATATTACCAATTCTTTGACATTCATCACAAGATAAGACAAACTTACGGGCATCCTTGAAGAGAGTAGGCCAATAAAAACCAGATTGCAATACCTTATGTGAAGTTCTATCTCCAGTGTGGTGTCCTCGATGAGCTTCGGAGTGACACTTGCGTAGGATCTGTTCCTGTTCATGCTCAGGTACACAACGTCTAATAACATCCTCTACTCCTTCTTTATAAAGATGTGGGTCATCCCAAAAGTAATGTCTTAAATCATAGAAAAACTTTTTCTTTTGCTGGTATGTGAAACTAAGAGGTATAAATTTAGCAACAATGTAATTAGCATAATCCGCATACCATGGAGCAGTACGAGAAGCATTTATGACATTTAGTTGCTCATCAGGAAAGCTATCATCAATAGGTAGTGGGTCATCAAGGACATTTTCTAACCTTGACAAGTTGTCTGGAATGGGGTTCTCAGCTCCCTTTCTATCAATAATATGCAAATCTAATTCTTGTAGCAAGATAACCCATCTAATAAGTCTAGGTTTAGCATCTTTCTTTTCCATAAGGTATTTAATAGCAGCATGATCACTGTGAATAGTTACTTTAGAATCAACAATATAAGGTCTGAACTTATCACAAGCAAATACAACAACTAAGAATTCTTTTTCAGTAGTAGCATAATTTCTCTAGGCATTGTCTAGAGTTTTACTAGCATATTGAATAACATTTAATTTCTTATCAACTCTTTGCCCTAGAACAACACCTACAGCATAATCACTAGCATCACTGTGACACCCCAAAATTTTGGCCTTGTTTTAATAAATTAAATTTTTTTCCAAGAAATTAAAACTTTTATTTTCTGGGCTCCTTTTTGATTTTTGAACCATTTCCTCCCTTGTTATTATGGAGTTTTTCCTCAAAGTGAAAACTTTTCAAATATGCTATTGGACTTATTTAATCTCTCAAGAGAAACTTTTCCTTTATTAGTAGAACTAATTAAATAATTAAGTTGCTTGATCTTTATTTTCTTGAAAATGGTTTTTCAAGGTTAAATGGCCATATTTGAACTACAACCATTTGATAAATTCACTTAAAATTCCAACCAAAATTTGGAGATGTCATGTGATGTCTTTAAATCACTTTTATACAAAAATATCTTTTATTCTTGTAATATTTTGAGCTCTACACCCAATATTCTTCTCTGGTCAGAGTGCAATTTTGCACTATAACCCTTTTAAATATTTTTTTCTAGCCTTCACCCAAATTATGGGATGTTGGTAGTAACGTATGATTGAACTTTATGCAAAAATTTAGTGTTGTCCTTTGGAAGAATTGAGTGAATCAACCTCTTTTCCATTCTGGTCCAGCCTTGTGATTTCTACTGCAACCCTATTTATTTTTGCTCTAGTGACCTTGTGCTTTCTCCTCCTTGTAGTCCTCCCTGCAAAACCTCTAAGTCCAGGAGCATGCACCTATTGGATCATTATTCGTTCATGAAATGATGCCATTTATCTCCTGTCCAGAATTGAAGTTCTGCAAAACTTGCACTAACAAGTTTCTGCATTTGACAAACTAACCTTACCACTCTCTCTTTCATCTAAAGAGACACTGATCTGGAGAATTTGGCCACTCCAAGAAAAGCCTAGGTGCCTGTGGCATTTTAGCAAACACCCTGAGTGCATAGCCAGATTTGGCATAATTTCAAGTTTACATTGTGGACTTGAGCCCCTGACCTATCCACCATGTCCCTCGATCACCTTACCAATCCTAGACTAGTCATGTTACTTGCCAGCCCCGCTCCAACACTCTAGGCTACCCCGGCATACTGTCGAACACGTCTTGGGCGTGCTCTGGGCACGCCCAGAGCGTGCGTTTGGCACGCACGTGCGCCCGAGCCGCTGTGTCTCGCCCCGTACCCGTTCCGGCCCTTGGACAGCAGCAGCTAGGCCGCCACGTATCCTCCTGCACCGCCACGCCACCCCGACCACCCTGGCACACTACAGCTCCGCCGTTAGGGCACTCTTGGCGGCACGCCGGCGTCCGTAGTGGCTCCAGTCTCGGTCGGCGCCGCCCAAGCCACCCCGGCTCGCCACCTACCCCTGGGAGCCGCGCAAGCTTATCCCCTCGCTCGTCGGCTAGCTCTCGTCGCCTCCACGTCTCCCTACAAGCTACAGAGAGGCGGTTCACCGGCATCCTCATCCATCGCCGCGGAACCGACCTCGTCGCACTATAACAGGAGGCCCCGAACCCATCCGAGCCCACGGGCGACCTCAGGCCACCCCCTTGGCACTACCACAGCCCGCAGTCGTCGGGGGGAAAGCCGTGTTCCCCGACTCCGGCTAGTCCGGCCACCGCCACCTCCCGGCTCCGTTCGGCGCAACCAGGGCCTCCCCCTCTCCACTCTCTCCACCAGAAACTCTCTCATCCTCCCGTGAACCCGTCCCCCTTCTCGATTTTGATCGGGAACCACCGTAGCCCCAAAACCACTTTGCTCCCGAAGCCATCTCCGCCGCGAAGCTCGTCGCCGGCAACTCCGTCCACGTCGGCGACCATGGCGGGTACCCCCGAGTTCGTTCCGACCTCCTGAGCACACCCATGCTCTCAGATCACCGAGGGACGACGCGCGCATGGACCGGTCAAACCTGACCAGTGGGCCAGGGGGGCCCACTGTCAGTGACTCACGCGCGGTCCACCCTGGAGTAAGTAATACACTTTCAATGTGTATGTGTTTATTCAAAACGTTTTTCTTTTCTGTTTTATTTTAAATAACAGATTTTGACCTAAACTATGACTAGCTCTAACTTTTTAAATAAAACTCCAAATGAGTTGATTCTTTTTCCTACCTTTCTCAAATTTTTTCTAGTTTATTTTAAGATTTATTTCAAAAAATCACAAACAATTTTTCTATGCTGTTTTGAAAATGTGTGTTAATTCAAAATATTTTTAAATAGGATTTTGAAGAGAGAGGAGAAAACTTTCAAAAGTTTTGGAGAGCACCTCACCCCCTCCACAACTTAAAGGCAAGCATTCTGAGACCGGGCATAATATTTTGCATGCATTGTTTGACACGTTCATGACACCACCTCAATACGTGGAACTCGTTATTTTATGTGGTGATGTGTTCATTTGCATAAATACTTATTTGAAATTTCCTTGCTGTTGGAAGTGGACATGTTTGTGATAATGATCATCCTCGTATGCCGTTCATGCCTATCGGAAGGAAAACGGGAAAGTCTCTGTCTTGGGTAGACCCGAACTTGTCCCTAGTTCCTCGTCGAGACGAGTGTGTCCGGCATGGCATGAAGGGTACGATGAGTGGTGAGTCTGTCTATTTGATGAAATATAATTGTTGTACATGTCATGCAGGGAATTTATAAACCTTCTGAGTCGACTGTAGATCGAGTCTTGTTCCATTAACCCCCATACTTGTTTTTGTACTACCACTTGTCCCTGCCGCAGGTAGGGTATGGTTTAGTAGGTCATCAACCCCTTTCAAGCACACACCGTACAGAGAGGCCATGGTAGAAGATACTGGCTGTAGACGGTAGTCAGGCCACCTGGTCCGGGGGCATTGGTGTTTCCGGTTGGGACCGAGAGGGGAGGCCACCCCTTAGAGCGCGCGATATAAATTTGATCCCATGCTACGCGAGGTTGTAGCCTCCCCACTTAGAGTTTTGCTTAACAAGTGTCGTGGGTGATTCCAGACACCGGTGAGTTAAGCTGGTGTGTGCAAGTTAGGTGTGTTTTCAATTAAAAGACCGTAGAGGGAATTAGTCCCGATGGACTAAAGGAATCCGTTACTAGTGGGTAAAGAGTACACCCTCTGCAGAGATTAAACCTATTCGAATAGCCGTGTCCATGGTTAAGGATTACAGTCTGGGATGGGTCAAGTGTCGGTCTTAGCGTCAGTCTTTGGAGGAGAAACTATTAAACCAGAACTGAGATCACGATTTGAGACTTGTGATGATTATGATTTTGTTGTGGACTAACCCGTTATATTATTGGCATTATCAGATACCCCTGGGATGGTTATACCTCCTGGATATTCACTGTGATTATTTTATAAGCCCTTTTGTGGCGTCGCTCAGACGCCCGACCGTGGCATGTTTACAATTTCATTTACTTATAAGCCCTTTATGTGGCGTCGCTTAGACGCCCGACTGTGGCATGTTTACTATTTCATTTACTAATAAGCCCTTTATGTGGTGTCGCTCAGACGCCAGACTGTGGCATGTTTACTATTTCATTTACTTATAACCCCTTTATGTGGCGTCGCTTAGACGCCCGACTGTGGCATGTTTACTATTTCATTTACTTATAAGCCCTTTCTGTGGTGTCGCTCAGACGCCCGGCTGAGGCATGCTTCATATGATTATCCTCTCGAGGTGTCGTTTAAGACACCCGACCGGTACTTATTATTTTTACACCCTGCTTGTTCACCATGTTTTATTTAAGTGATCTACTTGCGTGCATCATGAACCTTATTTCATAACTGTCGGAATGATCATAGAATATTTTGAAGCATGATTATCTGTGGCTATATTATAACTGTGTTCTTAATGTTTGCGAGTATATTCAAAGTACTCATTGGCTTGTCCCTGGCTATTGTCTTGGCCAGATTTCTTGCACGGAGAGGAGCGACGTGATGACAGCCCCGGAACCTAAGCAACGGTGATAGCAACCTCGCGAAGATAGGAGTTAACCTGGTCTGCTGTTCCTGTGGGAAATGGAGTCCCATGCACGGATGATCCACAAACTGCTTCCGCCATCAACCACTAGAAACCTGTTGTTGTACACTCAGGCCAACATGGTCTTGTACTACATATTGTGTATTTTGTTCGGAATTTCTGTATCAAGTTGATGCCACATCAGCTAACAGTAATCCTGGGGCTGATGAGCACGACGGCCATTTTCTGGAAAATAATGCCCGGAAAACCGGCTGCGCCAGACTTGGTATCAGAGCCAGGCTGACCATTGGCTAATCCTATCTTAGCCAGGTCAATAAACATAGGCAAACCAACCCTCCAGACCTTAACCAAACCCTAGCCAAGCTTCTCATGCAAGATAGCCACACAGTGCCCCGACACCTTTTTGGCAGTCGGTGCCCAACCTACCAACCTAGCCGTCGATCACGCGCCAGTAACCGGCCCTAACTAGTCCTTTTTTGCAAGCATGCGAAGGAAGACTCCGTCCCCTTTGCCTATAAAAAGGGCACGCTAGCCTCAACCCAGCACAACACAGACGCTACCCCAAACCGAGCCATAATGCCTGGCCCCGTCGTGCACAATGAGACCACAGCAACCAATGTTGGAGGCTTTGTGACCATACTCGCAAACCTCACCCGTCGTGACTATGCGTTAGAAGAGCCCCCAGAATATGTTGTGTACCAAGGACCCATGAGCGGTGAGAGCCGACAATTCTGGGCCACTATACACATCTACGGTAGGGGTCTAGCGCCCGAGCGCCCCTACAGGTTCGCCGGAAGGACAACTTACTTTGAGCCACAAGCATCCAACTAGCTGCTCGAGAAGCTATAGTTCATCTCCGGCACTTGTCACCCAGAGTTAACTGTCGCTCGTTCCACTACTACCCCAGACGTGAAGGGTATGGTAGACCACCCCAAGTTGCCAACGGAGATCACGAGACAGATCCTGCATTGTTTCACCTAGTGCGCTTGTAGGTGCACTAGAGGATCTGTTCGATCAAATCACCATTGATCTAATCGCAGCTCGTGGAGAGCTGGTTCGTCGAGCCCCGGCGAGAGAAGAGAACAAGCCCAACATCGACAACCCAGTCGTGCTGTTTGGACAACCGATCGAGTCCCTGAGATCTGCCCCAGCCGTCGGCAAGGTACTTTGATGACCCCAGAAGTGCTTCGTCGCCTCTTGGGAGCACACTCCAACGGGGTTGTGGCCAACAATCCCCGAGATGGTCATCATCGCTACCCCGAGCCTGCAGCCCCTCAACCCACTCTAGCTAATTCCGATGGTGAGACCCGTGGAGAGGCCTCGACATCCACAAGGTACGCCCGCTTGGATGTAAACGAGGTAGACTAAGTCACCCGAGTAGTATCAAGTTCCAAGGTATCCTCGCTTTGTAATCGTGTGACCTTGTAAATAAACGCCGCCTATTGTTGTGCCTTTGTTTTAAATAGTAGCTTGCATGGATATACCAGCATGCAGTATAGATTTCTATCCTTGACACAGTTACCAAAAACCTCCCTGACAACCCCCACAGTAACACGTCACCTTAGTGAAATGTGTGTATCTGTGGCTTGACCCCGACCCTTGGAGCAGAGCTGGAAATTTCACTACCATTCACCATGGCAAAAATGACCCAGCTCCGGTGCTATAAAAAGGCCACCGCGTGACCTTGCCAAGCACCCCTCATCTTGTGCACCATCATCACAACCATTTCTTGCCATGCCGAGCCCTAGCATTTACCTAAGAACCCCAGATACAACCCCGGGTAGTTTTGTCAAGATATTGTGGGATTTTACCTGCAGTACCTTGGGCGCTACCCAGCCACCCTAGTACGAGCTGTTCAAATCGAGAATCACCCCTTCCACCTCGAGATATTAGGCAGCAGTACACATCCCTCCCGTAAACTCAAACCAAGACCCAACGGAGGTCTCCTTCGTAGGGAAATCCATGCCAACCCCACATATGGCCATAGAAGCTGCTGCATACAAAGCGCTTGCTCGCCTTCCATTCGCAGTACCCTATGCCAGCGAGCGAGGGTATTATTACTTTCCGAGCCGTGCAGCACCCGGAGAAGTAACATCTTTTCCCGGTGGACGGATTGAGAGAGACCCAGTCCTGGCCAACCTTGTCCAGTACGTCATCGCTCAAGAGCGTTTAACCCAACGCGTGATGGGTTATCTCCAGAGCCTCGCGGATTTAAATCCTCAGATTGCCATCGCTGATCACTAAGGCCCGACCAGGAGAGACACATACATCGACTGGTCAATCCACTTCCCCCGATAGAAGAAGAGTGTATCCCAGTACTAGAGACATCTTCTCGGGACCCCGTCCAGTTACCGTTTGCATTATAGACGTCGCTGCTGTGTTTATTATTGCAACATTTGTTTTTAAGTTGTAACTTATGCGTGGTACCCCGAGTTTGCGCAGCGAACAAATCTTTTAGTTTCAATTAATGTGAGTGGTTCTGTTGCAGTTTGACTCTAGTGTATTACTGTTTTCTCTCACGAATAATCCTGGAGTGAGATTTCTTTTCCCTGAGTTGCTGCATCTGCACCTCCTCACGATGTGGATTATTTTATTTCGCACAGCACCACGGCAGCAGACTCACAATCATAATCATTCAAACACATACACTGTTTGCAAAACTTTGCAACGGTGTTACATCTAACTAGCACCCCCGAACAACAGTTAGCACCCGGCACACCCCACCTACTCCTCATGATCACCACCACCGCGGAGAGCCAACACCCGAGCAGCAGCATCGCGACGATCATAGAGGATCATTGCGCACAGGAGCACGGAGAGCCCCATCAGTGCCGCCAGCCCTCCGCATAACAGGATCACGAACCAGTCCGGCATTGCCTCCGCCATTAGAGCCTCACCCGAGCTTCTGTAAATAGATATGGAGGAGGAAGAAGGAGAAGGAGAAGCGAGGCCAGGTGTGAGGAAGGAGAGAGGGACACCTCGGCCGTTTTATAGCTCGAGCTCGGTGTACGGTGGGCGAAGTCCACCAACGCCGCTCATCACCCGATCACCGGTGTTCGGAGACGAATCCGCAAGCAGTGCCGACAGCACGCTGGCCCGCGAAGTGAGTGCATGCTGCCCCGGCGGTTAGCACGTCGTGCACTACCGCGGTACGGCCTAGATGCCCTACGCGCTAAACGTCGCCGGTGGAGAAAGCGCGGGAAAGCGCGCGGGAGAGAGGAAGAAGAGAGAGCCAGAGGAAGGAGAAGAGGCCGACAGTGGGCCCTGGGTCCACCTGTCAGCCAGAGAGAGCACTGTGCTCTCGGGTACGACCAGCGTATTCTTAAATTTAGAATTTATTCTAAATTTATATCCGGCGTAGAAATCTCTCATTTTTGTCCCTAACCGTAGAATTCTTCCACGCAGCGCCAATGTCCACACTGTGGTTTTACACCACTTATTGCCTCTCACTGTAGCCACATTTTTATTGCATATAATTTTTCTTAAAACAGCTTTTAACAAATCTCGAGGACGAGATTTTTCTTAAGGGGGGTAGTGTTGTGACACCCCAAAATTTTGGCCTTGTTTTAATAAATTAAAAATTTTCCAGGAAATTAAAACTTTTATTTTCTGGGCTCCTTTTTGATTTTTGAACCATTTCCTCCCTTGTTATTATGGAGTTTTTCCCCAAAGTGAAAACTTTTCAAATATGCTATTGGACTTATTTAATCTCTCAAGAGAAACTTTTCCTTTATTAGTAGAACTAATTAAATAATTAAGTCGCTTGATCTTTATTTTCTTGAAAATGGTTTTTCAAGGTTAAATGGCCATATTTGAACTACAACCATTTGATAAATTCACTTAAAATTCCAACCAAAATTTGGAGATGTCATGTGATGTCTTTAAATCACTTTTATACAAAAATATCTTTTATTCTTGTAATATTTTGAGCTCTACACCCAATTTTCTTCTCTGGTCCAGAATGCAATTTTGCACTATAACCCTTTTAAATATTTCTTTCTAGCCTTCACCAAAATTATGGGCTGTTGGTAGTAACATATGATTCAACTTTATGCAAAAATTTAGTGTTTTCTTTGGAAGAATTGAGTGAATCAACCTCTTTTCCATTCTGGTCCAGCCTTGTGATTTCTACTTCAACCCTATTTATTTTTGCTCTAGTGACCTTGTGCTTTCTCCTGCTTGTAGTCCTCCCTGCAAAACCTCTAAGTCCAGGAGCATGCACCTATTGGATCATTTTTGGTTCATGAAATGATGCCATTTATCTCTTGACAAGAATTGAAGTTCTGCAAAACTTGCACTAACAAGTTTCTGCATTTGACAAACTAACCTTACCACCCTCTCTTTCATCTAAAGAGAAACTGATCTGGAGAATTTGGCCACTCCAAGAAAAGCCTAGGTGCCTGTGGCATTTTGGCAAACACCCTGAGTGCATAGCCAGATTTGGCATAATTTCAAGTTTACATTGTGGACTTGAGCCCCTGACCTATCCACCATGTCCCTCGATCACCTTACCAATCCTAGACTAGTCCTGTTACTTGCCAGCACCACTCCAGCACTCTAGGCTACCCCGGCATACTGTCGAACACGTCCCGGGCGTGCTCTGGGCGCGCCCAGAGCGTGCGTTTGGCACGCACGTGCGCCCTTGGACAACATCAGCTAGCCCGCCACGTATCCTCCTGCACCGCCACGTCACCCCGACCACCCTGGCACACTACAGCGCCGCCGTCAGGGCAGTCTTGGCGGCACGCCGGCGTCCGCAGTGGCTCCAGTCCCGGTCGGCGCCGCCCAAGCCACCCCGGCTCGCCACCTGACCCTGGGAGCCGGGCAAGCTTATCCCCTCGCTCGTCCGCTAGCTCTCGTCGCCTCCACGTCTCCCTGCAAGCTACAGAGAGGCGGTTCGCCGGCATCCTCATCCACCGCCGCGAAACCGACCTCGTCGCACTATAACAGGAGGCCCCGAACCCATCCGAGCACACGGGCGACCTCAGGCCACCCCCTTGGCACCCCCACAGCCCGCAGTCGTCGGGGGGATAGCTGCCTTCCCCGACTCCGGCCTGTCCGGCCACCGCCACCTCCCGGCTACGTTCGGTGCAACCAGGGCCTCCCCCTCTCCACTCTCTCCACCAGAAACTCTCTCATCCTCCCGTGAACCCGTCCCCCTTCTCGATTTTGATCGGGAACCACCGTAGCCCCAAACCCACTTTGCTCCCGAAGCCATCTCCGTCGCGAAGCTCATCGCCGGCAACTCCGTCCATGTCGGCGACCATGGCAGGTACCCCCGAGTTCGTTCCGACCTCCTAAGCACACCCATGATCTCCGATCACCGAGGGACGCCTCCATTCGCCGGCGAGCCTTGCGGGAGCTCCGCCTATGTTCGGTCGGGGGGAAGACGACGCGCGCATGGACCGGTTAAACCTGACCAGTGGGCCAGGCGGGCCCACTGTCAGTGACCCATGCGCGGTCCACGCTGGAGTAAGTGGAAGCGTAAATCCGAAATACGCTTTCGACGTGTACGTGTTTATTCAAAACGTTTTTCTTTTCTGTTTTATATTAAATAACAGATTTTGACCTAAGCTTTGACTAGCTCTAACTTTTTAAATAAAACTCCAAATGAGTTGATTCTTTTTCCTACCTTTCTCAAATTTTGTCTAGTTTATTTTAAGATTTATTTCAAAAAAATTCAAGCAATTTTTTATGCATTTTTGAAAATGTGTGTTAATTCAAAATATTTTCAAATAGGATTTTGAAGAGAGAGGAGAAAACTTAAAGGCAAGCATTCTGAGCCCGGGCATAATATTTTGCATGCATTGTTCGACACGTTCATGACACCACCTCAATACGTGGAACTCGTTATTTTATGTGGTGATGTGTTCGTTTGCATAAATACTTATTTGAAATTTCCTTGCTGTTGGAAGTGTACATGTTTGTGATAATGATCATCTTCGTATGCCGTTCATGCCTACCGGAAGGAAAACGGGAAAGTCTCTGTCTTGGGTAGATCCAAACATGTCCCTAGTTCCTCGTCGAGACGAGTGTGTCCGGCATGGCATGAAGGGTACGATGAGTGGCGAGTCTGTCTATTTGATGAAATATAATTGTTATACATGTCATGCAGGGAATTTAAAAACATCCTGAGTCGACCGTAGATCGAGTCTTGTTCCAGTAACCCCCATACTTGTTTTTGTAGTACCACTTGTCCCTGCCGCAGGTAGGGTACGGTTCAGTAGGTCGTCAACCCCTTTCAAGCACACACCGTACAGAGAGGCCATGGTAGAAGATACTGGCTGTAGACGGTAGTCAGGCCACCTGGTCCGGGGGCATTGGTGTTTCCGGTTGGGACCGAGAGGGGAGGCCACCCCTTAGAGCGCGCGATATAAATTTGATCCCATGCTACGCGAGGTTGTAGCCTCCCCACTTAGAGTTTTGCTTAACAAGTGTCGTGGGTGATTCCAGACACCGGTGAGTTAAGCTGGTGTGTGCAAGTTAGGTGTGTTTTCAATTAAAAGACCGTAGAGGGAATTAGTCCCGATGGACTAAAGGAATCCGTTACTAGTGGGTAAAGAGTACACCCTCTGCAGAGATTAAACCTATTCGAATAGCCGTGTCCATGGATTACAGTCTGGGATGGGTCAAGTGTCGGTCTTAGCGTCGGTCTTCGAAGGAGAAACTATTAAACCAGAACTGAGATCACGATTTGAGACTTGTGATGATTATGATTTTGTTGTGGACTAACCCGTTATATTATTGGCATTATCAAATACCCCTGGGATGGTTATACCTCCTGGATATTCACTGTGATTATTTTATAAGCCCTTTATGTGGCGTCGCTCAGACGCCCGACTGTGGCATTTTTACTATTTCATTTACTTATAAGCCCTTTATGTGGCGTCGCTCAGACGCCCGACTGTGGCATGTTTACTATTTCATTTACTTATAAGTCCTTTATGTGGCGTCGCTTAGACGCCCGACTGTGCCATGTTTACTATTTCATTTACTTATAAGCCCTTTATGTGGTGTCGCTCAGACGCCCGACTGTGGCATGTTTACTATTTCATTTACTTATAAGCCCTTTCTGTGGTGTCGCTCAGACGCCCGACTGAGGCATGCTTCATATGATTATCCTATCGAGGTGTCGTTTCAGACTCCCGACCGGTACTTATTATTTTTACACCCTGCTTGTTCACCATGTTTTATTTAAGTGATCTACTTGCGTGCATCATGAACCTTATTTCATAACTGTCGGAGTGACCATAAAATATTTTGAAGCATGATTATCTGTGGCTATATTATAACTGCGTTCTTAATGTTTGCGAGTACATTCAAAGTACTCACTGGCTTGTCCCTGGCTATTGTCTTGGCCAGATTGCTTGGACGGAGAGGAGCGACGTGATGACAGCCACGGAACCTAAGCAATGGTGATAGCAACCTCGCGAAGATAGGAGTTAACCTGGTCAGCTGTTCCTGTGGGAAATGGAGTCCCATGCACGGATGATCCACAAACCGCTCCCTCCATCAACCACTAGAAACCTATTGTTGTACACTCAGGCCAATATGGTCTTGTACTACATATTGTGTATTTTGCTTGGAATTTCTGTATCAAGTTGATGCCTCATCAGCTAACAGTAATCCTGGGGCTGATGAGCACGACGGCCATTTTCTGGAAATTAATGCCCGGAAAACCGGTCGCGACAATCACACATAATTTCAAAGGCTAAATTCCAATCAGGTGGCTGAACAATAGGTGCAGAAATTAATGATTTCTTAAGTATTTCAAATGCTTCTACAGAATCATCATCAAAGACAAATGGTATTATCTTTTTGTAATAAATTAGTCCGAGCCAGAGAAGTTTTTGAGAAGTCCTTAACGAACCTCCTATAAAACACGGTATGACCAAGGAAACTTCTTATACCTTTGATGTCCTTGGGACATGGTATCTTTTCAATAGCATCAACTTTAGCTTTATCAACTTCAATACCTCTTTCAGAAATTTTATGCCCCAAGACAATACCTTCATTAACCATAATGTGGCACTTCTCCCAATTCAAGACAAGGTTAGTTTCTTCACATCTCTGCAAAACTCGATCAAGGTTGCTCAAGCAGTCACCAAAAGAGGATCCATAAATGGAGAAGTCGTCCATGAAAACCTCACAAATCTTTTCACAAAAGTCAGAGAATATAGCCATCATGCATCTTTGAAAGGTTGCAGGTGCATTACATAAACCAAAAGGCATATGTCTATAAGCAAAAGTACCGAAAGGGCAAGTAAAAGTTATCTTAGCTTGATCATCAACTCACACGGGTATTTGAGAGAAGCCAGAATAACCATCTAGAATGTTTGGATAATCTCTCTAGCATTTGATCAATAAAAGGTAAGGGGTAATGATCTTTTTTAGTAGCCTTATTTAACTTGCGGAAATCGATTACTGTCGGATCACGGGTTCCGGCAGACCCTTAAGGTTCGAACTCTGGGGTGCGCGCGGAGATTATGCCCTCTACCTCTCCGTCTCGCAAAGATCTAAACTACTGAAAGAACAACACAAGAGACACAGGGTTTATAATAGTTCGGGCCACCACTGTGGTGTAATACCCTACTCTAGTTTGTGGTGGGTGGATTGCCTCTTGGGCTGATGATGATGAATAGTACAAGGAAGAACAGCCTCGCGAGGGTCTGTTCTTGGCTAGGGGGATGAACTGCTAGGAGGAGTTCATCGCCCTTCTCTCTCTCTACTTGCTCTATGCTTGTTCTGAATGCTCGATGGTCCGTCCGTCCCTCCATCCCTCCGTAGGGGTGGCTAGTCCTATTTATAGGCAAAGGCCCTAGGCTTCTTCCCAAATATTGAGCGGGAAGGGCGCCAAAAATTGGCCAATTCAAAGGGGAACATCTGGTGCACTTATCCTGACTAAACTTGGTCTTCGCCTGCCAAAGGCCCTGTGGTGACGCCGTTCTGGGCTCCACGGTGACCTCCTTCCCACCGTTGGACTGGTCTTGGTCTTTGAGGGAGTCCTGGATTAGGGTGTGTTCGGATAGCCGGACTATACCTTCAGCCTGACTCCGGGACTATGAAGATATAAGATTGAAGACTTCGTCCAATGTCCGGAAGGATCTTTTCTTGGCGTGGAAGGCAAGCTAGGCGTGCGGATATTCAAGATCTCCTACCATTGTAACCAACTCTGTGTAACCCTAACCCTATCCGGTGCCTATATAAACCGGAGGGTTGTAGTCCGTAGAACAACCATCATCATACACAATCATACCATAGGCTAGCTTCTAGGGTTTAGGCTCCTTGATCTCGTGGTAGATCTACTCTTGTATTACCCATATCATCAATATTAATCAAGCAGGAGTAGGGTTTTACCTCCATCGAGAGGGCCCGAACCTGGGTAAAACAAAGTGTCCCTTGTCTCCTGTTACCATCCGACCTTGACGCACAGTTCGGGACCCCCTACCCGAGATCCGCCGGTTTTGACACCGACATTGGTGCTTTCATTGAGAGTTCCTCTGTGTCGTTGCGATCAGGAAGGATGCCTCTTCCCGTCTTTGAAGACGGCGCCATTACAAAAGGAGCCTTGGCTGTTGGCCAAACTCTCCGGCTAGGTGGTTTTCTCGCAACTACCTGTTCGGCTGTTGCGTCGACGGTGACATCCCGGGTCATCGAAAGCAACCTTCGCGTCGGCTCAGAGCTCGCCGGGCAATTGGATCCGACGGAGTTCTCTTCGGTAAACGAGCTCTTGGATCGCATCGCCGCACTGGGTGTCGCTACAAATTACGACCAGGTTGGGCTTAAACCCGATCTAAGAGAAATTAACTCTCCCCAAGTCACCCACCACGTTGCTGTGGCGGAGACGCAATGCGGCGATCCTTCATCTATCTTAAGGACTAGTTATGTCCGGATTCCTGAACCCTCTAGCCCGGATAGCTGTCGAGGGGAGGATACAATCCAAGACCTGAGCTTAGAATCAGGCAAACCGGATAACCTCCAAGACCCCGGATCTCAGAATCCGGAAGCTACTCGGCCTCCGAACAGCAAATTGGGCGAAGTCTCAGATTTAACGACACCCGCCCGCCCGATCTTAAGCGATCTCTCCCAAATAAGGCAAATGCCCCAAGAAACAGTACATCATTACTGGGCCAGATTCCTCCTGGTTATGAACAGGATCAAGGACTGCCGCGAGGGAGACGCAATTTCAATCTTTGGCAGTAACTGCACGGACAAGGGAATACTCAACGCCATAAGTCGTCGTAATATTACACGCTTTGCTGACTTGGCGTCCATAGTACAAAAATACTGTGCGATGGAAAGTGCTTGGAAAACCGAAACAAAATTTTGGGACAATCCGGCCTTGAATAACAATCCCGTCCGAACCAAGAGGGCGCGCCACAGTAAGGCGCCCGGACTAAATACCAAAAATCAAAACCCTTTAGGGGGCATGGAACTGTACTGGAAAAGTGGCTAGATGGACCCTGCAGTATTCATAGTGCAGAGGATGCCACCCCAACTCACAGCCTCAGGGCATGTTGGATACTCCGGCAGGTAGCCAAAACTGGCGAGGACCTCCTAATTCCAGAGGTCGAAGGAAACCGGCCCGAGAATATCAGTTCCGTTCTCACAGTCTTTGAGACTTTCACATCAAATAACATGCGAAAAAGAACACTCCATAGCCTCACCGAAGTCTATCAAGTAGCGACAATAAATCCATGGAGTAATACTGCTATCACCTTCAACGCGAGTGACGAACCTAAATTCCGAACAGCCAGAGCACCAGCCGCATTGGTCCTCAGTCCCATAGTGGACAGCTGTTGCCTCGCAAAGGTACTCATGGACGGAGGCAACGGATTGAACCTCATCTACGAGGAAACCCTTCAAAAAATGGAAATAGACTGGAACCACATCGAGCGAAGCAACACAACCTTTAGAGGAATAATCCCCAGTCAGGAAGCGTGCTGCACCGGAAAGATCACACTAGATGTAGTATTCGGCACGCCGGATAATTACAGGTTCGAACAAATCACGTTCTAGGTGGCCCCATTCAAAAGCGGATATCACGCTATATTAGGATGGGAGGCATTCACAATTTTCCAAGCTATACCCCATTACGGGTACATGAAGCTTAAGATGCCCGGGCCAAACAGAATTATCACTCTCGCTAGTGATCCGGACATAGCACTCCGCGCTGAAAACAAGACAGCCGCATTGGCCCTCGAGGCACTATCCGAAACCTTAGCGGCCGAAGAAATGACTGCGCTGCGATCCACGGTTGATACGGATGATGTGATACTCGATAAGAGATCCAAATCCACATCCTTCAAACCAGCGGACGAAATAGTCAAATTCTAGGTCCACCCAACGGACCCCAATAAAACAGCTTCCATCGGGGCACGACTGAACCCTGATGTAGACGCCGCACTGCGAGAGTTCCTACGAGAGAACTGGGACATTTTCGCTTGGCACCCCTCAGATATGCCAGGAATCCCACGCAGGCTGGCCGAACATAGCTTAAACATCCAGAAAGGATTCAAACCTGTCAAACAAACTCTTCGGCGTTTCTCCGAACCAAAGAGACAGGCCATGGGAGAGGAGCTAGCCAAGTTATTGGAGGCCGGATTCATCAGAGATATAAAACACCCGGACTGGCTATCAAATCTGGTGATGGTACCAAAGAAGGACAAATCCTGGCGCCTGTGTGTTGATTTCAAAGACCTTAATAAGGCCTGCCCAAAGGATCCTTTTCCCCTCCCCCGAATAGATCAAATCATCGATGCCACTGCAGGACACGATTCGTTGTGTTTCCTCGACGCATACTCCGGTTACCATCAAATTAAGATGGCAGAAACAGACCAAGCCGCAACGACATTCATCACACCGTATGGCCCATTCTGCTTCAACACAATGCCCTTCGGGCTAAAAAACGCCGGCGGAACATATCAGCGCATGATTCAAACATGTCTGGCAAACCAGATCGGCAAAACAGTGGAGGCGTACATAGATGACGTGCTCATTAAATCAAGACATGTCGAATCTCTAGTAGACGACTTGAGGCTTACATTCGACAACCTCCGAAAATACGACGTTAAGCTTAATCAGGAAAAATGCGTTTTCGGCGTTCCAGCCGGAAAGCTCTTGGGCTTCATTGTATCCGGTAGAGGAATTGAAGCAAACCCAGCTAAAATCTGAGCTTTATCTCAATTGGATGTCCCAAAAGAGCTCAAACAAATATAGAAACTAATCGGATGCGTGGCGGCTCTAAGCGCTTTATCTCCCGTTTGGGAGAAAAGGCATTGCCCCTTTATCGCCTCCTTAGGCGCACCAAACACTTAGAGTGGACGGACGCTGCTACGGCCGGACTCGAGGAAATAAAGGCCATCTTGGCAACAAACCCAGTCCTGGCCGCGCCGAACACCGGCGAACCCATGCTATTGTACATTGCAGCAACTCATCAAGTTGTCAGCGCAGTACTCGTCGTCGAGCGGGCAACGGATGGATACAAAATCCCCCTTCAAAGGCCGGTCTACTACGTGTCCACTGTCCTCACTCCATGCAAATCGCGCTACCCGCATTACCAAAAGATTGCATACGCGGTATTTATGGCATCCCGGAAGCTGCGACACTACTTTCAAGAGTGTTCTATAACAGTCGCCTCGGAAGTGCCACTCAACGATATTATCAACAACCGCGATGCAATGGGCCGGATAGCAAAATGGGCCATAGAGCTCCTCTCGTTTGACATTACCTATAAACCACGGCAAGCGATTAAATCGCAAGTCCTAGTTGACTTCGTCGCCGAATGGACAGAGGCCGAACTCCCTAAAGAGTACGGCACATATTCAAACTGGATCATGCATTTCGACGGCTCCAAAATGCTGGCGGGACTGGGGGCTGGCGTCGTTTTGACGTCCCCTACAGGAGATACAGTCCAATATGTACTCCAAATTATGTACGCGGACTCCAACAATGCAGCCGAATATGAGGCCCTTCTACATGGTCTTCGGATGGCAGTATCCAGGGGCATTCAACGCCTGGAAGTACGCGGGGACTCAAACCTCGCGATATCCCAAATAAATGGCGACTTCGACACCAAGGACCCAAAAATGGCAGCTTATCGCAATGCCGCACTAAAAATGTCAGTTCGGTTCGAGGGACTGGAGTTTCACCATATAGCCAGAGAAAAATCAGGCAGCGGACGTCCTGGCACGTATCGGAGCAAAACAAGATGCAGTCCCCCCCCAACAGCTTCTTAGAAAGATTATTCAAACCATCCATGGCATGGGAGGGGGAACCCTGGGATCACAATCCGAACACAACCGAACAGCCCGACGCCGAACAATCTGACATAATCGGAGGCCCTGCCACCGAAATTACACCCTCAGCCCACGTAATAATGGCGGTCATCACCCCGTGGACAGAACCATTCCTAGCCTACCTTACTAGGCAGGAACTCCGGAGGACCAAAACGAAGCACGCTGCATAGTGCAACGATCTAAAACCTATAAAGTCCACGAGGGAGAGCTCTATAAGAAAAGCACTACAGGAGTCCTTCAAAGGTGTATCTCCGAAGAGGAAGGGCGGAGTCTGTTGGCTGAAATTCATGCCGGACTCGGCGGCCACCACGCGGCAGCACGGTCCCTTGTAAGCAAGGCATACCGTACAGGCTTTTATTGGCCGACGGCCTGAGCAGACGCTCAAGACTTAGTCAAATGATGCGTCGGTTGCCAGCTCTTTGCAAACCAAAGCCATATGCCGCCTAACGCCCTCTGAACTATCCCCATCACTTGGCCTTTTGCGGTATGGGGGCTTGATATGGTGGGACCCCTTAAAGGTGGAACCCACAAGAAAAAATACTTATTGGTCATGGTGGATAAATTCACCAAATGGATAGAAGCCAAGCCTGTTAAGATGGCCGAATCCGGACCTATGATAGACTTCATATCCGGGGTCGTACACCGTTATGGTGTCCCCCACAGCATTATCACCGATAATGGCACAAACTTCACCTCCGACGAAGTAAAGCTGTGGTGCAAAAACATGGGCATTAAGCTCGATTATGCTTCTGTCTATCACCCACAAACTAACGGTCAGGTTGAACATGCAAATGGTCTCATCATGAGCGGCATTAAACCCAGACTAGTGCGGTTCCTCAAGGAATCTAATACGCACTGGGTAGAGGAGCTCGACTCCGTACTCTAGGGGCTGCGAACCACGCCGAATCGTACCACCGGATTCACACCATTATTTATGGTGTACGGCGCAGAGGCAGTTCTGCCCTGCGACATAATTCATGACTCACCTCGAGTACGCATGTATGAAGAAAGAGAAGCCGAGCTTGATCGGCAGGACAACCTGGACGCCTTAGAGGAGGAGCGTGACGTGGCTAAAGCCTGTCCCACATTTTATCAACAGCAGGCTCGAAGATATCAAAGCAGAGAAGTACGGGCCAAAAATTACAATGTTGGTGAACTAGTTCTACGCCTGCCGGATAAGAAAAAGGAAAAACTCAAGCCCAAATGGGAAGGTCCCTTCATAATTGACCAAGTCCTCACTGGTGGAGCGTACCGCCTGCGAGATGCGTCGGATAATCGACTCGAGCCGAACCCATGGAACGTCGCACGTCTCCGAAGATTCTATGCCTAGTGCCGAACTCTGAGTTTGTCTCCTTCCTCTGTCCATTTTTTATATATGATTTTCTGTTTTTTATTGTCCCCTCCCACTCTTTCCTTTTCTAGCCCTTAAAGGCTCATCATGTGATGCGCTACCAGCGCTCCTTGAACCTAGGGGCTTCTTTAACAGAAGCTTGCTTTTTACGGGTTTCATGCCCAACGCATGCGTCAGACTTCCCCATGAACCTTTTCTTCACCATTATATGCATCGATATGACTTAAGTTTTGGCCAAGCTGGTTTGCCTAGCTCCTGTGCTTACCCCTACGTTCCCAATTGTTCGGCTAGGCGGTAAAGGGAGCACCTCTGCGATTGCTACTGCCGGATAAGCCCGACGTGTACCTCAGACTGGGTGAAGCCGAAAGCTAGCGTTCTTAAGGGAATATTCGGTCGGTGAACGAAAGATGAACCTTTTTTTACTTTTATATGCCCCCAGATGTTTTCCTGCATTTGCAGTCCGGACGTGCACTTCAGGGCACGCCACCCCAGCGAAAGGAACCCTTAACGGAACTATTCTCTCTGGAAGATGTTTCTTACTAACCATGTAATATAACATAACTAGTTGGGCACTTGTCTGATAAAGCACTAATGACCCCTACGGCTGGTCTCCATGCATACCTCGGTTCTTATATAACCGCAATGGTATTCGGACACACTCCAGACCGTCAGGTCCCGAGGTCGAAGCGAAAAGGTCGGCAATGACAAATGATCTACAATCCGGCTAGAAGGCATTATACATGTCAATTTTAAATTACATAGTCATTATGACTGATTGTATTCCTCCTCTATACCATCTAACAGGCTGTCTAATTTACAGTCCTGCTAGGAATACTTTGCGGCCAATTCTACCTGGCCATACACTAAACTCACAGGGATCTCCTTCCCCTCAGGCCCCACTGGTCCGACTTCGGCCATATGATTGGGGTCCGATTTAGTAAAGCGGGTCTTCACCATAGCCCAGGCCTCCCTAGCGCCTTGTCGGCAGGCTGATATCTTCCACAAACGGAAGCGTTGCCGAGCTCCCTTAAGCTTCTCCGCAAGCTCTCCAAGGCCCTCGAGCGTGGAGTGGGCAGGCCATAAGGCTTGGGCAACACCCTGCATCGCCTGCCGGATTCGCTCGAACAGTTGCAGGAGTTTAGGAAGAAGATCACCCGTAGAACTGGGCACCTCCTCTGCAGGATGACCTGTGAGCATACCTACAGACAATACTCTGTTATTCGACTTCCTCGCCGAACTCATTTTTCAAAGTTCGTTCAAGCACTTACTAAATATGTCGCGTCGAAGCTGCTGATTCTCCTTCGTGGAGTCCGACAGCTGGCCACGAACGTCCTTAAGTTCAACGTCCAGCTTGGTATAGGCATCCTGAAGATCATTCTTCTCTCGCCTTACCTTTGTGAACACACTCTCCCCGGCCTTTAACCGGCGTAAGAGTTGTTGTCTCTCCGGATCTAGTCCGGCACCATCTGCAACATAAATTGTCAGATTTGCACCCAAGTTGCACAATACTCATCTTTCGAAGTGTGTCTTACCTGAGGGAGTCCCTTCGGGTTCCCCTGTTGCGGCTAGCACGGCCTCTAGTTGGGCCTTGCATTTTTCCAGCTCCTAGGACAGCATGGCGTTCTTCTCTGTAAGAACCTGCATGATACATGATCCTTAAATCAGTTACTTTAACTATTTAAAGTCTCGGGGGCTACTGGTATATATATATATATATATATATATATATATATATATATATATATATATATATATATATATATATATATTTTAACCAAAATTTTCTTACCCGTATGTCTTTCACATACTGCTCCGTGGCTCTGGTTAAACCATCTTGAGCGGCACGGAGGTACGCATCTCCCGAATTAAAAGCATCTAAAGCCTCTCAGGAGAAACAAGCATCGCATAGAACTGTCCGGCAACGTCTGTGGTTCATGGCACTCTCCACTTCTGAATTTGTGGCAGACACCCGGTCCGCGTCCTCTGTTGGAGGAGCGTCCGGTGCACGCCTGGTGCTTGTCCCCGCTTCCTGGCCGGACGTTGGAGCCTGGCTAGTGGAGGCGCGATTGGCAACCTTTCCGGATATAGTCCGGCAAGGCCTCTTCGTCCTGGAGACAGCACGAATGATAATATGCCCTGACAGAATAAACACCAGGAAAATAGAGGGTGCGCTATACCTTTGCACCGGCATCTCAGTCCGGACTACATTTCTTTTTGCCCCGCGAGGCCCTGCGGCCCCTCGTGGGCTAGCTGCCGCAGGCTCGGCCTCCTGCCTCGGAAATCTCCCCTGCAAAATACGGTTGGCGTTGGAAACGCTGGAATTTGTGGGAAAAGAGTCTCTCTTGAGGGAGTAAATACTCTAGTTTCTGTCACCCGGGAGGCCGGGATTAACCCGGGGTAATCAGCCGTAATGGCTACCAAGGTATTATCCTTGCTCAACTGATGGAACACCCCATCGATAAGCTCCACCGATGTGTCCGGATCGTCTTCGGAGTCCGGACCGAGGGACCGATTTGGGTCCTCGGGCTGTGGAGGACGGCTGTTGATATCCTTTACTTCCTGTCGCAGTGCCTGCATTGAAGTCGTCAGACTACATATCTAATCATGGGAGCGTTAAACAAATAAGCAAGCGCAATTGTTCGCTTACCCAACTTGGAGGATCATACATAGTGAATCCGGGCCGCGGGTTGACGCGGAGGAAGTCCTCCTTTTCTCCCTTGTACAAAGTTGTCAAAATCTTTGCTAGAGCGGCAGTTGAAGCTGGCCCCTTGTGGCCGTAACGGGTGGCGTCATCCTCCCCGTTGAAATCCCACATGGGGTGGCCTCTGTATTGAAGCGGCTGCACCCCCCGCATGATGCATGTGGCCATGACTCCGATCATGGTTAGTCCGGAATGAGCAAGCAGTCTTATCCGGCCCATCAGGTAAAGGACGTCTCTGTCATTTTCTCTCTGAGAGCTCCGCGGACGCCAGCTCAGGCATTTCTTCAATGGAGCATTGCTGAACTCGGGGAGACCGATCCGGATAGGGTCCGGCAGCGGAACGTCATCTATATAAAACCATTCCGAAGGCCAGTCCTCGGACGCCTTCTTTGGGGTTCCGGATAGGTATCTGGTCCCGGCGATGCGCCACACTTCGGCTCCGCCCACGTGATATATAGACCCCTCTTGAGAACAGGGCACCAGGCAGAATAACCTCTTCCACAACGCGAAATGAGCCTCAACACCCAAAAATAACTCGCAAAGAGCGACGAAGCCCGCGATGTGCAGTATAGAGGCGGGCGTGAGACTGTGCAGCTGGAGACCGTAGAACTCCAGAAGCCCGCGAAGAAATGGATGAATTGGAAATCCTATTCCCCTTATTAGATAAGGGACGAGGCACACCCATTCTCCTTTGGAGGGATTGGGGGTGCTCTCCGCTTGCTTTCCGTCATTATAGGTGGCGAGCCCGGCTCGGACAGGCACCATGTAGGCCGGAGGAAGAAATCCCTTGGCCTGGAGCGATACTAACTCGCTGTGCGGGATGGAGCAACTCTCCCAGTCTCCGGGTTTAAGGCTGGAAGGGCGAGAGGAGGAGCTGCGACGGCTGGCCATGTTGGAATGAGCCTTTGCTGAAGGCGCTCTGATGATTACTCGCGAAGAGGAGAGGGTGTGGGTTAGATCTGAACTCCCATCCCGTTAAATAGGTGGCTCGTTTTACGTCGCTAGGGGTGTGGGTGTAAAAATGCCTCGGCTTTTCGCATTCGACACGTGGAAGACGGCCATTATTGGGCGTAGGAGCCGAGGAATGCTACATTATAAAAATCGGACATTTTTCCTACAGGTGCATGAGAATTTGGAGAAGAACCCGCCTTGCAATGCCGAAGACAATCTGCGCGCCGGACTCGTCGTCATTGAAGCCTGGTTCGGGGGCAACTGAGGGAGTCCTGGATTAAGTGGTGTTCGGATAGCCGGACTATACCTTCAGCCGGACTCCAGGGCTATGAAGATATAAGATTGAAGACTTCGTCCAATGTCCGGAAGGATCTTTTCTTGGCGTGGAAGGCAAGCTAGGCGTGCGGATATTCAAGATCTCCTACCATTGTAACCGACTCTGTGTAACCCTAACCCTATCCGGTGCCTATATAAACCGGAGGGTTGTAGTCCGTAGAACAACCATCATCATACACAATCATACCATAGGCTAGCTTCTAGGGTTTAGCTTCCTTGATCTCATGGTAGATCTACTATTGTATTACCCATATCATCAATATTAATCAAGCAGGAGTAGGGTTTTACCTCCATCGAGAGGGACCGAACTTGGGTAAAACAAAGTGTCCCTTGTCTCCTGTTACCATCTGACCTTGACGCACAGTTCGGGACCCCCTACCCGAGATCCGCCGGTTTTGACACCAATAGTCTTGTTGCACCGAAATGGGTGCCTTTGCTTGGACCTCTCGCCTACGCTTGCCCCCTTTGCACCAAAGAGGAAAGGGAGGAACTGCGCGGGCTGGCGCCCGCCTAGCATCCTTGATCGTCATGGCTTGCGTCATGGGCACCTCGCGAGGTACCCCGCCTTGATCTCTCCGCCTCCTCATGAGCCAGCCTGGTGAGGCCGCGCCTGAGGAAGTGTCGTGTCGCCCGCCCCGCGAGGCTTGGGCCCTCACGAGGGTCTTGAGTCTTGTGTTGATGAAGGTGGGCCGCGCTGGGCCCCCATTTGAGCCACGCCGCAGGCCGCAGGCAGGCAAGTCTGGGGAGCCCCGTTCCCAGAACGCCGGCAGTAGCCCCTGGGCCCAAGGCGCGCATGGACTTGACCGTGCCGAGAGGCGAAAGGGCGAGGACGAAGCTCCGCGGGCCCTAACAGCCTGTGGCCTTGGGCGCCACGTGGCGGTTGATTGGACGCGAGCGACTCCGCTTCCCCACGACGCCTTGGTGACCGTGCGGATTGGACAAGTCCCTGCATGCAAATCGTGTCATGATTACCTGTGATCGTGGGGGCCGACGGTTGGCCTTCGCCGGCTATAAGTACGGCACCGCGCATGCCCTTCTCGCCCATCTCTTCTTGCTTTCTCCTTCGCCCCGATTGTTGCTCCATCTTGGTGTGATGGCTCCGATTCGTCGGTTCTCCGCAGCGGAGAAAGGAAAGGCTCCTCGAGAGGGGCCGGACCCGCTCCCACCGAAGAAGCGACCTGCCCTCCGTGGCCGATACGGGGAAGACCGTTAGGTGGTGTCGAGGCCTTGGTACGAGCGGCCTCCGCCGGGGTTCCCGCTTCCCTTGTATGCCCACGTTGAGGGCCTTGAAGGGGGCGATGCCGATCCCCGCGGCCAGCGCCGTCGCCGGCGCCGACGGGTCACGAGGGTGTGGGTCGTTCCTCCTGGAGTCCACGCCGAGGGCTCCTCCCGCGAGCTCGTGCTCCACGCCGCCATGCCTCCTCGAACTTGGATTCGCTTTTCTCCCTTCTTCGCCTCCGTCTTCCTGCAGGGAAGACTCTTGGAGCTATGGCTGCAGCACGCCAGCTACAGCACTCCCGTGACCAAGGCAGAGGTCGCGCTTACTGCCTCGGGCGAGGTCTTCATGACTCGCGGCTGGGGCATTATTGCTCGGGGTTGCAGAGCGAGGGGCGCCCTCACGATCCACCTGGAGTACGATGGCGCTTCGGTGATGTTCTTCAAGGTCTTTGACGCGGACGGGCGCCCACTGGAGTGCTGTCCCGGGGGAGGCGACCGGGATCACGCCACGGTGAGGGCTGGCCCCGCCGATAGCCCCCTGGACAGCTCCGCGAGCGACGGAAGTGCCGGAGGATCCAGCGGCACCAGCGAGATCTTCGCGACTCCGGAGACGAGCGACGACAGCTACGAGCCCACGAGCCAGCGCCGCTCTCGGAGCAGGGCGGGCTCACTTGGCCATCGCCGACCCTGATCTGGATGGGTTTGGCGCCGGTGCTTGACGGCCCACTGTTGATGATGGCGTCTCCTGCAGGGGCGCGTGTAATTATCACCCCTTAGGATCTGTTCCCTGCGAGGAATCACGCTGCGCCCCATAGGGGCTTGTAAGGTGGCTGTTATTCCTTGCGTTAATATGTAACCCTTGCTATGGAACTGTGCGAGTCGTCAATTCCGTCGTAGCTTAGTTCTCCCTTTCGAACCTCGCGAGGGCTTGGTGCTCTGCGTCGACAGGTCCCAGTCCCAAGGCGGCGTCAGCCGTCGCTGGTATGCCAGGTCGCGATGCTGTGGTCAAGGGCAGGAGATGAGCGACCTGGGGTCCGGTAAGAGCCCCTGAGTCGCGATGCTCAGGAGGTCCCCTTTGGCGCCCAAGCAGCCGTCGCTTAACGAGAAAGAGAAGCAACGTCGCTAGTACGGAATTGCCTTAGGTGCGGGGTTAGTGCCACGGTAGTTGGTGCTTTCGGGTGGTGACTTATCTCGAGAGTCGGGGGTCATCCATGGTGTATCGCCGGGTCCACGTGGCAGTAGGAGCGGGGTTGCTTAGCGAGGTCCTCGCGTGCCCCTTCTCCCTCGCCTTTGCTCCCCTTACTGCTCTACGTCCTCGGGTCCCGGCCCTCGAGCTTGTCTCAGCCATCGCTGGTATGCCAGGTCGCGATGCTGTGGTCAAGGCCAGAGGGTGAGGGCTAGAGAGCCAGTAGGAGCCCTGAGTCGCGATGCTCAGGCACCCCCCCCTTTAACGTGCAAGCAGTTCGCGCGGACGAGGGTGAAGGGAGCTCCGTAAGGGCCTCGGCTAGCGCGATTTCCTCGAGGAATCCTGCAAGCTCATCATAGAAAGAGGAAGGGGTTGCCATGATAGTGATTAGTTGATCGTTAGCTGCTCAAGAGCTCGCAGGTTGGGGCAGGTGATGTGTATGTGGGCGCCCGTGAGCCAGCGCGGGACTCACGGGGCCCTACCTCTAGGCAGGTTGCGCCTGGCACCGGGCCGTATCTTGAAATGAGTTCCTACAAAATTTGGTTAGATGCCGGCACTCTACGTCCTCGGGTCCCGGCCCTCGAGCTTGTCTCAGCCGTCGCGGGTATGCCAGGTCGCGATGTCATGGACAAGGCTAGAGGGTGAGGGCTGGAGAGCCAGTAAGAGCCCTGAGTCGCGATGATCAGGCACCCCCCCTTTAAGGTGCACGTGGTGGACATGGAGAAAAAGAGGTGCCGTGGACAGGCGTCAAGTAATCAAGCATGATAGGCGAATGCATAGTTGGAAATAAACGCGAGGGAGATACACGCCGCTGGGCCTAGCCCGAGCGGCTTGGGGATGATACAGCCCGAGGGGCGCCCCCAACAAGGCAAGCTAACGACCGAAAAATGAAAAGGGATACATGCTGCAGGGACGGACCCACGCGGCCTGGGAGTGATGCAACCCTGGGAGGGCGCTCCCAGCTGGGAATGAAGCTTGAGAGATGTCACCTGGAGGTGTTGAAGACGAAGTGGTGTTGGTGCAGCAGACTCGGTGGGCTGCGGAAGCCAATACTCACGAGCCCCCAGGCCCCGGGGCCTCGCGAGGCTCCAGAGGCACTGGCGGCTCCTCGCAAGTTGTCTCCATATCCGCCAGGGCCGCAGAACGTCTGTCCTCTTAAGCCTACATGATGCTCCTCATGAGGCGCTGGTACACAGTAGCCATGCTCGGCAGGCCGTAAGGCATGCGAACATAGTTGTGGGGTGGACCTCCACAGTGCCCCACCTGCGAGGGCCAGAGGCGCTCCATCATGGCGACCTGATTGAGCCCTGGTACGTCGACGCAGACGCGCAGCCCACCATCCTCGCCTGGATGGGGAGCCATAGCCGGTAGACGGCGGCAACCTCTCATGATCCTTGACTCCTGTAGTTCTTGAACGTCCTTGCTGATGAACTCCTGCTGGTGTGAACTTCCTTGCCTCGCTCCTCCTTGAGGGAAACGTGCTTCGAAGCACGCCTCCACGTGGTGCCCAAGCGCCTCCCTCGTGACCCTGGCTAGGACGGCGGCCCTCCAGGTGAGAGCCCCCCGAGCCCTGCCTGAGGAGGGCGCTGGGCGCGCTTTCCTATGTGATGGAATGAGGGTCCACCTGGGCAGACACGGGCCCTGAAGGGACGGCCTCCTGAGGGGCTGAGCCTGACGATGTCTTCCTCTTCTTGGGGGTGGTTTCGGGGAGCCTCCTGCTTCCGCGATCTGGGTCTTCTAGTGACGCGGCCTGAAAGGCTCTCTCCAGGGAACACACTGCATCCTTCTCTTCGCATGGCACCGTGATGACACCTCCACTTCCTGGCATCTTGAGGACGTTGTAGCCGTGGTGAGTTACGGCCATGAACTTGGCCAGCGCTGGGTACCCGAGGATGGCGTTGTACAGCAGGCGGATGTGGGCGACGTCGAAGTCGATGAGCTCGGTGCGGTAGTTGCTGCGGGCCCCGAAGGTGACAGGGAGGCGGACCTGCCCGATCGGGATTGTCGAACCATCGGTGACTCCGGAGAAAGGCTTGGTTGGTTGGAGTTGGTCATAGGGCACTTGGAGATTGTTGAATGTTTCCACGGACAGGACGTTGAGCCCTGCCCCACCATCGATGAGGGTCCTGGTGACCACTACGTTGCTGATGACTGGGGAGCAGAGCATCGGGAGGACTCCGGCCGTGGCTGTGCACTTGAGCTGGTCTGCAGAGCTGGACGTGATGGCGCACGCCGACCACCTGAGAGGGCGCGTTGTTTCGAGCATGGGAAGAACTGCATTCACTTCGCGGGCAAACTGCTTGAAGATATGTTGAGAGGCTGGGGCTTGAGCTCCGCCCAGGATGCAGGCGATTGCGCGCGGCTCTTGGAAGCCCCCAGCCCCCTCGTCTTGATGGCGGTCTTCGTTCCTCCTTGGCTGAGGCGGCAGCGGAGGGAGGCCTGCGTTTCCATGAGGGCGATCCTCACGAGGCTGATCCCTCCAATCCCCCACGCGAGGCAGGTCCCGCCAGCGGTCCTCGCGAGGTTGGTCGCGCCACCCTTGGCGCGGGCCGCGGTCTTCCCAGCGTGCTGGGTTTCTTCCTCCTCCTTGTCCGTAGCCCCGGTCAGCACGGTCAGGGCGACGGCCGATCCTTCCTTCTCGCACGGCGCGGAGCTCTTGACATTCATTGGTGTTGTGGGTGTGGAGGTCATGGTACACGCAGTACCGGCTGCCCCTGGAGGATTCGGGCAGGTCCTTGCCTCGCTTGGTGTCCGGCTCTGCTGCGAGTACGGCAGCCCCCTTGCGCTTCACGTCCTTGGCCTTGGGCTTCTTCTCTTCTGGGTCTACGGCAGGCAGCTCGAGGAGGGAGAGACGTCCCTCCTCAGCCCTGGCGCACTTGGTCTCCAAGTTGAACAGCTCCAGGGAGGTGCAGAGGTCTTCATGCATCGCCAGCTCCTCCTTCATCTTGACGTCGCGCACGCCATCGGAGAAGGCCGAGATGATGGCTTCCTCGGACACCTTGGGGATCTTGAGGCACGCACTGTTGAAGCGCTGGATGTACTTTTGCAGGGTCTCTCCGGGTTGTTGCTTGATGCGGCGCATGTCGCTCACGTCAGGTGGCCGGTCGCGAGTACCTTGGAAGTTGGCGATGAAGCGGGTGCGCATCTGGTCCCAGGAGGAGATCGTGCCTGGGGCCAGATTCAGGAGCTAGGTGCGGGCTCCCTCCTTCAGCGCCATGGGGAACCAGTTTGCCATGACCTTTTCATCCCCGCTGGCAGCCTCGATGCCCAGCTCATAGAGCTGGAGGAACTCTGCGGGATCAGTCGTGCCGTCGTAGCGAGGAGGCAGGTCTGGCTTGAACTTGCCAGGCCACGCGACGCTGCGCAGCTCGGTGGTGTAGGCGTGGCAGCCTGCGGTGGCTACAGGAGGCTTCGGTTGAGGGAGAGCTTGGCCTTGCGGGTCCCCTGGCGCTGCAGCTGGAAGCAGCGCGAGGTCTTGACGTGCCGGAGCTGGGGCAGGGTCACGACGAGCCGGAGCAGGGAGCGCCCGGGCAGCCCCCTGCGGTCGAGGGACTTCTTGGCAGCTCCGTTCTTGCTGGGCTGGCGCCTGACGGAGTGGGTTCCGCCCAGGGGACGCGCGCCTTGGAGCCATGGCATCTTCTTGGAGAGGAGGCGGCAGGTACGCCCCCGGAGCTTCATTGCCCGCGCGGGGCGGGGTGCGGCGCAGCGGAGCGGACGGCGCAGGAGAGCCCCCTGCGGCACGGACGAGCTCGACGATGCAGTCGATCCACTCTTCGTAGACGTCATCGACGGGACGGTAGCGAAGGAGCTCATTTGCCGCGATGAGCGCAGCTCGAGCCTCCAAGGGCGCGCGGAGCGCGTGGGACGAAGAGCCAGCTGGGGTGAGCGATGGAGTAGCGGTGCGGCCGTCCTGCCGCACGAACGGGTGCTGAGACGATGCTTGTTGCTCGTTCCCCGCCGGGCCGGTGGCGGTGTTAACGGCGGGCGACGGGGAACGACGAGGACGCCCACTTACGGGGGCCGTCTGGGCGATGCGGGAAGCGATGGCGGCCCGGCGCTCAGCGCGGGCCCGACGAGCGTCAGACATGGATGCGATGGTCGGAGGAGAGCGAAGCGGTGGAAGACAAATTTCGGCGCACCCCTACCTGGCGCGCCAAATGTCGGATCACGGGTTCCGGCAGACCCTTAAGGTTCGAACTCTGGGGTGTGCGTGGACATTATGCCCTCTATCTCTCCGTCTCGCAAAGATCTAAACTACTGAAAGAACAGCACAAGAGACACAGGGTTTATACTAGTTGGGGCCACCATTGTGGTGTAATACCCTACTCTAGTTTGTGGTGGGTGGATTGCCTCTTGGGCTGATGATGATGAACAGTACAAGGAAGAACAGCCTCGCGAGGGTCTGTTCTTGGCTAGGGGGATGAACTCCTAGGAGGAGTTCATCGTCCTTCTCTCTCTCTCTCTCTCTCTCTCTCTACTTGCCCTATGCTTGTTCTGAATGCTCGATGGTCCGTCCATCCCTCCGTCCGTCCGTGGGCGTGGCTAGTCCTATTTATAGGCAAAGGCCCTGGGCCTCTTCCCAAATATTGATTGGGAAGGGCGCCAACAATTGGCCAATTCGAAGGGGAACATCTGGTACACTTATCCTGACTAAAGTTGGTCTTCGCCTGCCAAAGGCCCTGTGGTGACGCCGTTCTGGGCTCCACGATGACCTCCTTCCCACCATTGGACTGGTCTTGGTCTTGTTGCACCGAAATGGGTGCCTTTGCTTGGCCCTCTCGCCTGCGCTTGCCCCCTTTGCACCAAAGAGGAAAGGGAGGCACTGCGCGGGCTGGCGCCCTCCTGGCATCCTTGATTGTCATGGCTTGCGTCATGGGCACCTCGCGAGGTACCCCGCCTTGATCTCTCCGCCTCCTCATGAGCCAGCCTGGTGAGGCCGCGCCTGAGGAAGTGTCGTGTCGTCCGCCCCGTGAGGCTTAGGCCCTCGCGAGGGTCTTGAGTCTTGTGTTGATGAAGGTGGGCCGCGCTGGGCCCCCATTTGAGCCATGCCGCAGGCCGCAGGCAGGCAAGTCTGGGGACCCCCGTTCCCAGAACGCCGACAATTACCATCCTATAACCTGTAATAATTCTTTGCGGAATCAATTCATCGTTATCATTAGGAACAATAGTAATACCTCCTTTTTAGGGGCACAATGTACAGGACTTAGCCACTCACTATCAGCAACGGGATAAATTATACTTGCCTCAAGGAGCTTTAGTATTTCCTTTCTTACCATTTCTTTCATCTTAGGATTTAACCGTCGTTGATGATCAATAACTGGTTTGGCTTCTTTCTCCAAATTTATTTTGTGTTGACATAGAGTGGGACTAATGCCCTTAAGATCATCAAGAGTATATCCAACAGCAGCACGGTGCTTCTTCAGAGTTTTCAATAATTTTTCTTCCTCCTTCCCTGAAAGGTTAGCACTAATAATAACAGGATATATCTTATTTTCATCAAGATAATCATATTTAAGAGTATCAGGCAATGGTTTAAGCTCAAACATGGGATCACCCTTGGGTGGAGGAGGATCCCCTAAGATTTCAACAAGCAAGTTGTTTTTTAGATTAGGTCCTTGTTTAAAGAACACTTCATCTATTCCCTTCTTTCATTCATAAACATATCATTTTTATGGTCTAGAAAATATTGTTCTAAAGGATCACTAGGAGGCACGGCAATAGAAGCAAGACCAATAATTTCATATTTACTAGGCAATTCCTCTTCACGGTGTTGTCTACGAAACTTAGAGAAATTAAACTCATGAGACATATCACCTAAACCAATAGTAACAACATCCTTTTCACAGTCTATCTTAGGCTTAACAGTATTCAAGAAGGGTTTACCAAATATAAGGGGAACCAAGAACCAGAAAATCAGCAGGATATTTAGTTTTCCCATACAAGACTTCAACATCTCCAACAATTCCCATTGGTGAAATAGTATCTCTATTAGCAAGTTTAATTGTAACATCAATTTCTTCTAACTCAGTAGGTGTAATATCATGCATAATTTCTTTGTATAAGTCAATAGGTATTGCACTAGCACTAGCACCCATATCACATAAGCCATGATAACAATGATCTCCTATTTTAATAGAAATGATAGGCATGCCTACCACAGGTCTATGTTTATCTTTAGCACAAGGTTTAGCAATTCTAGCAGTTTCATCACAGAAATAAATAGCATGCCCATCTATATTATCAGCCAAGAGATCTTTAGCAATAGCAATATTAGGTTCAACTTTAACTTTCTCAGGAGGTGTATAAGTTCTAATATTGCTTTTACGAACCATAGTTGAAGCTTTAGCATGATCTTTTATCCTAACAGGAAAAGGTGGTTTCTCAACATAAGCAGTAGGAACAATAGGATCATTATAAGTGATAGTCTTTTCTTCAACTTTACTACGTGCGGCTACTTTTACTTCTATGGGAGGATGATATTTAAACCACTTCTCCTTAGGGAGATCAACATGAGTAGCAAAAGATTCACATAAAGAAGCTATTACCTCAGAGTCAAGTCCATATTTAGTGCTAAATTTTTAGAAAATATCGGTATCCATAAAAGATTTAACACAATCAAACTTAGGTGTCATACCTAACTCCTTACCTTCGTCGAGGTCCCAATCTTTAGAGTTGCGTATAATTCTTTCCAATAAATCCCATTGAGTTCAATAGTCTTCATAATAAAAGATCTAGCACAAGAAGTATCGAGCATGGTGCGATTATTGTCAGAAAGCCGAGCATAAATTTTTTGAATAATCATTTCTCTTGAGAGCTCGTGATTGGGGCATGAATATAACATTGATTTAAGCCTTCCCAAATCTTGGGCGATGCTTTCTCCTTCGCGAGGCCAAAAATTATATATATAATTATGATCACGATGAACAAGATGCATAGGATAAAACTTCTGATGAAATTCCAATTTCAATCGTTTGTAGTTCCATGATCCCATATCATCACATAGCCTATACCATGTCAATGCATCTCCCTTCAAAGAAAAAGGGAAGACCTTCTTCTTAATAACATCGTAGGTCATACCTGCAAGCTTAAATAATCCACAAACCTCATCCACATAGATTAGGTGCTCATCAGGATGTAATGTTCCATCCCCTGCAAAAGGATTAGCTAGCAGTTTTTTTACCATACCCGAAGGAATTTCAAAGTAGACATTTTCATTTTCAGTAGGTTCAGTAGGTTCAGGAGCAACTCTTTGCTCTACTGGTCGGGGTGAAGATACCCCGAACAAGCCCCTCAGAGGATTACTTTCCATAGTAACAAGTGACAGTAGATTTCAGCACACTATATAAATTTTTCCTTACCAAATTCCACCTACCAAAGGCGCTTCACTCCCCGACAACGGCGCAAGAAAAGAGTCTTCATGACCCACAAGTATAGGGGATCTATCGTAGTCCTTTCGATGAGTAAGAGTGTCGAACCCAACTGTAGCGACCCGACCCGAATGGATCAAGTCTCTGTGCTTAAGTGTCATCCTTGGATCGGTATGCTGACACACACAATACTCGAGGATTTCTAACAGAGGTAAATCACATGTATAAAGTAACGTAAATACTATTACCTCAATCCAAATAGCAGAAGTAACAAGGTTGTGGATTCCCATCAACACCAACGGCAAGTTGAGTGTAGAAATCATAACCCTAACGTATCACTTACTCATCGTAAGAAGTCCTGCAACATGAGACGTTGCAGCCACAAAGGGTCAGTACATTGAATGAACTGGCAAATTCACACCATAGAGAATGATGAACAATGGCTATCACTACATGCATATATGGCTGGTGGAAAAGCTCTATGGTTATAATTTTTTGCGAAAAGCCAATTTTTCCCTACTGCAAAGGAATAAATTTTATTTAACTATCATGGTGGTTGTTAAACATTGAGAATGGTTGAAAGCATTCTCAATCCCAATTAAGCATCATCATTAAAACCCAACAAAATTAATTAAAGTAACGTGATGAGATCAACATGATAATCCAAGAACTAGATACTCAAGATTGTCCATAACCGGGGACACGGCTAACCATGATTAGTTTGTACACTCTGCAGAGGTTTGTGCACTTTTCCCCACAAGACTCGATCTCCTCCATTGGATTTCTCGCACTACATGGTGTTTGAGAAACGGATGACCGAGACATAGTCTTTCAGAAGCGTTAGCACCTTACGATGGGTAGACCGTACCACCTACATCCCCTACATCTTCTAGTCTACCACTGTAAGAGTTCACACGACTTAATCAACTATGCTAGAGCCCATAATAGCTTGTGGCTGCACACGGAAGTTTCTAGTATGAACAATCTCATGATCCCATTGAGCCTGGGTGGCGGTCCATAAAAAATAGGCAATCCTAGAATACCCAGGTGCCTCAATCCACCCAGATGTGTGTTAAAGTTGCCACCTTAAGTAAACCATTAATTAACAATCTCACATCTGTCATGAATACTCTCAAACCCAATCCACGTCTACGAGCATAGCCTGGCAATATAAGCATAACGTAATAGTAACTCCCAAGGTTTGAATGCAGGGCAATAGGTTCCTACCTCATCAACTACTTCCCAATACCCACATGTTATCAATCCTACTCATGCAATGTTTGAGGGTTGAAACTAATGCATAAAAACTGGGTATGAAAGGGATATGATCAAAGTGTGAACTTGCCTGCAATGTTGTTGAAGATGATTCGCACTCAACACTCTTGATAGTTCTACTCGTCACACTCCGGTCAATCTATCGTGAGCAAGCAATAGTAACCACACATAAGCAATCACTCAAAACATCGGAAAGAACAAAGAAGACAACTCGGAAAACATCAAAACCAAGCAAATAACTCTTGCAACATAAAAAATTTCTAACAGTACCAAAATTGTGTGAATTTGGCCTTATCAGAAAGTTTAGGTCAAGGGCTTTAATTTGCAAAAAGAATCAACTCAAACGGAGCTACGAAACTCAAGTTACGATCAAACGAAGTTTGAATACAAATCTGGTCTAATTCAAATTTTAAACTGTCAAAAATTTGTTTGAGTTGGATTACTGGGTAAAGGAGATCGTAACGAAAAAGTGGGCATTGGTTTCGTTGGATTTGGATAAACGAGTAAAAAGATGTGATCATTTGAAGTACAGGGACTAATTTGTAAATAAAATCATCACATATAGGTCCCTAGCGAAAATAAACAAAAAAAAGGAAAAACTAAATAATGAACGTTCATTGTCGAACCCTAATCTATGCACATGTTCGCTCCAGAGGCTTACATAACGAAGGCTCTCTAAATAACCTAACTAAAATAATAAAACTGACTAAAAGAAAACCGAAGAAAACCTAAACAGAAAAATAAACCAGATCTAGGGTTTGGTTGTTTTACAGGTTCGGCCGGCTCGGCGGTTTAGGCGGAGAAAACTGCCGGCGGGGCGGCGAACAGCGGGTGGCGGCTCCGGAGAGTCCGGCGACGGGACTGCGCAGCGCGGGCGGCTCTGCAGACGGCAGGAGACGTCGCGGGCGGCGCGGGACAGCGGTGCGGGCGGAGCAGCGGCGGCGGCGGGAGCTGCGTTGGTGGCGCGGCCGTTATAGCGAGATGCGGCGGCGGCAAGGAGAGAGAAGAGAGGGGGGCCGGGGCTCCGGATCGCGCTATTTAAGGGCGGAGGGGAGGCGCGGCACCGACTTCGGGAAGGGGCAGTAGGAGGAGTCCTCCTCGGCCACGACGGCAGCGGCGGCGTACGCCGGCCGGTCTCCTGCTTGGGGAGAGAGACGGCGCGATGGGCTGGGCCGCTGCTGAGCCGAAAGGCCAGTGGGCCGGTGTGGTGAGGAGCGGTGCTGGGCTTCGGCCTGGCAATGTTCGTCGGGTTTTCTATTTTTTTAACATTTTCCAGACAACATAAGAAAATAAAACCATAAAACATAAAATATTATATAGGCATATTATATATCAAAATTTTCAGAAAAAGATTGTCTACAAAGTGAACATTTCCTAGCATTATATAAAATTCACACGGATTTAAAGAAAGCCAAGAGTGCTACTGCTCTAATAAAATCCAACAAAAATCATTTTTAAAATTCCAAAATGAATTCAAATTTATTTCTCTCTAATTTTATATTGTAGGGAATCATGTTACCCTATTTTCCATGTATTTTATAATTGGAGAAAAATAATTTGAATAAAACCCAAATAACTCCAAATTGAAAATAAATTCAATGGGACTTTGAATTTGATCCTTTGAAACTCCCCACTCATATTTCATATGTTTTGAAGAAGTCATTTTATCTTCTCTCATGAAAGTCATTGAGTTGCTTAAAGTTTCAGAATAGGAAATATTCTCAAATGAAATTCAAATATTCTCAACACCCCTTGTCATTTAAATAAATGGAAGAAGTCATGTCATCTTCTCTCCAGGGTTTTGTGGTGAAAAGAATTTGAATTCACGGAGATCATAAAAGCAAAACGAAAGTTTGGGAAAGTCCTTTTATTCCCTCTCATTTAACTTTCAAAAAGTTTCGAAATCACTCACTTTCAGTCAATCAATCACACACAATCAAACAAACAATCAAATCTATCTATTTATTATAATATTCCAAAATTTAGAATTTTGGGATGTTACAAACCTACCACCCTTAAAATGAATCTCGTCCTCGAGATTCAGAGAGGCTAGCAGGAAATAGGTTAGGTTTGGGGTCTTGTCAAAATCCATCGATCATCACAGGGGTCTGGGGTGCTACCACCCTTAGAAGCATGGTTACGGTTCCACCAAAACTCATATACTCCATCCTTATTCTTGACAGTGTCGGTCTTCTCAAATCTCGGGAAATTCCATCTCTAGGCTCTTCTGATAGTGGCATAACCTTTACCGTAATTCTTCTATCCTTTCTTCTTGGTAAGGTTATTCCGAGACTGGGTCTTCTTAGCTGACGGGTCAGGCACCAATACTAATCAACTATCGATATCTCATGGCGGACATCCAATTATGGTTTCTCCTGCAGGGAATGGGTCTGGTTGATCCTCACCGTATAACCTACGGTTGGCAAAAATTGCTATACCATCCTAAAGTTTAAACAAGGTTTTCATCGTCGTCGCTCTACTATAGGTAAGTCACTCAGATTTACCATCCCATATAGCAAGGAGAATAATAAGAGTAAGTCGGTATGGTGATCAATCCATCCCGCACCCAAATCATTACCTTGTATACGGTTTAGCGAATCTCGCATTCTAACACTCGGTCATCCTCACAAGCATTGTAGAATTTCTCTTGTCGACGAACCAGGTTCGGATAAATCCATTCATTCTGCAAGCCAAACAAACATCTATCGTTCCTTCACAACTCTCAGGTTTTCATAAACTCCTATAAGATCGTGTGTCGATAAAATCGTAACTTCTTCTAGGGTTTTTCCTTCAGCAAGAATGTGCTTGCTTCTTGGCAGGTCCTGGGGCCTGTGGGTTATGGCCCATCTCATCACTTGCAAACCTTGAACTCATCATCGGGGCAACGGATCTCTAATCCAACATCCAACTTCCAGCTTCCTAGTATACTAAAATCCATCCAATTGTATTGCCTCCCTTCCTTCTATTGGCACCAAACTAGGACATGATTACTCAGACTCATCATGGAATTTCCCTTGATCCATATTTCCAACATCATACCTCCTTTATATCCAATAGTAATTCATCTCTTCATCCTCGTGGGATATCCCACATACCGAGGTATAAACTTATACTTATGAAGTCCAATCTGTGGAACATCATTGTCCATTGCTGGGGTCAAGTGTCCTTACAAGGGAATATTGGCCATCTCTGCATGGCACTTCTTCAACTAGGAAACGTGAAACACATCATGACTCCTGACAGTCCTTCGACTGACTCCAACTTGTTGGCCACTTTTCCCATACGCTCCAAAACTCGGTATGGTCCTACAAATCTCGGGGCTAACTTTCCCTTAACTCTAAATTGTTTAACTCTTCGCAGAGGGGACACACGAAGACATGCTATATCTCCAATTTCATAGACTACCTCCTTGCATTTTTGAGTCTGCATAACTCTTCTGCCTAGACTGGGCTACATTCCGTCTATCTCAAATCAACTTAACATTCTCTTCTGACTCCTTGATTACATTTGGTCCAAACAACTGACGGTCTCCAACTTCATCCCACATGAATGGTGTCTGGCTCCTTCTCCCATACAAATCTTATAAAGGGGCCATCTTCAAACTGGCTTGGTAACTGTTGTTGTATGAGAACTCCGCGTAAGGTAGATTACCATCCCTACTAGATCCATAATCTAGCGCACACATTCTCAACATGTCCTCCAAAATCTGATTGACTCTCTCGGTCTATCCATCCGTCTGTGGATGAAAGGTTGTACTAAACTCAAGCCTACTACCCAAAGTCTGGTGCAGCTGATTCCAAAACTTTGAGGTAAACTGTGTTCCTCTATCTGATACGATGGTCCTCGAAACTCCATGCAAACATACGATCCAGGTCAAATATATCTTGGCCAACTTCGCACTTGTATAGGTGGTGTTCACTTGGATAAAGTGAGCTACTTTGGTCAAACAATCAACTACTACCCAGAATAGAATCATATCTGGATCGGGTTCTAGTAAATCCGGTAATGAAATCCATGCCAATCTTATCCCACTTCCATTCGGGTATCGGCATAGGTTGTAGTAATCCTGCTGGCTTCTGATGCTCTGCTTTTACTCTATCTGACATACATCACCTATGACTACATACTCCGCAATATCCTTCTTCATACTAGTCCACCAGAAACGCTCCTTCAAATCCAAATACATCTTGATGTTTCCAGGGCGAATCGAGTATGATGAGTCATGAGCCTCCTGAAGTATTTACTTCCTGATCTTTGCATTATTGGGCACATATACACGGTCCTCAAACCATAAGGTGTCGTGATCATCCTTACGAAAACCTTTGGCCTCTCCTTTGCTCATCCTTTCTTTTACCTCAGCAATCTCTTTGTCATCCTTCTGAGCTTCACGGATCTTTTCGAACAATGTAGACTGAACTTCCATTACTGCAACGAAACCTTTGGGAACAATCTCCAACCGAAGCTCCCTAAGATCCTCGGCTAACTCCTTTGGTAATCCTCCGCTTATGAGGGTATTCGTCCTTTGTTTTCTTTATGTTTGTGTCCTATTTCTCCACAAAGCTTGTATGCACAAGGTTTCTTCATATCATTTCCATAAGGCTTCAAGTTCGGGGACACAAGCCGAGATTTTAGTAGTGTCAACTTAAATTCTTTCCAAGTGGTTACTCCTTGCCATCCATTGATGGTTTGGTACATCCTCCACCAAGTAGCAGCACCTCTTTCAAAGCACTGAAGAGCATGCTGGGTCATATCCTTTCTGACTATAGGGTTATTCTTCATGTGATCCTCCATGTTCTGAATCCATCGGTCTGTCTCCAATTGACTTATCGGTCCAGAAAATATAAGCTCATCTTCATTCATCCTCTATTGGGTCCATGGGTTTTGGGGTGAGATAAGAGAGATAGAGAGGGATACACACAATACAAACAATAGTTTTGAAAAGATAGATTTTATTGTGGCTGTCGAAAAAACAACAAACAAATGACAGCTCACAATCGTTGCATCTAACGTAGGTATATAACAGGGGTTTGGTCTTCTAAGGTCAATAAATCATCAAAGTCGCCAAACTCTTCAAGTCTTGCTCATGTATCCGATGGCTTCTTCCGATTCGTGTTTGTCCTTCTCAAATTCTTTTGTCAGATCATCTCTGTTGACGTGAAGTCTCTCATGGCGTCCTTTAATATTCTGAAGTTGCGTTCCAAACTTCTGGGTTTCAACATACTTGGTATGAACCACGGTCCTACTGTCCTTCGGTTCCTAACGAAAAATTCGATGTTTCAAGGTTTTGCTCCTCTAGCTTTGCTACTCTCAGCTTCTGAGTCATGAGTTCTTCATGAAACGCTTCCTTATCAAATACTGCTTCCTGCAGGCCCATCTTAACTTCTTGATGTAACACTCCAGATCCTGGCGATACACCAGCTAAGGTTAAAACTTCATCTTGCTGATAGATGCTCCATTAGACTTCTACCATCCAATCCTTCCATGCATATGTATGCTTAACACAGCACAATGACAATAGCATAAGCGGGCGATAACATCACGGATAACCGTGTTTCTGCTCTTGTCATTTCCATGAGCTATCAGTCCATAGTTGATATCTCCTGTCTTAGGGTTTTCTTGACAAAACTTTGAGTTTTTAATTAACTCTCCGTGTTCCGGTCTTTCTCCAACACATCTTGATCTCGGGTATTGACAGCTTCCTTTCTTCTATTGCATGGTAAAATCTTCTTCATTCAAAATGGTCTTAGTTGTCCGGTATCTTGTACCTCTTGGAATGGTCTCATCCATCGAATCTTCGAGTGGTCCAAAGGGGAAATGGGTATGGTCTCACTTAAAGGGAATATTTGAATAAGCTCAGAAGAGAAGAGAGGTAAAAGATCTTTTTGAAAATGAAGTTCGTAGAGAAAATCTTTCCTATAGGCTTGCCAGTTTCTAGGGTCACATACTATAGTCAACATGTGCTATGATACCATCTTGTAGCAACCCGACTCGAATGGATCAAGTCTTTATGCTTAAGTGTCATCCCTGGATCGGTATGCTGACACACACAGTACTCGAGGATTTATAATAGAGGTAAATCACATGTATAAAGTAACGTAAATACTATCACTACTAGAAAAAGGGCTACTAATGGCGCACCTAATTTGGCCATTAATGGTGCATCTGTGGTGCGCCATTACTAGCACGCCATTAGTAATATTTACTAATGGCGCACCACTGGTGCGCCATTAGTATCTGGTATACTAATGGCGCACCACTGGTGCGCCATTAGTATAGGGCACGATGTGCCATTAGTATGCCTCGCAGGGGCCATGTATAGCGAGGTGCTTTGGCATACTAATGGCGCGCGAGAACAGGATGCACCATTAGTAACCTAGGCATACTAATGGCGCACTGCTTAAAGATGCGCCATTAGTATCCTCTGGCATACTAATGGCGCACTGTGGTGTGATGCGCCATTAGTATGAATATTAGGTTTTTTAATTTTTTTAATTTTTTGTTTTTTTGCACAGGTTACAAAATGTATAATTGGACAAAATATAGATAGCACACATCAACAACAGATTCATCGAATACAATAGAAGATTAGTCTCTGAATACAATTCATCATATTAGTCTCCGAATACAATTCATCATATTAGTCTCCGAATTGAAAAGACAGAACAAAGATAGAACATTATATTACAAGTCTCGAGACCGCGAGTAGCGAGTTTGTCTTCACATTACAAGTCGATATCGATCATCTAAACTACCATCACATAGAAGAGAGCTGCGGTCATCACGATGAGCATCATCACGATGAAACTCGTCTTCATCCGGTTCCTCCAACGCTCCCTCCCCTCTCCCGCTAGATAGCGGGCGTATCTAGATTCGGCCTCGGCCCTAGTGGTGTACCCTTTGTAACTGTTACCGCTGAATCGGTGAACCTGTCTCCGACACTCCTCCTAGTCGTCGTAGACTCCGGGAACCTTACCCTTGTACACGACATACGACGGCATCGCTATGCACTAGCCAAACGAAACGTTAGTACCAATTCACAGACAATACATAAGCAATATATAAGTATGCAACAGAACGATTGGAAGAGAAAAGCAAGACATTAATAGCATCGATTACATCTAAGTTGAACGACTCTCGAAACCAAAGAGACATACTACAAGTTCATTAAAGTTTAATTACAACATGAGCCAATCGATGTTTCAGAACTAGACACAGCATAACTACTTTCGACTCGACTCAAGGGACCGGAGCGTGGATGAAGCCGCCGTCTATCGTGGGAGTCATGAAATTACGGGCGTTGTGAGCCTGCATTTGCAGCATTCCGTCTATCTCACTGTTGGACGGTTGATTTCTGAGGTAGAACTGCCCCGAGGTACGAAGGACATCTTGATGGATGATTTCCGCAAACTCCGACTGGATGCGAAAGAATTCTTGTCTGATGTCCGCGTCCTGGATTGCCGACACGCTCGCGGCCCAATCTTTGAGTTTACTCGGTAGCAGAAGTTGATGATGGTCCCGTACGATCGCCCGCATGTGATGGATGGCGTAGTAGGCACCCTTCTGACCGCCAGGCGGCTGCTTGACGCAGCAGAACGTCGTATTGTGGGAGAACACGTGCTTGCCGTACTTACGAATAGGCCTTTTGAAGGTGCCTCCAGATATGGCGTAGCCGGGGAGAACATCATCAAGAACCTTCTTGACATTTGTGTAGTCTACGTTCGACTGACGGTCCGGGTCGAAATACGTGGCCATGGAATATTTGGGGCTTAGGAGGATGAGCGTTCAATGTGTGTCACTGCAGAAAACACGGAATGTTAAAAGAAAAATGATCGAAATCTAAGAATTCGTATGTTACGGGGTGGTTGAGGGGAGGACTTACTCGGGAAAGTAAGGCACGAGGAAGTTATCCTTATCTGGGTTTGCCAGAATGACGCCTTCGAGGTAAGAACTCGCGACTTGCCGGTCCCCAGCGCTGCCCAAGATCTTGGCACACATGTAGAAGGGGTCGACTATCACGATGTCCGGGGTCTTGTCGTGAATGATCCGCATCTCCATACTCAGCGAAAATAGCTGAACGAAGGTGTAGTGCAGCGGATGAAGGTTCAACATAGCGTGGATGTCATCAAACTGCAGGACGATCGTACCCCCGATGGAGTTATCCACAAAGCCCTTGCCCTCTGGCACCTTGGCCACGAAAATCGGGTATGCCACATCCTTCTCTCTGAGACGCCGCTTCTCCAAAGAAAGAACACTGTCATGCAAACTCCGCATAGCACCGGCTGCAACATCGAGCATATTTCTCGGTAGCATCGGCCTACCCGCCACATGCACCCTCCTCATTAAATCCTCAGGTGAAGGTGGCCCTTCCTGAGCACGGATCGTACTCGGTGCCAGCTGGCCCGCACCCTTGTTAGTCTTTCTTTTGCGTGCCTTCTTCTTCTCCTGTAATGGGACCGAGTTCTGCTCACAGACCGCCTTCTTGAGTGTGTTGGGGCTGAGAATATTTCGCACCTCGCCTATCTGAGGCTCGGTGAAGTCGGCAGCTGGAGGCGTCTCCTGAGAGCTGAACGGCAGACGACGCCTGTTGCAACTTGGCTTCTCCGTGGTACCAGCTAGATCGCGCACGTCTTTTGTTGGGTTGGGTTCTTGAGAAGGAGGCCCCATGAAGTCGCCACCGTACCCATGATCGGCAAAGTACTGATCGACGTTGCCGAATGTATCGTCTTCGTTGTCGTTCTGATCCTGTGCCATATGCATGTTTGGATCCAGTGGCATAGGGATGTCCGACACCGTTGAGGCGGTCTTGCCATGGGGCCGACTTGGCGCCGGCACGACTGGCGGTGTTGTCTTTGGGGTGGTGTCCCCCGCCCCCAAATGAATCTGGCTCTTCGGCCAAAACAGGGGCCAGCCGATCAGGCAGGCGCTGAGGGTCATCACGTCATCATCATCGGCCCCGACGGGTCGAATCGGAGGTAGCAACTCGTCGCAGCCTGGCAGCACCCGAACCAGTTGAACCCTCAACAAGTTGGGTGGCATCTGGGTACCGTGGAACAAGGGGTTGCCCGGTTGAACGATGTTGCCCTTGGCGACATCGACCAACTCGTTGTTCACGAAGTCCAGGAGAGTGCACGGAACATCGGCGGCGCCCTGCGAAAACATGTAGGGCGTCAGGGATGCCCAGTCAAAGTCAAGGAGATGAAGTCCTCGGCCGAGGGAGGCTTAATTAGTTACCGTGATGATGGCGTCGAGCTCGGCTAATGTCGAGGCACCGCCAACGGCGGGCGTGCAGTTGACGGAGGGGCCGCTTGCTGCAGAGGTGCCGGCCAGCGTACACACGGGTGCATTAAGCTCCCGTGCCGGCGTCGGAGACACCAATGCCGCCTCCGCCGGAGACACCAATGTCCCCGGCATCGCGTTCAGCGAGTTGCTGGCCATGAAGCTAGGAATCGGGGGCGGCCCCTGTTGGCTGCCCACAATCCACGCACTCAACCCCGAGATCAAGGTAGGCACAATGGCGGTGATCGTCGCTCCGAGTTGTTGTTGCACTTGCTCTTGGACAATCTCCGGAATCCGCGCCACCTGTGCCTTGAGTTCTTGAACCTCGCGCGCCTGGCTTTCCGAGCTGGTCTTTTTCTCCTTTCGCCCACCAGTGTTATAGTATGACCCCCATTTTGTCGACAAGCCTTTGTGGGCCACACGACCAGCTGACGTCGGCTTACTGAGCTTATCCTTGTTCTTCATTACATTCAACGCCCTATTTAGAGTGGTGTCCCAAGGGTTGCTCTTCGTCGACCCCGCTCTACTGCTTTCAGTCGCCTGCGGAAGGAATGTGAACCATTTAGAAATTTGGCTTCATTAATTAGAATGCAACCATATGGAGCTAATTACGCGGGGGTGTATTCCTTACCAGAACAAGCTCAAGCGCCCTGGTCTTCGGATCCGTGGTAAGGTCCTTTGTTTTCGGGTCCTTCTTGTACCGGGCCCTGACAAAGTTCCTGGTCTGCTTGTCACCATATTGATCGAAGCGGGGCGGTAGGCCTTGCTCGGCACGGTCCGCCTCCTCCTTGTCCCATATAGGCTCCGCCACTCTGTAACCGCCGGGACCGAGTGTGTGTTCCCCTAAGTTCAGCTCCCGCATTTCTTTCCCCCACTTACTTGATTCGGAGTGTGCGGTGCTCGAGCAATTGATCTTGAAGTCGTTGTAGTCATCTTCGGTGATCGAAGGATTTTTCTCCTTGATCTTCTCATAACTCTCACCTTTCTCGATCATTCTCTTCACACTGCTTTTCCAAGTAGACAGGGCCTTGCTCATTTTCGTGAGGGCAGCATTGTTCACTTTATTCCCTTTGAGGCTTGTGTTTTCAAATTCAGCAGGGAACTTGTATCGTTCGTGCAGCTTCGTGAAGAGGAGGTTGCGCAAATTCCCTCGGTTAGGATGCCTCAGGTTCGGTGTTGATTGAGACGGTGCTCCGGAGAATGCACCCGAGCTGAAGCGAGTACCCCTTGACTATTCGTTCAGGCGCCGTTGGATTCCCGTCGGAGTCCACTTCAGTAATTTCCTCCTTGAGGGTGCGGAGCACGGTCGGGCGCCGTTCCTTCCGTTGCCTATTCTGACTGCCATATGTGCGTGCGCCGCCATCATCAGTGGTGGCATCCTCGGCGGCACCATCAGTGGTGGCATCAGTGGGGTCATCCTCGGCGGCACCATCAGTGGTCTCAGGATCGGTGGGGAAGGCGGCGTCCTCGTACAAGTGAGCTTGTTCCTCCAACTCCTGGGACAGCACCCAGAATGCCTTGCCGCCCGAACCCCCGGCCTCATCGTTGTTGGCCATGTTTCTCTCTAAATAAAACAAAGTTTGGTCAAAAAGTTGGTTATTGTCAAGGAACAAGATCATGGTCTCATCATTTAGGGTTTGTCGACACCGAGGCATCCTAAAATCTAAGCTTTTATCATTGAGGGTTTTTCGACGCCGAGGCACCCTAAAAGCCTAAGCTTTCATCATTTTGGTTTTTATCGACACCGAGGCACCCTAAAAGCCAAGGTTGTATAATTAATGGTTTTTCGACACCGAGGCATCCTAAAAGCTAAGCTGGGAAGGAGAATTCTAAGTTGGGCCTAATCACTTGGCTCTATTGCCGCCTATGGTTTAATGCAGCTAGAATAAAGAGGCACTTGATCCTACTTAATTAACTACTAAGATACCCCGGCCCATGCATTAGTCACAAGTACCCCATATGTCCTATTTTTAGCAAAAAGTCTTGCTAAAAATCACGGAAAATTTCAGCATGACCTTTGCTGAAAATAGGACATATGAAGTACCCGAATTTGCCGAAACGGAAGTTAATCGACATTCCAGCAAACTCAAGGGCCTCTCGGGGTACCTGCAAAATCATTATCCCCGCGTAATGAAGTCGCCAATGGGTCATTTCAGAAGATCACAAGTATAGCATCATCACAAGTACAACATCATCCACAAGTACAGCAGCAGCAGCAATGAATACAGGCATAACAGCTGCAGGAGCAGGTTTATTCTGACAGCTGCTATAAAATACATGGTCAACCTAACAGGACAACCCACAAGCACTGTTTTGATTGTAACAGCTGCTGTAAAATACATCCAGCAAAGGTGCTCTAAAATTAGAAATACTACCCCCCCAAATCTTTAGCTCAAGTCTGAAAACACATGGTCTTCTAGTTACAATACTATCCCCCAACAGTTAAGATCCCAGGTGAGTAACACACTTTGGTCTTCTAGTTACAAAACAAAACTGACATAATTCTAGATGCCATAATCAGATCAAAATTTCAAACCACACACTTACTTTCAACTATAAACAAAACTGACTTGCTGTTAATGAACAGTGACTAAACATATATAAAACTCCCTTGCAAATGTGCCATGTCAATAAAACAACTCATGGAAGTAACTACTAGCAGCATGGAAGTAACTACTTTGGTCTTCCCATGCTATCAATGCTTGCTGGTGTGATGCATTCTGAACTTTTAACTATGCTATCAATGTATTATTTGTTCAGTCAAGATTCAGTTCAGTTCTTTTCTGTTTTGGTTTCAGTTAAATTTACTCATGAGATGATAAATTCACGCGCCTGCCGGATTTCGCTGGTTTTGTGTTGAGTGGAGATCTTTGAACATAAATCATGGAAGTAACTGTATGTGTGCATCCCTGTACGTGCGGTCTATATGTGTGTATGTGGCAGCTAAGGAGTTAGAAACAGAAACAATTTGTTGCGCCACACGATTCCCTCACTAGATAAAAACACAAACAATGCTCAGGGTTCAGATTTTCTCAGAACACAAGTATTAGTGTTGGGACAGGATTTTGTTTTGCTGATTCAGTTTGCTCATGGACACAATTCTGCAGAGGCAGACTAGACGGCAGAGGAACAAACATACTGCAGGAGGAGGGGGGATGGCGAGCGGGCGTTACCCTGAGGCGCCCTTGCTCTTCTTCTTCTGCTTGCCCTTGCTCTTCTTCTTCTGCTTGCCGCCGCCGGACTTGGCCGGCTTCGACGACGACGCCGAGGCCTTCTCCTTCTTTGGTGCCTGCGAGCGAGACAAGAGATGGGGCGTCAGCGCCTGCTTGTTAAAGGGAAGGCTGTCAGCGATGGCGATGGGGGGCAGGGTAGGGGCTCACTGGGGGCGGCGACGGAGACGGAGGGCAGGGGCTCACTTGGGGCGGCGCTGGTGTCGGGGCGGCGTCGAGGGCGGCGGGGCGACGGTGGTGTCGGGGCGGCGTCGAGGGCGGCGGGGCGACGGTGGTTTTGGGGCGGCGCTGGCGACGGTGGTGTGGACGGGGCGGCGCTGGTGTCGGGGCGGCGTCGATGGCGGCGGGGCGGCAGCGTCGGGAGAGGAGAGGGGAAGGGGATCGGGGGCGAGGGCGAGGGAGAGAGAGAGGATCGAGGGTGAGGGCGAGGGCGAGGGAGAGAGAGGGGATTGAGGACGGTGGTGTAGGGGCGGCACAATACTAATGGCGCACCACCCCTCGGTGTGCCATAATTACATACATGCTAATGGCACACCTCACCCTGGTGCGCCATTAGTATTTTTTTTATTTCTGCTCCAGCCAACAGGTTATCTACCACCTGACCTGATCCACATCAAGTCTTCTCTACTAGCTCGACTGGTCAGCAGCTAGTTCTCACACCAGGAGGTCCTGGGTTTGATTCCCAGGCTCCACAAATTTTTTTTGTGCATTTAAAATGTTGTTTGATACTTATTTGTGTTTAAATATGTTCAAACTTGTTTAAATCATAATAGTAATATTTTTTTATAAGACAGTAATAATTTTTTAAAAATATCATCAAACAGTAATGCCGGTGGAGCGGGGGAGGGTGCGGGGGGTGCGGGGGGTCGGCGGCGGCGGTTGAGTAGGGGAGGGGTGCGGGGGGTCGGCGGTGGCGGTTGAGTAGGGGAATCGAGGGTGCGGGCGGTCGGCGGCGGCGGCCGGTGGACCGGATCTGGCGAGGTGGGATAGCGATCGAGATGGAGGGGGATCGAGATCGAGTGCCCATGAAATTTAAAAATATTCATGATAGTTCAAAAAGTGCCCATGAAATACAATCGAGAAATGAAGGCTACGATTTAAATACAATCGATCTTAGCTAGCTATCTGTTCACAATCTTCTTGCCCTTCTTTTTCACAAATGGAGTTCTTCTGTGGAACGGACGTCCTTTAGGTAGGGTGGTCCTGCTTCTTCTTGTGGTGTATGCTGCTACTTCATCATCGTCGTCATGTTCGATCCTCGGGTCGCCGTACTTGTCGAAGTCTTGCTCATTGGCTACTCCATCCATTCCGATGATCTTCCTTTTGCCTCTCCTCACGACAACACGACTGGGCTTTGGCGGGTCGGTAATGAAGAAGCATTGGTCCACTTGGGAAGCCACTACCCATGGCTCATTTTTCGCGGTGACGTTTGCACCCACGGTCTTGGATTTGGCTTCGGGTATAACCATGGTGGTGAAATACTGGTCTTCTTTTATGACGTTCTTGGCCCATCTGACACGGAACATCGGGACCTTCTCTCCAGCGTAGCTCAGCTCCCAGATCTCCTCGATCCTTCCGTAGTATCTGTCCTTGTCGTTACCGGTGTAGGATTCCATCGTTACCCCGGAGTTCTGATAACCATCGCTCTTCATGCCCTTGGCCTCGGTGTAGAATGTGTAGCCGTCGATATCGTACGCCTCATAGGTCATCAGGTTGTGCTCGGCGCCCTGTGACAAGGCGAATATGAGTTGTTCTTCCGCAGAAGAATCCTCATGTAAAGGGTACGACAGAAGCTTCTGCTTGAACCAACGCATGAAACATGAGTTGTGCTCTTTGAGTATATCTCCGTCCGTCCTCTGTTGGCCTTGGTCATTGTACGTCTTCTTAATAAAGGTTTTGTGCTCTACCACCCAAGGATCGACCACGTCTGTGTTGTAGCGCGGCTAGGTTTGCTCTTTCAAAGTCGGCGAGTCGACCCTCGAAGTCGACATGCATTTCGCGGCGACCCTCACGGTGACCCCATCCAGCGAGCCTGCCGAGGTGCCTGTTGACGGGCAGACCAACGGGGTTGTCGATGCCTAGATAATTCGTGCAGTAGGAGATGCACTCTTCGGTCAGAAAGCCCCTGGCTATGCTTCCCTCTGGACGTGACATGTTGCGAACGTATCCTTTGATGACACCATTCATCCTTTCGAACGGCATCATGTTGTGCAGGAACGTCGGCCCGAGTTGGATGATATCCTCTACTATATGCACCAGCAGATGCACCATAACGTCGAAGAATGCGGGCGGGAAGTACATCTCAAGCTCGCATAGTATCACCACGATCTCTTCCTATAGCCTTCTGAGTTGCCTCACGCCAATCGACTTCCGAGAGATGACGTCGAAGAAGTTGCATAGGCCAAATAGCGTTTCACAGATGTGCGCGTCCATGATACCACGGATTGCAACTGGAAGTATCTGCGTCATCAGCACGTGACAGTCGTGAGACTTCATCCCGCTGAACTTCTGCTTCGCTGGGTCTAGGTATCTTCTTATCTTCCCCGCGTAACCGTAAGGAAGTTTTACTCCTAGGAGGCAGGTGAAAAACTGCTCGATCTCCTCCTGACTTAGAGTGAAGCACGCGGGAGGGTAGTCATTTCCGGTCTTCTTGGCCTTTTTGCCTTCGCGACGACTTTCTGTGTCCTGCTTCGCCTCATCATCATCATCATCATCATCATCATCATCATCATCATCATCGACATCATATATAGCGTGAAGCTCCTGCCTGATGCCCATTGATTTCAAGTCTGCCCTTGCTTTCGGCCCATCTTTGGTCCTCTCTGGCATGTTGAGCAGGGTACCAAGCAGACTCTCGCACAAGCTCTTCGTGATATCCATGACATCAAGGTTGTGAGGCACACGGTGGATCTTCCAGTACGGCAAGTCCCAGAAAACAGACCTCGTTTTCCATACCTTCAGCAGTGGCTCTGGCGCCTTTCGCTTCTTTCCCAGCTCTGGCGCCTTTTGCTTCTTTCCCGGCAGTGGGCAGTCTTTCCAATTTTTCAACAGCTTGTCTATTTCCTCGCCGCTCCTCGTACACGGGCGTTTTCGGGGTTCGGTTTCACCATCGAACAGATCCTTGCGTTTCCTCCACGGGTCATCGTCGCGAAGCCACCTTCGATGTCCCATGAACACGGTTTTCGAAGACCCGGGATCTCTATCTAGCTGGCGATACGTTGTGTCATCCATGCACCTTACGCATCCAGAAAATCCGTGGACTACCTGCCCCGCAAGATATCCGTAACCGAGATAGTCGTGTACCGTCGTGAGCAGTGCGGCTCTCATAGGGAAATATTCTTTCTCTGCGGCATCCCACGTATTGGCTGGCGTTTTCCACAGCGTGTCTAGCTCCTCCTTCAGCAGCCCCAGATACAGATTGATGTCGTTCCCTGGTTGTTTCGGCCCTTCAATTAGCATACTCATGTGAATGTACTTCCTCTTCATGCACAACCAGGGGGGAAGGTTGTACATCCACACAAACACAGGCCAGGTGCTATGTGTGCTTCTCTGGCTGCCAAATGGATTGACTCCATCGGTGCTCGCGCCCAGCACGATGTTCCTTGGATCCTTCCCAAATTCTGGGTATTCAAAATTCAACGCTTGCCACTAGCTCGCATCCTTAGGGTGACTCAGCATCTTGTCTTTTTTATCTATCTCTGGATCATTTGCGTCATCTTCTCGCTTCTTCTCCTCCCTATCCGCGTGCCAGCGCAGGAGCTTTGCTACCTTAGGATCCGCGAAATACCGCTGCAGACGAGGAGTGATCGGAAAGTACCACACCACTTTTCAATTGTTCATGCACACATGGTATTTCACGTGCGGTAAATCCAGAGGACACATGATTTTCTTCGCCTCCTCCAAACTGGTCGGGCACTTGTTCCCCTTTGGAAGACATTCGTGCCAGAATGACATGTTCTCGTCGAAGCATGCGTCGGTCATTTTGTGTTTTACCTTCATCTCCAAAGGCATGAGCGTTACTTTCAGGCGGGTATCCTCGGGCCTGCATCCTTCATACAATGGAGTAACCGCGTCTAACTCAAGTTGATCCACCTTGGCTTTCTCTCGGGCGGCAGCTCTTGCATTATCCGTCTGCTTGAGAAGCAGCTCTTGAATATAAGGGTCCTGCACCCAGACCATCGATGGTCCACCGTCGTCTGCTCCACTGGCATCATCATCTTCATGATCGTGCCCGTCGTCTGCTCCGGCATCTTCCTCATCATCATGTCCTGCATCTTCTACATGATGACTGTGTACAGCATCACCGTCGTGATCATCTCCTGGGGATTCTTCGTCTTCTCGCCCGCCCGAACCGCGGTGGTTGTCTTGCTGCCCTTCCTCATTTCTTGCCCGACCCCCATGGACGACTTCGTAGTCATCTTCATCACCTTGCCACCGATAGCCATCCATGAAACCACGCAAGAGCAGGTGGTCCCGCACCTGCCCGGAATCCGGGTCCGCAATAAGGCTCTCCAGCTTGCATCTTCGACACGCACATCTTATCTCCGTCTCGTTCTTTTGAAGCATCTCGGCCTTCGCGAACCTCAAAAACCTATTCACGATGCCTTCGGTCATCGTGCGGACCATAGTCGCCTGCGGGGTAGAGCAAAACGATAGTTTAGAACCAAGAAAAAGTTTGGCATGACATTCCCTAAAAATAGGACCAAAAAGAATGCTTAATGCCAAAATTATCGCCGAAACGGAAATGAATCAACATTCCGGCAAAATATTGGCAACTATCGCATTTCAAATACCGGTACACCTCCAAACACAAACACATATGCAACACCACAAACATATGCAACACCACGAATATACATAGATCTAGCTAGGCCATAAAAATTGCATGTGCACATTGTTGTAGGGAGAACAACATAAATATAGCTTCCCGCTTACTTACCTATCAAAACAAGGTAATGTAACCACTTAATTTGAATGAATCTATGGTGGAAATGAGGTGAAAAAGAGGAGGCACCCGAGACAAGGAGGAGGTGGAGAGAATGAAGTGGGGAGAAAGTGAGTGTAGGTAGGAGAGGCTGCCCAAAATATCTTGTTGCTGCCCACTTACTAATGGCGCACCAACAATAAATGCGCCATTAGTAATCCAGGTTACTAATGGCGCACCTACGCCTGATGCACCATTAGTAGTTTGGCCAAAAAAAACATACTAATGGCGCACTGCTCCACAGTGCGCCATTACTAGTTTGAACTAGTAATGGCGCACGGAGGAAGAGTGCGCCATTAGTAGTTTTGCAACAAAAGGAATAAAAAATATAATTAAAAATACAACATTAGTGGCGCACGCTGGGACTGGTGCGCCATTACTAGTTACAACTAGTAATGGCGCACTGTTTGTGGATGCGCCATTAGTATGTTTGGACAGGCGCACTAGTTAAAAAAAATTTTCTGATACTAATGGCGCACCCTAGGTTAGGTGCGCCATTAGTAGTTTCAACACTAATGGTGTATCAGAAGGTGGTGCGCCATTAGTATATACTAATGGCGCACCTCTTGTCTGGTGCGCCATTAGTGTCAACTTCATCTATAGCCCTTTTTCTAGTAGTGTATTACCTCAATCCAAATAGCGAAAGTAACAAGGTTGTGGATTCCCATCAACACCAACGGCAAAGTTGAGTGTAGAAATCATAACCCTAACGTATCACTTACTCGTCGTAAGAAGTCCTGCAACATGAGGCGTTGCAGCCACAAAGGGTCAGTACATTGAATGAACTCGCAAATTCACACCATAGAGAATGATGAACAATGGCTATCACTACATGCATATATGGCTGGTGGAAAAGCTCTATGGTTATAATGTTTTTGCGAAAAGCCAATTTTTCCCTACTGCAAAGGAATAAATTTTATTTAACTATCATGGTGGTTGTTAAACATTGAGAATGGTTGACAGCATTCTCGATCCCAATTAAGCATCATCATTAAAACCCAACAAAATTAATTAAAGTAACGTGATGAGATCAACATGATAATCCAAGAACTAGATACTCAAGATTGTCCATAATAGGGGACACGACTAACCATGATTAGTTTGTACACTCTGCAGAGGTTTGTGCACTTTTCCCCACAAGACTCGATCTCCTCCGTTGGATTTCTCGCACTACATGGTGTTTGAGAAACGGATGACCGAGACATAGTCTTTCAGAAGCGTTAGCACCTTACGATGGGTAGACCGTACCACCTACATCCCCTACATCTGCTAGTCTACCACTGTAAGAGTTCACACGACTTAATCAACTATGCTAGAGCCCATAATAGCTTGTGGCTGCACAAGGAAGTTTCTAGTATGAATAATCTCATGATCCCTTTGAGCCTGGGTGGCGGTCCATAAAAAAAAGGCAATCCTGGAATACCCAGGTGCCTCAATCAACCCAGATGTGTGTTAAAGTTGCCACCTTAAGTAAACCATTAATTAACAATCTCACATCTGTCATGAATACTCTCAAACCCAATCCACGTCTACGAGCATAGCTTGGCAATATAAGCATAACATAATAGTAACTCCCAAGGTTTGAATGCAGGGCAATAGGTTTCCTACCTCATCAACTTCTTCCGAATACCCACATGTTATCAATCCTACTCATGCAATGTTTGAGGGTTGAAACTAATGCATAAAAACTGGGTATGAAAGGGATATGATCAAAGTGTGAACTTGTCTGCAATGTTGTTGAAGATGATTCACACTCAACACTCTTGATAGTTCTACTCGTCACACTCCGGTCAATCTATCGTGAGCAAGCAATAGTAACCACACATAAGCAATCACTCAAAACATCGGAAAGAACAAAGAAGTCAATTCGGAAAACATCAAAACCAAGCAAATAACTCTTGCAACATAAAACAATTTCTAACAGTACCAAAATTGTGTGAATTTGGCCTTATCAGAAAGTTTAGGTCAAGGGCTTTAATTTGCAAAAAGAATCAACTCAAACGGAGCTACGAAACTCAAGTTACGATTAAACGAAGTTTGAATACAAATCTGGTCTAATTCAAATTTTAAACTTTCAAAAATATGTTTGAGTTGGATTACTGGATAAAGGAGATCGTAACGAAAAAGTGGGCATTGGTTTCGTTGGATTTGGATAAACGAGTAAAAAGATGTGATCGTTTGAAGTACAGGGACTAATCTGTAAATAAAATCATCATAGATAGGTCCCTGGCGAAAACAAACAAAAAAACGAAAAACTAAATAATGAACGTTCATTGCCGAACCCTAATCTATGCACATGTTCTCTCCAGAGGCTTACATAACGAACGCTCTCTAAATAACCTAACTAAAATAATAAAACTGACTAAAAGAAAACCGAAGAAAACCTAAAGAGAAAAATAAACCGGATAGGGGGTTTGGTGGTTTTACCGGTTCGGCCGGCTTGGCGGTTTAGGCGGAGAAAACTGCCAGCGGGGCGGCGAACAGTGGGTGGCGGCTCCGGCGAGTCCGGCGACGGGACTGCGCGGCGCGGGCGGCTCTGCAGACGGCTGGAGGCGTCGCGGGCGGCGCAGGACAACGGTGAGGGCGGAGCAGCGGCGGCGGCGGGATCAGCGGCGGTGGCGCGGCCGTTACAGCGAGATGCGGCGGCGGCGACGAGGGAGAAGAGAGGGGGGCCGGGGCTCCGGATCGTGCTATTTAAGGGCGGAGGGGAGGCGCGGCACCGACTTGGGGAAGGGGCAGGAGGAGGAAGCCTCCTAGGCCACGACGGCAGCGGCGGCGTACGCCGGCCGGTCTCTTGTTCGGGGAGAGAGACGGCGCGATGGGCTCGCTGCTGACCCGAAAGGCCAGTGGGCCGGTGCGGTGAGGAGCGGTGCTGGGCTTCGGCCTGGCACGGTTCGTCGGGTTTTCTATTTTTTTTAAAAACATTTTCCAGACAACATAAGAAAATAAAACCATAAAACATAAAATATTATATAGGCATATTATATATCAAAATTTTTAGAAAAAGATTGTGTACAAAGTGAACATTTTCCTAGCATTAAATAAAATTCACACGAATTTAAAGAAAGCCAAGAGTGCTACTGCTCTAATAAAATCCAGCAAAAATCGTTTTTTAAATACCAAAATGAATTCAATTTTATTTCTCTCTAATTTTATATTGTAGGGAGTCATGTTACCGTATTTTCCATGTATTTTATATTTGGAGAAAAATAATTTGAATAAAACCCAAATAACTCCAAATTGAAAATAAATTCCATGGGACTTTGAATTTGATCCTTTGAGACTCCCAACTCATATTTCATATGTTTTGAAGAAGTCATTTTATCTTCTCTCATGAAAATCATTGAGTTGCTTAAAGTTTCAGTATTTGAAATATTCTCAAATGAAATTCAAATATTCTCAACACCCCTTGTCATTTAAATAAATGGAAGAAATCATGTCATGTTCTCTCCAGGGTTTTGTGGTGAAAAGAATTTGAATTCACGGAGATCATAAAAGCAAAACGAAAGTTTGGGAAAGTCCTTTTATTCCCTCTCATTTAACTTTCAAAAAGTTTCGAAATCACTCACTTTCAGTCAATCAATCACACACAATCAAACAAACAATCAAATCTATCTATTTATTATAATATTCCAAAATTTAGAATTTTGGGATGTTACAAACCTACCACCCTTAAAATGAATCTCGTCCTCGAGATTCAGAGAGGCTAGCACGAAATAGGTTAGGTTTGGGGTCTTCTCCAAATCCATCGATCATCACAAGGGTCTGGGGTGCTACCACCCTTAGAAGCATGGTTACGGTTCCATCAAAACTCATATACTCCATCCTTATTCTTGACAGTGTCGGTCTTCTCAAATCTCGGGAAATTCCATCTCTGGGCTCTTCTGATAGTGGCATAACCTTTACCATAATTCTTCTGTCCTTTCTTCTTGGTAAGGTTATTCCGATACTGGGTCTTCTTAGCTGACGGGTCTGGCACCAATACTAATCAACTATCGATATCTCATGGCGGTCATCCAATTATGGTTTCTCCTGCAGGGAATGGGTCTGGCTGATCCTCACCGTATAACCTACGGTTGGCAAAAACTGCCTTGTACAAGGGAACAAAAATTGTTATACCATTCTAATGTTTAAACAAGGTTTTCATCGTTGACGCTCTACTATAGGTAAGTCACTCAGATTTACCATCCCACATAGCAAGGAGAATAATAAGAGTAAGTCGGTATGGTGATCAATCCATCCCGCACCCAAATCATTACCTTGTATACGGTTTAGCGAATCTCGCATTCTAACACTCGGTCATCCTCACAAGCATTGTAGAATTTCTCTTGTCGACGAACCAGGTTCGGATAAATCCATTGATTCTGCAAGCCAAACAAACATCTATCGTTCCTTCACAACTCTCAGGTTTTCATAAACTCCTATAAGATCATGTGTCGATAAAATCGTAACTTCTTCTAGGGTTTTTCCTTCAGCAAGAATGTGCTTGCTTCTTGGCAGGTCCTGGGGCCTGTGGGTTATGGCCCATCTCATCACTTGCAAACCTTGAACTCATCATCGGGGCAACGGATCTCTAATCCAACATCCAACTTCCAGCTTCCTAGTATACTAAAATCCATCCAATTGTATTGCCTCCCTTCCTTCTATTGGCACCAAACTAGGACATGATTACTCAGACTCATCATGGAATTTCCCTTGATCCATATTTCCAACATCATACCTCCTTTATATCCAATAGTAATTCATCTCTTCATCCTCGTGGGATATCCCACATACCAAGGTAAAAACTTATACTTATGAAGTCCACTCTGTGGAACATCATTGTCCATTGCAGGGTCAAGTGTCCTTACAAGGGAGTATTGGCCATCTCTGCATGGCACTTCTTCAACTAGGAAACGTGAAACACATCTTGACTCCTGACAGTCCTTCGGCTGACTCCAAATTGTTGGACACTTTTCCCATACGCTCCAAAACTCGGTATGGTCCTACAAATCTCGGGCCTAACTTTCCCTTAACTCTAAATTTTTTAACTCTTCGCAGAGGGGACACACGAAGACATGCTCTGTCTCGAATTTCATAGACTACCTCCTTGCATTTTTGAGTCTGCATAACTCTTCTGCCTGGACTGGGCTACATTCAGTCTATCTCAAATCAACTTAACATTCTCTTCTGACTCCTTGATCACATTTGGTCCAAACAACCGACGGTCTCCAACTTCATCCCACATCAATGGTGTCTGGCTCCTTCTCCCATACAAATCTTCAAAAGGGGCCATCTTCAAACTGGCTTGGTAACTGTTGTTGTATGAGAACTCCGCGTAAGGTAGATTATCATCCCTACTAGATCCATAATCTAGCGCACGCGTTCTCAACATGTCCTCTAGAATCTGATTCACTCTCTCGGTCTATCCATCTGTCTGCGGATGAAAGGCTGTACTGAACTCAAGCCTAGTACCCAAAGTCTGGTGCAGCTGATTCCAAAACTTGGAGGTAAACTGTGCTCATCTATCTGATACGATGGTCCTCGAAACTCCATGCAAACATACGATCCTGGTCAAATATATCTTGGCCAACTTCGCACTTGTATAGGAGGTTTTCACTGGGATAAAGTGAGCTACTTTGGTTAAACAATCAACTACTACCCAGAATAGAATCATATCCGGATCGGGTTCTGGGAAATCCGGTAATGAAATCCATGCCAATCTTATCCCACTTCCATTCGGGTATCGGCATAGGTTGTAGTAATCCTGCTGGCTTCTGATGCTTTGCTTTTACTCTCTCTGACATACATCACCTACGACTACATACTCCGCAATATCCTTCTTCATACCAGTCCACTAGAAACGCTCCTTCAAATCCAAATACATCTTCATGTTTCCAGGGCAAATCGAGTATGGTGAGTCATGAGCCTCCTGAAGTATTTACTTCCTGATCTTTGCATTATTGGGCACATATACATGGTCCTTAAACCATAAGGTGTCGTGCTCATCCTTATGAAAACATTTGGCCTCTACTTTTCTCATCCTTTCTTTTACCTCAGCAATCTCTTTGTCATCCTTCTGAGCTTCACGGATCTTTTCCAACAATGTAGACTGAACTTCCATTACTGCAACGAAACCTTTGGGAACAATCTCCAACCGAAGCTCCCTGAGATCCTCGGCTAACTCCTTTGGTAATCCTCCGCTTATGAGGGTATTCGTGCTTGTTTTCTTTATGGTTGTGTCCTATTTCTCCACAAAGCTTGTATGCACAAGGTTTCGTCATATCATTTCCATAAGGCTTCAACTTCGGGGACACAAGCTGAGATTTTAGCAGTGTCAAGTTAAATTCTTTCCAAGTGGTTACTCCTTGCCATCCATTGATGGTTTGGTACATCCTCCACCAAGTAGCAGCACCTCTTTCAAAGCACTGAAGAGCATGCTGGGTCATATCCTTTCTGACTATAGGGTTATTCTTCATGTGATCCTCCATGTTCTGAATCCATCGGTCTGTCTCCAATTGACTTATCGGTCCAGAAAATATAAGCGCATCTTCATTCATCCTCTATTGGGTCCATGGGCTTTGGGGTGAGATAAGAGAGATAGAGAGGGATACACACAATACAAACAATAGTTTTGAAAAGACAGATTTTATTGTGGCTGTCGAAAAAACAACAAACAAATGACAGCTCACAATCGTTGCATCTAACATAGGTATATAACAGGGGTTTGGTCTTCTAAGGTCAATAATTCATCAAAGTCGCCAAACTCTTCAAGTCTTGCTCATGTCTCCGATGGCTTCTTCCGATTCGTGTTTTTCCTTCTCAAATTCTTTTGTCAGATCATCTCTGTTGACGAGAAGTCTCTCATGGCGTCCTTTAATATTCTGAAGTTGCGTTCCAAACTTCTGGGTTTCAACATACTTGGTATGAACCACGGTCCTACTGTCCTTCAGTTCCTGACGAAAACTTTGATGTCTCAAGGTTTTGCTCCTCTAGCTTTGCTACTCTCAGCTTCTGAGTCCTGAGTTCTTCATGAAATGCCTCCTTATCAAATACTGCTTCCTGGAGGTCCATCTTAACTTCTTGATGTAACACTCCAGATCCTGGCAATACACCAGCTAAGGTTAAAACTTCATCTTGCTGATAGATGCTCCATCAGACATCTACCATCCAATCCTTCCATGCATATGTATGCTTAACTCAGCACAATGACAATAGCATAAGCGGGCGATGACATCACGGATAACCATGTTTCTGCTCTTGTCATTTCCATGAGCTATCAGTCCATAGTTGATATCTCCTGTCTTAGGGTTTTCTTGACAAAACTTTGAGTTTTTATTTAAGTCTCCATGTTCCGGTCTTTCTCCAACACATCTTGATCTCGGGTATTAACAGCTTCCTTTCTTCTAATGCATGGTAAAATCTTCTTCATTCAGAATGGTCTTAGTTGTCCGGTATCTTGTACCTCTTGGAATGGTCTCATCCGTCGAATCTTCGAGTGGTCCAAAGGGGAAATGGGTATGGTCTCACTTAAAGGGAATATTTGAATAAGCTCAGAAGAGAAGAGAGGTAAAAGATCTTTTTGAAAATGAAGTTCGTAGAGAAAATCTTTCCTATAGGCTTGCCAGTTTCTAGGGTCACGTCCTATAGTCAACATGTGCAATGATACCATCTTGTAGCGACCCGACCCGAATGGATCAAGTCTCTGTGCTTAAGTGTCATCCCTGGATCGGTATGCTGACACACACAATACTAGAGGATTTATAACAGAGGTAAATCACATGTATAAAGTAACGTAAATACTATTACCTCAATCCAAATAGCGAAAGTAACAAGGTTGTGGATTCCCATCAACACCAACGGCAAAGATGAGTGTAGAAATCATAACCCTAACGTATCACTTACTCGTCGTAAGAAGTCCTGCAACCTGAGGCGTTGCAGCCACAAAAGGTCAGTACATTGAATGAACTCGCAAATTCACACCATAGAGAATGATGAACAATGGCTATCACTACATGCATATATGGCTGGTGGAAAAGCTCTATGGTTATAATGTTTTTGTGAAAAGCCAATTTTTCCCTACTGCAAAGGAATAAATTTTATTTAACTATCATGGTGGTCGTTAACCATTGAGAATGGTTGACAGCATTCTCAATCCCAATTAAGCATCATCATTCAAACCCAACAAAATTAATTAAATTAACGTGATGAGATCAACATGATAATCCAAGAACTAGATACTCAAGATTGTCCATAACCGGGGAAACGGCTAACCATGATTAGTTTGTACACTCTGCAGAGGTTTGTGCATTTTCCCCACAAGACTCGATCTCCTCCGTTGGATTTCTCGCACTACATGGTGTTTGAGAAATGGATGACCGAGACATAGTCTTTCATAAGCGTTAGCACCTTACGATGGGTAGACCGTACCACCTACATCCCCTACATCTGCTAGTCTACCACTGTAAGAGTCCACACGACTTAATCAACTATGCTAGAGCCCATAATAGCTTGTGGCTGCACACGGAAGTTTCTAGTATGAATAATCTCATGATCCCTTTGAGCCTGGGTGGCGGTCCATCAAAAAACAGGCAATCCTGGAATACCCAGGTGCCTCAATCCACCCAAATGTGTGTTAAAGTTGCCACCTTAACTAAACCATTAATTAACAATCTCACATCTGTCATGAATACTCTCAAACCCAATCCACGTCTACGAGCATAGCCTGGCAATATAAGCATAACGTAATAGTAACTCCCAAGGTTTGAATGCAGGGCAATAGGTTCCTACCTCATCAACTACTTCCCAATACCCACATGTTATCAATCCTACTCATGCAATGTTTGAGGGTTGAAACTAATGCATAAAAACTGGGTATGAAAGGGATATGATCAAAGTGTGAACTTGCCTACAATGTTGTTGAACTTGCCCACACTCTTGATAGTCCTACTCGTCACACTCCGGTCAATCTATCGTGAGCAACAAATAGTAACCACACATAAGCAATCACTCAAAACATCGGAAAGAACAAAGAAGACAATTCGGAAAACATCAAAACCAAGCAAATAACTCTTGCAACATAAAACAATTTCTAACAGTACCAAAATTGTGTGAATTTGGCCTTATCAGAAAGTTTAGGTCAAGAGCTTTAATTTGCAAAAAGAATCAACTCGAATGGAGCTACGAAACTCAAGTTACGATCAAACGAAGTTTGAACTGGTCTAATTCAAATTTTAAACTTTCAAAAATATGTTTGAGTTGGATTACTGGATAAAGGAGATCGTAATGAAAAAGTAGGCATTGGTTTCGTTGGATTTGGATAAACGAGTAAAAAGATGTGATCGTTTGAAGTACAAGGACTAATCTGTAAATAAAATCATCACAGATAGGTCCCTGGCGAAAAAAAAGGAAAAACTAAATAATGAACATTCATTGCCGAAACCTAATCTATGCACATGTTCGCTCCAGAGGCTTACATAACGAACGCTCTCTAAATAACCTAACTAAAATAATAAAACTAAGTAAAAGAAAACCGAAGAAAACCTAAAGAGAAAAATAAACCGGATCTAGGGTTTGGTGGTTTTACCGGTTCGGCCGGCTCGGCGGTTTAGGCAGAGAAAACCGCCGGCGGGGCGGCGAACAGCGGGCGGTGGCTCCGGCGAGTTCGGCGACGGGACTGCGCGGCGCGGGCGGCTCTTCAGATGGCGGGAGGCGTCGCGGGCGGCGCAGGACAGCGGTGCGGGCGGAGCAGCGGCGGCGGCAGGAGCAGCGGCGGTGGCGCGGCCGTTACAACGAGATGCGGCAGCGGCGAGGAGAGAGAAGATAGGGGGGCGGGCCTCCGGATCGCGCTATTTAAGGGCGGAGGGGAGGCGCGGCACCGACTTGGGGAAGGGGCAGGAGGAAGAGTCCTCCTCGGCCACGACGGCGGCGGCGGCGTACGCCGGCCGGTCTCCTGCTCGGGGAGAGAGACGGCGCGAGGGGCTGGGCCGCTGCTGAGCCGAAAGGCCAGTGGGCCGGTGCGGTGAGGAGCGGTGCTGGGCTTCGGCCTGGCACTGTTCGTCGGGTTTTCTATTTTAAAAAAAAGATTTTCCAGACAATATAATAAAATAAAACCATAAAACATAAAATATTATATAGGCATATTATATATCAAAATTTTCAGAAAAATATTGTGTGTAAAGTGAACATTTTCCTAGCATTAAATAAAATTCACACGAATTTAAAGAAAGCCAAGAGTGGTACTGCTCTAATAAAATCCAACAAAAATCATTTTTTAAATACCAAAATGAATTCAAATTTATTTCTCTTTAATTTTATATTGTAGGAAATCATGTTACCCTATTTTCCATGTATTTTATATTTGGAGAAAAATAATTTGAATAAAACCCAAATAACTCCAAATTGAAAATAAATTCAATAGGACTTTGAATTTGATCCTTTGACACTCCCAACTCATATTTCATATGTTTTGAAGAAGTCATTTTATCTTCTCTCATGAAAATCATTGAGTTGCTTAAAGTTTCAGAATTGGAAATATTCTCAAATGAAATTCAAATATTTTCAACAACCCTTGTCATTTAAATAAATGGAAGAAGTCATGTCATCTTCTCTCCAGGGTTTTTTGGTGAAAAGAATTTGAATTCACGGAGATCATAAAAGCAAAACGGAAGTCTGGGAAAGTCCTTTTATTCCCTCTCATTTAACTTTCAAAAAGTTTCGAATTCACTCACTTTCAGTCAATCAATCACACACAATCAAACAAACAATCAAATCTATCTATTTATTATAATATTCCAAAATTTAGAATTTTGGGATGTTACACCAACGAGGAGCAGAAGGAAATGATAAGCGGTTTTCAGCAAGGTATTCTCTGCAAGCACTGAAATTATAGGTAACAGATAGTTTTGTGATAAGATAATTTGTAACGAGCAACAAGTAACAAAAGTAAATAAAGTGCAGCAAGGTGGCCCAATACTTTTTGTAGCAAAGGACAAGCCTGGACAAACTCTTATATAGAGAAAAGCGCTCCCGAGGACACATGGGAATTATCGTGAAGCTAGTTTTCCTCACGTTCATATGATTCGCGTTCGGTACTTTGATAATTTGATATGTGGGTGGACCGGTGCTTGGGTGTTGTCCTTACTTGGACAAGCATCCCACTTATGATTAACCCTATTGCAAGCATCCGCAACTACAAAAGAAGTATTAAGGTAAACATAACCATATCATGAAACATATGGATCCAAATCAGCCCCTTACGAAGCAACGCATAAACTAGGGTTTAAGCTTCTGTCACTCTAGCAACCCATCATCTACTTATCACTTACCAATGCCTTCCTCTAGGCCCAAATAATGGTGAAGTGTCATGTAGTCGACGGTCACATAACACCACTAGAGGAGTGACAACATACATCTCATCAGAATATCGAACGAATACCAAATTCACATGACTACTAATAGCAAGACTTCTCCCATGTCCTCAGGAACAAACGTAACTACTCACAAAGCATATTCATGTTCATAATCAGAGGGGTATTAATATGCACATAGGATATATATGATCTTCCACCAAATAAACCATCTAGCATCAACTACAAGGAGTAATCAACACTACTAGCAACCTATAGGTACCGATCCCAGACTTAGAGACAAGAATTGAATACAAGAGATGAACTAAGGTTTGAGAGGAGATGGTGCTGGTGAAGATGTTGATGGAGATTCACCCCCTCCCAATGAGAGGATCGTTGGTGATGTGTAATAACAGCCTATATTGAAATAAATATCGATATAAAAGCATGATGCAAAATGGACGTATCAAACGTGTATCCGTTGATATCGTATGCCTCATAGGTTAGGAGGTTGGGCGAGGGGCCATGTGCTAAGGCGTATATGAGCAATCTGTCCTTAGAGCCCTCCTCCGGGGGATTAGCAATAATATGCTCTTTGAACCAATGCAAGAAAGTGGAGTTGTGCCCTCTAGTAACTTCGGCGTCCGTCCTGCTTACCCCCCGGTCACGATACTTCTTTGCAATAATTTCTTTGTGCAGTTCCACGAAAGGATCTACCTCATCTAGGTGTTGTAGCACTACCAAGTTTGCTATGTCAAAGTCGCTGCATCGATCTGAGTATGCCCCGTGCAGTTCCCTGCGACCGTTGGAGTGACCTTCTCCTTCAAGCCTCCCACCGTGCTTGTTAACCGGCAAACCAACACTAACATCAGGCGGCTGGTCTACGCCATATAGAAAATTCTCATAGAAAGAGATGCACTCTTGTGTCAGATGGCCCTGGACGATGCTTCCGTCCGGACGGGACATGTTACAAACGAATCCTTTGATGATCCCATTCATCCTCTCAAACGGCATCATGTTGTGCAGAAATGACGACCCCAAGTCTATTATGTCGTCCACAATATGGACACACAGATGCACCATCACGTCAAAGAACGCGGGCGGGAAGTACATCTCAAGCTCATTCAGTATCACAACGATCTCTTCCTGTAGCATTCGGAGCTCCTTCATACTGATCGACTTTCGAGAGATGACGTCAAGAAAGTTGCAGAGACCAATAAGCGTGTCACGGATGTGCTTGTCCATTATGCCTCTAAGGGCAAAAGGTAGTATCTGCGTCATCATCACATGACAGTCATGGGACTTCATCCCGCTGAACCTTTTCTTGTCTGTGTCTAGATATCTGCTTATCTTGCCACAGTAACCTGAACTAACTTTGACTCCGGTAAGGCACTTAAAGAATTGATCGATCTCATCCCGACTTAAGGTGAAGCAAGAAGGGGGGGCAATAATCCTCTTTCTTTATTTTCTTGCCCTTCTTCTCCCGTGCCTCTGTCTCCGTCTCTGTCTCATCTGACTGTTTACGGGGCGGCATGTGCAGATCTTCCCTGATGTTCAAATCTTGCAAGTCTTTTCTTGCCTTCGGCCCATCCTTGGTCTTATCCGGCATGTTCATCAATGTCGCGAGCAAACTCTCAAGGACATTCTTACAGATGTGCATTTGATCAAGGCAATGAGGTGTATCGAGTTTGTCCAGTACTCCAAGTCCCAGAACATAGACCTCGTCTTCCATACCTTCAGCAGCGGCTCCAGCGCCTTTTTCATCGTCTTTCCCGGCGCGGGGCACTCCTTCTAGTTTTTCAACAGCTCATCAATTTCGGCACCGCTCCACTTACATGGAGGTCCTCGATGCTCAGTGTGACCATTGAATAGATCTCCACGGTTTCTCCATAGGTCGTCCTGTTTGAGCCATCTTCGATGCCCCATGTAAACAATTTTCCCAGACCTGCCATCTTCCCTTGACGTTAGCTGCTGAGACGTCGTATCATCCATGCACCGCGTGCATCCGCAATATCCATGGCACACCTGGCCTGCGACATATCCGTAACCAAGATAGTCGTGCACCGTCGTGATCAGCGCAGCTCTCATGTAGAAATACTCGCCTTTGCTGGCGTCCCATGTCTTGGCCGGTGTTTTCCATAAAGTGTCTAACTCCTCTTGAAGTAGCCCCAGATACAAATTAATATTATTTCCTAGTTGTTTCGGCCCTTGAATAAGCATGCTCATGTGAATGTACTTCGACTTCATGCACAACCAGGGGGAGGTTGTACATCCATGCAAACACGGGCCATGTGCTATGGTTGGTGTTCTGGTTGCCAAATGGATTCATGCCATCGGTACACGCACCAAGCACGATGTTCCTTGCATCACATTCAAAATAACGATAGAAGCTGTTCAACGCTCTCCACTAGCTTCCATCCTTGACGTGTCTCAGTTTCGGATCATCTCCATCGTCGGGCTTCTTCCTCTCCGCGTGCTAGCGCATTAGCTTTGCTTCCTTGGGATCTATGAAATACCGCTAGAGATGGGGAGTGATCGGTAAGTACCATACAACTTTCTGAGGACATTTCTTCCCGGCCTTCTTGTATCGAGAAGCATTGCACACCGGACAACTTGTTTTTTCCGCGTTCTCCTTCCGATAAATTATGCAATCGTTGATGCATGCATGGTATCTAACATGTGGCAGATCAAGAGGGCCCACGATCTTCTTGGCCTCATCAACACTATTAGGACATAGATTCCCCACGGGAAGAACATCATTTAGGTACTTGAGATGCTCATCGAGGCTAGCGTCGATCCATTTGTTTTTAGCCTTCGTCTTCAGGAGTTGGAGCGTGAAACTCAAGCGGGTCACCTCAGGATTGCAACCATCATACAATGGAGTGTTCGAGTCTACCACCAGTTGCTCCAGCTTAGCCTCCTCTCTAGAAGTAGCTCTCTCGGTACTCATCTCCTTGCGAAGCAGTGCTTGAACATGAGGGTCCCACACGATTGAACTTAGTACCAACATACTCCGTTGCGTGGAGTCCACGTTCTCTCCGCTGCCATGTCCAGCCCCTTCTCCTACGCCATGTCCGGCCCCTTCTCTGCCGCCATGTCCGACCTCTTCCCCGCCACCATTATTGATAATCTCTTCGTCTTCAATTATCCACCGAGTATGGCCATCCATGAAACCAGTCATGAGCAGGTGCGCTTTGACACGACCTGCGTCATAGGGGTCGAGCCAAACTATTCCTTTGCATCTTCGAACGGACATAAAACCTCCGTCGGGTTATTTTCTTTCATGTCCTGCACCGCTGACCGCAACCACCTGTCCACCATGGTTCCACTGACCATCATGAACACCTGCACGGTAATAATAAAAAAAATTAATTATAAAAATCCATGCATGCATCTAAGTCATACAAAAATTCGGCATGACCTTCCCTAAAAATAGGGCATATATAGATCTAGAGTTTGCCCGGAATTCGCCAAAACGGAAATAAATCGACATTTCGGAAAACATAGGCAACTCAAAAGCACAATTTGGCATCAACTCATGCCACACACACAATTTCCATCATATTTCCCAATTATCATATCACACACACACACACACACATATTTCCATTTTGCAAAAGCATGAAATTTTAAACACCTCTATCTCGAGATCGAGCACACGGTGTGGATGATGATGTTGGGAGATCAAAAGTGCACAAAGCTCTTCTTGACAAAGATAGATCTAGTTAGGGGGCAAATAGGTCACTTAACTAAATGCTACATCTACCTAGCTAGCTAATTTGGGAGGAGACAACTTCAGCTAGTGGAGGGGGAAGGAAAAAGAGAAAGGAGATGCATTAATGGAGGTGGTGTAGTTAGCTAGGAGTAATGAAGAGAGAGAAAGGTATCTAGAAGAGGGAGAGTAATGGGGGGAGAAGTATTGAGGAAGAAGAAGAGTGAGAGAGGGAGGATGGGGGAGGTAGGGGAAAGGGAGGAGAGGAGATGGGGGAGGGGAGGACGGGCGGGAAAAGGTGGTGGGCTACGACTTAGCAGTAGCACGGGAGCAAAAGCATGCTACTAATAGGAGACTAGCAGCAGCGAGCTTTTCCCACACGCGCTGCTGCTAAACCGGGCCAACGTGCGGACAATTTCAAAATTAGCAGCAGCGACATGAGTAAAAAGCCCGCTACTACTACTGCATTAGCAGTAGCGCCCACCGTGACCCCGCGCTGCTGCTAAACGTAGGGTGTTGGTATCTGTCGGTCGATTTTTGTAGCAGCGAGGTTTAGCCCTCACGCGCTACTGCTAAATTTGCATCAGTAGCGAGGTTTCCCTAACCGCGCTACTGCTAATTAGCAGTAGCGCTTCTTTTTGTGCCGCGCTGCTGGTAAGATTCTGTGTATAAGGTTTTCCCTAGTAGTGTCCCCACCGCGTCGCGCATGCACACTCTTCTGTACCCCATCGACAACGCCCCAGAGGAGCAGTGAAGGGTGCCCAGAGGAGGAGCGAGGTGGAGAAGGCGGCGGCTAGGGTTCTAAACCCTCTATCTATTTTTCTTTTTTTAGTCTATGATATGTTAAGTTGTAAATGAACTATGTTGGAGACGTTATGTGCTTGTTGGCCCTTTTATTAAGTTCTATTATTAAGTTTTCTATCGATTCTATTATTAAGTTCTTCCTAGTTTGAACTATGTGATCATGCTATGGGCTTGTTGGCCCTATATACATATTTGTTGATTGTTTTCTTAGAGAGCTCGCTTTGTTAGTAACCACCTAGTGCATGCAGCCACAACAAACCTTCTCTTTTTTTACACAAGCCACAAATATGTAGCCAGCTAGCTAGTGCAGGCATCCACAAAAATATAAAATATAAAACATATTGTTCAATTTATTTATCATAACAAAACGGGTGCAGATGCGAGTGGATCGAAAAGGCCAAAACTGATCATAAAAAATGATGCTCTAAATCGAGGAGACAAGCGTGTAGGAAGAGTGGAACCAGCGGCAGCGACCATCGTTGCATCCGTGGTGGCTGGCATGCACGAAAGTGGCTCGTTCAGTGCATCGCGGCGGCACGCATCGGCGCATGCAGGCTCGGTCGGTGCATGCAGGCTCGTTCGGCGCATCGTGGCGGCGCGCATCGACGCATGCAGGCAGGCTTGCTGGGTGCATGCAGCCAAGCAATTGTTTCAGACTTTTGATGTTCTCAAACTTTTTCAAGTTTCATGCAATACATGAGCGTGAGCCATGGACATAGCACTATATGTGGAATAGACGGTTGTTCTGGAGAAGACAAAAAGAAGGAGATAGTCTCACATCAACTAGGCGTATCAACGGGCTATGGAGATGCCCATTAATGGATATTGGTGTGAGTGAGTAGGGATTGCCATGCAACGGATGCACTAGAGCTATAAGTTTATGAAAGCTCAAAAAAAAGAAACTAAGTGGGTGTGCATCAAACTTGCTTGCTCACGGAGACCTTGGGCAATTTGAGAAAGCCCATCATTGGAATATACAAACCAAGTTCTATAATGAAAAATTCCCGCTAGTATATGAAAGTGACAATATAGGAGACTCTCTTATCATGAAGATCATGGTGCTACTTTGAAGCACAACTGTGGTAAAAGGATAGTAGCATTGCCCATTCTCTCTTTTCTCTCATTTTTTTATTTGGGCCTTCTCTCATTTTTTTTATTTCATCCAGAGTCTCATCCCGACTTGTGGGGGAATCGTAGTCTCCATCATCCTTTACTCACATGGGGCAATGCTCTAAAATGATGATCATCACACTTTTATTTACTTACAACTCAAGAATTACAACTCGATACTTAGAACAAAATATGACTCTATGTGAATGCCTCCGACGGTGTACCAAGATGTACAATGAATCAAGAGTGACATGTATGAAAGAATTATGAATGGTGGCTTTGCCACAAATACGATGTCAACTACATGATCATGCATAGCAATATGACAATTATGGAGCGTGTCATAATAAGCGGAACGGTGGAAAGTTGCATGGCAATATATCTCGGAATGGCTATGGAAATGCCATAATAGGTATGTATGGTGGCTGTTTTGAGGAAGGTATATGGTAGGTTTATGGTACTAGAGAAAGTTGCGCGACACAAGAGAGGCTAGCAATGGTGGAAGGGTGAGAGTGCGTATAATCCATGGACTCAACATTAGTCATAAAGAACTCATATACTTATTGCAAAAATCTATTAGTTATCGAAACAAAGTACTACGCGCATGCTCCTAGGGGGATAGATTGGTAGGAAAATACCATCGCTCGTCCCCGACCGCCACTCATAAGGAAGGCAATCAATAAATAAATCATGCTCCGACTTCATCACATAACGGTTCACCATACGTGCATGCTACGGGAATCACAACCTTTAAGACAAGTATTTCTCAAATTCACAACTACTTACTAGCATGACTCTAATATGACCATCTTCATATCTCAAAACAATCATAAGGAATCAAACTTCTCATAGTATTCAATGCACTTTATATGATATTTTTATTATATCCCTCTTGGATGCCTATCATATTAGGACTAAATTTATAACCAAAGCAAGTTACCATGCTGTTTAGAGACTCTAAAAATAATATAAGTGAAGCATGAGAGTTCATCAATTTCTATAAAATAAAACCATCGTCGTGCTCTAAAAGATATAAGTGAAGCACTAGAGTGAAATTGCCTAGCTCAAAATATATAAGTGAAGCTCATAGAGTATTCTAATAAATCACGATTCATGCATGTCTCTCTCAAAAGGTGTGTACAGCAAAGATGATTGTGGAAAACTAAACATCAAAGACTCAAATCATGATGCTCCAAGCAAAACACATATCATGTGGTGAATAAAAATATAGCCTCAAGTAAAGTTATCGATAGACGAAGACGAAACGGGGGATGCCTTCCGGGGCATCCCCAAGCTTAGGCTCTTGGTTATCCTTGAATATTACCTTGGGTTGCCTTGGGCATCCCCAAGCTTAGGATCTTGCCCTCCTTATTCTATAGTCCATCAAATCCTTACCCAAAACTTGAAAACTTCACAACACAAAACTCAACAGAAAATATCATAAGCTCCGTTAGTATAAGAAAATAAATCACCACTTTTGGTACTGTTGTGAACTCACTATTTATTTATATTGGTGTAGTATATAGTTATTCCAACTTTTCCATGGTTCATACCCCCCGATACTAGCCATAGATTCATCAAAATAAGCAAACAACACATAGAAAACATAATCTGTCAAAAACAGAACACTCTGGGGCAATCTGGATATTTCGAATACTTCTATAACTCCAAAAATTCAAAAACAATAGGACGACCTAAGAAAATTGTTTATTAATCTTCTGCAAAGAGAATCAATATTTTATGACGCTCCTATTAAAAATAAGAATTGTTTTCAAGAGCGCAAAAGTCCCTGCTTTTCAGCATGATCAAATCAACTATCACCGTAAGCTATCCCAAAGGTCATACTTGTCACAAACACTAATTAAAACACAAAACCACATCTAACCATAGGCTAGATGAATTATTTAATGCAAAACAGAACCTAAAAAGCAAAAGCAAAAATAAAATTGGGTTGCCTCCCTACAAGCGCTATTGTTTAACGCCCTTACCTAGGCATAAAACACGAATAGATCTAAGTGTGTTCATCTTCGGTATGCAATTATTTTCTCATCAAATCCTCCAAAACTCGTCTTAGCAATTCTATATTTTCCTTTATTTCCCTCCTAGTAGATGAACTCAAATGATGAAAAGGACTTTGATTGGTAATTTTAACATTCATAAACCCATAGTCGGGATCATCATCGTATATATCATCATATAAAATACGCAACTCATTTCTGACGGGTTCTTTCATCATTTTCTTCAACCAATCCATATTAAATCCTACATAAATTCCTCTAGTAATTCAATCAAATTCCTCAAAAGCCTCAATATACAAAGATTGGGAGATTTCTGAATGGGGAACTCTCCTCCTAAGATTTTCCCTATATGATTGATAATCCCTAGATTCCAAACTACGCATGGTTTCTTTATCATGGAGGATATCTATAATTGGAGGGTGTTCAACATCCTTTTTATAGAAAGCAAAAATATCCCTAGCTTCTTCTATTATAAAATCAAATTCACGCATAAGGATAATAGTGGCAATCTTTTTAGCTATTGGATGATTAATATTGGGAAGTTCATAAAACACATTTTGCAGAGCAGGATGGAGATGCACAAATTTTCTTTCTAATCTGTCAACAAGCATAACAATAGCATCTGCATAACAATTTGTCTCAAGAAGGATATATCTTTTATTAATAGGCATGGATCCCGTACAATCAAAGAATTCTTGGATGACACTTTCCAATAATATTACCGTCCCCTACATGAAATTTTTTGGTTTTGTGAACGAAGAAGTCGAACGGAAGAGGGGCGAAGAAAAGGCAAATCTCTTCAAAAATCGTTTTAGAAGTGGGGGAGAGGAAAACAAGAGGTGAATGGCAAATAATGTAATGCGAGAGATAAGAGTTTATGATGGGTATTTGGTATGTCTTGACTTGTCATAGATCTCCCCGGCAACGGCGCGAGAAACTCTTCCTGCTACTTCTTGAGCTTGCGTTGGTTTTTCCCTCGAAGAGGAAAGGGTGATGCAACAAAGTAGAGTAAGTATTTCCCTCAGTTTTGAGAACCAAGGTATCAATCCAGTAGGAGACAATGAACAAGTCACCGAATACCTGCACAAACAAACACCAACTTGCACCCAACACGATAAAGGGGTTGTCAATCCCTTCACGGTTATTTGCAAAGTGAGGTTTGATAGAGATGGATAAACGGTAAAGTAAATATTTTTGGTAGTTTTGGTTTATAGATCTGGAAGTAAAAGATTGTAAAGGAAATAAATTGGAAAATAAAATTGTAGATCAGAAATCTATATGATGGAAAATAGACCCGGGGGGCATAGGTTTAACTAGAGGCTTCCCTCAAGATAGAAAATATTACGGTGGATGAACAAATTACTGTCGAGCAATTGATAGAAAAGCGCAAAGTTATGACAATATCTAAGGCAATGATCATGAATATAGGCATCACGTCCGTGTCAATAGACCGACTCCTGCCTGCATCTACTACTATTACTCCACACATTGACTGCTATCCAGCATGCATCCAGAGTGTTAAGTTCATAAAGAACAAAGTAACGCTTTAAGTAAGATGACATGTTGTAGAGGAATTAACTCAAGCAATGTGATGAAAACCCCATCTTGTTATCCTTGATGGCAACAATACAATACGTGTAGGTTCCCCTTCTGTCACTAGGATCGAGCACCGCAAGATTGAACCCAAAGCTAAGCACTTTTGTCATTGCAAGAAAAACCAATCTAGTTGGCCAAACCAGATCGATAGTTCGAAGAGACTTGCAAAGATATCAAATCGTGCATATAAGAATTCAGAGGAGAATCAAATAATATTCATAGATAAGCTGATCATAAATCCACAATTCATCGGATCTCGGCAAACACCCTGCAAAAAAATGTATTCCACCGAATAGATCTCCAAGAACATCGAGGAGAACATGGTAATGAGAATAAAAGAGAGAGAAGAAGCCATCTAGCTACTAGCTATGGACCCGTAGGTCTGAGGTAAACTACTCACGCTTCATCGGAGAGGCAATGGTGTTGATGTAGAAGCCCTCCTTGATCAAAACCCCCTCTGGCAGGACAACAGAAAAGGCCCCTAGATAGGATCTCACGGGTACAGAAGGTTGCGGCGGTGGAAAAGTGTTTTCGTGGCTCTCGTGGTAGGTTTTGGAATATTTGAGAATACATGGGTGGAAGAAATATGTCGGTGGAGTCACGAGGGGCCCACAAGGGTGGGGGGCGCGCCCTCCATCCTTGTGGGTGCCTCATGGCTCTCCTAACGTGTACTCCAAGTCCTCTTGATGTCTTCTAGTCCAAGAAAAATCATCGCGAAAGTTTCATTCTGTTTGGACTCCGTTTGGTATTCCTTTTCTGTGAAACTCTAAAACAAGGGGGAAAATAGGAACTGGCACTGGGCTCTAAGTTAATAGGTTAGTCCCAAAAAATAATATAAAATAGCATAATAATGCATATTAAACATCCAAAATAGATAATATAATAGTATGGAATAATCAAAAATTATAGATACATTGGAGACGTATCAAATACCTCTCTTCTTCAGAGTTGGCTTGGGAGGTGGTTCCGGAAGAGCCCGATCATTATCATTGCTCAATATATTATTCAATAGTATTTTAGCTTGTTCAACAGTTTGTTCCCTGAAAACACAACCAACACAACTATCTAGGTGGTCCCTAGAAGCATTGGTTAGTCCATTATAAAAGATATCAAATATTTCATTTTTCTTGAGAGGGTGATCAGGCAAAGCATTAAGTAGTTGGAGCAGCCTACCCCAAGCTTGTGTGAGACTCTCTTCTTCAATTTGCACAAAGTTAAATATTTCCTGTAAAGTTCTTGTTTCCTATGAGCAGGAAAATATTTTTCAAAGAAGTAATATATCATAGCCTCGGGATTACACACACATCCAGGAGAAAGATAATTAAACCATATTTTAGCATCACCCTTTACTGAGAAAGGAAACAACTTAATAATATAGTAATAGCTATTTTTTCCTCATGAGCAAATAGGGCAGCTATATCATTCAATTTAGTAAGATGTGACACAACAGTTTCAGATTCATAACCATGGAAAGGATCAGATTCAACCAAAGTAATTAACTCAGGATCGACAAATAATTCATAATCCTTATCAGTAACAAAGATAGGTGAAGTAGCAAACTTAGGATCATATTGCATTCTAGCATTCAAAGATTTTTGTTTCAACTTGACTAGTAGTTTCTTAAGATCCTCTCTATCTTTACAAGTAAGAAAGTCCCTAGCTACCTCTCCATCCATAAAATAATCCTCAGGTATAACATGAAGTTCATATCTAGGAGAGCTAGGTCTAACAGGTGTTTCAAAGTGTTCAGTTTCAATAATTTCATTAGTTTCAGAAATATCATCAATTTCAGCATTCTCAATATCTTTAGCTCTAGCAAGCTGTTCATCAAGAAATTCACCCAGTGGCATAGTCTTATCAAGCAAAGTAGTAGTATCATCATAAGCATCATGCATAGCATAAGCAGCATCATCAATTACTTGGGACATATCAGGATTAATTAATAGCGGGTGTAGGTGTCGCAATTTTACTCAAAACAGAAGTTGAATCAAGTGAAGAGCTAGATGGCAGTTCCTTACCTCCCCTCATTATAGAGGGAACAATCTTTGTTCTGTTATCTTTGATATTCTTCATACTGATCAACAGATATAAATCCCAAGTAACTCAGAGAATAGAGCTATGCTCCCCGACAACGGCGCCAAAAAAAGGTCTTCATAACCCACAAGTATAGGGGATCACAACAGTTTTCGAGGGTAGAGTATTCAACCCAAATTTATTGATTCGACACAAGGGGAGCCAAAGAACATTCACGAGTATTAGTGATACGTCCATTTTGCATCATGTTTACCTACTATTATTTATAATGTCTTTATGCATAGTAATGCTTTTTGGAGTAATTCTAATGCCTTTTCTCTCATAATATGAAGGTTCACACAAAGAGGGAGAATTTCGGCAGCTGGAAATCTGGACCTGAAAAAGCTACATCAGGCTACCTATTGTGCACAACTCCAAATGAACTGAAACTTCACGAGGAATTTTTATGGAATAAATAAGAATTATTGGAGCAAATAACTACCATAGGGGGCCCACCAGGTGGGCACAAGCCACCTGGGCGCGCCTTGGTGGGTTGTGCCCTCCTCGGGCCACCTCTGGTGCCCATCTTCCGGTATATAAGTCATTTTGACCTAGAAAAAATAAGGAGAGGACTTTCGGGACGAAGCGCAACCGTCTTGAGGCGGAACTTGGGCAGGAGCACTTTTGCCCTCCGGCAGAGCGATTCTGTCGGGGGAACTTCCCTCCCGGAGGGGGAAATCATCATTATCATCATCACCAACAACCCTCTCATCTTGGGGACGCCAATCTTCATCAACATCTTAACCAGCATCATCTCCTCTCAAACCCTAATTCATCTCTTGTGTTCAATCTTTGTACCGAAACCTCAGATTGGTACCTGTGGGTGACTAGTAGTGTTGATTACTGTCGGTGTACTAAAGTAGGGGTACCTTAATATCCCGAACTTGTGCACGGGCAGTTACAGCACCCCGCGGCAAGGCTTGCCAGGTGACCACCAAAAACCCTCCGCTGGCCCCTTTGGAGCCATTCAAGAACAAAGTATTTGAGCCAAGGAGACAAGGCCCCGGCAAGAGGAGCTTGCCGGGCCAAAGAGACAAGACCCCGGCAAGAGGAGCTTGCCGGGAAGACCAGTTGAGGCACCAAGGCCCCGGCAAGAGGAGCTTGCCGGGAAGACTAGTTGAAACACAGAGGCCCCGGCAAGAGGAGCTTGCTGGGAAGGCCAACCAAGGCATCTCAAGAAAGCTCGCCGCGACGCGCCACGCGTCCTGGCAAGGCCTGATGAGCGGCAAGTTCCCAGGCGCGGCAAGACAGCAACTGCGGCAAGCCACTTGCCGCGGCAAGTTACCATCCCGTGCCTGCGCTCCAGCTCACACACCAACGTGTCGCTCTGGGGCTCTCCTAGGCGCACGTGGCGGGACGCTGCGCAGCTAGGGGCATGCGGTGGCATGCAGCGCTGACAAGGTAGCCATCGTGGCAAACGGGGGCTCCCCTAACGGTCCATTTCAGCACTGTTTGGGCGAACCAGACGGGCATTTAATGCCCTTGTCCCCTGCCGTCAGGGTTAGGTACGATAGCACTGTACAGCCACTGTACATACAGCTCTTTTCCATTTTTACCCTCATCTGCGTTGCCACCTGTGGGTAACCCCTTGAGCATATAAAAGGAGGCCCATGCGCACGTAGAGGGGGAAGGAGAAACCTAGGAAACACTCACGCTCGGTCTCAAGTGTATTGTAGCACCCAACGCTCCCAAGCAAGAACCCAATATAATCAGACAAGCAGCAGTAGGGTTTTACGCATCCGTGCGGCCCGAAGCTGGGTAAAATCGTTCTTGTGCATCGCCTCGATCCGCTCTTCGTGCAGCCTCCGCCCCCCGCCGAACCAAGAAGGGCTCCGTCCCCATAGGTGCTCGAGGAGGCAGTTTCCCCTCGACATCTTTGCGCGCCAGGTAGGGGTCGTCGAGGTTGTGTGAATCCGATCCGGCGTTCGAGCGAGCTAAATCTTCATCGACTTCATCGACATGCCACCGAAGAAGAAGGCTTCGGAGGTAGCTGGCCCGTCCGCGTCGAACCCACTGCTCCCGGAGCAAACGGGCGGTGGGGAAGACGCCGGCGGGGGAACGGGCGCCGACGAGGGAGCTCACGGTGCGGCCAAGTCCAAGGACAAGGCTGCGCGGACCTCAGCGTCCGTACATGTACCGCACCCGTCCCAGGAGGCACGGGACCAACAGCGTTGTGGCACCCACGGTGCCATACGCTCGTTGGACCAAGATCAAGCTGGTGGACATCGGGATGCTCGAGACCAACATGCACGCCCGCATGTTGACACGAGCGGGGCGCGGTCGCCTGCACGGGATGTTGCTCCTTCCAACGTGGTTGGAAGTCCGAGCATATCCCGCTCCTCGCACCGTTCGCAGCCACTACCCGCCACTCGAGCAGAAGCTTTGGCGCGAGCCCAACTACTCATAGATTTCCCTCCAACGCCGGACAAGATCGATGACTGGAGGGCCACCATTCAGAGTCTCATCGGCTTCGCCAACGGCGACACTCCGCGGCAGCCGGGTACACCGCAGCCGCGGCAAGCCGACCAGGCGCGCGCCGATGGTGAAAAGACCGCTGGGGGTGCGACAACCGTGCACTCCCCACCTCCAAGGCCAAGATCGCCGACTCGCCGGACCCACGACAACGACTCCACCGCGTCGTCGGATCCGCGAACTCGTCGCGATCAACGCCAAGTTCTTCACGAACGGAAGCAAGAAGATGCTCGCACTCGCATCGAGCGTCGAAGAGAAGCGCGGCGTCGGTCAGACCAGCGCGCTGAGCCTTCTGTCGACGTGCATGCGCCAGGGGAACCAGGCGACCTGCCATACTCGGTAGGCTGCCCTGCGTTTACCCGTGAGCTGCGACAAGTCCAGTGGCCCAGTACGAAGAATTTCAAGCCAGACGTACCCGAGAAGTACGACGGCAAGTCGCATCCATCGGAGTTCCTCAGCATCTACACCATTGCGGTGCAAGCTGCTGGGGGGCAGGACGACAAGATCCTTGCCAACTATTTCCCGCTGGTACTCAAGCCCAACGTCAGATCTTGGCTCATGCACTTGCCGGACAACTCCATATCCTCCTGGGGAGACCTATGCCATCAGTTTGTCGGCGCCTTTACGGGCGGCCACAAACCTCATGGCCAAGCGAGCGACCTTCATCTGCTCGTCCAGAAGGAAGGAGAGACCCTGCGCAAGTTCACTCAGAGATTCAGCCGCGTGCACTACAACATCCCAGACGTCCACCCCGCCGCGGTCATCAGCGCGTTCCATCAGAACGTGCGTAACCGCAGGATGCGGGAGGAGATGGCGATGTGCAAGATCAAGGACGTCAGCGAGCTGTACGCCCTGGCCGACAAGTGTGCACGTGCTGAGGAAGGCAGGAGACTCCCTGGGGAAAGCGCGGGAGCAGAAGGATCTGACAGCGATGATGCTGCCCCGGCAAGGAGAAACCGGCGGCGGAACAACAGGAAGAAGACGGGCAAAGACGTGCTAGTCGTTGAGCAGTCCGGCAACAGAGGCGGCGCCGACAAGGCTCCGGCTGGTGGCTCCGGCAAGCAGGTTGCCGGGTGCACCAACTACCAGGCTGTGGCGGCCGCCAACAAGCAGGACGGCACCAACAAACAGTACTGCAAGATCCACCGCACCAAGGGCCATGACCTCCAGAGCTGCAAGCAGGTCGAGCGGCTCGTCGAGCTACAAAAAGCCGAATACGAGCGGCGCGCCAAGGAGAAAGCCCAAGGAGGTGGCGGAGGGTCCGGCACGAAGCGTCCTGGCCAGGGAGGACGCCGCGGCAAGGACAAGCAGCGGCAAGCAGACAGGCCTCCCCGCGGCCGCGACAAGGATGAAGACGACGACGATGACGAAGACATGGATGATGCCAAGAACAGCGAGCAGGAGTTTCAGAAAGCCACAGAAGTCTTGTGCGTTGACGGTGGTGCTTCCCTGCATACTTCACGCCGCCAACTCAAGCAGTGGGTGCGAGAGGTCAATGCGGCAGAACCACCCATCAAATCACGCAAGCTTCTGAAATGGTCCAGCACGCCTATCATCTTTGACATTGAGGACCACCCTGATCGCACGACAGCGGTCGGGTGTTTGCCGATGTTGGTTTCGCCAACTATCTGCAATCTCAAGGTCACTAAGATGCTAGTTGACAGCGGGGCCGGCTTGAACCTGATCTCCTCCGCTGTACTCCGGAGACTCCAAGTCCCTGATAGCGAGCTCGAAGAGACCGGGACGTTCCAAGGAATTAACCTGGGAAGGAGCAAGCCGAAGGGAAAGATACGCTGCCGGTGACATTTGGCGGCGAGCTGAACTTCAGGACTGAGAGGATCACTTTGGACGTTGCCGATTTCCCATTGCCTTACAATGGGATTCTTGGCCGTCCAGCGCTCGCCAAGTTCATGGCGGCCTCTCACTACGCATACAACATGCTAAAGAGTCCCGGCCCGATAAGTGTCATCTCTGTCCCTGGCGACAAGAAAGATGCTCTTATCTACGCCGACAAGATCTACCGAGAAGCAGCAGCCGCAACAAATCACGAGCCACTTGCCACTGAAGCTCCCGGAGGGAAGAAGAAGACCAAGCCCGGCAAGTGCTCTGGTGCCCACTCCGGCAAGCGCGCCTCTTCGGAGTGCTGCGCTACCGTCGAGGACGCACCATCGAGCTCCGCCGGCAAGAGTAAGAAGAAGGCAATGGCAGCTCCGCCAGCGACCAAGAAGGTGCCCGCCAAGGAGGACGGCACTGGTGGTACCTTCACCATCAGTGCCACGCTCGACCCCAAATAGGAAAGCGCGCTCGTTGCTTTGCTGCGGGCGAATGTCGATGTGTTTGCCTGGCAACCATCTGACATCCCCGGCGTTCCCAGGAAAGCAATTGAGCACCACCTTGCCGTCTGTCCTCATGCGCGGCTCGTCAAGCAAAAAGTCAGGAAGCAAGCAGTGGAGCGCCAAGAATTCATCGCGGAAGAAATCAAGAAGTTGGAAGCAGCAGGCCTCGTCAGAGGAGTGCTCCATCCTACGTGGCTGGCCAATCCAGTAGTCGTGCGCAAGGCTAACGGGAAGTGGAGGCTTTGTATCGACTTCACCGATGTCAATAAAGCTTGTCCCAAGGATCCATTTCCCTTTCCACGCATTGACCAGATTGTTGACTCCACGGCCGGATGTGACCTGCTTTCATTTCTTGATGCATATTCAGGATACCATCAGATCTTCATGGCGGAAGAAGATGAGGAGAAGACCGCATTCATCACTCCATGTGGCACGTACTGTTTCGTACGGATGCCTTTCGGATTGAAGAATGCTGGTTCGACATTTGCAAGGGTAGTCCATACCACTTTTGAGCCAGAGATTCACAGAAATGTGGAAGCCTACATGGATGACATAGTGGTCAAGAGCAAAGACAGGTCTACCCTGATTCAAGATTTAGATGAAACGTTTGCAAATCTACGCAAGATCAGCCTCAAGCTTAACCCCGAGAAGTGTGTGTTCGGAGTCCCTTCCGGCAAGCTTCTCGGGTTCTTCGTGTCTCAGCGAGGAATTGAGGCCAACCCCGACAAGATCAAGGCCATCGAGTAGATTGAAGCACCGAAGCGCGTCAAGGATGTGCGAAGACTTGCCGGTTGCGTGGCGGCTCTCAGCAGGTTTATCTCTAAGTCTGCTGAGCGCGCCCTGCCTTTCTTCAAAATTTTGAAGAAGGCAGGTCCAATGAAATGGACTCCGGAAGCGGAGGCTGCGCTACAAGACATGAAGAGATACCTGTCCTCCACTCCAATACTTGTCGCGCCCAAGCCACAAGAGAAGTTGTTGCTGTATCTGGCGGCAACCAATCAAGTGGTCAGTGCTGCGTTAGTAGCGGAGAGGGAGGCAGATGATGAGCCAGCAACCCCGGCAAGCGCCTCCAGCGACAAGCAGGGGGCTTCCCTGACAAGCTCTGGTCCCGACAAGGATGAGCCTGCGCAGGTGCAGAAGAAAATGGTGCAGCGCCCAGTTTACTTTGTCAGTTCCCTTCTACAGGGGGCTAGGTCAAGGTACTCTGGTGTGCAGAAATTGCTTTTCGGTCTCCTTATGACCTCGAGAAAGCTGCGCCATTACTTCCAAGCTCATGAGATCACAGTTGTCACTCGCTTTCCGCTGAAGAGGATACTGCAGAATCCAGAAGCAACAGGCACGATTGTTGAGTGGGCACTGGAACTGTCAAGCTTTGGCCTCAAGTTTGAAAGCACTTCAACTATCCAAAGCAGGGCATTGGCAGAGTTCATAGCAGAGTGGACGCCAACACCAGATGAAGAAATCCCAGAGACAAGCATCCCCGTCAAGGAAGCAAGCAAGGAGTGGCTGATGTACTTTGATGGTGCCTTCTCGCTGCAAGGCGCCGGTGCTGGCGTGCTGCTTATCGCACCCACCGGAGAGCACCTCAAGTACATAGTCCAGATGCACTTTCCCAAGGAACAAGCAACCAACAATACTGCAGAGTATGAAGGTTTCCTTGCCGGTCTTAGGATCGCGGCAGAACTTGGGATCAAGAAGCTCATTGTCAGGGGTGACTCGCAGCTTGTCGTCCACCAAGTGAACAAAGATTATCAGAGTCCGTTGATGGAAGCTTACGTTGATGAAGTGAGAAAGCTGGAAGAGCACTTTGACGGCCTGCAAATGGAACATGTTCCAAGAGCTGAGAACGACATTGCAGATGGCATGTCGAAGTGCGCAGCACTTAAGTTACCTGTGGAACCAGGGATCTTTGTGCTCAAGCTGACTCAACCATCCGTAACACCGTCAATTGGACAGAGCAAGAAAAAGAAGTTGGTTTTTGGCGACTATCTTCCGGCAGAGCTTCCAGACGCCGCCGCCAAGAAGGTCCCCAAGATCAACACCAAGAACGCTGAGGAGCAGTCTGCTCCGGCAAGCCCCAGGGTTCGTTCCGTCGAAACAGACGCTCCCGACAAGCTTTGCTCCGGCAAGCTTGCCGGGGAACATCAAGCTCCAGCTGAGCCGCAAGTCCTCGCCGTAGAAGCGGGTGTTCCCGCAGCAGCAGATGTGCCTTTGGTCCTTGTTGCCGAGCCTCAGGCTCCAGCATGGGCGCAGCAGATTGTCCGTTTCCTCCAGATAGGAGAACTTCCTGAAGAGCAAGAAGAAGCAGAAAGAGTAGCCCGACAGTCCAGTATGTACCAGTTTGTTGACAACACATTGTACAGAAGATGACGCAACGGCGTGAAATTGAAGTGTATTCCCCGGGAAGACGGACAAGAGCTGTTGGCAGAGATACATGGAGGCATATGTGGTCACCACATTGGCGCAAGAGCACTTGCCGGCAAAGCGTTCCGGCAAGGTTTCTTTTGGTCCGAAGCCCTCCAGGATGCAACTGCACAAGTAACCAAGTGTGAAGCGTGCCAGTTCCATTCCAAGCAGATACACCAGCCAGCTCAAGCTCTCTAGACAATCCCTTTTCCTGGCCCTTTTCGGTCTGGGGGCTCGACATCCTCAGCCCCTTCCCCCGAGCTGTCGGGGGCTTTGAGTACTTGTACGTTGCAATCGACAAGTTCACAAAGTGGCCGGAAGTGGAGCCAGTAGGGAAGGTGACAGCACAGTCGGCAGTCAAGTTCTTCAGGTCGATTGTTTGCCGCTTCGGGATCCCTAACAGGATCATCACCGACAACGGTATACAGTTCACGAGCCGCACCTTCATGCAGTACGTCCAAGATCTTGGCGCCAAGGTCTCCTTCGCTTCGGTTGCTCACCCTAGGAGCAACGGTCAAGCGGAGAGGGCAAATGCTGAAGTGCTGCGTGGGCTCAAGACCAGGACTGTCGACAGGCTGCACAAGTGCGGAAGAAACTGGATCGAGGAGCTGCTGGCGGCTCTTTGGTCGATCAGAACAACGCCAAATCGAGCCATCGGCCAGACACCATCTGCTCTAGTCTATGGAGCAGAAGCAGTTATCCCCATGGAACTCGTATACGGGTCACCTCTAGTGCTCGCTTATGATGAGCTTGAGCAAGAGCAGCTGCGTGAAGATGACGCGCTGCTCCTTGAGGAAGATCATCTTCAGGCTGCTGCGCGAGCCGCTCGCTACCAGCAAGCTTTGCGCCGCTACCATAGCCGCAAAGTTAGAGCCAGAAGCTTCGAGGAAGGCGACCTTGTTCTTCAGCGCGTTCAGTCGGGCAAGAATTCCAACAAGTTGACGCCAAAGTGGGAAGGCCCTTACCGGGTGAAACGAGTCACGAGGCCTGGCGATGTCCGCCTTGAGACCGAAGATGGCATTCCGGTGAGCAACTCCTGGAACATAGAGCATCTTCGAAAGTTTTACCCGTAAGGCGCGGTTGTCGGACCCCATCCAGCAACCACCCTTTTGTACAAGTCTTGCCGCTATTGCATGTAATCCTTTGTACAAAGCCAAGCGCAGACCCTGAGCATAAGTTGAAGCGTTGGCGCCCTAAGTTTTAGCATGCATGCTGAGTCGAGTCTCGACCTTGGTTAGGGTCGATAGTGCTTAACAGCTGCTAACCCCTAACTTAGAGGTCGGGTGTGCGTCCCTTTGCCGTTCTTTCGTTTCCCTTGGTTCGCAGGACTCGCATATCCTTGCCGGACCACCTTGAGGACGAAAAGGAGGAGAAGGACGGACCAGCATCTGGGCCCCGGCAAGCCTATGTTGCCGGGGGCTGCAAGTACAAAGACTCACCCTGGCAAGCCAGAGTTGCCGGGGGGCTGCAATCCCAGATAAGTTTTTCATCCCTCATCATGCATTCTCTTATGGACTGAGGGATGTGAAACCTCGTTTCTTCCTAAAAAGCTACCATGCTCCCTAACTCTGGGCCCCTAGGGCTTGTTCCTGGGGCCAGATTTGGTCGAAGTCACGGCAGCAAAGGGGCAAAATGAGGAGCCCGAACCCGCCTCCTCCTTGCCTCCGCCAAAGGCATGAGACAAGTCGAGCGACGTGGGAAGACGGCAGGGCCTGCTGCCGGGGAAGAGTTGTCTATCTTAAAGATATCAAGGATTTACTCCTCGACGTGGGTCTCGCCCGCGAGACAAGTGGCCCGGCAAGCATCCCCTTTTCATTAAAAAACATTCCGCTCAGGTACAGTACAGAGAGAATGAAAAACATGAATGATGGGATTACAAGCTTTAAATGCAGCTAAGGCCCGAAGGCTTACAGATTAAAAAGAGATAAGATGCCCGTAATCCTTTTCCTATCCCTCTAATCAGGAGGTAGGACAAGGAGGCGAAAAGGACAAAAGGGGCGCCTAGGCGAGCTACGGGTGGCAGAAGACACCAAGAGAAGATCCCGGTGGCCGTCGCTGAGGACAAGCGTGATGGCGGCACCGGGAGCAGAGCTGGAAGATGAGGCGGCGGAACGTCAGCACACTATCGAGGACGTGCCCACGTACTCCTACTTCGCGGCCTTGCCGCCCGCCCTCTTTCTCTTCCGCAGCCTCCCTACGCCAGTCGCCCAAGGAGACAACCCCGGGAAGCTCAAGGAGCCGGCAACACGGATGATGGGGTCGCCGGAGCCGCACGGAGCGGCGCCCGATGCCTAGTCAGACCCGTCATCCTGCCGCCCGCTACCCTCGTCGTCGCTGTCGCTCCCCTCCTCGTCACTCTCGCTTGAGGAGGAGCCTTCGCTATCAGAAGAGCTGTCCACACAGCACCTTGCCCAAGTGCCGAAGTCTCCGAAGACCTTGACGGAGAGGAGATCGCCCTCCATCAGCTTGAAATGGAGGGTGAACCCCTCCGTCAAGCTGTGGATGCGGGCAAACGTCTTCCACCCTCGACCAAGATACATCACGCTGGGGGCTGGGAATTCAACGTGGACTCGCGTGCCACTGATTCCACAGCCCCTCATGCGCAGATTCAGTGTCTCGGGCGGGTTCGACTCCATCGCGCTTGCGAACGGGGCCAGAAGTCGGATACGACGAGGAGGCGCCCGGCGCAGCCTGATGAAGAACTCGCAAGGGTCGTCCCCAATATGGACCGCTGTGAGGAGGGGAGCCGCTGGCGGAGGCGAGGCCGGCGCACCGCCACGTCCACCTCTTCCCCGAGCGCCTCGACCTCGTCCTCAGCCTCGCCCATGGCCTCGCCCCCTCCCTCTTCCCCTCGTAGTTGGCTCTTCCACCACGGGCGCGAGAGGAGGAGGGGCGCGTTGCCTAGCGGCGACCCTCGCCGCCACCGTTGAAGGACCAGGGTTCCCTCCCTCCATGGCGAATGAGAGGAAGGGGATCGGAAGCTGAATAAAAGAGAAGACGAAGGAATGCGGGCTCCGGCTATCCCCTCCCACTCCTTATAAAGGAACGAGGTGGGGGCTCGGTCGCCCAACTCAGCCAATCAAGACGCAGGAAGAGCAGGGGGCTGGGACCGACCCACGGCCTCAACCCACGACGGCCCGGTTTCTCGCCTCCACCGCTCGCCTCCCCAAGTGCATGGGAGCCACGTGGCGGGCGTGCAGAACCGGGGCGACGGGTGAGGCAACCTCTCCCCACCCCGTGATAGTGGGGAGCGGACGCCTCGGAAACCGCGCCCCGGCCCCGTCCAATAAAGAATCCACGACGTGACGCATGCCTGCGGGGCTCAGCCCCGCGCACGCCTCCCACGTCACGCACGTCTCTCCCCATGACGCCGCGTTCGGCGCGTGCCGTTTGGGGAGGCCGCGGTGGATGCGAAGTTAGATACGGTGCGACCCAGGCCGCGCGTGCCCGTGCACTGTTTTGGTCCTGGCCCAACAGCGCTCGGCACCATGTATGGCCCAGGCCCGGGGGCTCCTGTTGGTGTACTAATGTAGGGGTACCTTAGTATCCCGAACCTGTGCACGGGCAGTTACAGCACCCCGCGGCAAGGCTTGCCAGGTGACCACCAAAAACCCTCCGTTGGCCCCTTTGGAGCCATTCAAGAACAAAGTATTTGAGCCAAGGAGACAAGGCCCCGGCAAGAGGAGCTTGCCGGGCCAAAGAGACAAGACCCCGGCAAGAGGAGCTTGCGGGGAAGACCAGTTGAGGCACCAAGGCCCCGGCAAGAGGAGCTTGCCGGGAAGACCAGTTGAAACACGGAGGCCCCGGCAAGAGGAGCTTGCCGGGAAGGCCAACCAAGGCATCTCAAGAAAGCTCGCCGCGACGCGCCACGCGTCCCGGCAAGGCCTGGTGAGCGGCAAGTTCCCAGGCGCGGCAAGACAGCAACCGCGGCAAGCCACTTGTCGCGGCAAGTTACCACCCCGTGCCTGCGCTCCAGCTCACCCACCAACGTGTCGCTCTGGGGCTCTCCCAGGCGCACGTGGCGGGACGCTGCGCAGCCAGGGGCATGCGGTGGCATGCAACGCTGACAAGGTAGCCATCGTGGCAAACGGGGGCGCCCCTAACGGTCCATTTCAGCACTGTTTGGGCGACCCAGACGGGCATTTAATGCCCTTGTCCCCTGCCGTCAGGGTTAGGTACGATAGCACTGTACAGCCACTGTACATACAGCTCTTTTCCATTTTTACCCTCATCTGTGTTGCCACCTGTGGGTAGCCCCTTGAGCATATAAAAGGAGGCCCATGCGCATGTAGAGGGGGAAGGAGAAACCCAGGAAACACTCACGCTCGGTCTCAAGTGTACTGTAGCACCCAACGCTCCCAAGCAAGAACCCAATACAATCAGACAAGCAGCAGTAGGGTTTTACGCATCCGTGCGGCCCGAAGCTGGGTAAAATCGTTCGTGTGCATCGCCTCGATCCGCTCTTAGTGCAGCCTCCGCCCCCTGCCGAACCAAGAAGGGGCTCCGTCCCCATAGGTGCTCGACGAGGCAGTTTCCCCCCGACAATTACATCTTGTAGTTGATCACTATATGGTTTATTTGGTGGAAGATTATATATTTAGATCCATTATGCTATTTAATACGCCTCTGATCATGAACATGCTTATCACATGTGAGTAGTTGCTTTTGTTCTTGAGGTCACATGAGAAATCATGTTGCAAGTAATCATGTGAACTTGATATGTGTTTGATATTTTGATAGTATGTATGTTGTGATTCCCTTAGTGGTGTCATGTGAAGGTCGACTACATGACACTTCACCATATTTGGGCCTAAGGGAATGCATTGTGGAGTAGTTATTAGATGATGGATTGCTAGAGTGACAGAAGCTTAAACCCTAGTTTATGCGCTACTTTGTAAGGGACCAATTTGGATCCAAAAGTTTAATGCTATGGTTAGATTCTATCTTAATACTTTTCTCATAGTTGCGGATGCTTGCGAGGGGGTTAATCATAAGTAGGAGGTCTCTTCAAGTAAGAACATCACCTAAGCACCGATCCACCCACATATCAAATTATCAAAGTAGTGAACACAAATCAAGCCAACATGGTGAAAGTGACTAGATGAAATTCCCGTGTGCCCTCAAGAACACTTTGCTTAATATAAGAAACCATTTTGGCCTGTTCTTTTCCACAAAAGGATTGGTTTATCTTGCTGCATATTATTTGCCGTTACAGTTACGTGCTCGTTACAAATTATCCTGCTACCAAATTATCTATTACTTACAATTTCAGCGCTTGCACATATTACCTTGGTGAAAACCACTTGTCATTTCCTTTTGGTCCTTGTTGGTTTCGACACTCTTACTTATCGAAAGGACTATGATTGATCCCCTATACTTGTGGGTCATCAAGGCTCTTTTCTGGTGCCGTTGCTGGGGAGTGAAGCGCTCTTGGTAGGTGGAAATTGGTAAGGAAAAATTATTACTACGTGCTAAAATTTACTGTCACTTGTTACTATGGAAAAGAATCCTTTGAGGAGTTTGTTAGGGGTATCTCCACCTTGACCAGAACCACAATTAGTCACCCCTGAACCTACTGCACCTATTGAAAATACTGAATATGAAATTCCTTTGGGTACGATAGAACAACTGCTAGCTAATCCTTATGCAGGAGATGGAACCGAATATCCTAATATGCACTTGATATATGTGGAAGAAATTTGTGGATTGTTTAAGCTTGCAGGTTTACCCGGGGATGAAGCTAAGAAGAAGGCTTTCCCTTTATCTTTGAAGGGAAAGGCATTGACATGGTATAGACTATGCAATGATATTGGATCTTGGAATTGGAATCGATTGAATTTGAAATTCCATCAAAAAAATTATCCTATGCATCTAGTTCATCGTGATCGGAATTATATATATATATATATATATATATATATATATATATATATATATATATATATATATAAATTTTGGCCTTGTGAAGGAGAAATTATCGCTCTATCTTGGGGGAGGCTTAAGTCAATGTTATATCCATGCCCCAATCATGAGCTCTCGAAAGAAATTATCATGTAGAATTTTTATGCTCGGCTTTCTCATGATGATCGATCCATGCTCGATACTTATTGTACTGGTTCCTTTATGAAGAAGACTATTAAATTCCGGTGGGATCTTCTAGAAAGAATTAAACAGAACTCTGAAGATTGGGAACTCAACGCAGGTAAAGAGTCAGGTATTAAGGTTAAGTATGATTATGTTAATCTTTTATGAATATCGATGCTTTCCGAAAGTTTAGCGCTAAATATGGACTTGACTCTGAGATAGCGGCCTCCTTTTGTGAATATTTTGCTACTCATGTTGATCTACCTAAGGAGAAGTGGTCCAAATATTACCCACCTATTAAAGAAGAAAGTAATTGTCGGGGGTTGGGTGCGACATATGGCAAGGGATGGCTTATCATGGTGGGGGCGAGTAGAACGTCGCCGGTGCATGGAAGCGGGATGAGGCGTAGACATGCTAATGGGGTCGAACCCTTTGCATGGGTGCCCCGGGGGGTTTATATAGGCCTACGCCGGGGGGTACAATGGTAATCCAGCTGGGCGTGGGTCCTAGCCGTCTGTCTCTCAGGCCGCCGTCTTCTCCGCTAACTACTGGGGCCCGCCGACTAGTGGGCCCCGCCGACTGGCCCGGTATGGAGCCGACAGGCCTTGTCCGCCGCGGGCGGGTCTTGCCGACTGCGGATTACTGTAGCGGTACTTCTAATGACGCTAGCTTGGTCATGGGGTCATGGCAACAGTGCCGCCGCCTGACGGGCGATCACTGTTGCCATTCCACGTCTTGTCTGGTTAATGGCATGCGGGACCCATGGGAGGGACCGGCCGACTCCGGGACGCCAACTCCCACGGAGTCCGTCTTGTGGCGCTCCTGCCGTCTTCTGTCTTCCCCGCTGACAAGCGGGGCCTGCCGTCTCTAGGCCGTATAGGCAGGCCGACGTGGGTACAGGGCTCCGCCACTGGAGCTGATGTCAGGGCTAGCTGGGCAACAGTGCCGCGCCGGACGGAGATCTCCGTTGGTAAGGTGCACTGTGGTCATGCCTGCCCTTGGTAATCGGGGTGGGGGCAGGCCTTACTGCGGCCGTTCCCAGCCCCGTCCCTTCTTACGAAGGCAGAGGGTGGTTGGAGTCGCGGGCCGACTCCCCATAGCCGGCTTCTCTGGAAGTCGCCAGTTAGGAGTCGGCTCGTCTTGTAGTCGTCCCTGGGACTTGGTCATGAGTAGATAGTCGGCAGCGCCGCTGTCGACTCCAAGAGGTGGCCCTCCGTCCTGGGGTTCCTGAGGGGCATAGCCTGCCCAATGTCTTGAAAGGTTCTGGGCCTCGGGTTAGCCTACCCGTGGCCCATTACTCCGACAGTAGTCCCTGAAGCTGGTGAGGCGCCGAGGGAGACGTACTAAGGAGCCTCAACAGTTTCTTCCTTCCGGTGGTTGGATCTGGGCTTCGCCCGCCGTCTTCCTTCAAGCCGACTATCGGGAGCCGGACTCGTCGAAGGCCGTCTTGCCTCTTAAAGATTTTGAAAGGCGTAGCGGGATCCAGACGGCGTGCCTGGCAAGCTTCCTGGCTGCCGCCTGTTGCGGACCCATTGTGTGGCGACATGTGCCCGAGCCAATCTGCCTGCCCACGCGCGTGACGGGACAGGCCCGCAGGTGGGGCCCGCAGGTGGGGCCTTCAAACGGATCTGTTGCGGCCGTGCGGACGGTTGGGATTCCTGCGCAGTAACTGCGGGCAGTAACTTCGTGCGGTAAATTGTGGGGGTCGTGGGGCCCTGGGCGCAGTTAATCCCATGACGCCCCATCGGCTTCTCAGCCTAGGAGCCTATAAGTAGGCGGAGGGAGCGGGCGGCGAAGCGTGTGCGCTCACTCTCCCTTATACCCCTCTGCTTCCTCTTGCTTCTTCTTTCCTTCGCCGTCGCCATGCCGGACCTCATCACGCCTGTAGTGATGAGCTCTTCCTCCGCCACCGCGCCCGCCACCGCGTGCTCCGGCGTGTGGGACGGCTCCGAGGTTAACGACGACCACATTGAGTTTCTTCGCAAGACGCGTCGCCTCCCCGGCAAAGACCTAGTGCGGGCCCGCGCCACGCCAGCGAGGGAGGTATCGCCGGCGCCGGAGGAGGGCGAGCGAGTCATATTCTGTTCGAACCTCATGCGCGGCCTAGGGCTGCCGGCGAGCGGCTTCTTCCGCTCCATCTTGGAGTTTCACGGGCTCCAGCAACACCACCTCACACCAAACACGGTGGTGCTGCTGGCCGCCTTTGCCACTCTATGCGAAGGCTTCCTCGGCGTTCTCCCCACCATCAAGCTGTGGGGCGAATTCTTCAGTTCCAAGCTCGGCACGCACGTCGCCGGCGTGCCAGCCCAGTGCGGTGCCTTCATCGCGATGCCGAGGTCGGTGGCCGACAACCCGTTTCCCACCATCTCGCTGATCAAATCGGTGAAGATGTGGCAGCGGTCTTATTTCTACGTGAAGAATGTCGTCCCGGAAGGCGACTGGGTCAACCTGCCGCCTTACGAGGCCGGCGCGCCGGCCGGAAGGCTCCCCAGCTAGTCCCACCAGGCCAAGACGCTGACTCCTGCCAGCGCCACCGCCGTAGTGCGATTCCGAGTGCTGACGCAGTCGGAGGGTCTGACCGGGGCCGACTTGCTGGCCGCCTTCGTGACGCGCCGAGTCCTCCCACTCCAAGGCCGGCCTCACATGATATGTCAGATGAGCGGCCACCGGGACCCAAGTCGGATGTGCTCCAAGGACATGCCCCACGCGGAGGTGGCGGACACGGTGAACTACATCGCGATATGCGGCCTCTCGGGGAATTGGCAGTTTGGCAAGGAGCCATACTCGCGCGCCAACCCCCCGCCTGTTGTAAGTTGTTCCTCTTCTGCTTTCTTTCTGCAGCCGAGTCCGACTTCTAATCTTCTTTAATACTCGAAACAGAACCCTCTCATTCAGCCTTCGACCGGCACCGCGGGGCCGGCCCGCCAGTTTGTCCCCGACCGAGCGGAGAGCAACGTCGATGACCCTGACTTGGGGGCGGCAGCGATGGAGGCCGACGCCGAAAGAGGAGGTGAAGGAGGAGAAGGTGGCCTCAGGCCTTCAGCCACCTTTGCCGACTGGCCCAAAGACGACGCTGAGGGGGAAGTCGCCCCGCGCCACCAACCAAAGGCCGGCCGCCCCGGCGCGAGTTCGTCCGCCGCCCTGGATGGTCTAGGCGGCGCGAGGAAGCGCCGGGCCGGGCCGAGTTCTCTTGGCGGCCGTTCGAAGAAGTTCAAGGGGGCGGCTGCCGCAACCAGGCGGGAAGAGGCGATTGCTCAGGCCAACCGCTTCCGCAAGGAAGTGAAGAAGCCGCCGCTAGTCTTCGCGTAAGTGCCGCCGCCCTTCGTCTTGTTTTCTGTTGGTTGATTTTGTCTAAGTCTTGTTCATGCTTCCCTTGTTCCAGGGCTCCCTTCACCCTTGAGAGGGTCACCGCCGCCTCCATCATGGGGTCGGCAGAGACGTCCGCCACCACTCGGTGGATTGACCCTGCCGCCGATCTTCGGGAGGCGACAGAGCGGAACGCGCAGGAGAAGCGCGACTAGGAAGAGGCTGACCGCCGGGAGAAGGCGGAGGCCGAGAAGGCGGCCGCCTCCGCCCAGAAGAAGTTGAACGATGCCGAAGCCGCCGTCGCGGCAAAACGGCAGGCTGAGAAAGCCGCGCGCCGTCAGTCGGTGTTATTCGTCATCCCGCTGAACTCAGCGCGACCGCCTCCGGACTTCACGGAGCAGACTGGGGAAGCCGGCGGCGAGTACCCCATTATGGAGAGGGAAGGCGGCGAGGCCTCCATGTCGGAAACGGCTGTGCTGCCGCCGCCTCCGCCGCCGTCTGGGAGCACGCGAGGCGAGCAGCCAGCGGACCCGCTGGTGCCGCCGACTAAAGACGAGGCCGTGGCAAAGCTGCTCCATCAAGTCGCCTCGCCAACGCACCGCCGCCTTGAGAAGGCGACTTCAGCGCCACGCCCCTTGGAGACCGGCGCCGCCAGCTCGGCCATCCCAGACGTCGAGGCAACGAGCGCCACGCCCGTTCGGTGGGCGCGAGGAGGCGGCACAGGCCCGCTGAACCAGGCGCTTCTGGACGTCCAGGCGAAGCTGCAGGCTCAGGGCGACGCCCTCCAAAATTGCACCAAGGCGCATCTGGCGTCGCGAGTAGCCATCCAGGTATGTTTTCTTCTGACTTTGTTTTTCTTGCTTTTCTCTGTGGGGGCGCGCCAGCGCACCCACTGGGTGTAGTCCCCGAGTTTTGGGCCGGCTGCTGAGCAGGCGGGTCGGAACTCCATTGGCGAGTTCTAAGCATTTGCTCTTGTTTGAAATATTTATCACAGGATTATCACAACCTCCGGGCCACTTCCTTCAACCGCAACGTTGAAGAGCTGGGCAAGCGGACTGCCGACTTGTCGGAGAGCCGGAGTGAGTTCTCCTTCTTCTTTGCAGGGGCGCGCCGGCGCACCCGCGGGCTGTAGTCCCCGAGATTCGGGCCGACTGCTGAGCAGTCGGGCCGGATCTTCCCGGCGACCTTCTTTGATGACAACTTAGCGCCTTCTTCTTTTTTCTTCAGAGGCCAGCGCCATTCTTCAGCAGCAGCTGGGTGAAGCCAACACCGCCTTGCGCGCCAAGGGGGAGGAATGTGGACAGCTCGTCTCAGAGCGTGACCTGCTAGCCACGCAGCTGGCGGAGCAGAGGGAGCTGCTTAAGAAGGCGCAGGAGGAGGCGGAGAAGAAATAGACTGCACTCCTGGCCGAGTTCGAGGTCGAGCGCTCCTCCTAGACCGACAAGGAGGCAATGCTGACCTCCGGCTTTCTTGAGATTGAGGATATCATCGATGGTGAGTTTTTTTACTCTCTTTCTTTGAGCCGCCGACTGCAGGTTGGGCCGACTCCTGATTTTCTGCCTTGCTTCTTTTCCGTCTTTGGCAGACTTCTTCCCTGGCCACTCGCAAGCTGCCACTCAAGCCATCGAGGCTGATCGCAAGGCGCGGAGGGCAAATGGCAAGGAGATTGCCGCCAATGCCCCCCGGACCCTTGACGAGCAGCTTCTGAGTATCGAGGCTCGTCTGGGGCCGGCCCATCGGATGCTGCGCGGGCTTCAACGTGTCGGCGCCCAGGCGATTGCTGCCTTGTGGCCGGACATGCCAGTTCTGCGCACTCCCAACCGGACTGCCGACTGGCTGGAGGTCGCAGCCGGCCGTCTTGAAGCTTGGAAGGGTTCCTCGGCCCAGGCTGGAGCGCGCCAGGCCTTGGAATTCGTCAAGGCATGGTATCCGGGGCTAGACCTGGACCGGCTGGCCACGCTCCGAGCGGAGGCCCAGCCGGAGCTGGTAGCCGCGGAAGACGCCCTCATCAAGCGCGCCGCGGCGATCGCCGAGTACGCCGATACCAGCATCTTCATTCCTGAGCGGGCTGAAGACGGCGAGGAGGCACCGCTGGAGTGGTTTGGGATGAACCCGGACTACGACGAGGACTCGGCGGAGGTGATCGGCTCCAGCGCCGAGGAGGAAGGCGAGGCGGAGGACGGAGGCAAGATGGAGGAGACCAGGAGGCGGGGCGGACGATCAGCCTCAGCTCGATCGTGCCTCCAGCAACGAGCCGCGCCCAACCGAGCCGGCTGCCGCTAGAGGCGATCAAGCCGAGATTGCTCAGCCGGCCGCCCAAACGTCTGACACCGCCATCGCCTCCGAGCCTCCAAACCCGTCTGCTGCTTCCTAGGCTGTTTCCTTGTCTTTATTTTATCTGTTTTAGTAGTCTTTGAAGAACTTGTTAATTCGCACAATTCCACCCGCGGGGTGTATTTTGAACTTCTGTTCAAAGACTCGGCCAAGGGCCTATATTATGTAAATATCTATCCGAGTTCTATCATTTCTTGCTCATTGCTCTCTTGGTTTTCCTTTGCCACCTTCCCTTAGTTGCCGTCTTCGCCAGTCGGACAGCCGCTCCGTGGACTGCCGCTGGATCAAGTGCTTGGCTACTTTGGGAAGGCAAGTACTTGGCCGTTTCTAGAGTTTCTTAGCCAGTTGAATAGAAGGCGGCAAGCCGACTACTCGGGAGTCGGCTTTGCAAAAAATTGGCTGGAAAGCCGGCTTTAAGCTATGTTTATGCTTTGAGTCCTTAGCCATTTTTCATGTGGGCGCCCATTCTTCCTTGCTCCTGCCCACCGGACAGTCACTCTGCGAGTTGCGGCTTCTGACAGGAGACAGCTTAGGTGCCACACACTACTTGTCCGACTGCAGGAAGCATTTCATAGCGCAACACGGCTAGTCCCCGGGCCGACTAGTCAGATCCGGTGCCAAGCGGCATAAAAAAGAATGGCATACTCAAAGGCATGCCACTTATCATACAGATAACAAAAAGGGCAGTCCCCGAGCTCGTCTCGGGGGGCCCGAAGTCTTGGTACTTTAATACAAAGGGTAGCGTGGTACATACTGCTTTAACTGTAAAATCTTTGGAGAAGATTTGCATTCCATGGCCGTTCCGTCTCTTTGCCGGAGTCGTCCCTCTTGCGTGCTCGGGGCTTCTGAGCGTCGATCAGATAGTAGGAGTCGTTGGCCAGTACTTTGCTGATGATGAAGGGGCCTTCCCAAGGTGCCGACAACTTGTGCTGGCCGGCTGTCCACTAGATCAGTCGGAGCACAAGGTCGCCTTCTTGGAAAGATCTCGGCCTGACCTTCCAGTTGTAGTATCAGCGCAGGCTCTGCTGGTAGATGCCGGACCGGCTGAGTGCCAACAGCCGGCCCTCTTCCAGTAGATCAACGCCGTCTTGACGTGCTTCTTCTGCTTCCTCCTTGGTGTACATGGTGACTCGCGGGGAGTCGAACTCTATGTCCGTTGGGATGACAGCTTCGGCACCATAGACGAGGAAGAAGGGCGTGAAGCCGGTCGATTTGTTTGGAGTCGTGCGCAGACTCCAAAGGACGGCTGGCAACTCGTCAAGCCAACAGCCGGCCGAACTCTCCAGTGGTTCGACCAGTCGAGGCTTGATGCCAGACAGGATGAGGGCGTTTGCCCGCTCCACCTGGCGATTTGACTGCGGATGGGCAACGGACGCTAAGTCCATTCGGATGCCCTGTGTCGCGTAGAAACGGGCCATGGCGCCTTTGGCAAAATTTGTGCCGTTGTCGGTGATGATGTTGTGCGGTATGCCGTACCGAATCGTGATGTCGAAGATGAAAGTCACGGCAGTCGGGCCGTTCAACTTCTTGATAGGCTTTGCTTCTATCCACTTGGTGAACTTGTCCACCACAACAAGTAGGTGAGTTAGGCCTCCTCGCGCCGTCTTGAATGGTCCCACCATGTCCAGGCCCCAAACTGCAATGGGCCAGGCGATGGGAATGGTCTTGAGTGCAGAAGCCGGCTGATGTGGCATGGAACGGAACTTCTGGCACCCCTTGCATTTTTGGACCAGATCCTTGGCTTCTTCTAGGGCAGTCGGCCAAAAGAAACCGTGTCGAAAGGCTTTGGCGACGAGTGCTCTGGAGGCCGCATGGTGGCCGCACTCGCCTTGAGGGATGTCTCTGAGAATTGCCTGGCCTTGCTCCGGCTCGACGCAACGCTGGTAGACACCAGTAACACTGCGCCTGACCAGCTCTCTGTTGACTATGGTGTAGGCTGCCGCTCGGCGCTGTACTTGCCAAGCCAAGGTTTCGTCGGTTGGCAGCTCTTTGCTCACTAGGAACTTGAGGATGGGTTGTGCCCATGAGGGCGCTGCTATTTCTTCGACCTCCAGAACTGTGACTTGGACGAGGGCGGCTGGGCTGGGAGGCGGCGGGCTGGAGTCCGCGACCGCTTGCTGGACTGGTGAAGTCCCCGGGCCGACTGATGCAGTCCCCGGGTCGAGCTCTGGAGTCTTTGGTCTGGTCGCCGCAGTCCCCGGGCCGGGTTCTGAAGTCCCCGGGTCGGTTTCAACTGCGGCGTTCTTGGAGCCGTCTACAAGAGTTCTTGTGCCATCTGCTGGGGCTCTTGAGTCGAATCCGACTTCTTCGGGGGGAGTCGGCACAAAGATGGAGTCTGACTCCGGTGAAGGCTTGACAGATGGTTTGAGGAGGCGCTGAAGGGCGACACCGGATGTTATTGCCTGGCGGGTGGAGCCGATTTGCGCCAGGGTATCTGCTTGGTTGTTGTCATTTCTTGGCACGTGAAGGAACTCGCACCCCTCGAAATATCCACTGAGCTGCTGCACGAGGAAGCGGTAGCTTGCCATGTTTGCATCCTTGGCATCCCAGTCGCCAGACGACTGCTGGACCACCAAGTCGGAGTCGCCATAGCACAGGATCCGGCGAATGCCAAGTTCTTTGGCAAGCCGGAGCCCGTGAATGAGCGCCTCGTATTCGGTGACGTTGTTGGAGGAGGCGAAATGGATCTGCAGTGCGTACTTGAGCTTGTCGCCTTTGGGAGAAGTGAGGACAACGCCGGCCCCTAAGCCGGTGCACATCTTGGAGCCATCGAAATGCATTCGCCAATGGGTGGAGTCAGGCACTGGCGGCAGATACTGGGTCTCGGCCCAGTCGACAAGGAAGTCGGCCAGTGCTTGCGACTTGATGGCAGTGCGGGGCTGGTAGTAGATTGTGTAGGGGGCCAACTCTATGGCCCATTTGGCCACTCGTCCGGAGGCATCTCGACTTCCGATGATCTCGGCTAGTGGGGTTGTGCAAACCACAGTGATTGGATGCTCTTGAAAGTAAGGCTTCAGCTTCTTGGCGGCAAAGTGTATGCCATAGCACATCTTTTGGTAGTGGGGGTAGTTCTGCTTGGAGGTCGACAGTACGTCACTTAGGTAATATACGGTCTCTGGACAGGTAGGGCCTTGCCTTCGTCCTTGCGTTCAACTACGATGACTGTGCTGACTACCCGGCTGGTGGCGGCGATGTACAAGAGCATGGGCTCCTTAGGAGTCGGAGCCGCCAGTACAGGGGGAGTAGCCAACATCTTCTTCAGCTGGAGAAAGGCCTCGTCCGCCCTGTGGTTCCACTCGAAAAAAGTGGTCTTCTTCATGAGCTGGTACAGGGGGAGAGCTTTCTCGTGTTGGAAATACGCCCTAGAGGCAATAATAAAAGATTATTATATTTCCTTGTTCATGATAATTGTCTATTGTTCATGCTATAATTGTATTGTCCGGAAACCATAATACATGTGTGAATGCATAGACCACAATGTGTCCCTGGTGAGCCTCTAGTTGACTAGCTCATTGATCAACAGATAGTCATGTTTTCCTGGCTATGGACATGGGGATGTCATTGATAACGGGGTCACATCATTAGGAGAATGATGTGATGGACAAGACCCAAACCTAAGCATAGCATAAAGATCGTGTAGTTCGTTTGCTAGAGCTTTAGCAATGTCAAGTATCATTTCCTTAGACCATGAGGTTGTGCAACTCCCGGATACCGTATGAGTACTTTGGGTGTGCCAAATGTCACAACGTAACTGGGTGGCTATAAAGGTACACTATGGGTATCTCAGAAAGTGTCTGTTGGGTTGGCACGAACCGAGACTGGGATTTGTCACTCCGTATGACGGAGAGGTATCTCTTGGGCCCACTCGGTAATGCATCATCATAATGAGCTCAATGTGACCAAGGGGTTGGTCACGGGATCATGCATTACGGTACGAGTAAAGTGACTTGCCGGTAACGAGATTGAACAAGGTATTGGGATACCGATGATCGAGTCTCGTGCAAGTAACGTACCGATTGACAAAGGGAATTGAATACGGGATTGATTAAGTCCTCGACATCGTGGTTCATCCGATGAGATCATCGAGGAGCATGTGGGAGACAACATGGGTATCCAGATCCCGCTGTTGGTTATTGACCGGAGAGGCGTCTCGGTCATGTATGCATGTCTCCCGAACCCGTAGGGTCTACACACTTAAGGTTCGGTGACGCTAGGGTTGTAAAGATATGAATATGCAGCAATCCAAAAGTTGTTTGGAGTCCCGGATGAGATCCCGGACGTCACGAGGAGTTCCGGAATGGTCCGGAGGTAAAGAATTATATATAGGAAGTGTTGTTTCGGCCAACGGGAAAGTTTCGGGGGTCACCGGTATTGTACCGGGACCACCGGATGGGTCCCGGGGTTCCACCGGGTGGGGCCACCCATCCCGAAGGGCCCCATGGGCTGAAGTGGGAGGGGGAACCAGCCCATAGTGGGCTGGTGCGCCCCCCTTGGCCCACCCCCTGCGCCTAGGGTTGGAAACCCTAGGGTGGGGGCCGCCCCACTTGCCTTGGGGGGCACTACAGCCCCCTTGGCCGCCGCACCCCTTGGGAGATCCAATCTCCAAGGGACGGCGCCCCCCAGGGGGCCTATATAAAAGGGGGGAGGGAGGGGGCAGCCGCACCCTTGCATCTTGGCGCCTCCCTCTCCCCTGCTACACCTCTCCCTCTCGCGCAGACGCTCGGCGAAGCCCTGCTGCGGTGACAACTGCATCCACCACCACGCCGTCGTGCTGCTGGATCTTCCTCAACCTCTCCTTCCCCCTTGCTAGATCAAGAAGGAGGAGACGTCATCCCCTCCGTACGTGTGTTGAACGCGGAGGTGTCGTCCGTTTGGCGCTTGGTCATCGGTGATTTGGATCACGGCGAGTACGACTCCATCATCCACGTTCTAGTGAACGCTTCCGCTCGCGATCTACAAAGGTATGTAGATGCAATCTGAATACTCGTTGCTAGATGAACTCATAGATGGATCTTGGTGAAACCGTAGGAAAATTTTTGTTTTCCGCAACGTTCCCCAACAGTGGCATCATGAGCTAGGTCTATGCGTAGTTCTCTTTGCACGAGTAGAACACAATTGTTGTGGGCGTCGATGTTGTCAACTTTCTTGCCGCCACTAGTCTTATTTTTCTTCAGCGGTATTGTGGGATGAAGCGGCCCGGACCGACCTTACACGTACGCTTACGTGAGACCGGTTCCACCGACTGACATGCACTAGTTGCATAAGGTGGCTGGCGGGTGTCTGTCTCTCCCACTTTAGTTGGAGCGGATTCGATGAAAAGGGTCCTTATGAAGGGTAAATAGAAGTTGACAAATCACGTTGTGGCTTTAACGTAGGTAAGAAAACGTTCTTGCTAGAACCCTAGTTGGCGAGCAACTTCATGGAGACACGATGATGGAGATCATGATGATGGAGATCATGGTGTCATGCCGGTGACAAGATGATCATCGAGCCCCAAGATGGAGATCAAAGGAGCTATATGATATTGGCCATATCATGTCACTATTATTATTTGATTGCATGTGATGTTTATCATGTTTTGCATCTTGTTTACTTAGAACGACGGTAGTAAATAAGATGACCCCTCATAATAATTTCAAGAAAGTGTTCCCCCTAACTGTGCACCGTTGCGACAGTTCGTTGTTTCGAAGCACCACGTGATGATCGGGTGTGATAGATTCCAACGTTCACATACAACGGGTGTAAGACAGATTTACACATGCAAAACACTTAGGTTATCTTGACGAGCCTAGCATGTATAGACATAGCCTCAGAACACGGAGGACCGAAAGGTCGAGCATGAGTCATATAGAAGATACGATCAACATGGAGATGTTCACCGATGATGACTAGTCCGTCTCACGTGATGATCGGACACGGCCTAGTTGAGTCGGATCATGTTTCACTTAGATGACTAGAGGGATGTCTAATCTGAGTGGGAGTTCATTAATAATTTGATTAGATGAACTTAATTATCATGAACTTAGTCTAAAATCTTTACAATGTGTGTTGTAGATCAAATGGCCCACGCTAATGTTGCCCTCAACTTCAACGCGATCCTAGAGAAAACCAAGCTGAAAGATGATGGCAGCAACTATACGGACTGGGTCCGGAACCTGAGGATCATCCTCATAGCTGCCAAGAAAAATTATGTCCTAGAAGCACCGCTAGGTGAAGCACCATTCCCAGCAAACCAAGACGTTATGAACGCCTATCAGTCACGTACCGATGATTATTCCCTCGTTCAGTGCGGCATGCTTTACAGCTTAGAACCGGGGCTCCAAAAGCGTTTTCAGCAACAAGGAGCATATGAGATGTTCGAGGAGCTGAAAATGGTTTTCCAAGCTCATGCCCGGGTCGAGAGATATGAAGTCTCCGACAAGTTCTTTAGTTGTAAGATGGAGGAAAATAGCTCTGTCGGTGAACACATACTCAAGATGTCTGGGTTGCACAACCGCTTGACTCAGCTGGGGACGCGGTCATTGACAGAATCCTTCAGTCGCTTCCACCAAGCTACAAGAGCTTTGTGATGAACTTCAATATGGAGGGGATGGAAAAGACCATTCCCGAGGTGTATTCAATGCTGAAATCAGCGGAGGTGGAGATCAAAAAGGAACATCAAGTGTTGATGGTCAATAAAACCACCAAGTTCAAGAAAGGCAAGGGCAAGAAGAACTTCAAGAAAGACGGCAAGGATGTTGCCGCGCCCGGTAAGCAAGTTGCCGGGAAGAGTGAAAGTATGGACCCAAGCCTGAGACTGAGTGCTTTTATTGCAAAGGGAAGGGTCACTGGAAGCGGAACTGCCCGAAATACTTAGCGGACAAGAAGGCCGGCAACACTAAAGGTATATGTGATATACATGTAATTGATGTGTACCTTACCAGTGCTCGTTGTAGCTCCTGGGTATTTGATACTGGTGTTGTTGCTCATATTTGTAACTCAAAGCAGGAGCTGCGGAATAAGCGGAGACTGGCGAAGGACGAGGTGACGATGCGCGTCGGGAATGGTTCCAAGGTCGATGTGATCGCCGTCGGCACGCTACCTCTACATTTACCTACGGGATTAGTTTTGAACCTCAATAATTGTTATTTAGTGCCAAGTTTGAGCATGAACATTGTATCTGGATCTCGTTTAATTCGAGATGGCTACTCATTTAAATCCGAGAATAATGGTTGTTCTATTTATATGAGTGATACGTTTTATGGTCATGCTCCGATGGTCAATGGTTTATTCTTAATGAATCTCGTGCGTGATAATACACATATTCATAGTGTGAATACCAAAAGAATTAAAGTTGATAACGATAGTCCCACATACTTGTGGCACTGCCGCCTTGGTCACATTGGTGTCAAGCGCATGAAGAAGCTCCATGCTGATGGACTTTTAGAGTCTCTCGATTACGAATCATTTGACACATGTGAACCATGCCTCATGGGCAAAATGACCAAGACTCCGTTCTCCGGAACAATGGAGCGAGTAACCAACTTGTCGGAAATCATACATACTGATGTGTGTGGTCCAATGAGTGTTGAGGCTCGCGGAGGATATCGTTATGTTCTCACTCTCACTGATGACTTGAGTAGATATGGGTATGTCTACTTGATGAAACACAAGTCTTAGACCTTTGAAAAGTTCAAGGAATTTCAGAATGAGGTAGAGAATCAACGTGACCGAAAAATAAAGTTCTTACAATCAGATCGTGGAGGAGAATATTTAAGTCACGAATTTGGCACACACTTAAGGAAATGTGGAATCGTTTCACAACTCACGCCGCCTGGAACACCTCAACGTAACGGTGTGTCCAAACGTCATAATTGTTGGGGAACGTTGCAGAAAATTAAAAAATTTCCTACGGTTTCACCAAGATCCATCTATGAGTTCATCTAAGCAACGACTCATGGGAGAGAGATTGCATCTACATACCTCTTTGTAGATCGCGCACGAAAGCGTTCAGGGAACGGTGATGACGTAGTCGTATTCGCCGTGATTCAGATCACCGATGACCAAGTGCCGAACGGACAGCACCTCCGCGTTCAACACACGTACGGGACGATCGACGTCTCCTCCTTCTTGATCCAGCAAGGGGAAGGAGAGGTTGAGGAAGAAGACTCCAACAGCAGCACGACGGCGTGGTGGTGGTGGAGAAGGAGTACTCCGGCAGAGCTTCGCTAAGCACGTGACGGAGGAGGAGAGGTGTTGGGGAGGGGAGGGGCTGCGCCTTGGATGGTCTTTCTGCCCTCCCCTCACCCCCACTATTTATAGGGGAAGGGGCAAGGGGGGCCGGCCCCTCTAGATGGGATCTAGAGGGGGGGCGGCGGCCAAGGGGAGGAGGCTTGCCCCCCAAGCAAGGGGGGCGCCCCCCTCAGGGTTTCCCCCTTAACCCTAGGCACATGGGCCCTTGGAGGGAGGCGCACCAGCCCACTTTGGGCTGGTTCCCTTCCTCATACAGCCCATAAGGCCCTCCGGGATAGGTGGCCTCTCCCGGTGGACCCCTGGAACCCCTCCGGTGGCCCCGGTACAATACCGATATGCCCCCGAACCATTCCGGTGTCCGTATGACAACTTCCCATATATAAATCTTCACCTCCGGACCATTCCGGAACTCCTCGTGGCGTCCAGGATCTCATCCGGGACTCCGAACAACATTCGGTAATCACATACAAGTCTTCCTAATAACCCTAGCGTCACCGAACCTTAAGTGTGTAGACCCTACGGGTTCGGGAGACATGCAGACATGACCGAGACAGCTCTCGGGCAATAACCAACAGCGGGATCTGGATACCCATGTTGGCTCCCACATGCTCCTCGATGATGTCATTGGATGAACCACGATGTCGAGGATTCAAGCAACCCCGTATACTATTCCCATTGTCAATCGGTACGTTACTTGCCCGAGACACGATCGTTGGTATCCCAATACCTCGTTCAGTCTCATTGCCGGCAAGTCACTTTACTCGTACCGTAATGCATGATCCCGTGACCAAACACTTGGTCACATTGAGCTCATTATGATGATGCATTACCGAGTGGGCCCAGAGATACCTCTCCGTCATACGGAGTGACAAATCCCAGTCTCGATCCGTGTCAACGCAACAGACACTTTCGGAGATACCTGTAGTGCACCTTTATAGTCACCCAGTTACGTTGTGACGTTTGGTACACCCAAAGCACTCCTACGGTATCCGGGAGTTACACGATCTCATGGTCTAAGGAAAAGATACTCGACATTGGAAAGCTCTAGCAAAACGAACTACACGATCTTGTGCTATGCTCAGGATTGGGTCTTGTCCATCACATCATTCTCCTAATGATGTGATCTCGTTATCAATGACATCCAATGTCCATAGTCAGGAAACCATGACTACCTATTGATCAACGAGCCAGTCAACTAGAGGCATACTAGGGACATATTTGTGTCTGGTATTCACACATGTATTACGATTTCCGAATAACACAATTATAGCATGAATAAAAGACAATTATCATGAACAAGGAAATATAATAATAATGCTTTTATTATTGCCTCTAGGGCATATTTCCAACAGTTTCCCACTTGCACTAGAGTCAATAATCTAGTTACATTGTGATGAATCGAACACCCATAGAGTTCTGGTGCTGATCATGTTTTGCCCTAGGGAGAGGTTTAGTCAACGGATCTGCGACATTCAGATCCATGTGCACTTTACAAATTTCTATGTCTCCATCTTGAACATTTTCACGAATGGAGTTGAAGCGAAGCTTGATGTGCCTGGTCTTCTTGTGAAACCTGGGCTCCCTGGCAAGTGCAATAGCTCCAGTGTTGTCACAGAAGAGTTTGATTGGCCCCGATGCATTGGGTATGACTCCTAGGTCGGTGATGAACTCCTTCACCCAAATTGCTTCATGCGCTGCCTCCGAGGCTGCCATGTATTCCGCTTCACATGTAGATCCCGCCACGACGCTCTGCTTGCAGCTGCACCAGCTTACTGCTCCACCATTCAACATATACACGTATCCGGTTTGTGATTTAGAGTCATCCAGATCTGTGTCGAAGCTAGCGTCGACGTAACCCTTTACGACGAGCTCTTCGTCACCTCCATAAACGAGAAACATGTCCTTAGTCCTTTTCAAGTACTTAAGGATATTCTTGACCGCTGTCCAGTGTTCCTTGCCGGGGTTACTTTGGTACCTACCTACCAAACTTACGGCAAGGTTTACATCAGGTCTGGTACACAGCATGGCATACATAATGGATCCTATGGCTGAAGCATAGGGGATGACACTCATCTCTTGTTTATCCTTTGCCGTGGTCAGGCATTGAGCTGAGCTCAATTTCACACCTTGCAATACAGGCAAGAACCCTTTCTTGGACTGATCCATTTTGAACTTCTTCAAAATCTTATCAAGGTATGTGCTTTGCGAAAGACCTACGAGGCGTCTTGATCTATCTCTATAGATTTTGATGCCTAATATATAAGCAGCTTCTCCAAGGTCCTTCATTGAAAAACTCTTATTCAAGTAGGCCTTAATGCTGTCCAGAAGTTCTATATCATTTCCCATCAAAAGTATGTCATCTACATATAGTATGACAAATGCTACAGAGCTCCCACTCACTTTCTTGTAAACGCAGGCTTCTCCATAAGTCTGCATAAACCCAAACGCTTTGATCATCTCATCAAAGCGAATGTTCCAACTCCGAGATGCTTGCACCAGCCCATAAATGGATCACTGGAGCTTGCACACCTTGTTAGCATTCTTAGGGTCGACAAAACCTTCCGGCTGCATCATATACAGTTCTTCCTTAAGATAGCCATTAAGGAATGCCGTTTTGACGTCCATTTGCCATATCTCATAATCATAGTATGCGGCAATTGCTAACATGATTCGAACGGACTTCAGTTTCGCTACGGGAGAGAAAGTCTCATCGTAGTCAACCCCTTGAACTTGCCGATAACCCTTAGCGACAAGTCGAGCTTTATAGATGGTGACATTACCATCCGCATCCGTCTTCTTCTTAAAGATCCATTTATTTTCTATCGCTCGCCGATCATCGGGCAAGTCTGTCAAAGTCCATACTTTGTTTTCATACATGGATCCTATCTCGGATTTCATGGCTTCTAACCATTTGTTGGTATCCGGGCCCGCCATCGCTTCTTCATAGTTCGAAGGTTCACCGTTGTCTAACAACATGATTTCCAGGACAGGGTTGCCGTACCACTCTGGTGCGGAACGTGTCCTTGTGGACCTACGAAGTTCAGTGGGAGCTTGGTCCGAAGTATCTTGATCATCATCATTAACCTCCTCTCTAACTGGAGCAGGCACCACAGGAACATTTTCCTGCGCTGCGCTATTCTCTGTTTCAAGAGGCAGTACTTCATCAAGCTCCACTTTCCTCCCACTTACTTCTTTTGAGAGAAACCCTTTCTCCAGAAAGGTTCCGTTCTTGGCAACAAAGATCTTGCCCTCGGATCTTAAGTAGAAGGTATACCCTATGGTTTCCTTAAGGTATCCTATGAAGACGCATTTTTCCGATTTGGGTTCGAGCTTCTCAGGTTGAAGTTTCTTGACATAAGCATCGCATCCCCAAACTTTTAGAAACGACAGCTTAGGTTTCTTCCCAAACCATAATTCATACGGTGTCGTCTCAACGGATTTAGACGGTGCCCTATTTAAAGTGAATGTAGCTGTCTCTAGAGCGTATCCCCAAAATGATAGCGGTAAATCGGTAAGAGACATCATAGATCGCACCATATCCAATAGAGTGTGATTACGATGTTCGGACACACCGTTTCGTTGAGGTGTTCCAGGCGGCGTGAGTTGTGAAATGATTCCACATTTCTTTAAGTGCGTATCAAATTCATGACTTAAATATTCTCCTCCACGATCTGATCGTAGAAACTTTATCTTTCGGTCACGTTGATTCTCTACCTCATTCTGAAATTCCTTGAACTTTTCAAAGGTCTCAGACTTGTGTTTCATTAAGTAGACATACCCATATCTACTCAATTCATCAGTAAGAGTGAGAACATAACGATATCCTCCGCGAGCTTCAACGCTCATTGGACCGCACACATCAGTATGTATGATTTCCAATAAGTTGGTTGCTCGCTCCATTGTTCCGGAGAACGGAGTCTTGGTCATTTTGCCCATGAGGCATGGTTCGCATGTGTCAAACGATTCATAATCGAGAGACTCTAAAAGTCCATCAGCATGGAGCTTCTTCATGCGCTTGACACCAATGTGACCAAGGCGGCAGTGCCACAAGTATGTGGGACTATCGTCATCAACCTTAATTCTTTTGGTATTCACATTATGAATATGTGTAACATTATGCTCGAGATTCATTAAGAATAAACCATTGACCATTGGAGCATGACCATAAAACATTTCTCTCATATAAATAGAACAACCATTATTCTCAGATTTAAATGAGTAGCCATCTCGTATCAAACGAGATCCTGATACAATGTTCATGCTCAAACTTGGCACTAAATAACAATTATTAAGGTTTAAAACTAATCCCGTGGGTAAATGCAGAGGTAGCGTGCCGACGGCGATCACATCGACCTTGGAACCATTCCCGACGCGCATCGTCACCTCGTCCTTCGCCAGTCTCCTCTTATTTCGCAGCTCCTGCTTTAGTGTTGCCGGCCTTCTTGTCCGCTAAGTATTTGCGGCATTCCGCTTCCAGTGACCCTTCCCCTTGCAATAAAAACACTCAGTCTCAAGCTTGGGTCCATTCTTGGACTTCCTCCCGGCAACTGGCTTACCGGGCGCGGCAACATCCTTGCCGTCCTTCTTGAAGTTCTTCTTGCCCTTGCCCTTCTTGAACTTAGTGGTCTTATTGACCATCAACACTTGATGTTCTTTCTTGATTTCAACCTCTGCTGATTTCAGCATAGCAAACACCTCAGGAATGGTCTTTACCATCCCCTGCATGTTGTAGTTCATCACAAAGCTCTTGTAGCTAGGTGGGAGCGACTGAAGGATTCTGTCAATGACCGCCTCATCTGGGAGGTTAATCTCCAGCTGAGTCAAGCGGTTGTGCAACCCAGACATCTTGAGTATGTGTTCACTGACAGAACTATTTTCCTCCATCTTACAACTGTAGAACTTGTCGGAGACTTCATATCTCTCGACCCGGGCATGAGCTTGGAAAACTAGTTTCAGCTCCTCGAACATCTCATATGCTCCGTGATGCTCAAAATGCTTTTGGAGCCCCGGTTCTAAGCTGTAAAGCATGCTGCACTGAACGAGGGAGTAATCATCAGCACGAGACTGCCAAGCATTCATAATGTCTTGGTTCTCTAGGATGGGTGCTTGACCTAGCGGTGCTTCTAAGACATACTATTTCCTGGCAGCTATGAGGATGATCCTCAGGTTCCGGACCCAGTCCGTATAGTTGCTGTCATCGTCTTTCAGCTTGGTTTTCTCTAGGAACGCGTTGAAGTTCATGTTGACATTAGCGGCGGCCATTTGATCTACAAGACATATTTGCAAAGGTTTTTAGACTAAGTTCATGATAATTAAGTTCATATAATCAAATTATTTTAATGAACTCCTACTCAGATTAGACATCCCTCTAGTCATCTAAGTGTTACATGATCCGAGTCGACTAGGCCGTGTCCGATCATCACGTGAGACGGACTAGTCATCATCGGTGAACATCTTCATGTTGATCGTATTTCTATACGACTCATGTTCGACCTTTCGGTCTCCGTGTTCCGAGGCCATGTCTGTACATGCTAGGCTCGTCAAGTTAACCCTAAGTGTTTTTGCATGTGTAAAACTGTCTTACACCCGTTGTATGTGAACGTAAGGATCTATCACACCCGATCATCACATGGTGCTTCGAAACGATGAACTTTAGCAACGGTGCACAGTTAGGGGAGAACACTTCTTGAAATTTTGTGAGGGATCATCTTATTTACTACCGTCGTTCTAAGTAAACAAGATGCATAAACATAATAAACATCACATGCAATTATATAGTAGTGACATGATATGGCCATCATCATATAGCTCCTTTGATCTCCATCTTGGGGCTCCATGATCATCTTGTCACCGGCACGACACCATGATCTCCATCATCATGATCTCCATCATCGTGTCTCCATGAAGTTGCTCGCCAACTATTACTACTACTACTATGGCTAACACGTTTAGCAATAAAGTAAAGTAATTTACATGGCGACACGCAGGTCATAAAAGAATAAGGACAACTCCTATGGCTCCTGTCGGTTGTCATACTCATCGACATGCAAGTCGTGATTCCTATTACATGAACATGATCTCATACATCACATATATATCATTCATCATTCATCACAACTTTGGCCATATCATATCACAAAGCACTTGCTGCAAAAACAAGTTAGACGTCTTCTAATTGTTGTTGCAAGTTTTATGTGGCTGCATTAGGGTTCTAGCAAGAACGTTTTCTTACCTACGTTAAAGCCACAACGTGATTTGTCAACTTCTATTTACCCTTCATAAGGACCCTTTTCATCGAATCCGCTCCAACTAAAGTGGGAGAGACAGACACCCGCCAGCCACCTTATGCAACTAGTGCATGTCAGTCGGTGGAACCGGTCTCACGTAAGCGTACGTGTAAGGTTGGTCTGGGCCGCTTCATCCCACAATACCGCTGAAGCAAGATAAGACTAGTAGCGGCAAGAAAGTTGACAACATCTACGCCCACAAAAAATTGTGTTCTACTCGTGCAATAGAGAACTACGCATAGACCTAGGTCATGATGCCACTGTTGGGGAACGTTGCAGAAAATTAAAAAATTTCCTACGGTTTCACCAAGATCCATCTATGAGTTCATCTAAGAAACGAGTCATGGGAGAGATATTGCATCTACATACCACTTTGTAGATCGCGCACGGAAGCGTTCAGGGAACGGTGATGACGTAGTCGTACTCGCCGTGATTCAGATCACCGATGACCAAGTGCCGAACGGACAGCACCTCCGCGTTCAACACACGTACGGGACGATCGACGTCTCCTCCTTCTTGATCCAGCAAGGGGAAGGAGAGGTTGAGGAAGAAGACTCCAACAGCAGCACGACGGCGTGGTGGTGGTGGAGAAGGAGTACTCCGGCAGAGCTTCGCTAAGCACGTGACGGAGGAGGAGAGGTGTTGGGGAGGGGAGGGGCTGCGCCTTGGATGGTCTTTCTGCCCTCCCCTCACCCCCACTATTTATAGGGGAAGGGGCAAGGGGGGCGGCTCTTCTAGATGGGATCTAGAGGGGGGGCGCCGGCCAAGGGGAGGAGGCTTGCCCCCCAAGCAAGGGGGGCGCCCCCCTCAGGGTTTCCCCCTTAACCCTAGGCGCATGGGCCCTTGGGGGGAAGGCGCACTAGCCCACTTTGGGCTGGTTCCCTTCCTCATACAGCCCATAAGGCCCTCCGGGAAAGGTGGCCCCTCCCGGTGGACCCCTGGAACCCCTCCGGTGGCCCCGGTACAATACCGATATGCCCCCGAACCATTCCGGTGTCCGTATGACAACTTCCCATATATAAATCTTCACCTCCGGACCATTCCAGAAATCCTCGTGACGTCCGGGATCTCATCCGGGACTCCGAACAACATTCGGTAATCACATACAAGTCTTCCTAATAACCCTAGCGTCACCGAACCTTAAGTGTGTAGACCCTACGGGTTTGGGAGACATGCAGACATGACCGAGACGGCTCTCGGGCAATAACCAACAGCAGGATCTGGATACCCATGTTGGCTCCCACATGCTCCTCGATGATGTCATCGGATGAACCACGATGTCGAGGATTCAAGCAACCCCGTATACTATTCCCTTTGTCAATCGGTACGTTACTTGCCCGTGACACGATCGTTGGTATCCCAATACCTCGTTCAGTCTCGTTGCCGGCAAGTCACTTTACTCGTACCGTAATGCATGATCCCGTGACCAAACACTTGGTCACATTGAGCTCATTATGATGATGCATTACCAAGTGGGCCCAGAGATACCTCTCCGTCATACGGAAAGACAAATCCCAGTCTCGATCCGTGTCAACCCAACAGACACTTTCGGAGATACCTGTAGTGCACCTTTATAGTCACCCAGTTACGTTGTGACGTTTGGTACACCCAAAGCACTCCTACGGTATCCGGGAGTTACACGATCTCATGGTCTAAGGAAAAGATACTCGACATTGGAAAGCTCTAGCAAAACGAACTACACGATCTTGTGCTATGCTCAGGATTGGGTCATGTCCATCACATCATTCTCCTAATGATGTGATCTCGTTATCAATGACATCCAATGTCCATAGTCAGGAAACCATGACTATCTATTGATCAACGAGCCAGTCAACTAGTGTCACATCCTAGCTAGGCCATGCATTAGAGTGTGCATCATGTTTAAATTCTATTTAATTTTGAAATGGGAAATGCCAGAACCCCCAACACACACTTCCCCCCCCCCCCCTGGAAATAACTAGGGTTTACTAAAATCTTTTTCAATGAACCTGAAATGCCCTTCTGAAATGTTCACCCCCTTTGTTTTGGGTTTAAACCTTTGACAAAAGTGGTGCACAATTTTCTAGGTCAACAGAAGGTTTTTGAATTAACACATAAGTATTTGAATTTGGGCATTTAAAATTTATAAAAATATTTTAAATGTTCAAATATTCTCAAACAGAAATGTTTCATGTTGTCTATATTTTAAATAGCAAGCATGTGCAGTTTGAGGATTTTTGGAGTGGTCTAGGTATTTTAAATAACTCCACAAAGTTGCAGAAGAAATAGAAAAAGAAAAACCAAAAGCAGAAAGCCAACTGACTTACCTGGCGGCCCACCTGGCCGGCCCAGCCCACCAGCCGCGCCAGCGAGCTGCTTCGCCTCGCCAGCCAGGCAGGCAGGTGCTCGACGCCGGAGCAGGAGCTCGCCACGCAGCGCCCTGCCTCCCTGCTCGCCGCTTCGCCGCCCCGCTGTCCTGGACGGCCTCCACGTCGCGCCCCCGACGCCCTGGACACGCCATTCGCCCCTCTGCCTCTCTCCCACGCACCTCCACGCCATGGCCGACGCCACCGCAGCTGCACCGTCGCCGTAGTCGCGCTCCCCGTCGTCCTTGCGCCGCTCCGACCTGTCCAGCAGCTCCACCGCCCTCCTCTTCTTCGAGCTAGCTGAGCCCCGATCGCTCGCTCGCTCTACAGCGCTTCCCCGAGCTCTTCTTCAACCTCCGGCCGCCGGAGATCCCCTTCGACCTCACCGCCGCACCAGCTCGTCCCCGACCCCGACGTCCACTTCTCCGAGACCGCGGTGAGCTCAGCTACCTCCCCATCCTCTCCTTTCTCTTCCTCGTGCACCACAGCGAGCGCACGATGCTCACCCGCACGCACCGCCGCGGAGCACGTCGCCGGCGTGTCTCCGGCCAGCCACTGGCCACCCCACCTTGTCCAACGGCCTCCCCGCAACCCTAGGAGGCCAACGCACTACCGCACGCACCTCGCCGTGCCCCGTAGCTCGTTTCGCACTTCGACCCGAGCTCCGGCGCCGCCAAACACGTCGCCGGCGTTGTTTCCGGCGACCCCGAGACAAACCACCGCCACCAATAGACGCGGCTTGCCCTTGGCTAGCTGTAGATGTCCTCCGCCGCTCTTTTGGTCACCGGAGCGCGATTTTGCACTTTCCTCCGCCGCACTGGATGGTCGCCGCCGGCGAAACTCCGGCGAGTCGACGTGGCTGTCATTAGCAACTAACCCCACTAGCTAATAACCACCCTGGGTCACTGACAGTGGGCCCTAGGGTCCAGTCAAACCCCAGTCAGCGCGGGTTTGACCGGGATTAGCCCTGTGTCACTGACGTGTGGTCCCCACACGTCAGGTTTGACCAGCCAGCTGGTTTGACTGCTGAGGTCAGCATGACTTCAGGCTGACGCAGTAATCTATTTTGCTGGATTTATTTTTATACAGGAAAATCCAGAAAATAGTTCAAACTTCAAAAATTCATAGAAAATTATCTATAACTCCAAATGCAAAGTTTTATATATGAAAAATTATCAGAAAAATCCAATCTATCCATTGGTACTGGTTTCATGCATGTTAAAACAAGTTAAACCCACTGTTTAGGCATTATGAGTTTTTGCACTAATATGATCTTATAAATGCACTACCATTTGAATCTTTGGTTCAAATGGGGTCATTTCCTTCTGACTTAACTTACACTAGGTCAGGGCACATCCATATTGCCATGTCATAGCATGCATCATATTGTTGCATATTGCCATGTATTGATTGTGTTCCGACGTGTTCATCGTGGTAGGTTCTGCCTCCGAGGATATCTCCGAGTATCCAACTGAAGGGTAGTATCCCACGACCACTCCATCAGGCAAGCAACCCATTGATCATTCCGATACAAACCCATGTTCTCGCTTCTGCCCTTGTTTACTGCATTAAGACAACGCGTTTCAAACTGCTGTGTGTTGCGGTAGTTGAACCCACTTCCTTTGCATGACCTGTCATTGCCACAGTAACTAGATGAAACCCACTAGCATGTGTAGGAGTTGTTTGAGCCATTACATGTGTGTGTGTTCCTACCATGCTATGCTTGCTATGCTTAGAGTTGTGTCAGGTCTGGCTCATCGGGATGATGAACTGGAGTGAAAGGTTGTGTCGGTGACAAGAGTGAAGTGTTGAACACGATTTGGTAAAGGAATCGATGAGAGGCCATGTAGGAGTACATGGTGGGTTGTTTCATTGAGGCCGTCCTTAAGAACTGAGATCTGTGTTTGTGATCCATGATACAGTTACTACCACACATTGGGCCCTGAAATATGACCCCGCTCGACTTCTTATCCACCCTTGTTCTCTGTCCAGGAGTTGCAAGTAGTTTCTGGTGTTTGTAGTATGCTGGGGGCCGCACGCGGCGCTGACCATCGGGGTGGGCTGTGTTGCGGTAGGCACGTGGCCGGGTCAACCGGGCGCCCGTTTGGTGTCTCGGAACCCTGTTCACATCGTTCGGGGCCGTTAGTGGAAACCTCGGCCGGACTCCCTGCGGATGGAACCCGAATAGGCGATAAACCTGGACTAGAGACTTGAGTGTTTAGGTAGGTCGTGGTCTACACCCACGTCGGCTTTCGCTTGAAGTCTGCCGAGCACATGTCGTGTGCAGACGCTAAGTGGTGGAAACATGTGTGAAGAAGTACACCCCTGCAGGGTTATAAATGATCTATTCGAATAGCCGTGTCCGCGGTAATGGACTTCTGGTTCGCTCATATCAGTTCATAGACAAGTTAAATGGATACTACTAAAAATCTCAAGATAAGTGTGAGTACCGCGGATGGCCCTCTTGTGGGATGGCGAGAGAGGATCCACGGTGGAGTATTGTGTTGGTGTTAGTGGACTCGTGTGCGACAAATGGTTTACAAGTGGTGTCTATCGTAGGATAGCTTAGCCAAGAGTCAAAGCTGGCTTGCTGCAATAACCCCACCACCTTCTTGAGAATGTGCATATATAGTAGGTTCCTGTTGTAAGACTTGCTGAGTACCTCCGTACTCATGTTGCTTTAATCATGTTTTTCAGACGACTGCACCAACCCTTCTGATGGGTTCTATGTAGACCTCGACGTTGACGAGTGACTTATCACCCAGGTGGTGATCCAAGACTTGTGAAGGGTCGTTGTAGATAGACAGGCTACATCAAGCCTTCTTTCTTTCTAGTGTCTGTACTCAGACTAGTTTGCTTCCGCATGTGCTTGTATGTTTGTATGACTTGAGTGTTGGGTCATGTGACCCCTATCTGTATGAATGATATGTATGGCTCCTCGGAGCCTTCTAAATAAAGTACTTGAGTCGTAGAGTACTGTTGTGTTGCCATGTTGTATCTACTCATATCGGGCATATTGTGTGTATGATTGAAATGCTTGGTATGAGTGGGATCCGACTATCTAGTTGTTTATCCTTGGCAGCCTTTCATATGGGGAAATGTAAGTCTTGTGCTTCTGAGCGATAGTAGTCCGCTACAGCCCGGTTCACCGGAGTCCTGCTAGCCCAGCACTACTGCTTGGACACTTGACTGGCCGGCATGTGTTTCACGTCGTTCCTATGTCTGTCCCTTCGGGGAAATGTCACGCGCTGATATTCGGAGTCCTGCCTAGCCTGCTACAGCCCGGGTTACCGGAGTCCTGTTAGCCCAGTGCTACAGCCCGAATAGATACGTTGATGACCGACATGCTCGATGTGATTCATGTTTGCCTGTCCTCATAGGCTAGCGCCGCTTTGGGTTCACGACTAGCCATGTCGGCCCGGGTTCTCTGTCATATGGATGCTAGCGACATTATCATATACGTGAGCCAAAAGGCGCAAACGGTCCCGGGCCAGGTAAGGTGGCACCCGTGGGAGTACCGTGCGTGAGGCCGCAAAGTGATATGAAGTGTTACATGCTGGATCGATGTGGCTTAGGATCGGGGTCCTGACAGCGTTGGCATCAGAGCCGGACTGCCTGTAGGTTCGCTAAGCCAAACTGGTCGATGTCGAGTCTAGAAATGCTTTAGTTATATGTAGGGGAATTGATTGTGGGAGGGAACGTAAGGCTCTTTTACTCCTTTACCTTATGCCCTCTATTCTGAGTCATTCTCTTCTCATTCTACGTGGGTTAAGGAACTAGGCTCTCTTCTCTCTATCAGGTTCACGTGTTACTAAATCCGTAGTAACTTATAGGATTGTTGGTTACAACCCAGTTCAGCTCTACTAAAGTCTAGTATGTTGCCAATTGAACCAGAACCTTGATATGTTGTTGTTGAGTGGTTTCGCAAACTGTTGTGGATGTCTCAATTCCTTTCCTGAGCATTTACAGCCGTTATGCTGTCCAATTTCATCCAGAAACTCTAATGCCTTTGCACTATTTTGTGCTTTCAGATGGCTACCCGTCCCCAAAACCAAGTGGTTCGTCTGACCCGTTGCATCGGTGTATGTGGTCATACCGCCATGTTGGTTCGAGTGATGGTTGAGGCAGGTTACCGTTGGTACCCTGAATACACCGTCGAAGAGCAGTTTAGAGATTTCAACCAGAGCCAATATCTGTGCACGGTCAGAATATATCCGTCTTATCCCGGAGCCACGGAACCACTCCACCGTTCTTATGGACTCGGGATCACCATTGGGATGTCCGTTCAAGATGCAGCCTACTCGATGATGACCATTATGCGAGCTAGAACTGCCTTGTTGAGCAACACTGAATTTCGCTACATGCCAGCATCCCTCCCTGGGGCGCATGGCTACCTTCAGGGCATGTACAGTGATGCATCCCATGAGGACTCACTCCTTTGCACCACTACTGAGATGTTGGAAGATAAGGACCGTGAAAACCGGGCCTTGCGTATGGAGCTTTTTAATGCTCGTGCTGATCATTGGGCCACCTTGACGAGGTTTGCACCTGCTGTGCAAGCCGGATACATGGACACGAGAGACTTGTACCCTGTGCGGGCTAGTCTGCCAGACTTCATGGAATGGCGTGAGGTGGGAGGCATCACCCCTCCTCGTGGGCCTCTTCTGCCGCCATCTGTTGGACCGAGGCCGCACCCAAGTCCCTATGGTCCACAAGCACCGCAGGACCGTCTGTTCCCAGATGACCATGTTCCGCTTCCAGGTCTGGGTGGTGACTTCTATGAGGACTTCTACGGAGCTGTCTGAGCTAGTAGCAGTCTCGCTAGTATTGTAATAGTTGTATGTCCACCGTCCTGCGTGATTGTGGAATATAACTTAGTGTGTATCAATTCCGGAGGTGTAGAAAAATAATGTATAGGAGCTTGGAATGCCTTCGATGAGATGTAACGTCTCTCGTCTTAGTTGTACTTCAGCTTGAGCTTGTACTAAACTATGTATGATGTGTATGACCGTTGGTATATATATGGCAGTTTCTATATTACCATGTCATACGGATGATCATCTCTGCATTCCTTGTTATCCATTACATTCCGCACTTCCTTGACCAGATTTTGCCATCCTGGTTTAAATCATTGTTTTGTTTTCCCAGGATGGTCAACACCCGCAGCAACCCTGCTGTTCCGGAGCAGGGGGAAGCTAGTGCACCTAGAGAGGAAAGTCTTCCTCAACCACCTTCTCTGGCCGAAGTGATGCTGGAGGCAGAGCGCAACAGGCGCGACACCAATCGCTTGTTAGAGCGGATTGAGCAGAACACTGCACGTCAGCAGAGGATCAATTCGGTGTCCATCAATGACTTTGTCAAGCTGTACCCGCCAAAGTTCAATCATTCCATCGAACCTCTCGATGCGGATGACTGGCTCCGCAACATCGCCCACAAGCTACGTTCTGCCAACGTAGCTGAAGATGATAAAGTTACCTTTGCTGCCTACCACCTCGAAGGCCCTGCCAGCCTTTGGTGGGAGAATTATGAAGCTATGCGTCCGGTCGGCCAACTCACTACTTGGGCTGATTTCAGTGCTGCTTTCCGTGAGCATCATATCCCGGAAGGTCTTATGGATCGCAAGAGGGAGGAGTTCTGTAACTTCACCCAGGGGAAGCTGACTGTGGATGCATACAGTCGCGAGTTTGGGAAGCTTGCACGCTATGCTCCCGAAGAGGTATCCACCGATGCCAAGAAGCAGGCAAGGTTCCGCAAGGGACTTAGCCCTGAGCTCCGACGTGACCTTCGTCTGCATGAATGCATTTCTTTTCCGAAGCTAGTCAATAAGGCCATCAGTGCCGAGACGGGGCAGAATGATTTTGAAGCTTCACGCAAGCACTCCCGTGACTATGGATCTTCATCCGGCTCTGGATCTCAGAAGCGCCGGGTCTGGATTCCAAATTCTGCTATGCCACCCAGGTATACCCCGAGGCCATCCTTTGAGGCGCCTCGCCCCAATCAACAGTATGTGCCGCCCAAGACTTTTGGTGGCCCCACTGCCAATGCTGCTCCACGTCCCAATATAACAACTTGTTTCAAGTGTGGTGAGCCGGGCCACTACATCCGTGAGTGTCCCCAGAACAACCCCGGCCAGTTCGGAAAGTCTGTTGGCCGTGGTAAGTCAACAGCAAAAGTGCTTGTCGCCAAGCCAGCCACCACTGCTCGTGGCCATGTCAACTACGTTTCAGCTGAAGAAACTCAAGAGGACCCCAACGTCGTTCTCGGTACGCTCCTTGTTAATTGCCATCCGGCAACTGTTCTCTTTGATACTGGAGCATCTCATTCATTTATTTCTGAGAGCTATGCTCGATTGCACAACACTACCTTTAGTGACATGCCCACCTCCATGGAAATTCAAACTCCCGGTTCTAGATGGCAAACCTCTAGGATCAGCCATGGAAATGAAATTCTTGTGGACAGATTGGTTTTCCTTGCGTCACTAATAGATCTCAAGTCCTCAGACATAAACATCATCTTGGGTATGGACTGGATGTCAGCTCATTATGCCAAGATTGACTGCTCAACTAGAACTGTTCAACTTACCCATCCATCGGGCAAGACAGTCAATGTTTTGACCCGAGTATCGGAGCGTCAGCTCTACTCTCTAAATGCCAATCCCCTTCCAGACCTCGAAGATATTCCGGTAGTTCGTGACTTTCCGGATGTCTTTCCAGAGGAATTGCCAGGTGTTCCACCTGACAGAGATGTCGAATTCGTGATAGACCTTGTTCCAGGAACCGTTCCAATCTCTAGGAGACCTTATAAGATGGCACCCCTAGAACTAGCTGAGCTTAAGAAACAACTCGATGAGTCCTTGCAAAAAGGTTTCATCCGTCCTAGTTCATCTCCATGGGCTTGCCCCGTCCTCTTCGTCAAGAAGAAGGATGGAACGGATCGGATGGTTGTAGATTACCGACCTGTCAATTTGGTCACCATCAAGAACAAGTATCCGCTCCCCAGGATCAACGACCTGTATGACCAGCTCGCTGGATCCTCAGTCTTTTCCAAGATGGATTTGAGGTTGGGCTACCATCAAATCAAAATCAAGAACGGGGACATTCCCAAAACGGCCTTCGTTACTCGTTACGGCCAATACGAGTACACCGTCATGTCCTTCGGTTTAACCAATGCTCCAGCCACCTTCTCTCGGTTAATGAACTCGATCTTCATGGAGTACTTGGATAAATTCGTCGTGGTATACCTCGATGATATACTCATCTACTCCAAGAATGAGGAAGAACATGCCGAACATCTAAGGCTAGTATTGATGAAACTTCGAGAGCATCGCCTTTATGCCAAATTCTCCAAGTGCGAATTCTGGTTGCCAGAAGTGACCTATCTGGGCCATGTAATCTCTGGCAAGGGCATTGCTGTCAATCCCGAGCGAGTTCAAGCTGTCCTTGACTGGACTCCACCTGAGACGGTCAAGCAAGTTCGGAGTTTTCTTGGTTTAGCGAGCTATTGCCGCCGCTTCGTCGAGAATTTCTCCAAGGTTGCTAAGCCTCTAACTGAACTCCTTAAGAAAGATAAAAAGTTCGAGTGGACCCCACAGTGCGAGTTCAGCTTTCAGGAACTGAAAAGACGCCTGACATCTGCTCCCGTACTGGTACCACCAGACTTCTCTAAGGACTTTGTTATCTATTGCGACGCCTCGCGACAAGGACTAGGTTGCATACTCATGCAAGATCGTCATGTGATTGCCTACGCATCTCGACAGTTGCGTCCACATGAGGATAATTATCCCACTCATGATCTAGAGCTTGCAGCGGTAGTCCATGCACTCAAAACCTGGCGACATTACCTTCTGGGTAATCGTTGCGAAATCTACACTGATCACCAAAGTTTGAAATATATCTTCACCCAACCGGATTTGAATCTCAGGCAAAGACGTTGGGTCGAGTTGATCTCGGATTACGACTTAGGAATAACTTACACCCCAGGCAAAGCCAATGTCATGGCTGATGCGCTAAGTCGTAAATCTTATTGTAACAACCTGATGTTACAACAAGGTCAACCACTTCTCCACGAGGAATTTCGTAAGCTTAACCTTCACATTGTTCCTCGAGGATTCCTTTCCACCCTGGTGGCGAAACCTAACCTTATGGATCAAGTCATAGCTGCCCAGAAGCGCGATAAAGGCATATCTCGGATTAAGGAAAACATCGCTAGCGGAGTTGCTAAATGTTTCTCCATGGATGAACGAGGTGTTGTCTTCTTCGAGAACCGCTTGGTGGTTCCCAAGAAGCAACATTTACGTCAATTGATCCTTAAGGAAGCTCACGAATCCCCTCTCACCATTCATCCCGGTAGCACTAAGATGTATCAAGACCTACGCCAGAGGTTTTGGTGGACTAGGATGAAGAGAGAAATCGCTCAATACATTGCAACTTGCGACGTCTGTCGTCGTGTTAAAGCAGAGCATCAACGGCCTGCTGGCACCCTTCAACCTTTGGAGATTCCTGAATGGAAATGGGATAAAATCGGTATGGATTTCATTACCGGGTTTCCCAGAACCAAAAGAGGGAATAATGCTATCCTCGTTGTTGTCGATCGTCTCTCCAAAGTAGCCCACTTCTTACCTGTTCGCGAGAGTATAACCGCTAGCCAGCTAGCTGATTTGTACATCTCTCGAATAGTATCTCTCCATGGTGTTCCATTGGAAATTAATTCAGACCGTGGAAGTCTTTTCACCTCTCGATTTTGGGAAAGTTTCCAAAATGCTTTGGGAACTCGACTCTCCTTTAGCACCGCCTTCCATCCTCAGTCAAGTGGTCAAGTAGAACGAGTCAATCAAATTCTGGAGGATATGCTCCGAGCTTCTGTCATCTCTTTCGGTATGAATTGGGAGAAGTGCCTTCCATTCGCCGAGTTCGCTTATAACAACAGTTATCAAGCTAGCTTGGGCAAAGCCCCTTTCGAAGTTCTCTATGGACGAAAATGTCGAACGCCTCTTAACTGGTCAGAAACCGGCGAGAGACAACTCTTTGGCCCGGACATGATCCAGGATGCAGAAGAGCAGGTTCGTATTATTCGTGAGAAGTTGAAAACCGCCCAATCTCGACAAAAGAGTCAGTATGACCGCAAGCATAAGCCCATGGCTTATGAAGTCGGCGAGATGGCTTACCTTCGGGTTACACCTTTAAAGGGAACCCATCGATTCGGTATCAAAGGCAAATTGGCTCCTCGCTACATTGGACCCTTTCGCATTCTTGCCCAACGAGGGGAAGTTGCCTACCAACTGGAACTACCTCCGCATCTCTCCAGAGTTCATGATGTCTTCCACGTTTCTCAACTCAGGCGTTGCTTCGCGGATCCTATCCGTGGAGTGGACCACGAAACGCTTGATCTCCAAGATAACCTCACCTATCGGGAATACCCCATTCGTATCCTTGATCAAGCCGAGCGTACCACTCGACGCCACAATATCAAGTTTCTCAAGGTTCAATGGTCACACCATTCCGAGCAAGAAGCTACATGGGAAAGGGAGGATCGTCTTCGACTTGAGTATCCCGCCTTCTTTCGGGAGGAACCTAAATCTCGGGACGAGATTCTTTTGAGTAGGGGTGAGTTGTCACATCCCAGCTAGGCCATGCATTAGAGTGTGCATCATGTTTAAATTCTATTTAATTTTGAAATGGGAAATGCCAGAACCCCCAACACACACTTCCCCCCCCCCCCTTGGAAATAACTAGGGTTTACTAAAATCTTTTTCAATGAACCTGAAATGCCCTTCTGAAATGTTCACCCCCTTTGTTTTGGGTTTAAACCTTTGACAAAAGTGGTGCACAATTTTCTAGGTCAACAGAAGGTTTTTGAATTAACACATAAGTATTTGAATTTGGGCATTTAAAATTTATAAAAATATTTTAAATGTTCAAATATTCTCAAACAGAAATGTTTCATGTTGTCTATATTTTAAATAGCAAGCATGTGCAGTTTGAGGATTTTTGGAGTGGTCTAGGTATTTTAAATAACTCCACAAAGTTGCAGAAGAAATAGAAAAAGAAAAACCAAAAGCAGAAAGCCAACTGACTTACCTGGCGGCCCACCTGGCCGGCCCAGCCCACCAGCCGCGCCAGCGAGCTGCTTCGCCTCGCCAGCCAGGCAGGCAGGTGCTCGACGCCGGAGCAGGAGCTCGCCACGCAGCGCCCTGCCTCCCTGCTCGCCGCTTCGCCGCCCCGCTGTCCTGGACGGCCTCCACGTCGCGCCCCCGACGCCCTGGACACGCCATTCGCCCCTCTGCCTCTCTCCCACGCACCTCCACGCCATGGCCGACGCCACCGCAGCTGCACCGTCGCCGTAGTCGCGCTCCCCGTCGTCCTTGCGCCGCTCCGACCTGTCCAGCAGCTCCACCGCCCTCCTCTTCTTCGAGCTAGCTGAGCCCCGATCGCTCGCTCGCTCTACAGCGCTTCCCCGAGCTCTTCTTCAACCTCCGGCCGCCGGAGATCCCCTTCGACCTCACCGCCGCACCAGCTCGTCCCCGACCCCGACGTCCACTTCTCCGAGACCGCGGTGAGCTCAGCTACCTCCCCATCCTCTCCTTTCTCTTCCTCGTGCACCACAGCGAGCGCACGATGCTCACCCGCACGCACCGCCGCGGAGCACGTCGCCGGCGTGTCTCCGGCCAGCCACTGGCCACCCCACCTTGTCCAACGGCCTCCCCGCAACCCTAGGAGGCCAACGCACTACCGCACGCACCTCGCCGTGCCCCGTAGCTCGTTTCGCACTTCGACCCGAGCTCCGGCGCCGCCAAACACGTCGCCGGCGTTGTTTCCGGCGACCCCGAGACAAACCACCGCCACCAATAGACGCGGCTTGCCCTTGGCTAGCTGTAGATGTCCTCCGCCGCTCTTTTGGTCACCGGAGCGCGATTTTGCACTTTCCTCCGCCGCACTGGATGGTCGCCGCCGGCGAAACTCCGGCGAGTCGACGTGGCTGTCATTAGCAACTAACCCCACCAGCTAATAACCACCCTGGGTCACTGACAGTGGGCCCTAGGGTCCAGTCAAACCCCAGTCAGCGCGGGTTTGACCGGGATTAGCCCTGTGTCACTGACGTGTGGTCCCCACACGTCAGGTTTGACCAGCCAGCTGGTTTGACTGCTGAGGTCAGCATGACTTCAGGCTGACGCAGTAATCTATTTTGCTGGATTTATTTTTATACAGGAAAATCCAGAAAATAGTTCAAACTTCAAAAATTCATAGAAAATTATCTATAACTCCAAATGCAAAGTTTTATATATGAAAAATTATCAGAAAAATCCAATCTATCCATTGGTACTGGTTTCATGCATGTTAAAACAAGTTAAACCCACTGTTTAGGCATTATGAGTTTTTGCACTAATATGATCTTATAAATGCACTACCATTTGAATCTTTGGTTCAAATGGGGTCATTTCCTTCTGACTTAACTTACACTAGGTCAGGGCACATCCATATTGCCATGTCATAGCATGCATCATATTGTTGCATATTGCCATGTATTGATTGTGTTCCGACGTGTTCATCGTGGTAGGTTCTGCCTCCGAGGATATCTCCGAGTATCCAACTGAAGGGCAGTATCCCACGACCACTCCATCAGGCAAGCAACCCATTGATCATTCCGATACAAACCCATGTTCTCGCTTCTGCCCTTGTTTACTGCATTAAGACAACGCGTTTCAAACTGCTGTGTGTTGCGGTAGTTGAACCCACTTCCTTTGCATGACCTGTCATTGCCACAGTAACTAGATGAAACCCACTAGCATGTGTAGGAGTTGTTTGAGCCATTACATGTGTGTGTGTTCCTACCATGCTATGCTTGCTATGCTTAGAGTTGTGTCAGGTCTGGCTCATCGGGATGATGAACTGGAGTGAAAGGTTGTGTCGGTGACAAGAGTGAAGTGTTGAACACGATTTGGTAAAGGAATCGATGAGAGGCCATGTAGGAGTACATGGTGGGTTGTTTCATTGAGGCCGTCCTTAAGAACTGAGATCTGTGTTTGTGATCCATGATACAGTTACTACCACACATTGGGCCCTGAAATATGACCCCGCTCGACTTCTTATCCACCCTTGTTCTCTGTCCAGGAGTTGCAAGTAGTTTCTGGTGTTTGTAGTATGCTGGGGGCCGCACGCGGCGCTGACCATCGGGGTGGGCTGTGTTGCGGTAGGCACGTGGCCGGGTCAACCGGGCGCCCGTTTGGTGTCTCGGAACCCTGTTCACATCGTTCGGGGCCGTTAGTGGAAACCTCGGCCGGACTCCCTGCGGATGGAACCCGAATAGGCGATAAACCTGGACTAGAGACTTGAGTGTTTAGGTAGGTCGTGGTCTACACCCACGTCGGCTTTCGCTTGAAGTCTGCCGAGCACATGTCGTGTGCAGACGCTAAGTGGTGGAAACATGTGTGAAGAAGTACACCCCTGCAGGGTTATAAATGATCTATTCGAATAGCCGTGTCCGCGGTAATGGACTTCTGGTTCGCTCATATCAGTTCATAGACAAGTTAAATGGATACTACTAAAAATCTCAAGATAAGTGTGAGTACCGCGGATGGCCCTCTTGTGGGATGGCGAGAGAGGATCCACGGTGGAGTATTGTGTTGGTGTTAGTGGACTCGTGTGCGACAAATGGTTTACAAGTGGTGTCTATCGTAGGATAGCTTAGCCAAGAGTCAAAGCTGGCTTGCTGCAATAACCCCACCACCTTCTTGAGAATGTGCATATATAGTAGGTTCCTGTTGTAAGACTTGCTGAGTACCTCCGTACTCATGTTGCTTTAATCATGTTTTTCAGACGACTGCACCAACCCTTCTGATGGGTTCTATGTAGACCTCGACGTTGACGAGTGACTTATCACCCAGGTGGTGATCCAAGACTTGTGAAGGGTCGTTGTAGATAGACAGGCTACATCAAGCCTTCTTTCTTTCTAGTGTCTGTACTCAGACTAGTTTGCTTCCGCATGTGCTTGTATGTTTGTATGACTTGAGTGTTGGGTCATGTGACCCCTATCTGTATGAATGATATGTATGGCTCCTCGGAGCCTTCTAAATAAAGTACTTGAGTCGTAGAGTACTGTTGTGTTGCCATGTTGTATCTACTCATATCGGGCATATTGTGTGTATGATTGAAATGCTTGGTATGAGTGGGATCCGACTATCTAGTTGTTTATCCTTGGCAGCCTTTCATATGGGGAAATGTAAGTCTTGTGCTTCTGAGCGATAGTAGTCCGCTACAGCCCGGTTCACCGGAGTCCTGCTAGCCCAGCACTACTGCTTGGACACTTGACTGGCCGGCATGTGTTTCACGTCGTTCCTATGTCTGTCCCTTCGGGGAAATGTCACGCGCTGATATTCGGAGTCCTGCCTAGCCTGCTACAGCCCGGGTTACCGGAGTCCTGTTAGCCCAGTGCTACAGCCCGAATAGATACGTTGATGACCGACATGCTCGATGTGATTCATGTTTGCCTGTCCTCATAGGCTAGCGCCGCTTTGGGTTCACGACTAGCCATGTCGGCCCGGGTTCTCTGTCATATGGATGCTAGCGACATTATCATATACGTGAGCCAAAAGGCGCAAACGGTCCCGGGCCAGGTAAGGTGGCACCCGTGGGAGTACCGTGCGTGAGGCCGCAAAGTGATATGAAGTGTTACATGCTGGATCGATGTGGCTTAGGATCGGGGTCCTGACAACTAGATGCATACTAGGGACATATTTGTGTCTGGTATTCACACATGTATTACGATTTCCGGATAACACAATTATAGCATGAATAAAAGACAATTATCATGAACAAGGAAATATAATAATAATGCTTTTATTATTGCCTCTAGGGCATATTTCCAACAGTAATCGCACTCTATTGGATATGGTGCGATCTATGATGTCTCTTACTGATTTACCGCTATCATTTTGGGGATACGCTCTAGAGACAGCCGCATTCACTTTAAATAGGGCACCGTCTAAATCCGTTGAGACGACACCGTATGAATTATGGTTTGGGAAGAAACCTAAGCTGTCGTTTCTAAAAGTTTGGGGATGCGATGCTTATGTCAAGAAACTTCAACCTGAAAAGCTCGAACCCAAGTCGGAAAAATGCGTCTTCATAGGATACCCTAAGGAAACCATTGGGTATACCTTCTACCTCAGATCCGAAGGCAAGATCTTTGTTGCCAGGAATGGATCCTTTCTAGAGAAAGAATTTCTCTCGAAAGAAGTAAGTGGGAGGAAAGTGGATCTTGATGAAGTACTGCCTCTTGAAACGGAGAGTAGCGCAGCTCAGGAAAACGTTCCTGTGGTGCCTGCACCGATTAGAGAGGAGGTTAATGATGATGATCAACACACTTCGGATCAAGCTCCTACTGACCTTCATAGGTCCACAAGGACACGTTCCGCACCAGAATGGTATGGCAACCCCGTCCTGGAAATCATGTTGTTAGACAACGGTGAACCTTCGAACTATGAAGAAGCGATGGCGGGCCTGGATTCCAACAAATGGCTAGAGGCCATGCAGTCCGAGATAGGATCCATGTATGAAAACAGAGTATGGACTTTGACAGACTTGCCCGATGATCGGCGAGCGATAGAAAATAAATGGATCTTTAAGAAGAAGACGGACGCGGATGGTAATGTTACCATCTATAAAGCTCGACTTGTCGCTAAGGGTTATCGGCAAGTTCAAGGGGTTGACTACGATGAGACTTTCTCTCCCGTAGCGAAGCTGAAGTCCGTCCGAATCATGTTAGCAATTGCCGCATACTATGATTATGATATATGGCAAATGGACGTCAAAACAGCATTCCTTAACGGCTATCTTAAGGAAGAACTGTATATGATGCAACCGGAAGGTTTTGTCGACCCTAAGAATGCTAACAAGGTGTGCAAGCTCCAGCGATCCATTTATGGGCTGGTGTAAGCATCTCGGAGTTGGAACATTCGCTTTGATGAGATGATCAAGGCGTTTGGGTTTATGCAGACTTATGGAGAAGCCTGCGTTTACAAGAAAGTGAGTGGGAGCTCTGTAGCATTTCTCATATTATATGTAGATGACATCCTTTTGATGGGAAATGATATAGAACTTTTGGACAGCATTAAGGCCTACTTGAATAAGAGTTTTTCATTGAAGGACCTTGGAGAAGCTGCTTATATATTAGGCATCAAGATCTATAGAGATAGATCGAGACGCCTCATCGGTCTTTCACAAAGTACATACCTTGACACGATATTGAAGAAGTTCAATATGGATCAGTCCAAGAAGGGGTTCTTGCCTGTATTACAAGGTGTGCGATTGAGCACATCTCAATGCCCGACCACGGCAGAAGATATAGAAGAGATGAGTGTCATCCCCTATGCCTCAGCCATAGGATCTATTATGTATGCCATGCTGTGTACCAGACCTGATATAAACCTTGCCGTAAGTTTGGTAGGTAGGTACCAAAGTAATCCCGGCAAGGTACACTAGACAGCGGTTAAAAACATCCTGAACTACCTGAAGAGGACCAAGGATATGTTTCTCGTTTATGGAGGTGCCGAAGAGCTCATCGTAAAGGGTTATGTCGACACTAGCTTCGACACAGATCTGGATGACTCTAAGTCACAAACCGGATACGTGTATATTTTGAATGGTGGGGCAGTAAGCTGGTGCAGTTGCAAGCAAAGCGTTGTGGCGGGATCTACATGTGAAGCGGAATATATGGCAGCCTCGGAGGCAGCACAAGAAGCAATCTGGATGAAGGAGTTCATTACCAACCTAGGAGTCATACCCAATGCGTCGGACCCGATGACTCTCTTCTGTGACAACACTGGAGCTATTGCCCTTGCGAAGGAGCCCGGGTTTCACAGGAAGACCAGGCATATCAAGCGTCGCTTCAACTCCATTCGTGAAAGTGTTCAAAATGGAGACATAGAGATTTGTAAAGTACATACGGACCTGAATGTGGCAGATCTGTTGACTAAACCTCTCCCTAGAGCAAAACATGATCAACACCAAAATTCCATGGGTGTTCGATTCATCACAATGTAACTAGACTATTGTCTCTAGTGCAAGTGGGAGACTGTTGGAAATATGCCCTAGAGGCAATAATAAAAGATTATTATATTTCCTTGTTCATGATAATTGTCTATTGTTCATGCTATAATTGTATTGTCCGGAAATCGTAATACATGTGTGAATGCATAGACCACAATGTGTCCCTGGTGAGCCTCTAGTTGACTAGCTCGTTGATCAACAGATAGTCATGGTTTCCTGGCTATGGACATGGGGATGTCATTGATAACGGGGTCACATCATTAGGAGAATGATGTGATGGACAAGACCCAAACCTAAGCGTAGCATAAAGATCGTGTAGTTCGTTTGCTAGAGCTTTTGCAATGTCAAGTATCATTTCCTTAGACCATGAGGTTGTGCAACTCCCGGATACCGTATGAGTACTTTGGGTGTGCCAAACGTCACAACGTAACTGGGTGGCTATAAAGGTACACTACGGGTATCTCAGAAAGTGTCTGTTGGGTTGGCACGAACCGAGACTGGGATTTGTCACTCCGTATGACGGAGAGGTATCTCTTGGGCCCACTCGGTAATGCATCATCATAATGAGCTCAATGTGACCAAGGGGTTGGTCACGGGATCATGCATTACGGTACGAGTAAAGTGACTTGCCGGTAACGAGATTGAACAAGGTATTGGGATACCGACGATCGAGTCTCGTGCAAGTAACGTACCGATTGACAAAGGGAATTGAATACGGGATTGATTAAGTCCTCGACATCTTGGTTCATACGATGAGATCATCGAGGAGCATGTGGGAGCCAACATGGGTATCCAGATCCCGCTGTTGGTTATTGACCGGAGAGGCGTCTCGGTCATGTATGCATGTCTCCCGAACCCGTAGGGTCTACACACTTAAGGTTCGGTGACGCTAGGGTTGTAAAGATATGAATATGCAGCAATCCGAAAGTTGTTCGGAGTCCTGGATGAGATCCCGGACGTCACGAGGAGTTCCGGAATGGTCCGGAGGTAAAGAATTATATATAGGAAGTGCTGTCTCGGCCAACGGGAAAGTTTCGGGGGTCACCGGTATTGTACCGGGACCACCGGATGGGTCCCGGGGGTCCACCGGGTGGGGCCACCCATCCCGGAGGGCCCCATGGGCTGAAGTGGGAGGGGGAACCAGCCCATAGTGGGCGGGTGCGCCCCCCTTGGCCCACCCCCTGTGCCTAGGGTTGGAAACCCTAGGGTGGGGGCGCCCCACTTTCCTTGGGGGGCACTCCACCCCCCTTGGCCGCCGCCCCCCTTGGGAGATCCAATCTCCAAGGGACGGCGCCCCCCAGGGGGCCTATATAAAGGGGGGAGGGAGGGGGCAGCCGCACCCTTGCATCTTGGCGCCTCCCTCTCCCCTGCTACACCTCTCGCTCTCGCGCAGACGCTCGGCGAAGCCCTGCTGCGGTGACAACTGCATCCACCACCACGCCGTCGTGCTGCTGGATCTTCCTCAGCCTCTCCTTCCCCCTTGCTGGATCAAGAAGGAGGAGATGTCATCCGCTCCGTATGTGTGTTGAACGCGGAGGTGCCGTCCGTTCGGCGCTTGGTCATTGGTGATTTGGATCACGGCGAGTACGACTCCATCATCCACGTTCTAGTGAACGCTTCCGCTCGCGATCTACAAAGGTATGTAGATGCAATCTGAATACTCGTTGCTAGATGAACTCATAGATGGATCTTGGTGAAACCGTAGCAAAATTTTTGTTTTCCGCAACGTTCCCCAACATCTCGCCCATCCGACTGATGAACCGGCTGATGGACGCCAAGCAGCCAGTGAACTTTTGCACGTCCAGCAGTCGGCTGGGTACCTCCATCCTCTCGATGGCTTTGATCTTCACAGGGTTGCACTCTATGCCGCGTTCAGAGACCAGGAAGCCAAGGAGTTGGCCGGCTGGTACTCTGAAGACGCACTTCTCAGGGTTGAGCTTGATCTGGAATCGGCGCAGGTTCTCAAAGGTCTCCTTGAGGTCTTCCAGCAGCGTTCCGCGCTTTTCCGTCTTCACCACCACATCATCCACATAGACGTGGGCGTTTCTGCCGAGTTGCTTGAGGAGGCACTTCTGCATGCAACGCTGAAAGGTAGCGCCGGCATTCCTCAAGCCGAACGTCATGGTCAGGTAGCAGAAGGCTCCAAACGGCGGGATGAAGGCGGTCTTCAATCTGTCTGCCGGGTTCAGCTTGATCTGGTGATATCCTGAATATGCATCTAAGAAGCTCAACAGCTCGCATCCGGCTATGGAGTCTATCACCTGTCAATCCTTGGCAGGGCAAATGGGTCCTCCGGGCATGCTTTGTTGAGGCTTGTGTAGTCGATACACATCCGCCATTTCTTGTTCTTCTTCAGCACCAGGACCAGGTTTGCTAGCCATTCTGGGAAAAACACTTCCACAATACAGCCGGCTCCAAGGAGTCGGGCTATCTCTTCTCCAACAACTCTTCTCTTCTCTTCTGACAGGCGGCGCAAGGGCTGCCTGACGGGCTTCACATCAGATTGGACATGTAACTTGTGCTCGGCGAATTCCTTCGGTACACCTAGCATGTCTTTGGGGGACCATGCAAAGATGTCCCGATTCTCACGGAGGAAATCGACGAGCTCGCCTTCCTATTTGCTGTCAAGGTTTGCACCTATGACAGCGTACCTCTCTGGGTGCTCCGGGTCCTAGGGTATCTTTTTTGTCTCTTTGGCTGGCTTAAACGAACCTTCAGCTTCCGACTCCTTGGGATTAGGCGACATCTCCGGCTGCTTGTCCGCCATCGCCACAACCCGATCAAGGAGCCGCTTCTCGGCCGCGATCACCAGGGACTCGGCTAGCCGACTGCTTTCAGCCGCACACGCGGACGACTTTCTGTAGTCGCCAGCTATGGTCAGAATCCCTTTGGAACTCGGCATCTTCATCTTGAGGTAGGCGTAGTGGGGAACCGCCATGAATTTGGCCAAAGCAGGTCGGCCAAGCAGTGCATGGTATGGGCTTTCAAGATCCACCACTTCAAACCAGACTGGCTCTCAGCGGAAATGATCCTTGTCTCCTAAGAGGACATATATCAGAATCTTGCCGATTGGTGAGCAGGAGAGGCCAGGGAAAATGCCGTGGAACACAGTCCGGCTGTTCTGAAGCGGTCTTTGCTTGATTCCTAACTTCTCCATGGTATCCTTGTACAGGATGTTGATGTTGCTACCTCCGTCTATCAGCACTCATGAGAAACGAGCGGCTCTTTTATCTGTGGCAAAGGTGGCCTCCAAGACCAGGGCGTAGGAGCCCGGATTCGGCATTACTTCTGGGTGATCAGCTCTGCTCCAACTGATAGGCTTCTCGGACCAGTGCATGAATTCTGGAGCATCTGGTGGCACCGCGTTCACCTCATGCTGCTGCAGGCGCCTGCTGCGTCTGTCGTCAGCCACGCTGGTGAACACCACATAGGCCCCATGCTCCTCTGGGTACTCATCTTGTACTGCGCTGACCGGCCTAACAGCCGGCTGCTGGGGGGGAGGCGGAGGCTGCTGCCCAGCAGGCGGGGGTGGCAGGAGGCCGTCTCCCTTGGCGATCCTTGTGAGCCAGTGGCACTTCCGGGTGGTGTGGTTCGACGTCTTCGCGCCGCTGTGGAACTTGCAGGGACCATCTAGAGTCTGCTCGTAAGAGAAGGCTGGCAACCAGTTGGACTTGCCGCCTTTCTGTCGCTTTGGCGGAGGCTGCCCCTCCGGCTGCTGGTCTTCGACCGTCGCAACCTGCCGACTGCTGGAAGCCGGCTGCGGGGCCTTGCGCTTGTGGTCATTCTGCTGTTGTCGCCGACTGGCGTCTCCAGCCGGAGTTCTGGGAGCCTGAGGGGCCACTTTGCCAGTCGCACTAACTTGAATCTCCGCCTTCATGGAGGAGTCGGCTGTGGCATATTTGTCTGCTATGATTAGCAGCTCGTCAAGGGTTTCTGGCTCGTCGCAGAGGAGCTTGTGCTTGAGGAGGGTGCCTTCTCTGCACCCGGCGGTGAAATACTCGATGGCCTGCACCTCGTGCACGCCCTCACAGGAGTTCCGAAGCTCGGCCAAGCGCGTGAGGTAGTCGCGAGTCGATTCGGCGGGGCCCAGCACGCACAAGGAGAGCTGACGAGGCTTGGGAGGTCGCTTGTATGTGCTCGTGAAATTGCGGATGAAAGCTTCGGTGAAGTTGACCTAGCTGTTGATGATGCGGGGCTTCAGGCTGTTCAGCCATGTCCAGGCCATGCCCTGGAGCATGAGCGGATCATATTTCACAGCAACGCGCTTGTTGCCGTTCGCTATGTTGACGTTCGTTGAGTAGTCAACCAGCCAGTCTTCCGGCTTCACGGAGCCGGTGTATTTGGGCGTGTCTCGGGGGAGCGTTAACCCTTTGGGAAAGGGTTCATCTCGGATACGGGGTCCGAAACAGGGCGGGCCCAACTCGTCTTCTTCTTCCAGCGCCAGGGATCGGTGAAGTCGGTCGATCCGGTGGCGTGCGTCGTTTTCTCCGACTCCCTCTCAGCGGCCAAGGCGGTCACCGAGAGTCGGATGGTCAATAAGCGGCGGGGAGACTCGCCTTTCCTTGCGAGGAGGAGGAGGCGGACAGTCATCCCGTTGTTCCACTGCTCTTGGGCGGCCATCTTGGTCGCGCTCGATGGTGATGCGAGTCCGACTGTGGCTGACAGCCGGATCCTTGTCCTTTCTTCCGCGGACACCGCTAGTCGGCGTCCGAGACGTCGCGCCTTGATCTCGGGGGGAGGCGAGTCATCGTTTTGCCGTTGCGGTGCCTCTGTGCGGAAGCCGGCTTCGTTCTGTGCGGCAGCCGTGTCGAGGAGTCGCTGGACTCGCTCCGTCATCAGGCGGCGCTCTTCACCCTCAAAGTTGTCCAGCACGTCTGCCGCCGCCTGGGTGGCTCGGACGTTCTCCGCGGGCGTGGCGTACACGGGGCGATTAGCCCCGACCAGGTTGGCGATCTCCACGCCGCGCTGCCGGACGGCGCCTAGGCGGCTAAGCCCCGTCGGAGACGGCGAGCCGCCCACAGCACGATCCATCTCTCGCTGGTAGGCCTCTGACAAGCGTCTCATGCTTGCCAGCTTCTTTGCGCCTTCGACGAGCTGAAGGTGGCGTGCCTCCAGCGTCTCGACGTTAGCGTCTTCTGGAATGGGCGCGGTTAGGTCTTGTAGCGTCGCGTCGAGCGGGTCATGAGCTCCTCCACCGGAATGCTCGCCATGATCGACGACGAGCACTTCTGTGACGGTGCTTCCGCCGCTCTCCGCGCGAGGGAGCGGCTCGTCGTAGACCACCACGTTGGTGGGAAATGCGCCGAGCGACGCAATGTCGGAGTCGACCAGCATCGGGTCGGTGGAGCCTACGGACTCCAGGTCCACGGCAGGCTCGCTGGCGACGTGGAGTTGGCCGAGGAGGCCCGCGAGGAGGCTATCGGGGCCGCCCGTGCCTGCGTCGGATGCAGGCTCGTCGGAGAGGCGAACCTCGCCGACAAGTTTGGCGAGGCAGCTGGCTGCGCAGGCGATCTCAACGCCATGCAGCGCATCGGTGCAAACTCCATCTGGCGTGTTGGGCTGGCTGCGCTCACCAGGGAGGAGGAGGGTTCCCGTCCAGAGCAGGTCTCCGGACGACGGTGCACCTCGCCCCACGGTGGGCGCCAAATGTCGGGGGTTGGGTGCGACATATGCCAAGGGATGGTTTATCATGGTGGTGGCGAGTAGAACGTCGCCGGTGCCTGGAAGCGGGATGAGGCGTAGACATGTACGCCGACGAATCTTACCCAGCTTCAGGGCTCTCCGAGGAGATAACACCCCTACTGCTGCTCTGCGGGGTCTCCGCATGATCACTATGGCAAAGTGGGTACAAGGTTGCTCCTTGAGCTGTTTCTTGGAGGTAGGAGCAGGCAAGGCTAGCTCCCTCTTTCCTGTGTTCTATGGTCTAGTGCTAATGGGGTCAAACCCTTTGCATGGGTGCCCCGGGGGGTTTATATAGGCCTACCCCCCGGGGGTACAATGGTAATCCGGCTGGGCGCGGGTCCCAGCTGTCTGTCTCTCAGGCCGCCGTCTTCTCCGCTGACTACTGGGGCCCGCCGACTGGTGGGCCCCGCCAACTGGCCCGGTACGGAGCCGACAGGCCTTGTCCGCCGCGGGCGGGTCTTGCCGGCTGCGGATTACTGTAGCCGTGCTTCTAATGACGCTAGCTTGGTCATGGGGTCATGGCAACAGTGCCGCCGCCTGACGGGCGATCACTGTTGCCATTCCACGTCTTGTCTGGTTAATGGCATGCGGGACCCGTGGGAGGGACCGACCGACTCCGGGAGGCCGACTCCCACGGGTCCGTCTTGTGGCGCTCCTGCCGTCTTCTATCTTCCCCGCTGACAAGCGGGGCCTGCCGTCTCTAGGCCGTACAGGCAGGCCGACGTGGGTACAGGGCTAGCTGGGCAACAGTGTCGCGCCAGACGGAGATCTCCGTTGGTACGGTGCACTGTGGCCATGCCTGCCCTTCGTAATCAGGGTGGGGGCGGGCCTTACTGCGGCCGTTCCCAGCCCCGTCCCTTCTTACAAAGGCAGAGGGTGGTTGGAGTCGCGGGCCGACTCCCCATAGCCGGCTTCTCTGGAAGTCGCCAGTTAGGAGTTGTCTCGTCTTGTAGTCATCCCTGGGACTTGGTCACGAGTAGATAGTCGGCAACGCCGCTGCCGACTCCCAGAGGCGGCCCTCCGTCCTGGGGTTCCTGAGGGGCGTAGCCTTCCCCGATGTCTTGAAAGGTTTTAGGCCTCGGGTTAGCCTACCCGTGGCCCATTACTCCGACAGTAATGAACCGGTAATAGCTAAAGAAGAAACTTTTATCTATAATGTTGATCCGGTTGTTCCTACTACTTATATTGAAAAACCACCTTTCCATGTTAGGATAAAGGAACATGGTAAAGTTTCAACTGTGGTCAATAAAAGTAATATTAGAGCACCTAAACCAGCTGAACAAATCAAGGTAGAACCTAATGTTGCTATGGTTAAAGATCTCTTGGTTGAAAATTTAGACGGGCATGTTATTTACTTATGTGATGAATCTGCTAGAATTGCCAAACCCGATGAAAAATATAAACCCGTTGTCGGCATGCTTGTTGTCTCAGTTAAGATAGCAGATCACTGTTATCATGGTTTATGTGACATAGGTGCTAGCGTGAGTGCTATTCCTTTTACCTTATATCAAGAAATTATGAATGACATAGCACCCACTGAAAATAGAAGACATAGATGTTACTATTAAACTTGCTAGTAGAGACACCATCACACCACTTGGGATTGTTAGAGATGTTGAAGTCTTGTGTGGGAAAATAAAATACCCTACTAATTTTATTGTTCTTAGTTCCCCACAAGATGAATATTGTCCTATTATCTTGGGCAGACCTTTCTTGAACACCTTAATGCTAAAATAGATTGTGAGAAACAAATCGTCGATGTTAGTTTTGGTGATGAGTCTGATGAATTTAATTTTTCTAAGTTTAGTAGAAAACATCATAAGAAAGAATTTCCTAGTAAGGATGAAATTATTGGTCTTGCTTCTATTGTTGTACCTCCTACTGATCCTTTAGAACAATATTTGCTAGACCATGAGAATGATATGCATATGCATGAAAGAAATGAAATAGATAAGATTTTCTTTGATCAATGTCCTCTGCTTAAACACAATTTGCCTGTTGAAACTATAGGAGGTCCTCCTCCACCTAAAGGTGATCCCATGTTTGAATTAAAACAATTGCCAAACACTTTGAAATATGCTTATCTCAATGAGAAAAATATTTGTCTTGTTATTATTAGTGCTAACATTTCAGAACATGAAGAAGAAAGATTATTGAAAGTTCTAAGAAAGCACCAAGCTGCTATTGGATATACTCTTGACGATCTTAAGGGCATCAGTCCCAATCTATGTCAGCACAGGAATAATATGGAACCTGATGCTAAACCCATTGTTGATCACCAACGTTGGTTAAATCCGAAAATGAAAGAAGTGGTAAGAACAGAAATATTAAAACTTCTGGAAGCAGGTATAATCTATCCTACAACTGATAGTAGATGGGTAAGTCATGTCCATTGTGTCCCGAAGAAAGGAGGTATTATTGTTGTTCCTAATGATAAGAATGAACTTATTCCATAAATAATTGTTATAGGATATAGAATGGTAATTGATTTTACAAAATTAAACAAAGAAACTAGAAAAGATCATTACCCTCTTCCTTTTATTGATCAAATGCTAGAAAGATTATCTAAGCACACACATTTTTGCTTCCTTGATGGATATTCTGGTTTTTCACAAATACTTGTTTCTCAACCTAATCAAGAAAAGACCACTTTTACTTATCCTTTTGGAACTTATGCTTATAGACGTATGCCTTTTGGTTGAAGCAATGCACTTGCTACCTTTCAAAGATGTATGACTGCTATATTCTCTGACTTTTGTGAAAAGATTGTTGAGGTTTTCATGGATGACTTTTCTATTTATGGGAAGTCTTTTGATGATTGTTTCAGCAATTTTGATCAAGTTTTGCATAGACGTGAGCAAACCAATGTTGTCTTGAATTGGGAGAAGTGACACTTTATGGTTAACGAAGGTATTGTTTTAGGCCATAAAATTTCCGAAAGAGGTATTGAGGTGGGCAAAGCTAAGGTTGATGCAATTGAGAAAATGCCATGTCCTAAAGATATCAAAGGTATTCGTAGTTTCCTTGGTCATGCTGGTTTCCATAGGAGATTTATCAAGGACTTCTGTAAAATTTCTAGGCCTCTTATAAATATTTTGCAACAGGATATTCCTTTCGTTTTTTATGATGATTGCTTAGAAGCCTTCGAAAAACTCGAGAAATCCTTAATTTCTGCACCTATTGTTCAACCACCTGATTGGAACTTGCCTTTTGAAATTATGTGTGATGCTAGTGATTATGATGTTGGTGTTGTTCTAGGAAAAAGAGTTGATAAAAAATTAAATGTTATCGATTATGCTAGTAAAACTCTAGACAGTGCCCAAAGAAGTTATGCTACTACTGAAAATAATTTTTACCAATCGTGTTTGCTTGTGACAAATTCAGATCTTACATTGTTGATTCCAAAGTAATTGTTCACACTAATCATGCTGCTATAAAATTTCATCATGGGCTGCAATAAGCCTAGGTTTGGCATCTTTCACACTAATCATGCTACCAAATGGGAAGGACCCTATGTTATCGAGGAGGTTTATCGATCTGGAGCTATCAAAATAAACAATGCCAAAGGTATTAACCCGAAGGTTGTTAATGGACAACGAATAAAACATTATATCTTAGGTACGCCCATTAATGTTGAAAGCAATATTATCCAAACTATTACATCGGAAGAACACATAAAAGAAACCTTCTGGAACACTCCAGAATCGTGAAAAAGGGAGGTACATGATACGTTAAGTAAACGGACTCTGGAAAATCTATAAAAATATTTCCTGTCCGTTTTGGAATATAACAAAAATTAGGAAAATAAGAAACAACCAGGAAGGCACCCCTGGTGGGCAAAAGACACCAGGCGCGCCCAGGTGGGTTGTTCCCACCTCGGGTACCTTCCAGACTCCATTTTTCTTCTGTTTGCTTATTTTCCAAGATAACAAATCTTTATATACCGCCCCCCCCCCCCCCCGAACCTATTGACCTCCGTATCATGGAGAAATCTCCTTTTTCTTTTCCTTGTTGTTTTCTGACAAATCTAATCCTCCAAGGACAAGTTCTTCGAGAACGTCATCAACCCATATTTGCGGGAGGTGATGCAGCACCCTCAAGCTATCCATATGTGTGAGAGGGTGCTCCACATCCGCGATGTGCAAGGTCCCAAGGGGACTGGATCCGTGGAGGCTAGGCTCGAAGCTATGGAGCAGGAAGTCCTCCGGTGTAAGGGGACGGTGGAACGTGGACTCAATGCCAATCACCTCATGATTGCGGACTACACCCGTGATCTCAAGGTGGATGGAAAGTCCATGAAGGACATCGTCTTCTCCTTCAAGGAGCAAATCAACTTCCTCTAGAGCAGATCTACGACCTTCAAAACCAAGTCTTCGAAGATGTGGCAAGGTTTAAAGGTATGAGTTTGGCTGCCAGTTGCAGGACCCGCAAGACTCACTCCTCTTCTTATGATGGTGAGCCTCTGCCATGGAAACCCGAGGACAAGATCTCTACCACTTCATCACCACTACCTCCTTCTTCATCACCAAAAGAAAATTGAGTATCGGGTATGGGCACTCCCCTTGGCTTACGCCAAGCTTGGGGAGGTGCCCCGGTATCGTATCACCTCCACTATCTTTTGCTTTTATTTACTTTAGTTCGATACATAATTATCTTTTGCTTTAGAAGAATAAAAGTTCAGTTCAATCCTTTCTTTTTGAGAGCTTGCTTAGTGATCTATATTTGTAATCGTATGCGAGATATAAAATAAAGTTTAGTTGGAGTTTTGTTTTCTTTACTTTCATGTTCAACAAAAAAAGGAAATAAATGAAAAAGATCATATGCTAATCTTATGGTAAGTAATGACACCACATAAGGGAAATTATAAGTAGAAAATTTTAGTGGAGATTGACAAACATAGCATTGGTCAATGATGCAATTCATGAAAGAATTAATAAGGGGAGAGAACACATGCAAATACACTATCTTGGAAATCTTTCATGATTGTGAGCCCCCATCAAATATTATATGCCAAAATTGTTGACGTTGGACAAGGAAGACAACGTAATGATTTACGTTTGTTCATATTCACATAGAAGTTATATTGCCATAGATCCTTCAACATGTGGTGCTTTCCCCCCATCTTTGCTAGCAAAATATTCCGCACCAAGTAGAGATACTACTTGTGCATCCAAAAACCCTTAAACCCAAATCTTATTTACAAGATTCCACCATACCTACCTAAGTATTGAGTAAGATCCTTCAAGTAAGTTGTCATCGGTGCAATAAGGCAATAAAAGTTGCTTCTAAAAGTGTTAGATCATTTAGTGTAAGATAAAATTGAGCGTTGTACAAACTTGTGATGGCAAAGAATAAAAGCGACAGACTTCATAATAAAGGTTGCTATCATAATGGGCAATATAATGTGTCATTCTTTTGCACTAAGGGATTGATCATACAAACAAAAAGTGCATGGCAACCTCTGCTTCCCTCTGCGAAGGGCCTATCTTTTACTTTCATGCAAGAGTCAAAGTTTTTCTCTCTATTCCTTTTTATTTTTCTCTTTTGGCAAGCATCATGTGGTGAGGAAATTTCTAGGCACATATATCTAGTTGGATATGGGTAGCATGAGTTATTATTGTTGACATCACCCTTGAGGTGAATAAGTTGGGCGGTAAAATTATAAGCCCCTATCTTTGTATGTGTCCGGTTAAAACGTTTTGCTCATGTGTATAAGGTGAGTGTTAGCAATCATAGAAGAATATATGATGGTTGAGTATGTGTACTTGCCTAAAGGCTCTGATACGTAACCCTTCCTGAAAAAATGATGAATTGTAGTTGCAAAGTTGACTTAGAACATATTTGTTGGTTTCCAATAGAGTTTATGCTTTATACTTCGATGTTGTGATGAATTGTTACTTATTCATGAGAAGTCTATGATAAAAGTTCTATGATAAAGGTTTTATGTTAAAGTTTGTTGTTGTTATAATAATTTACATGATCCTTCTATGTACGTATTTTGTTTTTATTGACACCTCTCTCTCTAAGCATGTGGACATGTTTTTCGATTTTGGTTTTTGCTTGAGGACAAGCGAGGTCTAAGCTTGGGGAGTCTATACGTCCATTTTGCATGATGTTTACCTACTGTTATTTATAATATTTTTATGCATAACAATGCTTTTCGGAGTAATTATAATGCCTTTTCTCTCATAATATGCAAGGTTCACACAAAGACAGAGAATTCCAGCAGCTGGAAATCTGGACCTGAAAAAGCTACGTTAGGCTACCTATTCTGCACAACTCCAAATGAGTTGAAACTTCATGTATGGAACAAATAAGAATTACTGGAGCGAATAACTACCAGAGGGGGCCCACCAGGTGGGCACAACCCACCTGGGCATGCCAGGGAGCCCAGGCGCGCCCTGGTGGGTTGTGCCCTCCTCGGCCCACCTCCGGTGCCCATCTGCTGGTATATAAGCTATTTTGACCTAGAAAAAAAATAAGGAGAGGACTTTCAGGAAAAAGCTCCGCCGTCTTGAGGCGGAACTTGGTCAAGAGCACTTTTGATGCTTAATGCTCATCCATATATGAGTCTTATCAAGTGCTTTCCCATGTCTCACGCACATCTTTTTGGTTGAGCCCACTCATAATTTGCCTCTCTTATATGTTGCTCAACCATGTGCTTGTTGCAAGAGCTATGCCTTGTCTCTTTTTTAGCCCACTTGCACTTGTTGTGAGTTTCTACTGATTTTGCGGGAGTGATGATCCTATTTTGTGCACTTGTTATCCTAACGCAAATATTCTAAGGAGTGCACAAATCATGGGGAGCTTCTCTAGTTTCTCTAGAACACTCCTTTGCTCTGTCATAATATCTTTTATTCATGTGGCACGTAGGATCATTGGTCTAGTTGGTTCAATTGGTATCTTTTGATAGCTTGCTTCAATTGGTATCTTTTGATTGCTTGCTTCAATTGGTATCTTTTGATTGCTTGATTGCTTGTTTCTCTCTTTGTTATGTCTTTGTGGCATATCATTCTTTTGCAATCTTTGGGCCTCAATATAGTTTGTCTTCCTCCAAGTATTTACCATTGGTTTTGTGTATTGCTTTCAACTCTCTTGTTGAGAAATACACAATTTATGGAGGACCACAATTTATATTGGCCTTCTAAGCTTTTCGTCCATTTTGTCAATTGGTACCAATAAGGGAGAAGTTTCAACGAGTTTTGTGGAGAATTTTTTAGAGTTTCTCCTTGCTTTTGATTTTGTCCCTAACACTACTAGGAAAACCCTTACCAGTAGCGCTGGTTTTTTGGCTATTAGTAGCGTGGGCAGGCGCGCTACTGCTATGACGCTACAGCTATTTTTTAGCTGTATCGCTTGTTCTAACCAGCGCTACTGCTACCCATGTCTAGTAGTAGCGAGCCTCTGTCCATCGCTACTGCTAATACTAGTAGCGTTGCTCTACAACCAACGCTACTGGTAAGGCATCGCTGCTACTACTCCAAAACCCCAGGCTACTGCTAGTTTTTTTATTTTTTTTATTTTTCTGTATTCGTATTTTTACAGGTCTTATACAATTACAATATACACATACACTGAAACTATATGAAAAAGGAATGTCTCATCATCATCATCGAAGTGGTACAACATAGTCTCATCATATCATCATTATCAAACACAAATGATGTCAATCTCATCATCATCTCGAAATAGCGATACAAGTTAATGATCACATGTCTCTTAAATTGTCATAGTAGACACATGTTTCATCATCTACCTAAACTATGACATACGAGATAAGAGCGATCACGATGATCAAAAGAGGTATTATGTAGTAGTTTTTGTAGCGGCGCTGGTTTTGAATCCCATGTTGTGCTATGAATCTCAAGTAACTAGTTTCGGCTTCCGCTCTGCTATCAAACCCTTTCTGGCTTCCGCCAGAGAAGCCAGAGACTCGGGCCTGACACTCTGGCCACTCATCATACACAACCGAAACATGTCCTACATACACGGCATACCACTTCCTCGCCATCGTTGATCTATATACCTGTCAGAGATGCACATATACAACCGGTCTATTCTGCTAATATTAGAAGAATAGTTATTCTGATAACACTTCCGCACTGCATGCTCAACGCGAGAACATTGCACTTCCTGTAGGAAGGGCACTGCAATACACACTAGTGAACTTCGTGTCGTACAAAACTGCACGCAGTGTTTTTTCGGTACTGTTTTTGCTCTAGTTTTTTAACCGTTTATCGGAACGAGGCGTATAATATACCGTTGGAAAGCTATGGACTAGGCGCAACTTGTCATGTTGAACAATTGTCTAGATTCCTCGTGGTTTAAGAGCAGTTTCAAAAATGGTGCGGCGAACGACGAGTGGCAGCGTGCGTATTTTTGCGATTTTTTCTAGACCGCTCATCGGAATAAAGCAAATGATACCTCGTTGGAAATATCGTTGAGGCGCATCTTTTTCATATTTATTATTTTTTCTAATTCGTTATGGTTTAGGACCAGTTTCAAATTTAGTAAATCACGGAATTACGTTTTTTGAAATTTTTACAATTTTCGGTACTGTTTTCACTCCAGTTTTTGAACCGTTTGTCCAAACGAAGCGTATGATACACCGTTGGAAAGCTACGGACAAGGCGCAACTTTCATATGTTGAAATGTTTTTGAGATTTCTTATGGTTTTTAGTTAATTTTAAGAATCGTGCTGCTGATGACGAGAGGCAGCGGCCTTTTTCGCGAATTTTTTACAAACCGCTTGTCGAAATGATTCAAATTATACGCAGTTGCATAGATATTGACGAGACGCAACTTTTTCATGTAGAACACTATCTCCGATTCCTTACGATTTAACAGCAATTTTGATTTTCAACGAAATGCGGACACTATTTTTTTCGCGATCCAAAATCGTCGTGTGTACTGCATCAGACAGAAAACCGCACTGCTTTCAGACTAAAACCGCACTTCATCATACCGACAAGTGCACTGCATGCTTTTTTTCTGGGACGTAAATTTTCCCAAACGAGTTTTGGTTTTGTTGTCTTTTTTTTCAACTTTCTTTTATGAACAAGAGTGGACCACAAAGACAAGGGTAAGTGAGCCGCGACATATATTAAAGTGAATCGCATTACCATCTTGTTGTTTCGCTAATTTTTTTGCATTTTTCATGTTGGGGGCAAGTGAACAGAATCACTCTCAAAAGTGAACCACATCCGAGGACCGAACGCACTGCAAAATGAAGCACACACTTTTTTGTTTTCTTTTTAATTCTAGAAATTCTTTCGCACTTCGAGGACGAGGCGATTGAACCGCTAGGACAAGGCGAGTGAACCACATTGTTTTTCGCAAACAAAATACCTAAACGCAGACACTCTGTTTTTCGCGACACACCCAAATCTCCGTGTGTACGTCATCAGACAGAAGAACGCACTGCATCGAACAGTAAAGTGAACTTCATGATTTCTTTTGTCGGGCGTAAAGCGACACCCAAATCTTCGTGTGTACTTCATCAGACAGAAGAACGCACTGCCTCAGACCGAAAACCGCACTGCATCGGACAGTCAAGTGAACTTCATGATTTCTTTGGTCGGGCGTAAATTTTCTCACACAAGTTTTGTTGTCTTTTTTCAACATTTTTTACGAATGAGAGTGGACCCCAGAGACGAGGGCAAGTGAACCACGACATATATCAAAGTGAACGGCATTACTGTCTTGTTGTTTCGCTAAATTTTTCACACTTTCGTGTTAGGCCCAAGTGAACAACATCACTCTCAAAAGTGAACCACATCCGAGGACCAAACATACTGTAGGTGTTGATGTAACCAAACTACACACACAATTTTTTTTGCGCCACTATCCTATGGCCGCTAAAGATGCTCATTTACACAATACATCCAACCGTTGTTTTACACAACCACATATACACAAAATCAACACTAGCCAGTTCAAGAAAAATAAGTGGAATATGGGCGTTGCGTACTCCACCACGCCAAGCACTTCTTTGACCATGGTGCCGATCTGCATATCATCGTGCACCACCCTGTATCACTAACTGCACGGCATATGCCCATTCCAAATCTACAACAATTTAGAACTTCTCTGAAACTGAACATGGCAAGTGCAAAACTTTTAAAAAATGGAAGTGAACCAACGCACAGTACAAGCGAACCACATCCAAAAAGAAAGTGTACTCCTCTATGTTTTTCATAAACAGAATTGAACCACCAAATTTTTTTCACAAACGAGAGCAAACAGTGGACTTCATGGTACATGCGAGCAACGTGATTACAGCGCAGCTCGCTGTGTACTTCAAAGTCACGGCATCGACTCCCCCTGACGAGAGCACCTTATCTTTCCCTCCAGCAAACTGCAAATGGCAGCATGGCCGCCCTTAAAGACCTTTTTTTGTTTTTCCAAAAGAAGTGAATAGCGGACGCCGACGAAGCGAACTGCACGTAGATGAAAATGGGTCCAGACAAAAAATGCGAGATCAGGGAAATATTCTTGCAAATAATAGCTGCCGAAACTGCACGCCGGTGGGCCGCGAGCTGCCCCCGCTGGAGATGTGGGCTGCGCCAAATTCCCACTACACAGTGGATGACTTTGCAGCACGGCGAGGTGTGCACTGCACACGTCAGAGGAGGGTAGGAGGGCGTTGACCCAGGCACCCTTGTCGCCCTGTTGGACGTCCCGGCGTTGATGTCGCAAAGGAGGGACGAGGGGTGGTGGTGACGATAGACTCATTGGATCCGTGGCGGGGACGGTGGGGAGAAGGTCGGGGCATCTCGGATCTGACCGGCGCGGAGTTGTGTGGCAGAGTGCCGCCCATCCCATGGTAGCCGTCCCATCAACGGTAGGCAGCGGCCGCTCTTGCTGAGCCATGCGGAGGGGTGGGGGAGGGGTGTGCTGCGGCCTGGATCCGGCGTAGGGCGTCGCCAGGGGGTGCGGGGGTGCGCCGTGGCCGAGATCTGGGGGCCGGCCGACGCGGGGTGCAGGTGGTCTGAGGAGGGAAGGTGGGGGCAGAGGGAGTAGGTATAGGACGAGGAGTTTGGCAGCAGTGTGGCTCGCCGTGGCCGCGCGTGGGAGGGGAGGAGGAGCGCTTCTCGCGGGATCTGGCGCCAGATGGAGGGAGGGGTGGGGTGGCGCGTTGGTTGGGGTGGCTGGGCGGTGCGTCGGAGCGGGTAGGGCGTGGGGAGAAGGTGGTTGGGAGGAGGTGGCGCATCAGAGAAGGACGGAGGTTGTGGGGTGGGAGCGGCGGCGGATGGTGGTGTTGTGGTGGGCCGGCGTAGAGGAGAAGGTGGAAGGAGTGGTGGTGAGGGCGGTTGCGGGAAGAAGGAGGCGGGTTGGATGGTGCAACTTTTCGCTGCAGTTTGTTTCTGGATCTTTTTTCAGTGCCGAAGTGTTAGCAGAATAAGCAGATTGTTATTAGAATAAGACTCTTAAGGGGTGTTATCATAATAGACCCACCCTATATATATATATATATATATATATATAATGCAGCGAATTCAACGAAACAGTTATGAAATAGAAGAAACAGATATAGTAAACATAGTAAACAAATTTCATCGTACCGAAAGTAATTAACTAGAGTGTGGCACCATACATCTAATAGTTTCGTCGTACTGCGAGATTCGAAGTTTCGTCGTACAGAAAGTAACAAGTAACTAAACAGACACATTGTTTTTAAGCAGTGTACTCTTCCCATCTGTCCATATCCGCAAGGGTGGACCCAAGCTTAGTGAAAGGCGTCATGTCCTGACGCTGTAGGGCAATGCGGGTTCGTACGTCAGCTTGCGATATTGGGTTGCCGTAGAACATCCCATTCTCTTCAAGGACATCTTTCATGATGATGGATGCAATTTCCTTTTGGATCTGGTAGAAATCATTTCGAAGTTGATTATCCGGCACGGTTCCAAAGGCTTCGGCCCATTTCTGGATATGGGTATCGAATGAAGATTTCATGCAAAGTGATTGCACATCCCTTCTGTACTCCATCATTAGATTGATGACGTAGAATCCATCATTCCCACTTCTTGCCGGTTGCTGCATGCAACAAAAGTCAGTCTTGTGGCTGAAACAAAGCCCGACCTTATTTGTTTTTTTGCATTGGATGTAGCCACCCCGCATGCTGAAGCCCGGCATAGCTCTGTCCAGAACATACTTTATGTGTGTGTAATCTTTCTTCTGTATGTTCTTCGACGGGTCCAAATATAGAGGGCGGGAGTAAGACGGGTACAGAATGATGAGAACGACATGACTACACCCCCCGTTGCGCAAAATACACGATCAAGTTAGCCTCCATGCGTGCAAAGTAACTATTGAAATGCATGAAAGGATGCATTTGTTATAGTGCTATCCGCGGATGACTTACCCGGGATGATAAGGTAGGAGAACCGTTTGTTTGCCCGTATTGCTGATCAAGAATTCTTTGATGTACTAACTCGCATATTGACGGTTGGCGTCGTTAATTGATAAGAAGCCCTCGTGCATGTAGTATGGGTCCGCGACCGCAAGACCGGTGACTTGCTCTCTCCTGAGGATGTAGTTCATGTGCAGCGCATACAGGCGGACGAACGTAAAATCGAGTGTCCTCATTTGAAACATCTGGAAGATGTAATCAAACCTCAGGAAGAAGAGGTCCGCGGGGCATGTGTGGACGTACATCTTGCAACTTCTCGGCACATGAACCGTATAAAGTGGGTATCCTGGATCATCCGAGGCGAGGAGGTGATACGTCTCCGTCGTATCTACTTCTCCAAACACTTTTGCCTTTGTTTTGGACTCTAACTTGTATGATTTGAATGGAGCTAACCCGGACTGACGCTGTTTTCAGTAGAATTGCCATGGTGTTGTTTTATGTGTAGAAAACAAAAGTTCTCGGAATGACCTGAAACTCCACGGAATATCTTAGAATAAATAATAAAAAATTCTCGCCAAAGATGAAGACCAGGGGGCCCACACCCTGTCCACGAGGGTGGGGGGCGCGCCCCTCCCCCTGGGCGCGCCCCCTACCTCGTGGGCCCCCTGGATGCCCTCCGACGCCAACTCCAACTCTATATATTGGCATTCGGGGAGAAAAAAATCGGAGAGAAAGAATCATCGCGTTTTACGATACTGAGCCGCCGCCAAACCCTAATCTCTCTCGGGAGGGCTGATCTGGAGTCCGTTCGGGGCTCCGGAGAGGGGGATTCGTCGCCGTCGTCATCATCAACCATCCTCCATCACCAATTTCATGATGCTCACCGCCGTGCGTGAGTAATTGCATCGTAGGCTTGCTGGACGGTGATGGGTTGGATGAGATTTATCATGTAATCGAGTTAGTTTTGTTAGGGTTTGATCCCTAGTATCCACTATGTTCTGAGATTGATGTTGCTATGACTTTGCTATGCTTAATGCTTGTCACTAGGGCCCGAGTGCCATGATTTTAGATCTAAACCTATTATGTTTTCATGAATATATGTGAGTTCTAGATCCTATCTTGCAAGTCTATAGTCACCTACTATGTGTTATGATCCGGCAACCCCGAAGTGACAATAATCGGGACCACTCCCGGTGATGACCATAGTTTGAGGAGTTCATGTATTCACTGTGTGTTAATGCTTTGTTCCGGTTCTCTATTAAAAGGAGGCCTTAATATCCCTTAGTTTCCAATAGGACCCCGCTGCCACGGGAGGGTAGGACAAAAGATGTCATGCAAGTTCTTTTCCATAAGCACGTATGACTATTTACGGAATACGTGCCTACATTACATTGATGAACTGGAGCTAGTTCTGTGTCACCCTATGTTATGACTGTTACATGATGAACCACATCCGGCATAATTATCCATCATTGATCCGGTGCCTACGAGTTTTCCATATACTGGTTTACGCTTATTTACTTTTCTGTTGCTACTGTTACAATCACTACAAAAATACCAAAAACATTATTTTTGTTGTCTTTACTTTTGTTGCCGTTACCACCACTATCATATTACTTTGCTACTAAACACTTTGCTGCAGATATTAAGTTTCCAGGTGTGGTTGAATTGACAACTCAGCTGCTAATACTTGAGAATATTCTTTGGCTCCCCTTGTGTCGAATCAACAAATTTGGGTTGAATACTCTACCCTCGAAAACTGTTGCGATCCCCTATACTTGTGGGTTATCAAGACCTTTTTTTGGCGCCGTTGCCGGGGAGCATAGCTCTATTCTTTAAGTCACTTGGGATTTATATCTGCTGGACACTATGAAGAACTTGAAAGACGCTAAGACAAAAATTTATCCCTCAACTACGAGGGGAGGTAAGGAACTGCCATCTAGCTCTGCACTTGATTCACCTTCTGTTATGAGTAAGCTAGCGACACCTAAACCTACTACTACTATGAATTATGATATGTCGCATGTTATTGATGATGCCACTTCTGCTATGCATGATACTTATGATGAAACTACTTTTATGCTTGATACTACCGTGCCACTTTGTGAATTTCTAGATGAGGAAATTTCTAAGTCTAGAGAAAGAGAAATTAGTGAACCTGAACACGATGATGTTAGTGATGATGAACCTATGCCTGTTAATCCTGAGGGTTATCTTTTTAATAATGAATCTTATGAAGCTATTCTTGCTTTGTAGCGACCCGACCCGAAATCGGTCAAGTCTCTGTGTAGCTGTACCATCCCAAGATCATGCTGGCACACACAGTACATTGATGCAAAGATTCAAAGTTCAATCACACCTGAATTTATTACACGATTCTCATATCGAGTCTTTATTACATCATAATAAATTCGGCCGAAGGCCAACTCATGAGAAATAAACTAAATAAAGCTGCGGAAGCTTAGACGAATAGCGAGTCCATCCGACTCCATAGGGCAATCACTAAGCGTGGATCGTAGCCTCACTCCTGGTCGGAAAATTCCTCTGCAACATAAGACGTTGCAGCCATGTAGGTCAGCATTTTGAATATGTCGGCAAGTCATGAAGAGAGAACAACATTAAAATTTCTAACACTATATGCAATTTGGCTGTGGGGCTCTGAGTTTTTATGTTTTTGCGAAAAAGCCAGTTTTTCCCTATAACAAAGGACTTGCTTGCAATTACTACAAAATGTTGGTTGTTATTGAGATGGTTCCGCCAACCAATGTCTCATTCCCAATTATTAAATAACCCCTCAATTAATTTATTAAGTTTGGTGTTGAGATTCCCGAAATACTCCAATTTCCAGAGGCTCATTTGTCCGTAACCGGGGACACGGCAAATCGATTAGGTTGTTACTCTGCAGAGTCTTGTGCACTTTACCCGCAAGAATCGTTCCCTCCTTTATGTCCTCGCACTGCCTGGTGTTTGAAGACGGGACGAACGAAACAAGGTCTTCCGTAGAGTTTCTCTGGGCACTGCCGGTGCCCATCCATGTCCTACCGTTCTTCTACATCTGCTGGCACCGTCCGTCCAGAGTCACGCCTAGGGTCAACCCAGCCAGAGCCCATAATGGCTTGCGGCTGCACAGGTAAGCTTCCGGTCAAGGTGTATCCATCCGTCTCTTCATGGCTGGGTGAAGCTTTCCGCAAGATGTCATGGCGCTTCTCCATGCATCCCGGCCATCCGCTGGTTTCTCCAGGGTGCCCGTCAACCGTCCTCCACCTAGTAGTGAATTTGAAGTCCATCTTGAGCTTGAAGTCATGGGGTTGTCATCATCTTGACTCTCACATCTCCTTATGAATCCCTCAACCAACCCCGTCTACGAGCATAGCAAAATAAACTACATCGTCCCGGGCAATGGTAAGGGGAATTGGGTTCATCCTACCTCATGATACTACTCAAGAACATACCTTAAAATTCTCCTACTACATGCATGGTGGGGAGGCATAATTCTAATGCAACAAAATCATAGGTATTGTAAACATGATCAAATGACTTGCCTGGCTGACGGTCTTCGAAAGCGAGCGACTCGTAATAGCAGGCTTCGCACTCCGGAAATTCTATCGAAGCAAACAATAATCATATAAGCATACAACCATACAATCATTAACATAACAGCATGCTAACATAAATCACACAAAACAATCAAACCAAAACCAAAGATAACTTGAAGAACTCCAAGCCAACAACTAGCAAGAAAATAAAATAAACATTTTCTTTTCTGTAAATAAAAGTTCACCCTCTGTAACTACATAAACTAATCTAAAATAAATTATAACAGAGGTAGAAATAAAATTTTGAAATAACTAAAACAGTAGAAAACAGCAGCAAGCTAAATAAACTAGAAATGCTTGTTTTCGCATAAAAACTATTTTTAATAAAGACTATAAATACCCAAATAAATTCCTACTGCTAGGCAAGGTCAAAACAAAGCAGTGACAAAAAGAATCACTAAAAAATAATAATCCTAACTCAATTTATGGCAGAAAAACTAATCTGAATAAAACTAATATAAAACAATTTTTAAAAACTAAAACATGGCCGAAACTATTTTATCCAGAAACTATAGGAAATTTGCAAACTAGATCAAAAAGAATCAACTAAAAATATTAAATAACCTAAAAGATATAGATTTTACAAAACTGGAACTATTCTGTTAAAAATAGAAACGAAAACTAAACATAAAAATAAACTAAAGCGCTAACGGGCCGAAACAGTGTCTGAAACTAAACAGCGCGCATGCGTTGAATAGGCTAATACACCTACGGGTTAAAAGAAATAAACCATTCGGCTGGTCTAACTAAACCGCAACTTAAAATAAACCGATCTAACCGAAAGTAAACCGGGCTACTAAAAAACCAAACTCTTCGCGTGATCTAATCTAGGCCCTAGATTGGAAATCGGACGGTGGTGGGGAGTCTGGTGGCTTACAGCGGCGGTCGACGGTGAGGTGGGCTCGGGCATTGGTGGCGGGGGTGCTCCGGTGGTCCGGGGCGGCGGCGGTGACATCGGGGCGATGCGACGGAGCAAGGCGGAGGCGGTGGTGGAGGTGGTGGAGCTCGGGGACGACGGAGGCGGTCGGGGCGACTGCTCCCTGGTGAGCTGCAACTCCAGCGAGCGGCGGTCGAGCTCGGGGGCGACGGCTTCGGTGGTTCCTGGGCGATGAGAGGATGTCAAAGAGGTGCGGAACGAATAGGAGGTTTGGGTGGTGTAGCTTGGAAGCAAGGGGGATGCTCACCGGTGTCGGAACGGGCGGCGAACTGCGGCGGCAGCAGCGAGATGCGTTTGGCGAGGGCGCGAGTTGTGGTGGGTTTTGGGCTAGGGTTTTTTTGGGGGATCGAGAGAGGAGGCCGAGGGGTATTTATAGGGCACCTTCGTGGAGTAGGGGGCGACTCGGGATCGTGATCCCGTGGAAGCCGGACGCGGCGGCGGCGTCGAACGCGCTCTGGTGCGGCGTAGCGTGGGCGAGGGGAAAGAGAAGGGGTGGGGCCGGCGCGTCGGGGAGAAAGGGAGAGAGGAGAGCGAGCGGGCGACCGAGGGGGAGAGGGTTTGGGCGTAGGGCGCTGGGCTGGCCGGCTCGGGCGCCCTGGCGGGCTGCGGCTCGGCGCTGGCTGGGCCGGTTGGCCTGGCTGGCGCCTTGGATTTTTTTTTGAAATACCACAGAGAGAGAAAACTAATTATAGATAAACCTATAATATTTTTATATAGGAAATATATATATCAATAAAATCAGAAGAATAAATCCTACAACGTGAACATTTTTCCAGAGGCACAACTGAAATAAAATAAAAACATTTTTTGTAAATTCCAAATAAAATCAAATTTGAATTCGAACTTTTTTGGCAATATTTTCTTCTGACATTTTTGGAGTGTCATGTTATCTCCTCTCATACTTTTGCTCAAGTATTTGTCAGGGATATTTTTGAAATAAATTTCAATTGCCAAAATCAAATTCAAATCAAATAAAACTCAAATGCCTCTAAAATTTCCAAATGCCACTCAATTCAAACAAAATGCATAGATGCTTAGCTAATAATTGTAAAACATTCCAAATTGAAAATTTGGGATGTTACAAACCTACCCACCTTAAGATGAATCTCGCCCTCGAGTTTCGGGTTGGCTAGCAAATAGGTGCGCGTGGTCTCGGCGGAGATCTTCTTCTCGCTCCCAGGTGGCTTCCTCCTCGGAGTGGTGGCTCCACAGAACCTTGCAGAACTTGATGACCTTGTTGCGGGTAACTCTGTTTGCAGTCTCGAGAATTCTGACGGGTTTCTCCTCATAAGTCAGATTACTGTCAAGTTGTATGGCCTCTAGGGGCACTGTATCTCTCAAAGGAATATCGGCCATCTCAGCATGGCATTTCTTCAGCTAGGAAACATGGAAGACATCGTGAACTCCTGACAATCCTTCCGGCAATTCCAGCTTGTATGCAACTTCTCCTCTGCGTTCGAGGATTTTGTAGGGGCCTATAAACTGGGGTGCTAATTTTCCTTTAACACCGAACCTCTTGATTCCTCGAAGTGGGGACACGCGGAGATATGCTCGGTCTCCAATTTCATATGTTACCTCCTTGCGTTTACTGTCGGCATAACTCTTCTATCTCGACTGGGCTATCTTGAGTTTGTCTCTAATCAGCTTGACCTTCTCTTCGGAGTCTCTGATAAGATCAGAACCAAAAAGTCTTCGGTCTCCAACACCATCCCACAGCAATGGTGTTCTGCACCTCCTTCCGTATAGAGCTTCGAAAGGGGCCATCTTCAAACTAGTCTGATAACTGTTATTGTACGAGAACTCTGCGTATGGCAAATTATCATCCCAGCTAGACCCATAGTCTAGCGCACAGGCTCTCAACATGTCCTCCAAAATCTGGTTAACTCTCTCGGTCTGTCCATCTGTCTGCGGATGAAAAGCTGTACTGAACTCCAGCCTCGTACCCAAAGTTTCATGCAACTGATTCCAAAACTTCGAGGTAAATTGCGATCCTCTATCTGACACGATACTCCTCGGAACTCCATGCAGACATACGATCCTGGTCATGTATATCTTGGCTAACTTAGCGCTGGTATAAGTAGTCTTCACGGGAATGAAATGAGCTAACTTGGTCAAGCGATCAACCACTACCCAGATGGAATCATAACCTGAACGGGTCCTGGGTAATCCTGTGATAAAAATCCATTCCAAGTTTCTCCCATTTCCACTCGGGTATCGGCAGAGGTTGAAGTAACCCTGTCGGCTTCTGATGTTCCGCTTTTACTCGCTGGCAAACATCGCATACTGCTACGTACTCGGCAATATCCTTCTTCATACCTGTCCACCAGAAAATTTCCTTCAAATCCACATACATCTTGGTGTTGCCTGGGTGAATCGAGTACGGTGAATCATGGGCCTCCTGAAGATTTAACTTCCTGACCTCTGGGTCATTGGGCACATAGATGCGATCCTCAAACCATAAAGTTCCATGCTCATCTTCACGAAAACCTTTAGCCTTTCCGTTACTCATCTTTTCCTTTATCCCTGCAATTTCCTTGTCCGTCTTCTGGGCTTCACGGATTCTTTCATTCAAAGTGGACTGAATATCCAGGGTGGCGACATATCCTCTCGGTACTATCTCCAGTCGGAGCTCTCTGAGATCGTCGGCTAATTCATGAGGTAATCCTCCAGCTATGAGGGTGTTCACATAACTTTTATGCCTCAAGGCGTCTGCTACAACATTTGCCTTCCCTGGGTGATAATGCAATCTCATGTCATAGTCCTTGATCAATTCAAGCCATCTCCTCTGCCTGAGGTTCAATTCCTTCTGCGTGAAAATATACTTTAGGCTCTTATGATCCGTGTAAACATCACAACTGTTTCCGACAAGGAAATGTCTCCATGTCTTGAGTGCGTGCACTACGGTTGCTAACTCCAAATCGTGTGTGGCATAATTTATCTCGTGAGGTCGTAGCTGTCTAGAGGTATAAGTTACAACTTTTCCTTCCTGCATGAGCACTCCTCCGAGTCCTTGACGAGAAGCATCACAATATACCTGGTAATCCTTGTGTATGTCCGGCAAAATGAGCACTGGGGCTGTAACCAGATGTTTCTTCAGCTCCTGAAAACTGGCTTCACAATCCTCGGTCCAAATGTACTTGGCGTCCTTCTTCAACAGCTCAGTCATGGGCTTGGCAATCTTCGAGAAGTTCTCAATAAACCTCCGATAATATACTGCGAGTCCGAGAAAACTGCGGATCTCCTTGACTGAGGTGGGGGACTGCCAGTTGGTGACCGATTCAACCTTGGTGGGGTCAACTGCTATTCCTTCTCCTAAATAACATGTCCGAGGAATCCGACTTCCTTCAGCCAAAATTCACATTTGCTGAACTTGGCATATAACTGATGTTCTCGGAGTTTCTCCAGAACTAAACGCAAATGTTTCTTATGCTCTTCCTCGCTCTTGGAGAAAATCAGTATATCATCGATGAACACCACGAAAAACTTGTCCAGATATTCCATAAATACCTTGTTCATCAAATTCATGAAGTATGCAGGGGCATTAGTCAATCCAAATGACATGACGGTATACTCATATAAACCATACCTGGTGGTGAAATCTGTTTTGGGTATATCCTTTTCACGGATCTTCAACTGATGATACCCTGATCGAAGATCGATCTTGGAGAATACCTTAGCTCCAACTAGCTGATCAAATAAATCATTAATTATCGGCAGGGGGTACTTGTTCTTAATGGTCACGTCGTTCAAGGAACGATAATCCACAACCATTCTCAGGGTTCCATCCTTCTTCTCTACCAAAAGAACTGGGGCTCCCCAAGGTGACGAGCTTGGCCGAATATATCCCTTCTCCAATAATTCCTTTATTTGCTTCTTGATCTCTTCCAAATCGTTCGGGGGCATCCGATAAGGTCTCTTGGATATTAGGGTTGTGCCGGGCAATAACTCAATCAGAAATTCAATGTCTCTGTCCGGTGGCATTCCTGGTAATTCCTCCGGAAATACATCAGGAAAATCTTGCACTACGGGCACTTCCTCCTGAACAACTCCCGTGAGGGAATTCACCTGATGCTTCGTCGGGGTGCGTCTGGATACATACTTGATCCTTTTCTGCTCCGGGGTGGTGAGCAAAATCGTCTTGCGGGCACAGTCGATGTTTCCTTCAAACTTGGTCAACCAATCCATGCCTAGGATTACATCCAAACTCTGGGATTCCAATACTATGAGGTCTGCGGGAAAATCATGATTTCCGATGCTGAGGGTCGAATGACAGCCTAAGCCTGCCGTCATCTCTCCTCCTGGGGAAGTGACCTGAAGCGGGGTTCTAAGGGTTCTAGTGGGCAACCCATACTTTTCCACAACTACCCTTGATATGAATGAATGCGTTGCACCAGAATCAAAGAGTACCAATACTGGACGTGAATTTAATAAAAACTTACCAACCACAGTTTCTGGCTAATCATAGACGTCCTCCACGTCAATGTGATTCACCTGAGCACGAGGAAAAGGATTGGGCTTCTTTGTTGAGCTTCCATTGCCGTTGTCGTTTCCATTCCTCTGCTTGGCCTCCGGGCAGTCGGTGGCATAGTGTCTTGTTTTCTGGCACTTGAAACAGGTGATATGACTCAGATCCTTCTGAGCCGGAGCGGGACGGTGCTGGTTGCCATTGCCCCCATTGCCTGACTTGGAGTTGTTGTCGTTGTTGCGGTTGTTCCCATTTCCTCCATGGTTATGTCCTCCATGATTATGTCCTCCATGGGTGTGATGGGTATGTCCTCCTGAGTATGGGGCATAGTGGGGCTTCTGCTGAGCTCCAGAGTTGCACTTTCCCTGGCCATATTTCTGCTTGCGGCTATCAATCTGTTGCTGCTTGCCTTCAAGTATGGTGGCCTTGTCTACCAGCTCCTGGTAGTTGTTGAAGGTAGCCACCATTAGCTGCATTCCCAGCTCATCATTGAGTCCCTCGAGAAACTTCTCCTGCTTTGCGGCATCTGTGGCCACATCATCTGGGGCATAGTGGGCTAACTTGCTGAACTCATCCACGTACTGCCCCACAGTACGGTTCCCCTGGCGTAAGTTGCGGAACTCACGCTTCTTCAGACTCATGGATCCAGCTGAGACATGAGCGGTGCGGAAAGCCCGCTAGAACTGATCCCACGTGATGGTGGCAATGGGATAAGTGGCGGTGTAGTTCTCCCTCCAAGAGGCTGCAGGTCCATCAAGATGATGTGCGGCGAAGCGCACCTTCTCTGCATATGTGCATCCAACAGTGGTTAACTCCCTTCCGACCTTGCGAAGCCAATCATCAGCCACAATCGGCTCAGTGCTGCTAGAGAACACTGGCGGATTCAGCCTTAGGAAGCGGGTCAAGTTGTCAACAGGGGGTGGTGGCGGTGGATTGTTGTTGTTGTTGTTGTTGTTGTTGTTGTTGTTGTTGTTGTTGTTGTTGTTGTTGTTGTTGTTGTTGTTGTTGTTGTTGTTGTTGTTGTTGTTGTTGTTGTTGTTCTGGTTCTGGATGAGTATCTGCATCAGGGCATTCTGCTGCTGGATCAGCTGGGTGAGCTCCGGTAGAAAGTTGGAACCGGGGTCATGTCTCGGAGGCATCTGATGTTTTGGAGTGGATGAGAATTTAGAATATAACAAGGGTCTAATGAGAAAAATAGCACTACCCATATGAATGCACAATCATAATCACACCAATCATTTATTCATTCATCTCAAACAAGGTTCAAACTCGGATTACAAAAATCTCACGACTAATCGAAAATAACGGCCTAACTGATCGACGAAAAATAAAATAAAATAACATGGCGGTCGACTAAATGTCTTCATCAATTATCCTTGCGTCCTCTGGTGCGGCTTCCTCCGGTGCGGTGTCCTCTGGTGCGGCGCCTCCTCTTGCGGCTTCCTTTGGTGGAGCTCTCTTCATAATCCTGGTCATTGCTCACGAGGGGTCCATCATCTCCACTCGGAAAAAGTTCTTCTCCCAGGTCCATCTTCTCCTCCAGTGTGGCAATATAATTATCTCGTTCCTTCATTCTATCCATAAAATCCTCGATTTCTTCTTCATGTTCAAGGAAGTCCGCGCGTGCTTTCTCCTCCAGTTCCAGTTCACGGAACAACAGCCTCCTGTGTACCTTCGAGTTTCGGCGCGTCTGGATTTCCTGGTTCCTGAGGAGACTCTCCAAGTCTTGGACATATGAAACAATGGAGTCGTCCTCTACAGTACGGATGATATCTCCATTCCTAGCTCTGCGAGAAATCATGGCGAGATCTGATGGGTCGAGCTCGGCCCTGTACTCTTCTCGGAGATGTCCAAGTGCACGATAAATCGCCATGTCCCTTCCGAGGATCCAAGTGAAATCAGTGAACTCAAAGTCAATGGGCTCTGAATGTCCTCCGAAGGTCCTCCCTGGAATGTGCACCTTAATCCTGTAGCGGGTATCCGTCGGAAGTGCATTGGTAGGCTTCCCGGTGATTGAAGGCAGAGCAATCCACAGCTTCTTAACTATCTGAACCATCTTCTTGCCGAGAGGCATCGTCTCATCTGGCTGGCAAAACTCCGGTAGCAGAACTAGGGTGAACTCGGCGGCCATCTAGAATGTTGAAAATCGGAGAGAAGTCAGAAATGAACAGGGGAGAATTACGGAATGATAAGGACATAAAATAAAATAGTCTCTTCCTATGGCTTTCCGATCCTAGGGGTTACATCCTACGGTCAGCGTGTGCTCTGAATACCATCTCTGTTGCGACCCGACCCGAAATCGGTCAAGTCTCTGTGTAGCTGTACCATACCAAGATCATGCTGGCACACACAGTACATTGATGCAAAGATTCAAAGTTCAATCACACCTGAATTTATTACACGATTCTCATATCGAGTCTTTATTACATCATAATAAATTCGGCCAAAGGCCAACTCATGAGAAATAAACTAAATAAAGTTGCGGAAGCGTAGACGAATAGCGAGTCCATCCGACTCCATAGGGCAATCACGAAGCGTGGATCGTAGCCTCACTCCTGGTCGGAAAGTTCCTCTGCAACATAAGACATTGCAGCCGTGTAGGTCAGCATTTTGAATATGCCGGCAAGTCATGAAGAGAGAACAACATTAAAATTTCTAACACTATATGCAATTTGGCTATGGGGCTCTGAGTTTTTATGTTTTTGTGAAAAAGCCAGTTTTTCCCTATAACAAAGGACTTGCTTGCAATTACTACAAAATGTTGGTTGTTATTGAGATGGTTCCGCCAACCAATGTCTCATTACCAATTATTAAATAACTCCTCAATTAATTTATTAAGTTTGGTGTTGAGATTTCCAAAATAATCCAATTTCCGGAGGCTCATTTGTGTGTAACCGGGGACACGGCTAATCGATTAGGTCGTTACTCTGCAGAGTCTTGTGCACTTTACCCGCAAGAATCGTTCCCTCCTTGATGTCCTCGCACTGCCCGGTGTTTGAAGACGGGACGAACAAAACAGGGTCTTCCGTAGAGTTTCTCTGGGCACTGCCGGTGCCCATCCATGTCCTACCGTTCTTCTACATCTGTTGGCACCGTCCGTACAGAGTCACGCCTAGGGTCAACCCAGCCAGAGCCCATAATGGCTTGCGGCTGCACAGGTAAGCTTCCGGTCAAGGTGTATCCATCCGTCTCTCACTACAAGAAATATGTCAACTTATGACCTTCTGTCAGTGACCCTTGAAGAATTGGTCATAAATTTATGACCATTTCAAACCAATTGGTCAAAATCTGTTCGGGGGGCTCCAAATCCTCACACGAAAAGGTCATAAAGAAAACAGCGCTAGTCCGCTGCCTTATTTCTAGTTGTTAACGACCAATATAGATGGTCATAGCCTTGTAAATTGTGGTGGGTTGCTATGACTAGGCGCCACCTCATCAGTTTTGCCTATGTGGCATGTCCATGTGGCAGTTTTTGCCCTAGGTTGTGAAGCAACCTATATTTCTGTCATTCCCAAAATTCCCAAAAAAATCTCATAAATTCTTTGGGTCATATCTTCATCAAATATGTAAAAACCTTCCTTGCCTAGTTCAAAAGTAATTCAAAAATATTCATTTTCCTATTCTATTCAGAACAACAGTTTGTGAAGGAAGTACCACTTTGGCATGTCCAAATAGTATCCATTTTCTACAGTGCTTTCCTATGCCCAAATAACCATCCTCCACCAAATGCCAGCTCAATCCATTCATTATTTTGAGCCGAGCTTCAACATTTGTATTTATGTCCAGTGTGGTGGTTTGCAAAGCAAGTACCACCTAGGCTCCTCCTTTTGAGCTGAAAATTTGTGAAGATGGTCTTCTTAGTAACTGATCATCCTCAGCCAAAACTCACGCCCATTAGCCATGTACATTTCCCGTACCGCTAATCAAACACTTGGCTGCTTATTCATGTTTGAGCATCGATCGGTCTCCTCGTGAGAATCTTATGTTGTGATTTTCTTCCTAGCACCTACATGGGGAGTGCCCAACCCACTAGACATGCCTAGGCCGCCCAGAACACACGGCAACGCCACAGTCACGCGGTGACCACGTGGCGGGCATGCGAGCTTACGCGCTCTAGAGTTGGGGCCCTCGGCCACCGTCCAAACCTTGATGTCTCAAACCATGTATTTCTGATTAAATAGATACTTATTTACCTAGAAATGATTTTTGAAAAAAATAAAGAGCAAACTATGACGCAGCTGCAGTTCAAATTTGACCCGCTTCCAACTGAATCGACGGGAATTTGTCTTTTTCACCAGAGGTGGATCAAAATTTTTGACACCCAACCATTTTGTCAATTGTGCATTAAATATGGCCTAGTGTTTTAGAAAATTCATTTGGTCCAATTTTGCAACAAATATATGGTAGGTCCTTCACAAAAAAACCTCCTTTTGGGCACTCAAAAAATGAAAAATGGTTTTTCCGTGCACAGAAAATGAAATCTTCCTTAGGCAACATAGTTTGGAATTCCAAGATGCACCCTTGTGCACAATATGAGATCATTTGAACAAACTATGCCATGAATGTGGCCATGAGATTGATCGTTTGACTTGAAAGCCATGAATCTTCACACTTGATAGCTCATTTCTGAGAACACTTTTTTTAAAATAATTGCCGTATTACAAGTTTGTTATTTTTTCTAGGAACTTGGCCACATATAATGACACAATGCGAAGGTTTCCCAATTTTTTGATTTTTTTTAATTTCTTATGCCCGTTTCAAAATGCGGTCAAAACGGCGGGCTTGACCGTTCCTAGCTAGTGGTTGAATTTTGGAATTTTTTTGGTGTTTCTGTGATTAAATAGATACTTATGTACCTAGAAATGATTTTTTGGAAAAAATAAAGAGCAAACTATGAGGTAGCTACAGTTCAAATTTGACCCGTTTCCACCTGAATCGACGGCAATTTGTCTTTTTCACCAGAGGTAGATCAAAACTTTTTTCACCCAACCATTTTGTCAATTGTGCATTATATATGGCCTAGTATTTTATAAAAATGATTTGGTACAATTTTGCAACAAATATATGGTAGGTCCTTCACAAAAAAACCTCATTTCGGGCACTCGGAAAATGAAAAATGAATTTTCCGTGCAAAGAAAATGAAAACTTCCTTAGGCAACATTGTTTGAAATTCCAAGATGCACCCTCGTGCACAATATGAGATCATTTGAACAAACTATGCCATGAATGTGGCCATAAGATTGATCATTTGGCTTGAAAGCCATGAATCTTCACGCATGATAGCTCATTTCTGAGAACAATTTTTAAAATAATTACCGTATTACAAGTTTATTATTTTTCCTGGAAACTTGGTCATATATAATGACACAATGCGAAGGTTTTCCAATTTTTTGATTTTTTTTGAATTTTTTATGCCCGTTTCAAAATGCGGTCAAAATGGCGGGAATGACCGTTCCTAGCTAATGGTTGAATCTTGGAATTTTTTTGGTGTTTCTCTGATTAAATAGATACTTATGTACCTAGAAATGATTTTTGGAAAAAATAAAGAGCAAACTATGATGCACCTGCAGTTCAAATTTGACCCGTTTCCAACTGAATCGGCAAAAATTTGTCTTTTTCACCAAAGGTGGATAAAAACTTTTGACACCTAACCATTTGGTCAATTATGCATTAAATATGTCCTAGTATTTTAGAAAATTGATTAGGTCCAATTTTGCAACAAATATATGGTAGGTCCTTCACAAAAAAAACTCATTTTGGGCTCTTGAAAAATGAAAAATGTTTATTTTTGCAAAAAAAACTCATTTGTCACTACACCTTTTTGAAGATATTTATCTTTTTTCATGTTTGTTATTTTTTCTGAAAACTCGTTCACATTTTGGTGACACAATGTGAAGGTTTTCTATTTTCTTTTTGAATTTCTCAGGTCATAAAATAGCTGACATGATTTTAACATATTATTTTTAGACAACTATGACCAATTTAGATGGTCATAGCATCATATTGCATTCTGATTGGTCCGTAGACATTTCAAGCGGATCGTGCATCATATGCCGTCGGATGCTCGTGGATCCAACGGTTGTCCTCAACCCTTCCACACCAACCCTGAAACCCTAGCTGGTCATTTTCCATCCACCCCCCCGCCTCCTTTCTTTCCCACATCCATCCATCTCCTCGTTGTCTCGCCCGACGGAGAGAGAGAGAGAGAGAGAGATGCCTCCTCCCTTCCAGATCGCCGCTGGCACCTCCCTCTGGCGGAGCTGGCCGCCGTCCATGGCCTCCCTCACGCCCCTCCCCTTCCCCCACACAACCAAACCGCACGTCCATGGGTCGATCTCGTCGGGAACGAGGCCACCTGCAACCACAGGCCTCCATCGATCCAACCATCCATCCATGCCTGCAGCAGCACTCCCGCCGCCCGTGCTCCGTCCCCAGCAGCGCACCCCGACGCCTCCTCGTCCCCACACAGCCCACGAGGCACCGGCCTTCCCAGATCCGATTGAGGCACCCCGCCTTCCTCTCCCTCGTCTCAGCTTTCTCCCAGATCCGATCGAGGCAACGCCGCCACCCCACCCACCACCGCCGATCTCTCCCCTCGCCATGCACCTATCCCCTCGCCTTCCTCCTAGGCTCCAAGGCTCGACGCTCGCGAGGGGGACGCAGTGAGGCCGAGGAGGAGGACAGGGTGCCTGTTCGGCTGCTTCCATGCGGCCGGCGGCGAGACGCACGCTGGGCACGCCCGCGCCCAGCTCGTCTCCTCCTCCGACGTCCCCAACCCCAAGGTATTTTCCTCTCCCGTCGTGCCCCGCGTTGAGCCCGTGCATTTCTCCTTCTCGAGCCAAGGTTCTGACGCTGTCATGCACTCCTTTGGTATTCTATTTTTCATGCCCGCAGATGTCGTCCGAGGCGGTCAAGGTGGTGCTGCCGGAGTCAGTGCACCATCACTCCACCGCACACATGCGATGACGCGGGCGGCTGCTTAGGGTTCCGGCCAGATGTCGAAGGCGAGGCCCCGACCCGCCCCCAACTGCGCCGCCCCCGCCCGTGACGCCGTCTTTGCCGCGGAGTTCCAGAGTTCAAGGACTGAATCACCGACGCCATCAGTGACAAGCAGGTTCGACATCTTTCTCGGTTCTTTCCCCTGCATTCCTTTGGTAGCAGCACTAGTAGTATCTGTAATTTCTGCAGGAAATAAATAGTATCTGACTTCTAGGTCTTACAGTAGCATGACAGGCCCATATTTTCTCTTATGAAAATGAACAACCACTCATTTTGGCCATGTTGCAGTCACTTGGAAACATTATCGTAGCCTCTACACATAGTCAGATAACCCAAAATATCTGCAGTCTGTCAATATTGTAAGAATCTTGCTCGTACTTGCTTGTAAGAATCTGAAGGTAGGACTGTTTTTCACTCATCTCGCAGTTTCTGGGACGGGTGAGGATCATGGAGTGCTTTGGCTGTTCACAACTCGGGCGCACACGGTACTGGTCAGGTGCCATGGTGCCTAGTGCTTGCGTGGTTAGAAGCAACCTCTGGCTAATCCTCAGTTCATGGATGCCCTCTCACTCCCGTGCATTTGTCCCACTAAACCACTGCTGTAGCTCAAAGGACACTACAAATCTTCAATCATATGTGTCATTCCTTCATACTACTATCTCTGCCCCCTTTATTAGCCTCAGATTTGGTTGGTCCTTTGTTCGATCAAATGCACAAATCAGATTTCTTCTTGGATGTCTATGTGTGCATTCTCTTAATTCTTTGATTAATGAAAGCAAAATACTGAAAATGTGTATGTTATGACTGGCCAATACACTGAGAAATAATAATGCTATGCAACTTTATCAAGGATCGACTAGTTAGCTACTGGGAAGCATTATCGAATGTTGTTCTTCCCTGCTCTTACCGGCGTCCTTTTAATTAGCGTATTCTGAGCGAAAGATCTTTCTGATTTTCTTAGTTTTTGAGCCAAATTGGTTGCTGAACCCATTATATATCTGTCAACCCTTGCTGAGTGTTAAGTACCTGCTGGTTGTTATTATTGCTCTTTTTTATGAAGGAAGTTAGTGTTTAACATCTATCGCTTTAACGCCTAGCGACTAAACAATGTTTTGTTTCTGGTTAGTTACGATGATTCGTCCGCTTGTATCCATTTTCCTGAACTAATTCCGTGTATTACTTCGTTTTAGGTTAATTTACTGATTTGGTTTCCTCTGCTGGTGATGCTTGTTCCTGAAGACGCTGGCCAAGGAGCTGGTGCAGTCCAGGAAGGCGGTCAACCACCTTTACGAGAACAAGGCCCAGCTCAACTCCATCTCCATGCACCTCGGCAAGATCGTCGGTAATGGACACCCCCTGCATCGTATCTATCTTTCTAGATAGCATTCAGTATGATAACATTTAGTAATTTACAGCTGCTGTTCATGATGCTATTACAAACTGCTGTTCATGATGCATTTAGTAATTTACAGCTGCTGTTCATGATGCTATTTACAGCTGCTGTTCATGATGCTATTACAAACTCTGATGTTTTCTGCTGGAAGTCAAATCTCCTAAACACTAGAATGCTGAAATGTCAGGGTAGCAAGTACCGTTCTGGTGTACCGTTCTGGTGTCTGCGCATGTATGTGCTAGCTTTTTGTGTAGAATAGTGAGTTGATGCTTCTTTCTACAAAAATACAACATGTTAGCTCTATGGATGTTTATGTACCTGCAACTTCTGCCAGCTCTAACTTGGTTATATAAAAGTTCAATTCAGTCAATCTTTCGGGTGTTGATACACTACTGTGCAAGTTCTATGGTATGTGAGTTCCTTCTATTGCTGCAAGCATTGACACAATATGTCTTGTGCAGGGAGCTCCACATCCGAGTCTCGTCCATCGTCGGCAGGAAGGAGCTGGGCTTTAACGTTTCTTCGTGAGCATCAGTAAAAAGAAGTCGGAGGAAGAATAGTTCTTGCTCATTGGAGCTAGTTCTGAGAGTAATGGAGTCCTTTATGCTGCTCCTATTTGTATGTGTGTTATGTGATGTAGCAGAATCTGGCTCCTGTGATTGTACACTTGTGGAGCTTGTTATCTGATTGTAAACTTGATGCTGATCACATTTGTATGTGTGTTATATGATGTAGCACTTTGATGGTTGATAATATTTGAAGTATTTTGTGTGTTTTCTGTGTGCCAATTTAAATACCAGGTATTTATTTGTGTGAAATAAAAAATGAAGAATATTGGGGACCCACCTGACTATAAAAAAAGAAAAAAAATGAAACTGTTGAGACAAAAAGGCCATGGGCCAAAAATAAAAAGGCTGCAATGTTGGGCTTGGTCCATGAAGCTGACAAAAAATTCACAGGAAAAAATATAAATGGGCTGAATTAATGGGCTCGGCCCATGTAAAACCCCCAATTGGACCGGGCTGATTTTAACCAACGACCTTTTCAATTCGTCGCAATTTTGCCACGTCAGATTGCCACGTCGGATCCGACATGGCCTGGGGAGAGAGCTAGCGACCAAAACAGAAGGTCATAGGATCAACGACCTTTTGTTAAAGGTCGCTATAGTCAGTTTACGACCGCCAGCTTTTGACCTTCAGTTTTTGGTCACAAAAAGGTCGTAAATGGAAATTTGTGACCTTTCAGTGACCAATAGTGGTGGTCACAAGTTGACATATTTCTTGTAGTGTCTTCGTGGCTGGGTGAAGCTTTCCGCAAGATGTCATGGCGCTTATCCATGCATCCCGGCCATCTGCTGGTTTCTCCAGTGTGCCGTCAACCGTCCTCCACCCAGTAGTGAATTTTAAGTCCATCTTGAGCTTGAAGTCATGGGGTTGTCATCATCTTGACTCTCACATCTCCCTATGAATCCCTCAGCCAACCCCGTCTACGAGCATAGAAAAATAAACTACATCGTCCCGGGCAATGGTAAGGGGAATGGGGTTCGTCCTACCTCATGATACTACTCAAGAACATAACTTAAAATTCTCCTACTGCATGCATGGTGGGGAGGCATAATTCTAATGCAACAAAATCATAGGTATTGTAAACATGATCAAATGACTTGCCTAACTGACGGTCTTCGAAAGCTAGCGACTCGTAATAGCAGGCTTCGCACTCCGGAAATTCTATCGAAGCAAACAATAATCATATAAGCATACAACCATACAATCATTAACATAACAACATGCTAACATAAATCACACAAAACAATCAAACCAAAACCAAAGATAACTCGAAGAACTCCAAGCCAACAACTAGCAAGAAAATAAAATAAACATTTTCTTTTCTGTAAATAAAAGTTCACCCTCTGTAACTACAGAAACTAATCTAAAATAAAGTATAACAGAGGTAGAAATAAAATTTTAAAATAACTAGAACAGTAGAAAACAACAGCAAGCTAAATAAACTAGAAATGCTTGTTTTCGCATAAAAACTATTTTTAATAAAGACTATAAATACCCAAATAAATTCCTGCTGCTAGGCAAGGTCAAAACAAAGCAGTGACAAAAAGAATCACTAAAAAATAATAATCCTAACTCAATTTATGGCAGAAAAACTAATCTGAATAAAACTAATATAAAACAATTTTTAAAAACTAAAACATGGCCAAAACTATTTTATCCAGAAACTATAGGAAATTTGCAAACTAGATCAAAAAGAATCAACTAAAAATATTAAATAACCTAAAAGATATAGATTTTACAAAACTGGAACTATTCTGTTAACAACAGAAACGAAAACTAAACATAAAAAAAAAGCGCTAACGGGCCGAAACAGTGTCTGAAACTAAACAGCGCGCATGCGCTGAATAGGCTAATACACCTACGGGTTAACAGAAATAAACCATTCGGCTGGTCTAACTAAACCGCAACTTAAAATAAACCGATCTAACCGAAAGTAAACCGGGCTACTAAAAAAACCAAACTCTTCGCGTGATCTAATCTAGGCCCTAGATTGGAAATCAGACGGTGGTGGGGAGTCCGGTGGCTTACAGTGGCGGTCGACGGCGAGGTGGGCTTGGGCATTGGTGGCGGGGGTGCTCCGGTGGTCCGGGGCGGCGGCGGTGACGTCGGGGCGATGCGACGGAGCAAGGCGGAGGCGGTGGTGGAGTTGGTGGAGCTCGGGGACGACGGAGGCGGTCGGGGCGACGGCGACTGCTCCCTGGTGAGCTGCAGCTCCGGCGAGCGGTGGTCGAGCTCAGGGGCGACGGCTTCGGTGGTTCCTGGGCGATGAGAGGATGTCAAAGAGGTGCGGAACGAATAGGAGGTCCGGGTGGTGTAGTTTGGAAGCAAGGGGGATGCTCACCGGTGTCGGAACGGGTGGCGAACTGCGGCGGCAGCAGCGAGATGCGTTTGGCGAGGGCGCGAGCTGCGGTGGGTTTTGGGCTAGGTTTTTTTTGGGGGATCGAGAGAGGAGGCCGAGGGGTATTTATAGGGCACCTTCGTGGAGTAGGGGGCGACTCGGGATCGTGATCCCGTGGAATCCGGACGCGGCGGCGGCGTCGAACGCGCTCTGGTGCGGCATAGCGTGGGCGAGGGGAAAGAGAAGGGGTGGGGCCGGCGCGTCGGGGAGAGAGGGAGAGAGGAGAGCGAGCGGGCGACCGAGGGGGAGAGGGTTCGGGCATCGGGCGTTGGGCTGGCGGCCTTGGCGCTGGGCTGGCCGGCTCGGGCGCGCTGGCGGGCTGCGGCTCGGCGCTGGCTGGGCCGGTTGGCCGGGCTGGCGCCTTGGATTTTTTTTGAAATACCACAGAGAGAGAAAACTAATTATAGATAAACCTATAATATTTTTATAGAGGAAATATATATATATATCAATAAAATCAGAAGAATAAATCCTACAACATGAACATTTTTCCAGAGGCACAACAGAAATAAAATAAAAACATTTTTTGTAAATTCCAAATAAAATCAAATTTGAATTCGAACTTTTTTGGCAATATTTTCTTCTGACATTTTTGGAGTGTCATGTTAGCTCCTCTCATACTTTTGCTCAAGTATTTGTCAGGGATATTTTTGAAATAAATTTCAATTGCCAAAATCAAATTCAAATCAAATAAAACTCAAATGCCTCTGAAATTTCCAAATGCCACTCAATTCAAACAAAATGCATAGATGCTTAGCTAATAATTGTAAAACATTCCAAATTGAAAATTTGGGATGTTACATGCTTGTCCGGATAAACCTGAACGTAAGAGGTTACTAATTTAGTGGAGTAAGGAATCTTTTAGAGGTAGGATGAGACCCGACCCTGCTTTTGCTACTTCACCTATGTGTGTCCCTGATCAGGATTATTATGATATTACTGTTGATCCAGATATAATTACTTTGGTTGAATCTGATCCTTTTTATGGCTATGAATCTGAAACTGTTGTGGCACATCTTCGTAAGTTAGATGAAATAGCTGCCCTGTTTAATAATAATCTAAAATTGCGCCACTTTTATATACTCAAAATATTTCCGTTCTCATTAAAGGGTGATGCTAAGAAATGGTTTAATTCTCTTGATCCTGCATGTGTGCAAAGTCCCCAGGATATGATTTATTACTTCTCTGCTAAATATTTCCCTGCTCATAAGAAACAAGCTGCTTTGAGGGAAATATACAATTTTGTGTAAATTGAAGAAGAGAGTCTCCCACAAGCTTGGGGGAGGCTTCTCAAGTTACTTAATGCTTTGCCTGATCATCCTCTTAAGAAACCTGAAATATTTGATATCTTTTATAATGGACTAACTGATGCTTCCGGAGATTACCTGGATAGTTGTGCTGGTTCTCTTTTCAGGGAAAGAACACCGGATGACGCTGAAATTTTATTGAATAATATGTTGGCAAATGAAAATAATTGGGCACCTCCTGAGCCACCTCCCAAGCCAACTCCTGAGCCAGCTCCTGAGCCAATTACTGAGCCTATTCCTAAACCAACTCCGAAGAAGAGAGGTGTTCTATTTCTCAGTCCCGAAGATATGCAAGAGGCAAAGAAATCTATGAAAGAAAAAGGTATTAAAGCTGAAGATGTTAAGAATTTACCTCCTATTGAAGAAATACATGGTCTTAATTTACCGCATGTTGAAGAAGTATATGATCTCAATTACTTATTTACTGAAGAACCTCCCGATATCTCAACACAGGTAGTAAAGGTAAATTCTCTCTATAGATATGATAAAGTTGAAGTCCCTCCTACTAAAATTGCTAGTCAGTGCTTGGATGAGTTTGATGACTTTATGTTTAAGCAAGATGACTTTAATGCTTATTTTGGTAGACAATTAAAGCAGAATAACTTTATGATTAAACGCTTGAGTGATTATATGGATAATATTAGAGGTGAACTTAAACTTGTTAGCAAACATGCTTCTATGGTTACCACTCAAGTAGAACAAGTACTTAAAGCTCAGAAAGAAATGCTTGATGAAATGAATAGTAAGAAAAATGATTATGTTGTTAGAGTGGCTACTAGAACTGGTAGAATGCCTCAGGAACCTTTGTATCCTGAAGGCCACCCTAAGATAATCGAGCAAGATTCTCAAAGAAATAATATTGATCCACCTAGTTCTTCTAAAAGGAAGAAAAAGAAAAATGATAGAACTGTGCAAACTTCTAGTGAACCTATTGCTGAACCACCTGATAATCCAAATGATATCTCTATGTCTGATGCTGAAACACAATCTGGTAATGAACATGAACCTGGTGAAGATGTTAATGATGATGTTCATGATGATGCTCAACCTAGTAATGATAATGATGTAGAAGTTGAACCTGCTGTTGATCTTGACAACCCACAATCAAAGAATCAACGTTATGATAAAAGAGACTTCGTTTCTAGGAAACATGGTAAAGAAAGAGAACCATGGGTTCAGAAACCATGCCTTTTCCTCCGAAACCATCCAAGAAAAAGGATGATGTGGATTTTGAGCGCTTTGCTGAAATGATTAGACCTATCTTTTTGCGTATGCGATTGACTAATGTGCTCAAAACAAATCCTTATGCTAAGTATATGAAGGATATCATTACTAATAAAAGAAAGATACCGGAGGCTGAAATTTCCACCATGCTTGCTAATTACACTTTTAAGGGTGGAATACCAAAGAAACTTGGAGATCCATGAGTACCTACTATACCATGCTCCATTAAAAGAAATTATGTTAAAACTGCTTTATGTGATCTTGGAGCCGGTGTTAGTGTTATGCCTCTCTCTTTATATCGTAGACTTGACTTGAATAAGTTGACACCTACTGAAATATCTTTGCAAATGGATGATAAATCAACTGCTATACATGTCGGTATTTGTGAGGATGTGCCTGTTGTGGTTGCAAACGTTACTATTTTAACGGACTTTGTTATTCTTGATATTCCCGAGGATGATAGTATGTCTATTATTCTTGGAAGACCTTTCCTTAATACTGCAGGGGCTGTTATTGATTGCAACAAAGTCAATGTCACTTTTCATGTTAATAGTAATGAGCATACGGTGCACTTTTCGAGGAAACAACCTCAAGTTTATAGTAACAACTCTATTGGAAAAATTCCATCAATTATATTTGGAGGTTTTGAATTTCCTCTTCCTACTGTCAAAAAGAAATATGATATACTTATTGTTGGGGATGTCCATATCCCCGTTGAGGTAACATAGTGTTATTCGAAATTTCTCCGGTTCCATGATTATCGGAATGAGTTTGTTAACAAGACTTGATCAACCTTGTTAGTGGATTATTTTTGATGAGCATGAGATGGATGAAACTAGAAGCACAACCTTATGAACCCTCTTTATATTTTCTGTTCTTTAGTAGAAATAAAGTAAAATAGTATTTTTCTGTCTGTTTCCTGACTTATCCGTGCAATATAAAAATATCCCGAAAATAAAAGTCCTCAGAATGCCATGCCAATTTAATATGATTTTTCGGCAATATTTAAGGATTTTTAGTGCAAAAATTACCGCGGGGGGAGCTGCCACCTGGTCACGAGGGTGGAGGGCGCGCCCTACCCCCCTGGGCGCGCCCCCTGCCTCGTGGGCCCACGGTGGCCCTCCTCCACTTATCCCTGCACCCATCTTCTTCCTCTGCCTCACACAAACCCGAAAAACCAACTCAAGCTCGTGTTCCAGCAACTTTTGCTGCGATTTTCGATCTCCTTTCTCAAAGCACCTCTCGCAAAACTGCTTGGGGAGATTGTTCCTTGGTATGTGACTCCTCCATTGGTCCAATTAGTTTTTGTTCTACTGCTTTCTTCATTGCAAATTTGTGCTGCATAGGTGACCATGTTCTTGAGTTTGCATGTCAAATTTATATGGTTCCAAGTAGTTCTAATGCTTGATATATGCTCTAGGCACTTGTATGAGTAGTTGCTATCAATCTTATTGAAGTTGGTTCACTTTTGTTTGAAGTTACTAAAAATTTCAGATTGTTTCAGAAATAATGAAGAGACTTTTGAGGGGCTCGTCGAGCCGAAGTTCTAAGGAGAAACAAAAGGAAGAAGAACAGAAGCCCAAATTTAATCTGCCTCGTATCGCGGAGGTCCGGCCGTGTGAATGGCCTTCCGATGACTTCTTGAGGAGTGCCGGGATTTATGAAGATTTCTATCTATTGATTGAGAATGCCGGCCTCACCAACTTCCTCCGCGACCAACGTCATCAGTATCTCTTACTCACAAATACTTTTGTGCAGAACTTCTACTTTTTCCCTAAGAGATCACCTCCAACAGTAGAGTTCCATTTATATGATGTTGCTAGGGAGATGACATTAGCTGCATTTTGCGAGGTTTGCAAAATACCTTTCGAGGCTTCTTTAGATGGACCACACTGTAATGAAGTGGAAGCTTATATTGACACTATCACTGTGGGAGAAACCAGGAAGGTTTCTGATGCAAGAATTACTACCAAACATTTCCCTGTTTTACGCTACTTTGCCTTATTTGCTAGTTGTTGCTTGATTGGTCGCGGGAACTGTGGGAACCTTAGTATTCCTGATATTATTATTTTGCTCCATGGTTTATACCGCAATAACTCTGTTAGTATGGGTGGAATTGTTGCTAGACGGTTGAGTATGAACCGTACTAAGGGCCCCATCTTTGGAGGTATTTATGCTTCACGCCTAGCTGAACATTTTGAAATACCTATTAGGCTTGAGGAGAAAGAAGAAACAGCGCTGCCCCGTGCTTATTTAGATTATAAGAGTATGGTAGCGCATGATTTTCTTGTTAAGAATTGCGAAGGGGCGCTTAAATATAAATTGTACTTTGATAAACATCACCCTGAGACTATTACTTTGCCTGCTCCCTCTTTGTTTAACTTGTCTGCAGGTACTTACATTGTTCTGTGGGCGGCTGTTCAAGCCTATCGGAATCCTGCACCACCCTTGGAACCGGAGCCTCCACGAATGTCTGTTTATTCTTGGGATCCTGAGGCGGTTGCCAGCCAGTGCCAGTCAGAGTCCTCTTCATCACATTATGATCCCAACTATTCTTCATCGCAGTACGACCCCAGCTTCACCTACGGATATCAGCCAGGTTATCCCTGGCAATAGACCAACTTAGGCCAAAAGCCTAAGCTTGGGGGAGTATGTATTTCCCACCGACATTACATTCATGTTCACACACACTCATTGCTAGATGTCGGTGCTCATACTCTTTCATTGTAATATCCATGTTAGTTTAAATTTATTTTTCTAGCTTTCTTCTTGTGTGTTTGATAAACCTTAAAAAAGCAAAAAAATTAGTTAGTCTACTTTCCATGCTTGTAGTAGAATTAAAAAGAAAACCCAAAAATATTTCCCGTCCTTCTTTTGCTTGTTGGGAGCTTTCCCGTGTAAATAGTTTTTAATTTTCTTTTCCTTACTTTGGACGTCGAGAAGACTATATTGAAAATGCTTAGTGGCTCTTATATGCATGATTGTTTATTTAACTTAGAGCCCATATTACTTGTCTTCTCTCTTGAGTTGAATGCTTGCAGATTCCAGCTTAGTCCAATGCACGTGCACTCTTATTATTATATACACCGTTCAGTCGTGCAAGTGAAAGGCAATAATGATGATATATGATGGACTCATTGGGATGAGAAAAGCTGGTATGAACTCGACCTCTCTTGTTTTTGAAAATATGATGATTCATCGTTCCTGATTTAGCTATTATGAAGTAAACATATTTGCAATGACATTTAGAGATTATAGTTGCTTGTGCCATGCTTGATTATCTATGAGTTATAATGGTTAACCTTGCGTGCCAACATGCTATTGAGATGATTATGATGTGGTATGATAGGATGGTATCCTCCTTTAAATGAATTGAGTGACTCGACTTGGCACATGTTCACGCATGTAGTTGAATCAAATCAACATAGCCTTCATGATATTTATGTTCATGGTGGATTATATCCTACTCATGCTTGTATTTGGTGTGAATTAATTTTAATGCATGTTTACGACTGTTGCCGCTCTCTCAGTTGGTCGCTTCCCAGTCTTTTGCTAGCCTTCACCTGTACTAAGCGGGAATACTGTTTGTGCACCCAAACTCCTTAAACCCCAAAGTTGTTCCATATGTGTCCACTATACCTTCCTATATGCGGTATCTACCTACCATTCCAAGTAAATTTGTATGTGCCAAACTCCAAACCTTCAAATGAAATTCTATTTTGTATGCTCGAGCAGCTCATGTGCAACTATGGCTGCCTATATCTTCCATGCTAGGTGGGTTATTCTCAAGAGGAGTGGACTCCGCTCCTCATTCACGACAAAGGGCCGGTAACCGGGATGCCTAGTCCCATGATCCAAAAAGATCAAAGCAAATCAAAATAATTAAACAAAACTCCCCCTGGGACCCGTTGAATGTTGGAGGCACTCGTTGTTTTGAGCAAGCCATGGATTGATGCTTGTGGAGGAGGGGGAGTATAAACCTTTACCATTCTGTTTGGGAACTGCCTATAATGCATGTAGTATGGAAGATACAGCCATCTCATAGTTGTTGCGTTGACAGTGAAAGTATGCCGCTCAAAATATTATTTATCTCTATTTCAAAAATTGAGCTCTGCCACCTCTACAAATCCATGTTTCCCTCTGCGAAGGGCCTATCTATTTACTTTTATGTTGAGTCATCACCCTTCTTATTAAAAAGCACCCGCTGGAGAGCACACTGTCGTTAGCATTCATTATGATTGGTTTATATTGGGTATGACTTGACTGGATCTCTTTTACCATGAATTACAATGTTTAGTCAGTCCTTGATCTTTAAAGGTGCTCTGCATTTATGTTTTGCGGTCTCAGAAAGGGCTAGCGAGATACCATTTTGTTATATCATGTTATGATTATTCTGAGAAAGTGTTGTCATCCGAGTTTTATTATTATGGCTCGCTAGCTGATTATGCTATTGATATGAGTAATTGTGAGACCTACGTGTTATTGTGAGTATGGTTAGTTCATAATAATTGCTGAAACTTGAATGCTGGCTTTTCATGTTTACAACAACAAGAGCAAACAGAGTTTGTAAAAGTTTTTCTTTTTCTCTTTCAGTTTGTCAACTGAATTGCCTGAGGACAAGCAAGGGTTTAAGCTTGGGGGAGTTGATACGTCTCCATCGTATCTACTTTTCCAAACACTTTTGCCCTTGTTTTGGACTCTAACTTGTATGATTTGAATGGAACTAACCCGGACTGACGCTGTTTTCAGCAGAATTGCCATGGTGTTGTTTTATGTGCAGAAAACAAAAGTTCTCGGAATGACCTGAAACTCCACGGAATATCTTAGAATAAATAATAAAAAATTCTCGCCAAAGATGAAGACCAGGGGTCCCACACCCTGTCCACAAGGGTGGGGGGCTCACCCCTCCCCCCTGGGCGCGCCCCCCTACCTTGTGGGGCCCCTGGATGCCCTCCGACGCCAACTCCAACTCTATATATTGGCTTTCGGGGAGAAAAAAATTGGAGAGAAAGAATCATCGCGTTTTACGATACGGAGCCACCGCCAAACCCTAATCTCTCTCGGGAGGGCTGATCTGGAGTCCGTTCGGGGCTCCGGAGAGGGGGATTCGTCGCCGTCGTCATCATCAACCATCCTGCATCACCAATTTCATGATGCTCACCGCCATGCATGAGTAATTGCATCATAGGCTTGCTGGACGGTGATGGGTTGGATGAGATTTATCATGTAATCAAGTTAGTTTTGTTAGGGTTTGATCCCTAGTATCCACTATGTTCTGAGATTGATGTTGCTATGACTTTGCTATGCTTAATGCTTGTCACTAGGGCCCGAGTGCCATGATTTCAGATCTAAACCTATTATGTTTTCATGAATATATGTGAGTTCTAGATCCTATCTTGCAAGTCTATATTCACCTACTATGTGTTATGATCCGGCAACCCCGAAGTGACAATAATCGGGACCACTCCCGGTGATGACCATAGTTTGAGGAGTTCATGTATTCACTATGTGTTAATGCTTTGTTCAGGTTCTCTATTAAAAGGAGGCCTTAATATCCCTTAGTTTCCAATAGGACCCCGCTGCCACGGGAAAGTAGGACAAAACATGTCATGCAAGTTCTTTTCCATAAGCACGTATGACTATTTACGGAATACATGCCTACATTACATTGATGAACTGGAGCTAGTTCTGTGTCACCCTATGTTATGACTGTTACATGATGAACCACATCTGGCATAATTATCCATCATTGATCTGGTGCCTACGAGTTTTCCATATACTGGTTTACGCTTATTTACTTTTCCGTTGCTACTGTTACAATCACTACAAAAATACCAAAAACATTACTTTTGTTACCGTTACCACCACTATCATATTACTTTGCTACTAAATACTTTTCTGCAGATATTAAGTTTCCAGGTGTGGTTGAATTGACAACTCAGCTGCTAATACTTGAGAATATTCTTTGGCTCCCCTTGTGTCGAATCAACAAATTTGGGTTGAATACTCTACCCTCGAAAACTGTTACGATCCCCTATACTTGTGGGTTATCAGGAGGCTTCTCTCTGTCGAAAGCACATGGTCATGGAGTCTCCTGAGATCCCCTGTTATGGCAGCTAGTGCATTCACCGGTACCATTGGCTCTCCCACGACATGGATTAATGGCGCATGTTTCATCGGTACACTGTCAACCTTGGTCGAAGGCGGCTGGCTGCTAGAACCAACATTGCCGGCTTTATTGGATTTTCTCGCTGTCGGTTTCTTCCTCTGTTTCTTCTTGGTGGGCTCAGGTGCTGGTGGGTCTGTCAGACCCTCCCTGAGCACCACCCCTAGTGTTGTCGGGCTCAGCATTGGACGACTTTGGCTAATTAGTTGAGCTTGGGTGGAACCGGCATCTGGAGGCGTGTCCTGCGAGGATTGCATGTACAAAGACTTCTTGCACTCCTGAGGACGTTCCGGCTCTGGTGCATGCATCTCATATTTCATATGGTTAACTCATTGTTACTTCGTTGTCATAGCTGGTATTGAAATACTGGAGAGGGTCATCGGCGTCCTCCATGTCGTGATCCATATCCTCTTCCATGGGGCAGATGGCATCATCTGCCGGAACGGTTGGCCCTTCTTCCTCGTGTCTATTGATCTCAGAAATTAGCACAGACGATGGTTGTACTTGTGTAGGTGGGGTTATAGTCATACCTTCCTGAGGTCCCATTGGTGTGCTCCCGGCCACCTCGACACGAAGAAGATTTTTCTACCACAGTATCGGCCAATTTTTGCATTGGCCAAGCTGCGTGGGGGTCTCGTCATCCTCTCCATCGGTTTGTATCGGACGAGGGAAACCCTCATAGCCCTCTTTCACACTCGCCACAGAGACCCTTAAGGCGTTATCAGGCACCTGCCGGCGGTGGAACAATCAATCCTTGGGCTTCACTATAGTACCCTTCCCCACATCCACCAACCCGCCCTTCATGTGGTAAAGGAGGGTGCACGGAGTGGAGTCGGCCTACAAAGACATATACGTGCGGCGTTAGAGATCCAAAAAGAACGGCAACTGAAGATTAATTAATTAGTTGAGTTGATGAAGGTGCGACACGTATATACTGTGAGGGCTTCGAGCTCAGCCAATGTCGACGGCCCAACATTCAAGCCAGAGACGGAGCTAGGGCTGATGTGAGAGCTGGGTGCAGGAGCAGGTGTTGGAGGAGGTGTGGGTGCGGTTGCCATACTAGGTACGGGTATGGGTGCGGTGTTCATTGAGTTGCTCCCAGTGAAGCTGGGCATGGGACAATCACTTGGTGGCGCGTTTGGATTTTGTTGCGCCCATGTGACCACAGTTGGAATCAAGCTTGTAAAGGCAGCCACCATATCATCTCTACAGGCAGCGATTATCTCAGCTTTTGCTTTCTCCGTTGCCCGCACCACCTTCTCGTCGATAGTCACTTGACTGAACTTCTTTCTCTGTCTTTTGGCCTTAGGGTCCTCGTTATAATAGTACTTGCACGTGGCGCCATCCGCGGCGTCGTGCACACGTCCATATTGCGGCCGCTGGCCGGGCGCGTGTCCCATCACTATGTTCATGGCCCGGCTGAAAGGAGTGTCCCACTTGTACTTCGCCGAAGACTGAGTCGACGAGTCGCTTTCAGCCGCAAGCTTGTGTTGATCTCTCTACAAAATGGACCGTGAATCATTTACGAATGCAACTAGAATGTAGTAGACTTCGTTGATTATAAGCTAATATGTAAGGTGGCAAAAGGATAGTTACCAGTAATCTCATGAATTTCCTAGTCGGCCCGTCGATGAAAAAAAATCTTTTTTTGGGGTGGGGGGGGGTCCCAAGAGAATCAGGCCCTTATGAAGTCGTGCTCCTGCTGGTCGGTGAACTCAGCCAATGGGTCTGGGATCCCCTGACGTTCATGTTCTGCGTCCTCCTTAGCCCACACGGGCCTCTTTCCCATGTAACCACGACTTCCAAGGCAGTGGTTCCCCCATGTTCTTTGCCTGCAGCTGCTTGCCTCTCTCCGACCTGGCCTTGGCAGCTTCTTCATTGCAAGTCTCCTTGAACTTTTCAAAGTCCTCTATCATAATTTTCGGATTGTCTGCAACAATCTCAGCGTAGGTTTCATGGTCTACTTCAATCGCCTTTTTCACCCTAGTTTTCCAAGCGCTCAATGCATTGCTGAATTTCCCTAGGGATTTGTTGTTGATTTTTTTCATGGCATCATCATCCCATGGGTCGACATCGTCATTCCGACCGGGGAACAGGAATCTTGCATGCAACCTAGTTAGGAGCAGCTTCTTCAAATTTTCATTCTTCCATATTTTCATGGTGTTGATGTTAGTTGTATCCCGTAGGATGCATGCTAGTTGGTTGCCGTAACACGCTGCCACTTCCCGCGGCTCTATTGGCTTGAACTCGCCAGGGTGCCCGCCGTGACCACCAGTCTTCTGGTGTCGAGCTCATTTCGGTGTCGTGTCCTCTTTTCCTTCTTTCCCTCACTGGCTTGGGAGGTCCCACCATCCGTGCTGTAGTTAGGAACATCATCAGCGCCAGTCTCAGTGCCGGTGTCGTTGGTGGCATCAGTGTCGGCGCCGGCGCCACCACCGTCAGCATCCGTCATGACAAGGGGGTCCTGACACCCAGCTTGCTGTCTCTCCTGATCCGCGAGAAAGTCAAGGTAGGCGTGTGCTCGACCTAATTGGGACTGAGAACCTCCGGCCTCATCGGTGTCGGTCATGTTTCCTAGGGTTCAATGTCATAGTCGTTTAATTATCGAGCTTTATATAATAAAGTAAATAATGAAAAAAGTGACCTTTGTTTTGCCGGAAATGTCGTTTCATTCCCGTCGCGACAAATCTCGAGCACTCGATATGTCCAACTTTCTAGCACAAGTCATGCTGAAATTCACGGAAAATTTTGGCATGACCTTTGCTAGAAAGTGCACACATAGAGCGCCTGAAATTTTCCGGAATAGAAATGAATCAACATTTCCGGTCACTCGCAATCGGTTTCCCTGCAAATGACAATAAGCACTATGTGCTGAAGTAGCATTTCACTAACAATCATGGAGATGCAGCCCAAAGTGAAGCTTACTGCCCAAAGTGAAGCTTCATTGGCTAATTTTGCCGGAATGAAGCATTGCTTCCAATACAACAACTACTTGTGGCAAATACAGAAAGCAGAAATGCAAAATTGATCACCACATATTTTCACTAACAATACTTTGTGCCAACTACTTGCTGCCAATACAACAACTACTTGATTTCAGAAATATTGTGACATGTTCAGACTATGTAAAAATTCAGACTGTGTAACAATGTCAGAACTATGCTTAAAGTTAGGTTGGACGAATATAATATCGGAGATAAGGGGTTACCTTAGCCTGATAACCCAGGGTTATAAATCCTAGCCGGCTTTGTCAGTGGACACAGGGTCCTTCACAATTCTGCTTCGTTGTCTTGTACGACAAGTCATCCATGGGTCTCCCTAAATGCATCACGGGCCGACCAATGTGGCGCAGGAAGGAACCGAACCAAGGGCCTCACCTCTGCCCCTAGGTCTCGTTATCTTCTCACACACACACATACTAACACAGACACCACACAAAAAAAATCTCCTTGTGCCTCTATACCCTCCCCTCTTGCATATACACACTCAAGGGAATCTCTCGCCGTGACATCATATATTAGTCTCTCTCTCTCTCTCTCTGGACCTCTCTCATTTCTCGTGCTATCTCTCCCATGCCCCCCTCCCCCCGCCGGCCCCTCTATCCATGCCTCTCTCGAATACGTAACACACACACATACCTCTCTAGGCCCTACCAAATACATCAACTACACATTCACACATGCTACATCACGTACCGCATTGATCTAAAAAGCCCTCTCTTCACGTTTATTTCGCATACAACATTCCTTTTGAATAAAGTGTGGCCAAAAAATTATTTTAGAATTTCTACATGTATACAACATTACAAAGTTATATGGAGGAGTATGAACGTTAATTTGCATTGCATGGTGCCCACAATGATATTTATTCCGCACTGTGATTTTTTTATATTTTTTACTATATATAAAGTTAGTCATAATAAAGAGAAACGAAGAGCATCTCTCTCCCCATCGCATACACCCCCTCTACGCCCCTTTCATGTATGTACACAAACTATCTCCAGGTCCTCTAAAAGTAAGCACCCAGCACATTCACGCATGTTTCATCTTTCTCTCGTGATATATACAATGACGATCATTGTATTTGGAGCGAAAGCACGATACGTACATTGGACTTCAGAATCCACTCATTACAGTCACCATTTACGTTTTGTGGTTATTATACAGTCACGGGCTCACCGTACAGCTCTGTATTTGCTCAAGACATGACTAGTTGAACAGTTAAACGCTCCACGTTGCACCTCTAGTGTTGCATCACATTATCTCACTACCATTGGGCCCACCTGTCGGCTTGTATCTACTCTTCTACACTCTTATAAAAACAGAGTTGGTGATGATGGTGTGCCTGCCATCCTGCAACATAGGCCGCCCAATTTATATCTGACGGATAGAAAGGAAACTATGGCAATTTTGCAAAAAGGTACCCACACACCTCTCCACATTTGCAAATAAGGCCTTCCCCCGTTCATCCTTTTCTCTCACAAGATAAACTATTCATACAAATGCATCTTGATGTTACGTGCGACGCACGGGCATGTTGCTAGTAAGAATGAAAACAAACGACAAAAAAATATTGGACGGTGGTTCGAAGTCATGACCGCGGGCACATAGGACAAGGTGGCCTTGTATTGGTATGCTGAGCCGTCTGTTTTAACACACAGGAGCTGGTGTGGTGATTATACACACATGCACGCATGCACACGAACTGCATGCACGCAACACTCACACAAACACATGCAGCCACGCACGCACGCAACACTCACACGTACACACGCAGCCACGCACGCACGCAACACTCACACGCACACATGCACGCATGCATGCACACACCACACGACCAACACACACTCTCACGCTCAATTGCTCAACCTACACGTGCACGCGCACACACCAGGCCCTGACAGACACATAGACAACCAGGTGATTCCCGCGCACGGGTTGGAGTCTTGTGTCGCCTGGGTAAATTTGTGTTTATCTGACCTTTTTCCTATGTGAATTGACATGAGGGACCCACAAGGAATGTGGTCAGTTTAACTAGTCAACATGGTGCCACGCAGACTATTTGGCCGGTCAACAGAGTGCAATTTGATGCTGAACGGTGAGCAAGTGACCGTATAATCACCGCAAAATGTATATAGTGACCGTAATGAGCGTATTTTGAAGTTCGGTGACCGTATTACGCTTTTTTCTCTGTAGGCCCTCCAAAACTACATCTCTACACGTTCTCGCATGTTACATCTAACAACTATGCAATACAGCACTACTACTACACTCTAACACAATAAATCATATGTGTTTTTAGTTTTACTAGATATCATATTGTTACTTAATTATTCAGTTTTCATATATTAAAATTGCCTTTGAAATGTATGGCTAGTATCATCTACCGCGCGGGAAAAATCCCGCCCTTTCCTGTTTAATCGAGTTTGTATCGATGGATCGTGCGAAATAGCAAAACTATAGTAGTACTATATAGTACAAGTGACAGTTCACGGGGCCGCCGTGTCGTGTACTCCTCCGTCGTGAGAGTGGAGCACTCGCTTTCATAAATGTTCTAGTCCCGTTCACCGACATGTGGGACATCATGCTACCGGGTCCACGTGCCATACCGAAATACAGTGCAGAGCAGCAGGTGTGAAGCACCCCAATCATGGCGCTGGCGTAGAAATGAGCAATGAGGCATCAAATCACAAAGTTGCACCTTTCCTGCAGTTAAGTTGGAGGGACGAAGTAATAATGCTAAAAAACAAGTTGGAGGGACGAAACAACCATCATTTCACTCGTTGCTGAATCCGCTTCTCCCTCATCTTCTTCAAGTTTTTTTATAAGATCTTCTTCAAGTTAACCACGTGTTGCTTCTGCCATTGTTTTGCCTCATGTGGGACGTGGATCGGCTTGGTAAAGCACTGACACATGGGACCGCATGTTAGCAAACCGCCAGGCCAACATCCTATAAAAGTAAGAAAGGGAAACCCTCTTAATTAGTAGTCTGATCCCTTCCATTCGTCAGACGAGTCCTCTTTCGTCGATGCGCTTTCCATCCAATGGCTGAGAGGATCCAAAAATAACCTGATCCATCTAACTGCTATCCCCGCACAAATCCCTCAAATCCCGCACCTTCCCGTCAAAGTCGCTCCAGATCTCGTCGTTCTCTACCGCATGGCCGCGCATCCCTGCCTTTCTCCCCACCTCCATGGTTCCACCACATCGCAGCATGTACAGTCGCTCACATATGAGGCCACGGTGCCCTTGACTGCCGGATAACAGGCACACATGGCCGGGGAGGCACGAATGTGCGGGTGGCAGGCACACTGGGCCCGGGAAACTACATAGCGGCTGGCCGGCTGCAGGTGATTGCAATTGCAGGTTGCATCGTGCGGCCGTCCCTTCTTCCTAGCGACGGTGACGGTAACTCACGCGACTAATGGTAAGAAACCACACCTTTGCGACATCCAATGCCATAGCTACTGATTTCTCTATTTTTTCTATCATTACGGTTCAAATATAAAAAATGCTAGCAATCAGTACTCTTACTTGGAACGATTTTATCACCCTCAGATTGCGTTTTACTCTTGTGGAACAGTGTTTACTTAATTAATTGGTTGCATCAGGGCCCTCACTTTATTGGTAATCTTGTTTAGCAGACATTGGCAGCCTGCATGTGACAAAATTTCTTGATCTCGCAAGTCCCCTCGCCGCCCCAGGGCTCTGCCAGAATCATGCTTCCAATTAACTCTGATTCTGTTCCGAACATACTCTTTACATGCTTCTTACTCATGGAGATTTTATATTGTAATACACATGCTTCTTTGGGCAAGAGTATATGCTTCCATAGGCAAACAAAACTCAATGAATTTTGTACGTAGGTGACACCAAACGTGCATCCCTATGTTGCCGCGATCTTAGTTTGCTTCTATGTTCAATGTTCTATACTTTTAAAAGATTAGTCATATTCATATAGCATATTTCATGTTTCCTGTGAGCTTCCAACTCCAGTTCAAGTGCTTCTTCAGTTTATGCAATTTTTCTTCCATCTTTTCTGCCAATGTCAAGTACTCATTCATACATATTTTCATTGTGTATGTACTAAAGTTGCAGCATGGTACAGTAAAAAAAAGAGTTGCAGCATGGTTCCATCTAGTCTTATAATTGTTTAGCTTCACAAATTTGCTTCAACCCCTACCAAACATGCTTCGTCCTTTCTCGCTTTTTTTATTTTCAACGCCGCGCTTCCGTTGCTTCATATGTATGCTTCTGTTTGTATAAATGTTTTGCTTCTCTCAGAGATATACATTCTCTCTTTAACTGACACGCCTCTATGGTTCAGATGTTTATCTCGCTATATATATATGGTAATTAATTTGTGTTTCTACGATTACCAATGTGTGCTTCTTTTATTTCTTGCACATAGCCTTATGTTCTCATCTGTTTCAAATATTTTGCACAATATTTCATTAATTCTTGCATATGTTTTGATGGTTTCCAAATCTAACTGCAACCGCTGTGAGTATCTACTTCCTTTAGTTCTCATCATGAACAATCATATTTTGTTTACAATAAGGTTGAGAGTGTTGTTCACACATATCCACTGCATGTAACTACGCTATTTATTTACACTTGTATATCAATTTTGTTGAACTTTTGCATCAACCACTGTCATTGTATGCTTCTCATTGTACATACATTTTCTCTGAAACCATGAGCGCTTCGACCTCTACAAGCCATAGTTTCTAGTAAATTTATTGTACTAAAATCTTCCATATCATAATACATTCCACTACAAGTGCATGCTTCCTTGTTTCTTAATATTTTTCCGCACCCGGCTTCAGCCATGCTTCTTGCTTCTACACAATGCCAACGAGACTATGTTCATGTCGAGTGTGGTGTGAATGGGACATGCCACTGCTATTCACCAACTACTACTGTGTTGGCCAGAAGGAGCTCATGGTGTGTAGTGTTCAATATTGATCAGCCCATTTAGTCCTATGTCAGCTGGCCGACGAAATAGTGTCATTGTAATATTGTTCCATTTTTGTAAATAAAAGACTTGTAGATCGTTGTTCAAACCAAGTGGTTTGGGTTTAACTCTCCGTGCTTCTTTTGCTTCCACACATGTTTTTTGGCTATTACTATGTTCCATCACACTACAAAATGGTGCTTCCTTGCAACTATGTTGGTGGAATGGGCAAAATGTTTCCTACTATGAAGCGTTTGTTCCCATTACGCCAGAAAAGGATGCTTCCATGCATCAAGAAGAATGCTTCTGTGGTATAAAATCACGTTGCCATCTGTAAAGAAAACATCTTCAATATATCCTAATTAATTGCCGGATTTAATTGTTAGAAATAATTATACTTCCCCAAATTATTTTCGAAAAAAATGGGATTTGACGTCATTTGCAAAATTATGCTTCCGTGCATAAACAAGAATGCTTCCATGGAAAAATAATAATAATAATGATGCCATTAGTTAAAAAATACATCTAAAAATATATAATTAATTAACCGGTAGATTTAATTGTGATAAATAATTATACTTTCCAAAATTATTAAGCTGTTCTGGGAAACAAATCACAATTTCTGCGGGGTTAGCTATTACGAAGCAACTAACCAGGAAGGATCACAATTTCTAGGGGTTCGTGAATTGGAAGCAGCTAATTTAACGGAAGCAGTTATACAAGGAAGGAGGCATTTGACGAAGGGAGGAAGCTAACGTACTGTGCGTGGTGTTTTTCGCTCCAGATCGGACGATCGATATTCTTCTGATCCTAGGGCGTTCAACTAGTCTGATAGAAGCAAAAGATCAGTAGTCTGATTTCTAGTGGTGCCCAATAAGAAACCTCCCCCGCCATCCGTGTGGCAAAATCACCTCCTTTTTACTAATCTTGATTCTATAATTTTTTAGATCAATATAATTGAGATTTGTATAGATAGCACACAGGAGCAAAACCAAGTGGTACGGTTAAGGGCATCCACAACATGTAGCCAAATGTGAAAATAGCTTTTGGCATCGATGGGAACCATTGTGGACGGTGCTGCCAAAGCCAAAAAGATGGAACCGAAGCTCCCTGATTGATTGATTGAAGGAATAGAAAAATGCAATGTCTCTCCTCTTGCTCCCGTGCTTGGACGCATGTACAGTATAAAGCACAGACTCTACTACCTGTCCGGACGATGCTTTGGTGCCTTAAGGCACCTACCTTTGTGTCTATGACATGTGGGCCCAACAGGTGGCTGGCCCACATGTCAGTGACCCAAAGGCAGGTGCCTTTAAGGCACCGAAGGTGCGTCCCCATGTCCCTTCTATCACAAATGACAAATCATTGAGGCATCAAATCACAAAGCACGGACGAAGAAACCATCATTTCACTCTTCGCTGACTCCGCTTCTCCATCGTCTTCTTCGAGAAACCACCTCACCGCACTAAGCTGGACGGACGACGCTATTGTGTACTAGTAGTACTAGTACATTTACGCCTCCTTTGGTTCAGCGGACTTACTCGATGCAAATAAGGCGGTTGTCTCGGCTTGCAGGCGGCACTTGCGTCCGGTGGTCTCCCTCAAAGGTGTTCTCCGTCGAATGCACTTCGTCAAACCACAACGTTCGAGATATCGTCGATGTACCGTAATGGGGAAGGAAGTCAAATAGTTACTACCTCCATTTTTTTGTACACAAGGCCAGTATATCAAAATTGCAATTTGCAAAAGGCCACTAACACTAATCGAGGCAAAATTGATGGGGTTTGCCTCGTACTAGCAACCAAGGACATTAATATACCCTTGCATACACGCGGAAGTGAGATGGTTGGTTTGCATGGCGCTGCATTAATGAAGCGATGAGGAGTGAGATGGTTAGCTCTTTGGGCTTTGAAGAAAAAATACGCATTAATTGACATGTCAAACGAGGATTTCTATCGATTAACCCCGCCTTTCTTTATTAACACTAGTACTCCTAGTACGTACGTACTTATCCTGTTTGGGTCTAGGCCTTGCATTTCCATACTTCGCCACACATTTTTGCCAAGCTTGCCTAAAGTTTTCAAAATGAAAAGGAGGTACACTTGCGCAAGACTGTCGTGGTCGCACCGCACCCTCACACGGTCGCTCCGCACCCTCACACAGTCGCTCCTACACGCCGCAAACCCAACCAAGGGAACGCACCCTCACTGACACGTGCTACCTCATGTGAACAAACCAAACTCAGCCATCCTACCGCTGACACATAATTTTCGTTCATACAGTATGTTTATACAACCGCATGTTGGGGAGGATCCGTACGGCCCGTGCGGTGATCTATTGGGGAAGAAGAAGAGGTGAGGAAGAAGGGTTAGGAGACGTAGGATATTCATCCAACAGCCTAAAATGGTAGACTGACCCAAATGATGAAAGTCAGGTGACTTGCATAACAATATATGTTTTTACACAACAAAAGATCCCTAAAAACAACAACATAAAGAAAAACTATCACTGCTTGCGGAACGAGACGGCCTCATCGTCTTTGGCTAGCGGCGCGAACCCACCGTAGCTACCGACGTGTGTCTCCACACCGTGGTTGTCCTCGGCCTCCAGCTACTCGTTCACGCGGAGCGTGCGGGTGCTCTGCATGGACGAGAGCACCGCCCGGTTCAAGTCGAGGACGTCCGGTCCCGCCTGCAGGAGGGCCTCGATGGCAGCGGCATCCACGTGCTCCACGTCGAGTTGAGCCTCCGCCGCCCGGTTCAAGTCGAGGACGTCCGGTTCTGCTTGCAGGAGGGCCTCAATGGCAGTGGCGTCCGCACGCTTCGCGTCGAGTTGAGCCTCCGCTGCCCGGTTCAAGTCGAGGACGTTCGGTTCCGCCTGCAGGAGGGCCTCGATGGCAGCGGCATCCAAGCGCTCCGCCTCAAGTTGAGCCTTCGCTGCCCGGTTCACATCCATGACATCCGGTTCCGCCTCCAAGAGAGCCTCGATGGCAGCGGCATGTGCGCGCTCCGCGTCGAGTTGATCCTCTGCCTCCCGGTCCTCCTTTAGTATCGCCAGGTTGAACCGTTGGTCCGCCAGCACCATGGGGGACCTGGACGCCGGCACGAAGTCGACGTCCATCGTCTCATACCCATCGGGGGCCTTCTGCGCCGCGACCTCCGCCATGAACATTGGATCGACTTCCTCCTCCTCGTACCTTGGCTCCAGAGAACTCGGGGATTGGCCCGCCGCAAAGCGAGCTTGGGAACGGAGGTATGTGGCGCCGACCGCCGCCGCGATTTCTGCGCGGCGCTCCGGCATCAGCATCTTGCAGTACGTGATCTTGCGTCGCACCATGGCTTTCCGGTGAACTAGGGGACGCTTGATGTGGGCTAGGGGATCGAAAGGTGGGGTGGGGTTGGGAGGAGGTGTTTTTTTGGGGCAGTGGCTGGTGTATGCCGAGCAGCAATGGTTCTGGTGTGAATAGTGGTTCCAGTGACGACCAGTCAATCGGTTTTGACTCTACATCACTCTTGTTGCATTCGCGTTGCACCCCGGCACGCTGGACCCTCCACGTCGCTCACCGAATGGAACGCGCTTCGTCTTGCGTTTTCACTCGCTTGTGGGATCACAGTTGAGAGCAAACCGACGTCCCTCCCCTCCCCTGCCTGCGTCATTTATACTACCACTCCCTCCGTTTTATGCAGAGTAAATAAAAACATAGGGAGTATACTATGGATGAGGATCCTCTTACGTGGTCGAACCCATTGAGTAACTGACATGCGGGGCCTAGCAAGCATGGGGTCCGCTAGTAAGTGAACGAAAGGGAGGGTAAGGCAGGCATACCTACGTCAGAGGATCCACTCCCTCCTTCCATCTACAGGGCCTAATGCATTTTTCAAGGCTAACTTTGACCAAATGTTAGAGTAATAATATATGACATGCAACTTACACAAAGCATACGGTCAAATTCGTATGTGAAAGGAGCTTCCAATGATATAATTTTCACATTATACATCTCATGTACTATTAATCTTGTCAATAGTCGAAGGCGGTTTTGAAAAACGCATTAGAGCATGGTTAATAATATAGGCAGCCGATGGCTATAAGGAACTGCCATGTCATCTATAGCCATCATCTATATGCACTCATACAGTAATGTGAGCTATTTCCCGCAAAAATATATATAAGGTTGGCTATTGTATTAGTACTTTTTCCATATCCTCTCTATCTCTTTCTTCATATTTATTGTATTTAACTAGGAATGCATATATAGCTAGGCTCTTGCATGAGAGCTCACTCCCTTTACTTTTTCACATCTCTCCCCTCCACATAGGCCCTATATAAATGGAAGGAGGGAGTACTATGAGCACTACATACTCTACTACAGATGTTGTCAGTACTCCACTAGTACTATTGTTTTAACAACTTTAGCTGATTGATCTACGAATGGAGGGATTCAAGCTTATTTTTGTTAACCGAGATGCAAACGACTAACAAACTGGATTTGAAGCCACCTGTCATAATAGTACCTACGGGTTCTTTCTGTGGAGCCTTCAAATGCAATAGCTAGCTGCCCAATGGCCAATGCCACAGCCAAATCTCCATTTTCCAACTTATACAACTCTTTGGGGTCCAAAGATACTCGCCAGACAGGGAGCTTAAAAAAAGTTACTATTGGAATGGCTATATGTGGCGAAATCCTAGTAGGAAGAGCATGCGCGAGAACAAGCACATTCATGTGGTTGAAAACAAATTGGAAACCATGTATGTTTGAATACAAATCTAGGTGTACGTACGAATCTAACAATATTGATTGGGCGTTGTTGAATGTTGATACTTTTTTCTGTAAGTTTGATCAAAGTAGAGATACTTTGACTACACATAAAACTTATATGTAAACTACTAGAAAGGATCGAAGGGAGTATAGTGTACGTTCAAGAGTGAAACGAACATTGAATACCCTTTATATATGATTTGTGGATGCTATGATCACCGGTTCAAAATTTTGAATCCGCATTATGTATCACACATGCACCCACTTGTTCTCTCTCGATTTGATCTTGGGGTCTTGAGATCGATTGAAAGAGAACTAGGGTGGGTACAATAAGTTCGTTTCGCTTATGAACGTACAATATACTCCCTCTGATCCCCACAGACCCCCCCCCCCCGCCGGTCATTTCTATCATAGAAACAGACCAAACCTTTATCTCCTTGCATGACACGCAAATTGATCTCTCAACATCAATCGATCTCGTCAAGATGTGTCGGGGCATGAACTGAATGGGATGTCAAAACTAAGATGGTAAGTGACACGTAGTGGAGGCAAAGTGAAACTTTAAACGAACCGTTTGTTTGTATGCATGTCGAACAAATTACAACATTGGAAATACAAGCATGGTCTAGGCCCACATGCGAATGATACTCGGCGGAATGTTCAAATGAGGCATGCGGGAGAGACACGCTCATTGTCTCTTTACACGGTGGGTTTCAGTGTGCCGAGAGTGGTGCTAGCGCTGTGGCACGACCAGCAGATCAACACCCGGCTCATCGAGGATGCACGGGGCGCCGAAGTGCGCGCGCGCCGCGACGCGTCCGCGGAGTGGTGTAGCGCGGCCAACTGCATCCCCAGGACCTGAGACCATGCCGGGTCGTCTTGCTTTTTTGATGACATGTGGGGTCGCATGTGAGCAAAGGGCATCTCCAACATTGCCACGACCGCAGCTGACTACCCTAGCACACCAAAAACCCTCGTCCCTCACGTCGTCGCACGATGCGTTCCCAGCCGGCGCTAGCTGCCCGCATTCATGCCGTCTGTATCCCGCTGTTAAGAGGCTTGGTGCCCGAGGAACCAACTCCAGCGACTTAATGACGCATCCGGATGCTTGGCCTCACCGAAATGCGCTACTTAAAGCGGCAACGCCCAGCTAACCTCCACACCATAGCACATCGTCCTGCTACCTGGCACCACATCCGCCATGATCGCGAGCGCGAATGCTCTGCGGGGGAGCTTGTCTTCGGGGATGAAGCCCGAGGCCGCCGCACAAGCGGTGGCCACGCTGGCGGCCGATGACGGAAGCACCGTCAGCCACGCGTCCTACTTGCCACCGTCCAACGTCCGGCACCGCCGAGGTTGGGGACTCCTCCGAGGATGAGTAGGGCATGGGAGGCGGCAGGGCCTGGTGTGCCAACTGGCCGGTCCGTCTCCCGTGTTCTAATCTTCCTTGCCGGAGACCGCACCTTCACTTCACGGGTCTTGAACCTCGCCCCCGTACATGGAGATCGCAAATGGAGGACGTCGGTCGCCACCGTAGAATAGGTTTAGGGTCGGGTTTCTTTATTTTTCAGTCCTATAAAAGTTCGAAATGTAATGAAAATATGTCGTGTTTGCATTAATCTCGGCCGGAGTATATGAACTTTCACAATAATATAGTATATTGTAGGAGTACTAGCAAGATGCCCGTGCATTGCACGGAACATCAAGATCTTGTAGGAGAAAAGTATGAACGAGGGAAGGCCTTATCTGCAAATGTGGAGAGGAGTGCGGGTAAATTGTCATAGTTTCCTTCCTATCCGTTAGATATAGATCGGACGACCTATGTTGCAGGATGGCAGGCACACCATCATCACCAACTCTGCTTTTTAACCGAGACAAAGCTAACATGCGAAGTAAAATAAACATATAGTCTACATACACAATTTATCTTAGGCACTCCAATAGCACATCCACTACACATTCACGCATTTCACATCTTTCTACATCTACGGGAACCTACAAAAGGGTTAACGTAAATTGCTTATCACTCTCCACCTTGATTTTCATGATTGTGGGCCCCTCCCTCCCCCCAATCTACAATCAACAGCTCACACGTTTCACATTACGTTAATTATGTAACTGGGATTACGTAGGTGTAGCATTACTCGTCCTAAAAAACCCAACTAAGCCAACCTCCCAGCATATCACGCCGGAAAAGACCCGCTCGCGCCGTTTTAGTCGGGATTACCAGATTACTAGTTGTAATATCGACGAATCGCGCGAAGCACCAAGTTTTTTTCTTTAGGGGCGAAGCACCTAGTTTATTAAAAGGAAAAAGGTCGTACACTAACAGCACCACTGTCGCAGTCGCATTGCACCCCACACACGTTCGGTCCTGCACACGGCTCACGCAAATGGAACGCGCTTCGGCTTGCCCCTTCACTGACACGTGGGACTGCACTTGGAGAAACCGACCTTGCGCCAAACTCCCCCACCCACCGCGTGAAATCCCCCCCCCAAAAAAATTACCCCCAAATCCCAAATTCAACCGCCCTTCGGCCAACTAGCCAGTAATATTCCCCAAACCCCCTCCCCCCGTCCCCCTCCACTCCATTCGTCATGCCGATACGTCGGCGCCGCGGTTCGTCGAGGGGACGCATGGCGATCCTCTCGCTCCCACAATACACTCTCGTAGTCTACCGTCCTCTAGCCACAACACCATCAGTGGTGATGTTCTTGTGGAGGCACACGGTGGTCAGCGCCGCCACCGCTGGCGATGTTCGTGTGGAGACGCACGGCGGTCAGCTTCTCCCACGGTACGCGCATTCTAGACTGAGGCCCCATGCATGTCAATGTAGCGCTGAATGTTAGCTGATAGACGCTGTTAATCTCACTGTTTGCCAAAGTAGTTTACCGTCAATATGCTCTGCTTAAGAAGCTTCCTTGCCCTGTTCTGCACTCAATCTTCTTAGCTGAGATGGCATGCCAAGCCCGATTAGTTGCTAAAATATCCTGGCATATATTTATTGTGGCGTAGATTGCCATGGTCTCATAGCCAATCTGTTAGGTGAAATAGATGTACACCGTTTTATACTCGATCTTTGTTGCTGCGATTGCCTTTGGTAGTTCGATGGTTGTGTGCTTGGCCTCATTCACTACTGAAACAGCCTGCCATAATATAGCACTCAAATATGTTTGCTGAATTAGCTTTACATATATCTCGTTACTTAGATCTGCTCGTCCAAATATCTTGCCATAGCTTTAGACATCGACCTAGGTATTATTTTCTGGACTTCATAAAAAAGCATATATGTTTTTCCTGTAATATCTAGTAGAAGAACTAATTTGTATGTCTAACATATGGACAGGGCTTGGATAACTTCTGCTCGAAGATTCTTAGCTGCATATGTCGAGGGGGTTGAAAACTTCGTGAACTTTATCAGAGATGAGTACGGTGGTCCAAAATCATATGTGCTCTGCCCGTGTAGCAGTTGTATGAATTCAGTTACAAGACCCCAGTCAACTATGCAAAATCATCTACACTTGTATGGAATGTCGGTCACATATACTAGGTGGGTTCATCATGGTGAAGCTGTGAACGTCAATGTTACTGACTACATGGAAGCAGCAGTTCACCATCTTGATATGCCTAATGCTCAAGTGGAAGAGGAGGAGGAGGTGGTGGTGGCGGAGCCAGTGAGTTTGACCAACATTGAAACAATGCTACGAAATGCTCGTGCATTTCGTGAACTTTCACCTGCAGAAGAAAATGGTGGGCCCTCATGTTGGAACAATGCAACGTGGCTTTCACCCCAGGAAATAAGCTGTCAGTATTCTCAGCTATGGTCACCTTTCTTCAGGTGAAGACATCTGAGTGGATGACCAACAAATCATTCGATGTGATGTTGGCTGCTTTCCGCAAATCTTTCCCAGATGCGTCTGAGCTGCCACACACCTACAGTAAAATGAAGAATTTCCTTCGTGCAGTTGGAATTGGATCTGATATGATCCATGTTTGTAAGAATAATTGTGTTCTATTCCAGAAGGATTATGCCAACTTAAGTGAATGCCCAAAATGCAAATCATCAAGATGGAAAGATGGCGATGCTGTGAAGAGGGTTCCTCATAATGTTCTGAGACATTTTCTAGTTACACCAAGATTGCAGAGGTTGTTTCATGATGCTGAAACAAGAGAGGATGTACTGTGGCATTCTAGGAACCAGGAGTACAGAGATCAGAATGTAATGAGCCATCCATCTCATGGTAGTGAGTGGCAAAGCTTCAATAATAAACACAAAAAGTTTGCTGCTGACCCGAGAAACATTAGACTTGGCTTAGCTTTAGATGGATTTAACCCATTTGGCCACCAGAGCGCCACATATAGCATGTGGCCAGTGCTTGTTATCCCTTACAGCATGCCTCCAAATGTCTGCACCAAAGAATCAAAGTACATGATGGCCTTGCTCATCCCAGGTCCAAAAAATCCTGGAAAGGATTTTGATTTATTCATGGAGCCTCTTGTGGAGGAACTTCAACAGCTATGGAAGGGTGTTCTCACTCGAGACTTATATAGCAGCCCACCAGCTGATTTCTTTCTGCGTGCTATTATAATTTGGTGCATCCATGATTATTCGGCTTTGGGCACTATGTTAGGGCGAACGACACATGGTTACAATGCATGTATTCGCTGTGACGGGAATCTGCTGTCATACGCAATACTTCCTCCGTTCCGTTATGTAAGGTGTATTATTTTCGACACGGTGACCAAGGCACGGAATTATGGACATGTTAGGACTAAATTACCCTTCGCAAATTTGTTGATTAGTGGTAAGTAAATCAATTAATCTAGAAAAATAAGAGATGCATGCAATCAACAGAGAGATACTTTCCTTCTTTTGCTTTAAGGAGAGATACAGACAATCAGGAGAGAGACACTTTCCATTTTTCTGGAGGGTTAACAAGGGAATTATGAGAAATTAGAAGAAATGCACCTTACATTCTGAAATTTTATCAATAAACAAATACACCTTATGTAAAGGAACGGAGGGAGTACTTAGCAAGATCTGTTACACTGGACACCGCCGTTTCCTTGCCAAGGACAAGCCGCGTCCTACAAAATACCGAAGACATGTGTTCAATGCAAAGCATGAAACCCGTGATGCACCAAAGAGGCTCACCGCCGATGAGTTGCAAGTGGAATTAGAGAAGGTCAGGCATATTACACCAGGAAACCATCCTGGTAATGGTAGCAGGAAAAGGAAGTGTGGCAAGGCAGAAGAGAGATTATTGTTTACCCGCAGGTCCACTTTGTGGGACTTGGAGTATTGGAAAGATTTGGATCTGCGGCATAATCTTGATGTGATGCACATCGAGAAAAATATATGTGACAGCATTGTCGGCAGACTTCTTAATATTGAAGGCAAGACGAAAGATACCTTAAAATCTAAGATTGATTTGACACATCTGGGTATCAGAAAGGGTTTTGTAGGTGCAAGATGAAGGTAAACCACGGGATATGGCACCAGCTGTGTATGTCTTGGACAAGGTAAAAAGAAAAGAATTCTGCGAGGTCCTGTCACGTATGAGATTCCCACATGGATTTGCTTCCAACCCCGAAAGGAGAGTCAGTGCAGATGGAAACAAGGTACAAGGGTTGAAAACTCATGACTGACATGTCCTACTTAAAAGGGTTTTACCTATTATCCTTAGAGGATTGGGCCGCCCTGACTTTACAGAGCAGTTGCGGAGTTGGGACAATTCTTCAGGGAACTCTGCAGTAGAAATATTAGGATAGATGCTTTGGAGCGTCTTAACAAGATACCAACTATCCTATGCGACCTTGAGAAGATATATCCTCCAACCTTCTCTGTGATGGTGCATTTGGCTATTCATCTACCTGATGAGGCACTACTTAGAGGTCCAGTACAGTATGGTTGGATGTACCCTATTGAAAGGCGGATAGGCACTTTCAAGGGATATGTCAGGAACAGAGCTAGACCTGAGGGTTCCATTGCAGAGGCCTACATTGCTATAGAAGCGTTGACATTCTGCTCAAAATACATTGAAACAGTTGATCAGCTTAGCAAAGAGGTGGGTGAAGACAATCCTGGGCTCAATGTTTTCGATTTTTCTGTTCGAGATACAGGGAAGAGTCGACAAGAGGACAACCCCAAAGATTTGGACAAAATGGTTTGGTATGTGTTGAATAACTGTCCTGAGATACTACCTTATATCAAGTAAGTGCTAAGTACTACAGCTTATACATCGTAATCTACTAAACTTGCAGCACATTCTTATATATTTAGATGTTTGATGCGATCACTATGTTGTGCAGCATCTACAAAAATGAGTTACTGCCGCAAAATTCAAGAAACATTGACAAACTAGTTATGGCAGGATTTGCGAAATGGTTCAAGATCCATGTAAGCTATTGAATTCCACTGCCAGTTTTTTTAATATATTGAGTACATAAGATGATCAACTTGTCTATTTTCTAAACATAGGTTAAGAAGATGTGGGAGGATGGGCAGGCAGTTGATGATGCCCTTTACGCACTAGCAATGGGTCCTGATACTCGGGTAAGACATTATGAATCTTGCGTTGTTGGAGATGTGCGCTACAACACCCTTGCACGCGATGAAGGCAGGAAGACACAAAAACAGTGCCATCATGAGCATGGATACGTACGGCAAAGAGACAACTGAAATGTATGCTAACATAACAGACATTGTTCAGTTGCAGTATATCTCCAGTTTCGAGGATCATCGGTGTGTGGTTCTGTTGTGTTGTCGTTGGTATAACCTATTTTCCAGGATCGCAAAACCCAGAGCTGATGATTATTTCAAATCCATCAATGTCAAGGAGGCGTACAAGACCAACGAGCCTTTTATTTTGGCAAACCAAGCAACACAAATATTTTTCTTGGAAGACACATTTGCACATAGTGATGTCTGGAGAGTATTGCAAAGGTTTGAGCAGAGGAATTCGTTTAATGAGGTTTCACAACAAGATGATGCTTACACCACTCCTGATGTACAAGATTCCACAGATGTTCCTAATATCTTTGAGAACCATCACGTCAATGATGCTGGCAAAAAGATTGCCTGTCGTGCTGTGGACATACAAGAGTTGATAAAGAAGAAGCCAACATTCAAGGACATTGAGGATGAAGAAGAAGATGACACTATGGGGAATTACGATTCAGACTGATACACATGGCGAAGATGTTGACGCTGCTGCTGTGAATGATGATTAGATTGCTTTTGTCGTATTTGCCTGTCAGAAGACTTTTTTTATCTACTATATGAAATTGTGCTTGCTATGACAACTGAAACCTGATGAACGTGTTGTTTAGTATTTTGCTGTGAGAACATCACTTGTTATGTATGTTGATTTGTGTTTGGTGATTGTATGATGAGTAAAACATGATGACATTGTTGTTTAGTTGTACTCATATTTGGCTGTGAAACTTGAATTTGATGACATAGTTTGTTGTTGGACTGCAATTTGCTCGACGTCTTCGAATGGGAACAAAGCTGGCCCGACAGGGCCTCTGATAATTTATTTATTTATTACCAAAAGGGCCTCTGCTATTTATTTATTTATGAGCAAAAGGGGATACCCCCCCGATTTCTGTTAATACAAATCATTAGATGTTCACAACAATACGCCCAGCCTGCTACACAGGTTTCATTCATTACTAGTTTCAGCAAAGTGCTCATGTCATAGCCACTGAATACATCACGATTGCTACATACACTAAAAATAAAGAGACAATCATCCTACATAGCACATAGATTTTGCCCATTATCTTCACAAGCTCTTTCATCTCCTCATTGTTTTCAAGGCCATTCAGCAGCTGTTGCTTGGCCATGATCAGAGGAACTGCATCTTTAACCTTCTGCTCTGCATCTTCCTCTTCTGTCGCTCCTTCAGTTACTTGTCCAACACCCCAACCTGTTGGTATTGGGATTCCTCGGCTAACCAAATAATCAGCATAGTTGCATTCCCCCACATCAACATCTTCCCAGAAATACAAATCACACGAATCTTCCCTTTTCTGCACGAATCAAATTGGAAGATCATCAACCAAACTATTAAAAAATCAGCAACAGAACAACACTTAAACATATTATTACCCCATGATTCGGGCATTTGTAGAAGACTCGGCCAGGGTTGAGGATTGTGGTTGAGACGCGATGGATGACTCTGCGTGATTTGTAGCAGTTGCACCACACCAACGGCAGCGGGTTGCGATGAGCAACCGGTTGCAGTGTGTGTGCCGGCGGGGGTGTGATGAGACCCACAGGCGATGGTACGGGTGGCGACTTGGCGCATATCTGGTTGTTGCCTGCTGAAGAGCAGGTGGACGAGCAGCCAGCAGACATGGTTGTTGCGGCCAGAGCTTCTGATGCTAGGTAGAGTAAGTAGAGAAGAGGAGAAGCGGACATTGGATATGTCAGTTTCATTACTTGCAGAGTAGCATAGCACCATATATAGTCATAGTCTAGGTTCGGATTCGAACCAGCTATAGGAGCACGTCTCTCTTTTTTCTAAAACTCAGCAACGTATCTTTACTAGTACACTAGCTTGTTCTGTACACCTTCTCAAGTCTTTGATTTTCTTTCTTTTTTTGCGAGGAAGGAAGGAGGACAAAATTGAGAGTTCCTGGGACTCGAACCCAAGGCCTCTCGGTTGAATACCAAGGGTGCTAGTCACTTATGTGGTGAACAATCCCTGGGAGGATGCCGGTAGACAAATGCATTTTCCTCGTAGTTTTAGTTGTGACGCAAGATCGAACGGTCGCAGTTTCGGGAATGTTACCAGGCGAACGAGCCCAGTTTTTCTTTTCTTCCTATATATAAAAAGTATGCTACTTGGTGTCGGCTTAGTCAACAAACGATTGTGCCAACCTTGAACATTGGATTGACATTCAATGTCTGTCGTATTTCTTCAATCTCTTCTTCCTCCAGCCGCGAAAGCCAAACAGCGCCGGCTAGACGCCTGCTCCTGCCTGCCACGGCTGGTTGTGCTGCCGCGCACGCATCATGGCCACGTCGCTCCCTAAAACTCAGCGCATCTTCCCCGGCTCTTGTTCGTTCCCGTCCGAGGCCTAACCATCATCCTCCGCCTTTGTTCGCTCGCCGCGGCGCCGCCGTCCGGTGTTGTCAACATGGTCAACAACCGAGAGGAATAAGGATATGACTATGCATGGTGAGGATGACAGTAGGGACCCAGCAGCGCTCGCAGTAATTTTGTTTTTTCGGGACGGAGAAGGGAACTAGGTTGTGCGGGAGCTGTGGCCCGTCTAGCCCAGGCTTTTATTTCATATGTTTAGCACATGACCAGCCCAGCTTGTTTTTTTTCCTTTCTGGGAATGGCTAGCCCAGCTATTTTGTTTTTTGCAGAATAACCAACGTAGGCCTACTTGCTTTTCTACGCCCTGCTGGGCCGGAAATCTTTCAAGACGATGAGGGATGCATTTTGCCTAGAAAATGGGCTATAAGTAATAAGAAATGGGCTATAAGTAATAATAAATGGGTTGTAAAATGAAAAAATACAGCAAACAGGCAATTAGTTCCAAAATACTTTTTTCTTTCGGATTTTGATATTTTAAATTTCATTGTTTTTGTGCGGGTAAAATTTCATTGGATTTAAATTAGGGACAATTCCATTTCTCCCCCTAACTTGAGCCACCACCTGGCATTTGCCCCTAATTTTCACGTATGCTAAAAAAATACCCCTCTTCCATCAAGTCACCTTACAGAAATGCCCTTCTGTGCAGTCACCGTCCGGTCAAAGGGGTTTGACCGTCTGGTGAACAGTAATATGGTGAACAGTAAATTTGAAAAAAAATCAAAAAAATTGAAATTTTGAGGGATCAAAGATACTCAAGGGATCAACGTGCATGCAAATTTTCGTGTAGTTTGGACATTCCAGCAGCTCGTGTCAAAGGAAAAACTTTAAAATGTATGCTATGAATAGTAAATTCAAAAAAATAGCAAGAAAATTCAAAAAATATGAAATCTTTTGGCATCAAAGAGGCTGGGGTGCGCAAGGTGCGTGCAAATTTTTGTTGTGTTTCGACACTGTAGGAGCTCGTGGATAAAAAACAAAATTTGGCGCAGAAAAAAACTTTGAAAAAATGCACTATTTTGTTTTTTTTTTGCTAGAGCACCTCGCATGTCATTTGATCACAAAAATTTGCAAGCAGCTTGCGCACCCAAGCCTCTTTGATGCCAAAAAAATCATATTTTTAAAATTTGCTTGCTATTTTTTTTGAATTTACTGTTCATAGCGTATAGATTTATATTTTTTTTCCTTTGCCACGAGTTCCTGGGATGTCCAAATAGCGCGAAAATTTGCATGCACCTTGCGCCCTTGAGTATCTTCGATCCCAGAAAATTTCATATTTTTTTGATTTTTTTGCTATTTTTTTAATTTACTGTTCACCATGTTACTATTCGCCGGACGGTCAAAGCCCTTTGACTGAACGGCAAGGGCATTTCTATAAGGTGAATTGATGGAAGAGGGGTATTTTTTAGCATACCTGAAAATTAGGGGCAAATGCCAGGTGGTGGCTCAAGTTAGGAGGAGAAATGGAACTGTCCCTTTAAATTAAGGTATGTTTAGTTTTTAAATTAATTTGAATTTGGCTAGAAATTTCGAGTTGTATGTTGTTTGGGACAGATTTGAGGGCTGACTTGTGGGTCTACTAGGTTGACGTGTACGAAAGGCTTTGTTAACTTAGTCCACAAACGATTCTAGCAGTAGTGACCGTTGGATGTTAATCCATGGCCGTGCTGCTTCTTCAATATCTGATCTTCTCGCTCCAGCCTCCCAAACCAACGCCACTGGGACTGCCTGCTCCCGCCTCCCGTGGTCGGCTGTGCTAGTAGTGTTGATTACATCTTGTAGTTGATCACTATATGGTTTATTTGGTGGAAGATTATATGTTCAGATCCATTATGCTATTTAATACCCCTATGATCATGAACATGTTTATCACTTGTGAGTAGTTACTATTGTTCTTGAGGTCACAGGAGAAATCATGTTGCAAGTTATCATGTGAACTTGATATGTGTACGATATTTTGATAGTATGTATGTTGTGATTCCCTTAGTGGTGTCATTGTGGAGTAGTTATTAGAGGATGGGTTGCTAGAGTGACAGAAGCTTAAAGCCTAGTTTATGCGCTACTTCATAAGGGACCAATTTGGATCCAAAAGTTTAATGCTATCACTACAGTAGGATGCTGCTAACGCGACACTACGATCAGAGACCATTCGAGAAACTGTGTGTGATGCTATAATCGCAAACAGTGCTATATGAAAACCGTCATAAATGTGTAAAACATTTGCGATGACGGACGCATCAAACACGGTTCAGGTTTTAGTTGCGTGTGCGATGAAGGGCATACGGTTCAGTTCAATGAACTGTTTGCGATGAGGAGGAACAAAAGAAACAGGCAGCCAGATGGAGGTGTGTGCGATACACATCATACGGTTCACTCGGATGAATTGTTTATGATTAGGCAACACAAAAGAAATGGTTGGCTAGATCAAAGGAGTGTGCAATGTACAACATACGGTTCACTCACATGAACTGTTTGTGATTAGGCAAGAGAACAGAAATGGTTCAATATAACAAGATGTGTGTGATACGCGGCAAACAGGTCTGTAATCAGAAATGTGTGCGAAGACCGATAATAACGCAGACGATTGCTTCTAATAAGACGTATGTGATATGCTCTATCTACACAACATCTATTGGCCATTGTGGGACGGGCGGTCATCAGGATACGCCATAAGGATGCGAAGAGGCATTCCTATCAGCAAGGACTAGTTGTTCCAGCAGTAGCTTATGTAAGAAAACTATCAAGTTAAGTGTGCTCAGGCTGGAGCAGCCATCGGATGGGTGACTGGATGGGAAGTTGTGTCGATGTTAAATTAGGTGATGGGATGGGTCATTTCGGTTAAATGACCGAAATGCCCCATTCCCTCAGCTAATTTAACCTTGAGGTCCTTGTTTTTTTAACACATGTTAAAGAAGGTCTACCACATTAATTTTTGACAATGTGCGATACCTGGCATACTGTTGATCCATCCGACCTATTTGTGATGGATTAGGCCGTGTGTGTTGTGGGCAAACGCTTCGTAGTATTCAACCGTTTGGGATTGATGAATTCACCACTGACGGGATCCCTAGTGTGGTCCGTGTTCATCTGATCATCATCTACTTCTTGTGCTAGCTCGATGCTAAGTTCCCATTAATTGATGGCGTTTTATGAACACGCCACCGTTTCCCGCCATTTCCTCACCTATTTCCCGCCACCCTGCTATATTGCGCATAGGGGGGAGCGACGCACGGAGGCGACAAGCGCAACCTGTAGCACATCCACCTTTTCCAAGCATGCCAACCCACCAAAGCGCCACCTCTGCCGTCAACCTCGTCAATGAGGAAAATGAGCAGGCGCCCGTCGAGGCCGAGGTGCTCCCCGGCAACACGATGGACGACGCTATGATGCACGTCATCGCCAGGGTTGAGCAGACCTTTCGCACATGGCGCTTGAGCGCCGCGGATCAAGATAGGCATGTCAGCGCCCACAGGCTGCACCTCGCCGCACAACATGATCGATGGTGCGCCGCAGAGCAAGCTAGGCACGTCCACGCCGATAGGCTGTAGCTCGCCGCAAGGCGAGACCGTTGGAGCGCCGTAGAGCGAGAGGCGCGGCACGCCGCACAGCAAGAGCGGATACATCGGCGCTTGCCTGCTGTCGACACGACGTCACAGCTAGGTACATGTCCCGTCAGTACCCCCATTCCTCACCAGGAGTGGGCAGAGGCCCTCGGCGCCATACTTGCACCAGATGCTGGCCATGCCATACTTGCACCGGACGCCTGCCGTGCCGTTTGCATAGGTGCCGCCGTTCGCCTTGTCTGCGGCCCGCTGGATGCCAACATGCTGGTTCGTAGGCTCGACCGCCTCCTTGGCCCATGTGTCCACCTGGGCGCAGTAGAGGAACATGGCCATCGCATCCTCGAGCTAGTGATCCCCGATGAATTAGCCAACTTGGAGCTTGAGATCATGCTCCAGATGTATCGCGAGCGTGTCGACCGCTTGGACGAACGCCTGCACGAGTTCAGACAGAGCCAAGAGCTACCCTAGGCCAGGGCTGCTGGTCATGGTCTCATGGACGCGTTTTATTTTGAAAAGTTGTTTCGACGTGGATAGCTTTGTATTCACAGCAATCATAGTATTGCTTTGTTTATTGCTCTGTTTCAATGTGTGTACTTTGTTTTCCATTCTTATATGTTCTGTTTCAATGTGTGTATATACGCTTTCCATTCTGTATGTGGATGATAACAGCTAGATTCAAATTAGTATACAAAACAGATAGAAAATGGTATATATATATATATATATATATATATATATATATATATATATATATATATATATATATATATATATATTGTTCATTAGAACATCATAGAATATATACGTGATGATACTTAACTGCTAGGTACAATGCATAAAATTGAAAATGAACAATACTAAAACTAATACCTCCTAGGGCCAGTATTCCGGCAGCCCCTCGCCAGGAGCTCCCTGGTGCGCGGCGTCTTCCCAATGCGGAGACAGTACTCCGACTCCTCCGCCTTGCAGCGCTTGACGTACCGATCTGCCTCTTGCTGGCGGACCCGCGCGGTCGATCTTGCCATTTTCTTGGGCGCCCACCGGAGCTCCTCGTCGGTGGCACGCTGGAGCTTATCGACCCACCTCCACGTAGCGACGAGGCGCCCAACGCCTATGACCTTCCTCGCGAAGTACCCGTCTTTGTACACCTCCTCGGCACAACGACGCACCCGCCCCCAAAGCTCTGCCGCCTCCTTTTTCCAGGCGGCATCACGGGCTTCATAGGCCGCCTGGTGCTTGGCTTCCTCCTCCTCCATCTCCTTCTTGAACGCCACTTGCCTGGCTTTCTCAACCGGCGGCAGTGACTTCCACAGACAAAGATTGTACTCGCCTCAACACCAATCCAAAGTTGGGGGGTCCGGCGCAACCTCGTCAGGCGGCGCATAGGGGTCCTCCTCGTTGCTAATCAAGTGAGCGTCCTCGGGGGGCGACGACTCCTCGTCGGCGTGTGGGCAGACCGGCGGCGCCATGGCAGAGATTTGAGAGAGAGAGAGAGAGAGAGAGAGAGAGAGAGAGAGAGAGAGAGAGAGAGAGAGAGAGGGCAAGTGTCACGACCAGTTTTCCAATAAAAATGTTTATTGAGAAACCGATCTTTTGAGTCCAGTATGAGGAAAATCCTCCTTACTGGTAGACAAAATTCTTGATACAATAAGCCAGTAGCATAAAATATATTACAAGGTCGAGCTAAGGCTGCTCAACAAGTTATTACAAACACGCCGATAATTATACATAATGGCGGATATGTCACAATGGTGTGGTGGCATACTACTGACTCGAGAATAAAGTGGTGGTGGAATATCATAGTGGAGAGTGGATATCACGACTCCGAAACTGGCATCTCATCGAGCATCGAAGTGAGGCTCGATGAATTTATTCGGGTAGTGGAAGCGGATATAATACAATGACCAAATCCAGGGTCGCACGAGACTGACTGGGACTCCTCTAAGCATCGGACTCGCTATCGAACTCTTCATCCATGAGATCACCTTCGTCAGCATCTGGCCAAATCAACAAGCCAGGTGAGTACTTTGAAAGTACTCGCAAGACAGTTCGGACATAAGATATAACAAATGCATGCATGAATGCGACATGAGTAAGTTAACAATGCACATCCAATTTAGTAAACACGGTAAATAAAAAGGGAGTCGGCGGTAGTCCGCCTGAAAACCCAATAAAATAACTGAAAACCGATCGGGTGTCTGAAGCGACACCTCGAAGGGTGAACAAATAAGAAAAGTCATGCCGCAGTCGGGCGTCTGGGCGACACCACGTAAAGGGCTTAAACTGAAAATAAATGACGTGCATGCCACGGTCGGACGTCGGGGCGACATCGCAGAAAGGGCTTATATTGAAAGTAAATAACAAAACTGCCACAGCCGGACGTCTAAGCGACATCGCAGAAAGGGCTTGCTCTGAAAGTAAATAAGAACAGTGCCACAGTCGGACGTCTAAGCGACATCGCAGAAAGGGCTTATATTGAAAGTAAGTAATAACAATGCCACTGTCGGACGACTAAGCGACATCGCAGAAAGGGCTTATATTGAAAGTAAGTAATAACAATGCCACAGTCGGACGTCTAAGCGACATCGCAGAAAGGGCTTATACTGAAAATAAATAAGAACAATGCCACAGTCGGACGTCAGAGCGACATCGCAGAAAGGGCTTAAATTCATTATTCATATCTGTTACCTTTCAAGAAAAATGCTCACAGGAAAATATTCAACTCATGATAATAAACGGGTTAGTACATCCACAGAAATAATCATTTACCGCACTTGACACTCATGTGGCTCACCGGAGTTTCTGTCACCAAGACTGACACTTGTCAGGATAAGATAATGGATAAGATGATTCAAGGAATTTTTGACTCTGCAGAGTTTGTACTAAAATTACCCACAGCCAACGGATTTCCGTAGTCCCGAAGGACTAGTTCCGTTTACGGTATTTTGGAAGAAACACATCTAACAAGTACACACCCATCCCACCTCACGATGCCAGGAATCACCCTAGGCAGCATTCAAGAAAAACTTTGAGACGGGGAGATCACAATCTCGAATAGCATGGGATAAAATTTATATACGCGCGCTCTAAGGGGTGCCCCCTCTCGCTCCCAACCGGAAACACCCATGCCCCCTGACCGGATGACTGGCTTTAATCCAGGGCCATGGCACCATCATCACGGCCTCTCCATTTGGTGTGTACCAGGAAAACGGTTTACAACTTACTAAGCCATATTCCTTGCGGAAAACATGTGGTAGTACGGGAAGGAAAAACGGAAGGAAACTGGACCGATACGAGTTGACACTGAAGTCAAAAAGGTCTGGCATAAGACTGGCATGCTACAACACTGCCATCTTACCCATCCTCATGCCAACACATGGCCATGCAAACCCACATCCAACAACTTATGGATTTTCGAAACTCACTTGCCTCAACTCTGCATGTAATATGACCTTTATCGGTATGCTCATAAACATGCCATGAAACTAATTAATGCAAACATGCCAATGACACTCATCATATCAAAAGTTCAAACATGCTTGCCTGGTTCAGAGGAGTTGGAGCCTAGCTCGGTGAAGTTCGCAGTTCCGTCACCTCCTTCGGTATCTACGGTATAAAGAAGTATACGTGCTAACGTAAATACCGTGAGGTGCACCAAAAAATATTCCAAATATTTTTCAAATAAATCTGATAAAAAACTAGACATAAAAATAGAGATGACAGAAAAAGAATCAATAAAAAATCATTTCCTGTTTAAAAGATATAAGAGTTTTAATCTAGGGACTCATTTGTAATGAAACATAAAGTTTCTAGGGGCTAACTTATAAAAACAGAAAACGCTTCGGCTAGAAACCCGTCAACTGCAAAGGGAGGCGTATTCTGCCTGAAGGCGTTTTCAGAAAACGGTTCGTTTAAAAGGAACGAGAGGCTGACAAGCAGGTCCCACTCGTCAGGTTTGAAAAATCAAACGGGGCGGCAGAGTTCGTCGGTGCCCGAGAGCTGCGGTGGTCACCGGCGGCGATCCACGGCGAGGCAGGGGGATCGGGTGGTACCTCTGTGTTCAGTGCGTCCTTCCGTGTCGGTGGGTGGTGGTGGTGGTCGCCGGCGAGCTCTACGTCGACGGCAGCCCTTGCTCCGGCGGACGGTGGCTCGGGTGGAGATGGATCTCGTCGGGGAGAGCTGCGAAGGCCAAATTGACGCTTGGGTTAGCTCACTGGGTGCTCGAGGAGGCTACTGACGAGGTTTGGGCGTTGGGGATGGCCTCACCGGAGTGAATCAAGTTGGTGGCCAAGGCGGAACGAGGCGGCCGGAATTGGGGGACGAGACCTCCTCGAGGTCCTCCTAGTGGCCTGGCGGGGTGTCTGTGGGGTGTAGTGAGGGTGTGTGCTCGAGGGCGAGCTCGAGGCCCCCTTTTATAGGCGATCCGAGGCGGTGGCCGTGAACGGGGATCTCCGGCGATGGATTACGGCGGCGCAGTGCTTGGTCGGGGAGTTTAGGAGGTTGGGCATCAACGTGGAGGTCCACTGGTTCCATTCAAACGCTAAACGGACTTGGATTAGGAGCTTGGGGTGGGGTTCGACGGAACGGGGTGGCGCGGGCCCGTCGGCGGCAGAGAGCGTGCCCTGTGCTTGCCGGGCCACGGCGACGGTGCAGCGGGGTTGCGCTGGCATGCATGAGCCACGCGGAGAGCTGGGAAGCGTTGGGCGGCGCCGAACGGCGTTGCGAGCTGGCGCTGACTTCTGTTGGCCGCCACTGGTGGCGTGGCCACCGCAGAAACTGCCAACTCCGGCGATGCTCGCCGCCACCGACGCCTGAGTCCGTCCAAGAGGGCGTGCGGCGCTCTGGCCAGGAGGAGAGGCCGTGCGCAACGCGCCAGGGCGCACAGTTGATCGATGACAAGTCTCTGACGAAAAACGACACTGTAAAACTCTGAAACTCTGAATTTTACTGAAAGTGCACGGAAACAGTGCTGGCCAGGTGTTCGACGAAATGATTTTGGCATGTAGAGAATTTTCCTTGAGCTGAATTTTGGTGGGGTGGCCTCTCATTGCATCTGGAAGCTGCCTGAATTTTGGTAGAATTTTTGGAGAAGAGGAGATATGAATTTCACCAAATATGGCAAATCTGGTCCAAACTTGCTGAGGCTGAAATTTGAAAAAAAATTGAAAAGAGGGAGAGTGGATCTTGATGGTTCTAGGTTGTGGGTTCTAAGGACTATCCAGATGAGTTGGTTTGAGGTCAAAAATCAAAAGTAATAAGGTACTTGCTTTGCAAATCACCTAGGCTTAAGAATAATTGACAGATTTGTTTTTGGAAGAAAATAAATGAAATAAAATCCAAAAATGGTTTGGACTTTTTGGAACAGAGAATTTAGATTGCTCCAAGGAGGAAGAAGGGATTTTTGAGAGGTTTTACCACATGAGGCATGGTAAAACCGTGGGTGGTTTCAAATTGAGAGAAGTCCCAAAACTCCTAGGGTTTCCTTTAAAAGAAATTAAATAATTTCCAAAAATATGTTTGAGAAGGGAACCATCAGAGAAAAGGTTTTTAATAACCAAACACCAGAGTTGAAGAAGATGCAAAAAGATAAAATAAAATCTTTGCCAGAGAAAAGTTTTGAGAGAGACATTTTTGAAAGGATTTAAGTGACCTTCCTCCAAACCAACAAAGTTTTTGTTGAAAATGAAAATAATTTTTTTGGAGTGTCACAACACCTACCCCCTTAGGAAAAATCTCGTCCCCGAGATTTCAGCTGATTCTCAAATAAGTGTGGGTGCTCCGTTCGAAGAAAATCCTCTCTTTCCCAAGTTGCTTCACTTTCGGTGTGATTGCTCCACTGAACTCTGGAAAACTTGATGGTTTTCTGTCGGGTCCTCCTTTCAGACTCCTCCAATATTCTTACAAGACGTTCCCGATAGGTGAGGTCTGGTTGTACGTCGATGTTCTCGTGGGATACTTGCTTCTTTGGGTTGCTTACGCACTTTATCAATTGCAAGACGTGGAACACGTCGTGGACATTGGATAATTCTTCGGGTAATTCTAGCTGGTAGGCTACAATGCCTCTTCGTGCCACTATACAGAATGGTCCGATGAATCTTGGTGCTAGCTTTCCTTTAACCTTGAACCGTTGCAGGCCTCTCATAGGGGACACTCGTAGGTACGCATAATCACCTGGTTCAAAGCTGACTTCACGGTGCTTCTGATCGTAATAGCTCTTCTGTCAACTTTGAGCTGCCTTGAGTTGGTCCCTGATTAGCTTGACCTTTTCCTCGGCTTCCTTGAGCATGTCTGGGCCGAAGATGCGGCTGTCTCCGGTCTCTGACCAATTTAGCGGGGTACGACATCTCCGCCCGTACAGCGCTACAAATGGTGCCATTTGCAGGCTGGCCTGGTAACTGTTGTTGTATGCGAACTCGGCATATGGCAGGCTTTCTTCCCAACCGGTTCCATAGGTGAGGACACATGCTCTCAGCATGTCTTCTAATATTTGCTTTACACGTTCAGTTTGTCCATCAGTCTGGGGATGGTATGCTGTACTGAAGGCCAGTTGAGTTCCCAGAGCCTATTGTAAATGATCCCAGAATCTCGAGACGAACTGAGTGCCTCTGTCGGATGTTATAGTCTTCGGGACTCCATGCAGACAAACTATATGGGAGAGGTAAATCCTGGCAAGCTTCTGAGTGGTGTGGGTTGTCTTTACTGGAATGAAATGTGCCACCTTGGTTAATCTGTCGGTGATGACCCATATGGCATCATTCTCGTGTCGTGACCGAGGTAGTCCGACAATGAAATCCATCCCTATTTCATCCCATTTCCACTCAGGTATTCTGTTTGGTTGCAGTAGTCCGGATGGTCTTTGATGCTCAGCTTTTATGCGTTGACAAGAATCACAACATGCAATGAAGGTGGCTATATCCCTCTTCATACCGTGCCACCAAAATCTTTCCTGAATGTCCTTATACATTTTCGTTCCTCCGGGGTGGATAGAATATGGGGCGGTGTGGGCTTCAGCTGGAATTTGCTATTTAAGGTCCTCTATATTTGGCACGCAGAGTCTGTCTTCATACCATAATATTCCCTCATCGTCTATGACGAATTCCGAGGCCTTGCCCATACTCACTTTTCTTTTAATGCCTTCGATGCTGGGGTGACCAGGCTAAGCTTCTTTAATTCCCTCCACAAGGTTGGGTTGTACTTCCAAATTTGTTATGGTGCCTTCCACGACCATCATCAAGTTGAGTTTGGCAAATTCTTGTTGGAACTCAGGTCTCAAGCCTTGCAGACTGTTGTCGTCTGAGCTGGGGTTCCGACTAAGAGCATCTGCCACTACATTTGCTTTCCCTGGACGATAGTGGATACCCACATCATAATCTTTTACCAATTCCAACCAGCGTCGTTGCCGTAAATTGAGTTCTGGCTGTGGGAAAATATACTTGAGACTTTTATGGTCCGTATATATTTCACAGCGATTTCCAAGTAAGAAATGCCTCCATTCCTTGAGTGCATGAATGACTGCTGCCAATTCTAAGTCATGAGTGGGATAATTTTCCTCATGCTTGCGAAGTTGCCTTGAAGCGTATGCGACAACTTTGCCTTGTTGCATCAACAGGCATCCGAGACCCTTTCGGGATGCGTCACAATACACTTCAAAATTCTTGTGTATGTCTGGCACATTTAACACCGGTGCTGTCGTTAATTTCCTTTTTAGTTCTTGGAAACATTTCTCGCAAGCTTCTGTCCATTCAAACTTCTTGCCTTTCTTGAGTAACTGCGTCATTGGCTTGGCTATGGTGGAGAATCCTTCAATAAATCTGCGGTAGTATCCTGCCATTCCCAAGAAACTTCGTACGTCCGTTACGCTGGCTGGTGGTTTCCAGCCAAGTACGGCCTTGACTCTTTCCGGGTCTACGGCAATACCTTCTTGGGTCAATATGTGGCCCAGAAAGCCTACTTGTCTTAGCCAAAATTCACACTTGCTGAACTTGGCGTACAATTGATGTTTCCTGAGTTCTCCTAGCACTATTCTAAGATGTTCCGCGTGCTCTTCTGGTGTCTTGGAGTATATCAGGATATCGTCGATGAATACCACAACGAACTTGTCCATAAACTTCATAAATACTTTGTTCATGAGGTGAACAAAATATGCGGGGGCGTTCGTTAGTCCAAATGGCATTACTGTGAACTCATACAGTCTGTATCTGGAAGTGAAGGCTGTCTTGGGGATATCCTCTGTTCGTACTTTTAACTGATGGTATCCCGACCTTAAGTCAATCTTTGAGAATACCTTGGCCTGAGTGAGCTGATCAAATAAATCATTTTTTCGTGGCATCGGGTATTTGTTCTTCATTGTGACCATGTTAAGTGCTCGATAGTCTATACACAATCTCAGTGTTCCATCCTTCTTTTTGGCAAATAAAATTGGTGAACCCCAAGGTGAGGAGCTGGCTCGAATATATCCTTTGTCCAGCAATTCCTTTATTTGCTTCTTCAATTCTACCAACTCGGATGGTGCCATTCTGTATGGTTTCTTGTATATGGGGGTGGTTCCGGGTGCTAGCTCAATGCTGAATCCTATCTCTCGGTCTGGTGGGATGCCTGGTAGTTCTTCGGGAAATACGTCTGGAAATTCACACACTACTGGAACCTTGCTTAATTCAGAAATGTCTACCTTGTTTAATCTCGGTTGCCGGGATATTTTTCTCTCTTTGGCTGAAACTCTTATTGTCTTCCCGTGGTGGTGGGTGAGAATTACTGTCCGGTTGAAGCAGTCAATAAAACCTTTGTTGGTGGTTAACCAGTCCATCCCTAGGATGACATCCAGTCCTTTATTTTCCAATACAATAAGATTGGCGTGAAACTTCAATCCTCCAAACTCAATAACTACACCTTGGCAGCAACTCTGAGTAACTTGCTGAATCCCAGGGGACTTGATGATCATGGATTTTTTCCAAGGGAAGCATCGAAAAATTATTTTGCAAAGCAAAACTTTTCGAAATGAATGAGTGAGAAGCTCCAGAATCAAACAAAACCATTGCAGGTATTGTGTTGATAGGAAACGTACCGAGTACGATATCCGGGGCATTCTGTGCCTCCTCTTTGGTCACGTGGTTCAGATGACCCTTCCTGTGGTTGTTGTTGGGACTGAAATTGTTTCGCTTGGGTGCTGAATTATTGCCACCGTTGTTCGGCTTCGGGGTCGAGTTCCTTGGCTTGGGGCATTGCTTGGCATAGTGCCCTTCCTCTCCACAAGCGTAGCAAGTAACGCCTGGGCGATATGTGAACTCCTTGTCCCTTGCATGAAAATTCTTGATTGGGCGTGAGACCTTTGTCGTGGCTTTGTGTGTCCCACCTTTCTGAAAATATATCTTGCTTTGGTGGTTGCGCGCATGAGTAGTCTGGTCCCTTTTTCGCTTGCGGAAATCTTACAAGCTACGTCTCTCATTTTCCAAGGTAATGGCCTTATCCACTAGCATTTTAAAATCTAGAAAAGTGTGCACAACCAGTTGGCATTTAAGTGCGGGCGCCAGACCGTCTAGGAATTTCTCCATCTTCTTGCTTTCAGTCATACGCTCTTCATTGGCGTAGCGAGATAATAGGGTAAACTGACCGTTGTAGTCTGACACCGTCATCGTTCTTTGCTTGAGGTCATCAAACTCTCTTTTCTTGATTTTCATAATACTCTTAGGGATGTGTGCCCCACGAAAACCTTCTTTGAAGTCCTCCCAGGTTATATCATTTTCGTTGGGGTGCATATGCAGGAAATTCTCCCACCATGAAGCAGCTGCTCCTGTGAGATAGTGCGAAGCATATAGTACTTTCTCGGGGTCTGAACATTTTGCAATAATTAATTTTCTCTCCATGTCTCGAAGCCAGTCCTCGGCCTCAAGAGGTTTGTCAGTATGAGAAAATGTTTGGGGACGCGTCTTCTGTAGCTCAGATAACTTGGATTGCTGCTGATACTGTCCATGGTGATTTCCCATGTTGATGACTTGGTTCGTCATTTCCCGATGTTGTTGCTGACTCTGCTCATAAAGGCGGCATATTTGGGAAAGTGCTGTTTCACTGTCCTGTTGACTCGACTGTCCTTGTGTGAAATTGTTGCCTGGTTGAGTGCCATAATTTTCCTCTGACGGAGTTGGCATGGAGCACGTTCAAGGACGAGACATTTCTCACTCTGGGGATATATTTTGTAAAACCCATAAGAAAGTGAAAAGAGTCACAAAAATCAATAAATGCAGAAGGATGGCAATTAAATTAAATGCTCCAAGATTTCTTAAGAAAACAAATCGATTGCGCATGGAGAAGGACTGCTCATTACATATCTTACACGCAAGCGGTAATTATACAATACATCACTCAGGATATGTGTACATATTCCTGACATGTTATTTAGGCTAGTGCACTTCTCCCAGTTCCTACATGATGCGCAAATAAGCTACTTCTCACAACCTATGTACATATAAACATATAGTACAAAGCGGTACATCGCATGACGGCTAAGCGTACTCAGTCGGAGATGTTGACGATCTCCTTGGCCCTGCCAAGGGTGAGGCGCAGTGAGGCTGGGGACTCGACCTCATCCTCGCTAATAGGCTCCAGACGTGTAGTGCTACGCCGAGTCGATGGAGCGGGTGCCAGGGGCGGAACAACACGAACAGGAGTGGGCGCGAAGGGTGCTGCAGTGCGGGCTGGAGTGGGCGCGATGACTTGGTTGAACTCTTCGGTGGTAGGCAGACGACGAGCAGTGGCGAGAGTGGTAGGTGCATAAGATGCTGAGGACGAGACGAAAGTCAGTGGCGGTGCGGTGTGCAGGAGCTCCCTCCTGTTGGCGGCACAGCCATGGACTGAGTCCATGCGGGCAGCCACGAAGTCGTCTACCAGGTTGTCGAAGGCTGCCTCCAGAGCACGGAGGTACTCAATAAGCATCTCAAAAGCCTCGTCTCGTTCTCCTCTGGGGCAAGAGAACGCGTAGTGACAGGTGTATGGCACATGGCATGGAAGATAGCGGTAACGACGAGTCTTCATCGAGGGAAGGACATCCCTGAGACGAGCTATCGCCTCGCGAGCTGCCATCTGCATAGCATGCCTCTCCGTAGGCATGGCTCTTCCCAAGATCCGGAAGCGGCGTAACTCACCACGCCCTCCCTTGAATTGCACCGCGGCCTGGTGCATGGTCAGACTGTCGTTGACCTTGTGCTGGTAGAGTGTGAAGACTGGGCGCACAGATGGCCCCATCACGACCTAAACGATGAAGGAGAGAAGCTTGACGAACCCATCGGGCACGTTGGCGAATGTCTGAGACTCGCAGCTATTGTCGGCCATCTACAAAAGTAGGCAAAAATTCTTAATGGTCAGATCATAAATATATGCTGAATGTCAGAAAAATGACTACATTTGCAAAAATATGAATTAGCTCTATTATGCTAATAACCGGTTAGCGATCGCACCTAGTGGCTTCCTACAGTCAGCCCAGCTCTCGTACCAAGCTTGTCACGACCGGTTTTCCAATAAAAATGTTTATTGAGAAACCGATCTTTTGAGTCCAGTATGAGGAAAATCCTCCTTACTGGTAGACAAAATTCTTGATACAATAAGCCAGTAGCATAAAATATATTACAAGGTCGAGCTAAGGCTGCTCAACAAATTATTACAAACACGCCGATAATTATACATAATGGCGGATATGTCACAATGGTGTGGTGGCATACTACTGACTCGAGAATAAAGTGGTGGTGGAATATCATAGTGGAGAGTGGATATCACGACTCCTAAACTGGCATCTCATCGAGCGTCGAAGTGAGGCTCGATGAATTTTATTCAGGTAGCGGAAGCGGATATAATACAATGACCAAATCCAGGGTCGCACGAGACTTACTGGGACTCCTCTAAGCATCGGACTCGCTATCGAACTCTTCATCCATGAGATCGCCTTCGTCAGCATCTAGCCAAATCAACAAGCCAGGTGAGTACTTTGAAAGTACTCGCAATGAAGTTCGGACATAAGATATAACAAATGCATGCATGAATGCGACATGAGTAAGTTAACAATGCACATTCAATTTAGTAAACACGATAAATAAAAAGGGAGTCGGCGGTAGTCCGCCTGAAAACCCAACAAAATAACTGAAAACCGATCGGGTGTCTGAAGCGACACCTCGAAGGGTGAACAAATAAGAAAAGTCATGCCGCAGTCGGGCGTCTGGGCGACACCACGTAAAGGGCTTAAACTGAAAATAAATGACGTGCATGCCACGGTCGGACGTCGGGGCGACATCGCAGAAAGGGCTTATATTGAAAGTAAATAACAAAACTGCCACAGTCGGACGTCTAAGCGACATCGCAGAAAGGGCTTGCTCTGAAAGTAAATAAGAACAGTGCCATAGTCGGACGTCTAAGCGACATCGCAGAAAGGGCTTATATTGAAAGTAAGTAATAACAATGCCACAGTCGGACGTCTAAGCGACATCGCAGAAAGGGCTTATATTGAAAGTAAGTAATAACAATGCCACAGTCGGACGTCTAAGCGACATCGCAGAAAGGGCTTATACTGAAAATAAATAAGAACAATGTCACAGTCGGACGTCAGAGCGACATCGCAGAAAGGGCTTAAATTCATTATTCGTATCTGTTACCTTTCAAGAAAAATGCTCACAGGAAAATATTTAACTCATGATAATAAACGGGTTAGTCCATCCACAGAAATAATCATTTACCGGACTTGACACTCATGTGGCTCACCGGAGTTTCTGTCACCAAAACTAACACTTGTCAGGATACGATAATGGATAAGATGATTCAAGGAATTTTTGACTCTGCAGAGTTTGTACTAAAATTACCCACAGCCAACGGATTTCCGTAGTTCCGAAGGACTAGTTCCGTTTACGGTATTTCGGAAGAAACACATCTAACCAGTACACACCCATCCCACCTCATGATGCCAGGAATCACCCTAGGCAGCGTTCAAGAAAAACTTTGAGACGGGGAGATCACAATCTCGAATAGCATGGGATAAAATTTATATACGCGCGCTCTAAGGGGTGCCCCCCTCTCGGCCCCAACCGGAAACACCCATGCCCCCTGAGACTGGCATGCTACAACACTGCCATCTTACCCATCCTCATGCCAACACAGGGCCATGCAAACCCACATCCAACAACTTATGGATTTTCGAAACTCACTTGCCTCAACTCTGCATGTAATATGACCTTTATCGGTATGCTCATAAACATGCCATGAAACTACTTAATGCAAACATGCCAATGACACTCATCATATCAAAATTTCAAACATGCTTGCCTGGTTCAGAGTAGTCGGAGCCTAGCTCGGTGAAGTTCGCAGTTCCGTCACCTCCTTCGGTATCTACGGTATAGAGAAATATACGTGCTAAAGTAAATAACGTGAGGTGCACAAAAAAATATTCCAAATATTTTTCAAATAAATCTGATAAAAAACTAGACAGAAAAATAGAGATGACAGAAAAAGAATCAATCAAAAATCATTTTCTGTTTAAAAGATATAAGAGTTTTAATCCAGGGACTCATCTGTAATGAAACAGAAAGTTTCCAGGGGCTAACTTATAAAAATAGAAAACGCTTCGGCTAGAAACCCGTCAACTGCAAAGGGAGGCGTATTCTGCCTGAAGGCGTTTTCAGAAAACGGTTCGTTTAAAAGGAACGAGAGGCTGACAGGCGGGTCCCGCTCGTCAGGTTTGAAAAATCAAACGGGGCGGCAGAGTTCGTCGGTGCCCGAGAGCTGCGGTGGTCACCGGCACCGATCCACGGCAAGGCAGGGGGATCGGGTGGTACCTGTGTGTTCAGTGCGTCCTTCCGTGTCGGTGGGTGGTGGTGGTGGTCGCCAGCGAGCTCTACGTCGACGGCGGCCCTTGCTCCGGCGGACGGTGGCTCGGGTGGAGATGGATCTCGTCGGGGAGAGCTGCGAAGGCCAAATTGACGCTTGGGTTAGCTCACTGGGTGCTCGAGGAGGCTACTGACGAGGTTTGGGCGTCGGGGATGGCCTCACCAGAGTGAATCGAGTTGGTGGCCGAGGCGGAACGAGGCGGCCGGAGTTGGGGGAGGAAACCTCCTCGAGGTCCTCTTAGTGGCCTGGCGGGGTGTCTGTGGGGTGTAGTGAGGGTGTGTGCTCGAGGGCGAGCTCGGGGCCCCCTTTTATAGGCGATCCGAGGCGGTGGCCGTGAACGGGGATCTCCAGCGATGGATTACGGCGGCGCAGTGCTTGGTCGGGGAGTTTAGGAGGTTGGGCATCAACGTGGAGGTCCACTGGTTCCATTCAAACGCTAAACGGACTTGGATTAGGAGCTTGGGGTGGGGTTCGACGGAACGGGGTGGCGCGGGCCCGTCGGCGGCAGAGAGCGTGCCCTGTGCTTGCCGGGCCACGGCGACGGTGCAGCGGGGTTGCGCTGGCATGCATGAGCCACGCGGAGAGCTGGGAAGCGTTGGGCGGCGCCGAACGGCGTTGCGAGCTGGCGCTGACTTCTGTTGGCCGCCACGGGTGGCGTGGCCACCGCAGAAACTGCCAACTCCGGCGATGCTCGCCGCCACCGACGCCTGAGTCCGTCCAAGAGGGCGTGCGGCGCTCTGGCCAGGAGGAGAGGCCGTGCGCAACGCGCCAGGGCGCACAGTTGATCGATGACAAGTCTCTGACGAAAAACGACACTGTAAAACTCTGAAACTCTGAATTTTACTGAAAGTGCACGGAAACAGTGCTGGCCAGGTGTTCGACGAAATGATTTTGGCATGTAGAGAATTTTCCTTGAGCTGAATTTTGGTGGGGTGGCCTCTCATTGCATCTGGAAGCTGCCTGAATTTTGGTAGAATTTTTGGAGAAGAGGAGATATGAATTTCACCAAATATGGCAAATCTGGTCCAAACTTGCTGAGGCTGAAATTTGAAAAAAATTTGAAAAGAGGGAGAGTGGATCTTGATGGTTCTAGGTTGTGGGTTCTAAGGACTATCCAGATGAGTTGGTTTGAGGTCAAAAATCAAAAGTAATAAGGTACTTGCTTTGCAAATCACCTAGGCTTAAGAATAATTGACAGATTTGTTTTTGGAAGAAAATAAATGAAATAAAATCCAAAAATGGTTTGGACTTTTTGGAACAGAGAATTTAGATTGCTCCAAGGAGGAAGAAGGGATTTTTGAGAGGTTTTACCACATGAGGCATGGTAAAACCGTGGGTGGTTTCAAATTGAGAGAAGTCCCAAAACTCCTAGGGTTTCCTTTAAAAGAAATTAAATAATTTCCAAAAATATGTTTGAGAAGGGAACCATCAGAGAAAAGGTTTTTAATAACCAAACACCAGAGTTGAAGAAGATGCAAAAAGATAAAATAAAATCTTTGCCAGAGAAAAGTTTTGAGAGAGAGGTTTTTGAAAGGATTTAAGTGACCTTCCTCCAAACCAACAAAGTTTTTGTTGAAAATGAAAATAATTTTTTTTGGAGTGTCACAACAAGCGAGGGGAGGATGGAGATGAGAATGCAGGCGGGACGACGTGAGCAAGGTAGTATTCATTGGTGGCCGGAATCTAGATCGACGGGGACAGCACACATGTCGGTCGCCGGAATTTACGAGTACTATAGTTTGAATTACACACAATTCCCGTTGAAAATCCGTGTGTGAACATAATAGCTGACGGTTTCCAATACAGAACCGTGTCTGATTAATGACCCCCGCCAATCACCTACCAAACCTCGAGCCGCGAGATAGAGTGCCAATCGTGTGGGGGCTGGTTGTCTTGCCAGATCTGTACATTTTCTTTTTTGAACACCAGATATTTACATCGTCTGATAATTTTTTAACTCACACACAAGTACACAAAAATATGATTTTTCAAACCGTTTTGGTTAGGCGTTGCATGTAGATGTAGTTCAAATTTTAATAACAGTCATTAAATGGTTAGAAAATCACTTAAATGTCTTTAAAAGGTCAAATGACCCCTGAAAATTTCCAAATTTTCTCATGACAATTGTATTAGTGCATGTTAAATGTAGGAAAAAATTTGAAGGCCGTAAGAGGAAGCTATCTCCCGTCCATCATCAAACATGCATTGCTCCCTCTCGGAACCACGAACCTTCTAGTGAGTTGCTCCGGTTTGTGAGGGGTGTGTGTCCAAACTTTCGTCAAACAGGCCAATTTTTTTACCACATCATCTTGGTGGCATGACATTAAATCAAGCAAGGTTTCATGTTTTTCTGATCATTTTTTAATTTTTTGGAATTAAAATGTCATGTCACTCCATGCATACGTATGCATGTGTCCATGTCGTGAGACCAATATGTTTGAAAATTCCTTCTAATTTACTGCACATAGAATTATCTCGCACACAAGTACACAGATATGATTTTTCAAACCGTTTTGGTTAGGCGTTGCATGTAGATGTAGTTCAAATTTGAATTACGGTCATTAAATGGTTAGAAAATCACTTAAATGTCTTTAAAAGGTCAAATGACCCCTAGAATTTTCCAAAATTTCACATTACAGTTGTAGTGGTGCATGTTAGACCTTGAAAAAATTTCAAGGCCGTAAGAGGAAGCTATCTCCCGTTCATCATCAGACATGCATTGTTCCCTCTCAGAGCCATGAACCTTCTAGCGAGTTGCTCCGATTTGTGAGGGGTGTGTGTCCAAACTTTTGTCAAACACGCCAATTTCTTTACCACATCATCTTGGTGGCATGACATTACATCAATCAAGGTTTCATGTGTTTCTCATCATTTTTTATTTTTGAATTAAAATGCCATGTCACCCCATGCATAGGTATGCATGTGTCTATGTCGTGAGACCAATATGTTTGAAAATTCTTTCTAATTTACTGCACATGGAATTAACTCGCACACAAGTACGCATATATGATTTTTCAAAATGTTTTCGTTAGAAGTTGCATGTAGATGTAGTTCAAATTTGAATTATGGTCATTAAATGGTTACAAAATCACTTAAATGTCTTTAAAAGGTCAAATGACCCCTAGAATTTTCCAAAATTTCACATTATAGTTGTAGTAGTGCACGTTAGACGTAGAAAAAAATTTGAAGGCCGTAAGAGGAAGCTATCTCCCGTTCGTCATCAAACATGCATTGTTCCCTCTCGGAACCACGAACCTTCTAGCGAGTTGCTCGGTTTGTGAGGGGTGTGTGTCCAAACTTTCGTCAAACATGCCAATTTCTTTACCACATCATCTTGGTGGCATGACATTACATCAACAAAAATTTCATGTGTCTTTGATTTTTTTTTGGAATGAAAATGACATGCCATTCTATGCATATGTGTCCATGTCGTGATACAAATATGTTTGAAAATTCCTTCTAATTTACTGCACATGGAATTAACTCGCACACAAGTACACAAATATGATCTTTCAAACCGTTTCGGTTATGCGTTGCATGTAGATGTAGTTCAAATTTGAATTACGGTCATTAAATGGCTAGAAAATCACTTAAATGTCTTTAAAAGGTCAAATGACCCCTAGAATTTTCAAAAATTTCACATTACAGTTGTAGTAGTGCACGTTAGACGTAGAAAAAATTTGAACGCCGTAAGAGGAAGCTATCTCCCGTTCGTCATCAAACATGCATTGTTCCCTCTCAGAACCACGAGCCTTCTAGTGAGTTGCTCCGGTTTGTGAGGGATGTGTGTCCAAACGTTGGTCAAACATGCCAATTTTTTTACCACATCATCTTGGTGGCATGACATTACATCAACCAAGGTTTCATGTGTTTCTGATTTTTTTTGGATTTAAAATGCCATGTCACTCCATGCTTAATTGTGTCATAGCCCTTAGACCAATAAGTTTGAAAATTCCTTCCAATTTATTGCACATGGAATTAAATCGCACACAAGTACCTGAAATATGAGTTTTCAAACCGTTATGGTTAGCTGTTGCATGTACATGTAGTTCAAATTTCAGTTACGGTCATTAAATGGCTAGAAAATCACTTAAATGTCTTAGAAGGTCAAATGACCCCTGAAATTTTCCAAAATTTGACATGACAGTTGTATTAGTACTACAAAATTTCTCGTTCATTTAAAACACCATCCATTGGCACTTTATTCCAAATTCGTCTTTCACAGCTAATAAAAAATATCTACAACATCACACAGAGTTGTTTTCTAGGAACCGTTTGTGATGAGAATATCTGGGTCTATTTAAGTCTCCCTGCTTAAGCTTCGCTGGCTCGTCTGCTCCAGTGCCGGCAACCCCCGAATCCAGGAATCCCGATCCCCATTCCCGCACCCCCTTCTTGCAAAGATGAGGCCGTGGAAACGCTTCATGAAGGCCCGTACGATGGCCGCGTCCCCCCCAAGAACCGCCGCCTGCAACGAGAGCGCGACCGCCTACACCGAGAGTGCCTCCGCATCCGCATTGAGCGCGGCCGCTTCCACCGAGAGGGCATCTGCGGCAGCTGACAGGGCAGCTGCAGCAGCCGAGACGGCTGCAGGTGCTGCTGCGATGGCGGCTGCAAACGCCGAGAGTGCTCGAGCTGCCGTCCGTGCCGCTGATGCCGCCCTGGCCCGGGTCAAGGCCATCCACGCCAAGATCGAGGATGCACACACCAAGATATTCCAGGCCACCTCGGACTCCGGCATGCAACCCACGTCTGAAAAGGCAGCGGTGGCCATGGAGCACCTGCTTCCTCATGAGGTCGCCGAGCGGGAGCTGGAGATGCAGGAGGCGGCGGAGATCGAGGAGCGCTGGGAGGAGGAGTTGCGCATGGCCAAGGTCAAGGTAGAGAAGAGTCTGTCCGTCGAGTAGTCGGCGCGGTGGAGTACCAACGCGAGCTGTGGTGCAGCCACTACTACGAGTATTACAACCTTGAGGGCGGCACCGACGATGAGGACGAGGACGAGGACGCGGTCGACTTCAACAGGGGGGATGTGGAGTCCACCAACGACGACATGTCGCCAGGAAAAGTCATCGACGTCTCATCTCACACCGGCGATGCATAGGCCGGCACGGCGGCGGATTTTTAATTATGCGTACTTAGGCTTTGTTTTTAATGCTGGCCTTTTGTTAGAGCAATGTTTAGGTCAATTGGCTTTGTGTAATTACTAAAATTGCTCGATTCAGTAAGTGTGGTCTGTCTGTTGTACGCTCTTTTGTGTTCCCAAATTAGCGAGCGATGTTAAATTATGCAATTGCGTACCCGAGGAAATTTCCAACAAAATTTGAATGATCAAACTCATCCCATGCGCGTAAAGCAGAAGAATCATTTGCGATGCACACAATCATTCAAAGTGAATGGTCCGGCGGCACCGCGTGCGTTCAAAGTGAATGTGCCCATGCCTAGAGACCAAAATTTGAATTATCAAACTCACCCATGCGCGTAAAGTAGAAGAATCGTTTGCGATGCACACAATCATTCAAAGTGAATGGTCCGGCGGCACCGCGCGCAAAGTTTCCCTCCACATTTCCAAAATTTTGGCCTACCGCCAAAATACCTACCCCCGCCCCCCTTCCCCACCCCCTTTTCTCCCCGACCACAAGTCACATTCCCCTGTTTCCTCCTTCCTTCCTTCCTTTCTAAGCTATAGCCGCTTCCTCGCTCTCGTCGTCTCGCATCCTATCGTTGGGGTCGCCATGGTCTTCTTCAAAGACATCTCCAGCGGTTCCTCCTCTGGCGACTACTACTTCACCACCTGGGTATGCCTCTCTTCTCTCTCTCGGGCTATGACTTGGAATGAAGGATTTTACGTGGAGGTCGGTTTGAGTCGTTTTTTCCTCTTGTAGCTCCCTAAGACCATCAATGGCAACAAATGGAGCGGAGTGGCTGAAGATCTATCTGCTCATTGTCACCATCAATCTCCATGCATGAAGCTACTTGCGTTTGATTCTGTGGACACTGGGAGGAAGTTTCTGGCATGTGCAGAGAAGGTTAGACCCTCTTCCGTTGTTAAAAATCATTTGTTAGATGCGATTCAGACACTGTCACGGTCCCAACCCATTCATACCACACCTTCAACCAAATGCATCCTAAGACAGTGTCACAGTTTGTACCTAGTATCTTAAATTGTTGCCATCTCATCAGCGGTGCAATTAGAAAATTATTTGGCACCGCTTCAGCAGTTTGTGCAGCCAACTTTGGTCCACACATCCAAGCAGCCAAGCAATAAAATACTAAATCTTTATGGCATGAAGGAACTGGGCATCGGAGAAACTATGTGCTCCGGAGTCCGGGTCCCTGATTTTTTTTCTGCTGCATCGGCTCACCAGTTCGAGGCACCGGTGATAGATGTAGCAACAGTTGTCTTAACACCAGTTTTGGCATACATAGTGGACAGCCTTAGTGCTATTAGTTTTATGTTACTAAATTTGTGCATGTACACACCTGTTAGTATCAATTTGCTGTCATCCAAACACTGTCGCTATGCTGTTGCAGTTATATTTACCTTCCTCATAAAATGTTCAATTTGTTATTTATTGTACATGAGTAAGAACTTGTAGCGTCGTTGTAGTTAATTATAGCTTTTGATGTTCCAGAATTTCGTTGTTGTCTCAGTACCAATTATTTCATTTGCACATTGATCTTTTTGAGAATATATGTCATAATTAACATGTTTATTCGGTTTTTCAAAATAAGCATTGGTGATTTTCTATGTTGCTATAAACCCATTTCCCCTACAATTGTTACTGATCTAGTTTTAAATATTATAGGATGAATGGAAGTGTTCTTACTTGGAGTGGGTTGATCAAGAGTGGCCATAGTCTTTGAAGATGTGCCTAACGAAGCTCTGGAGCATGTATGAGGAAGTGAACACAACTAGGCTTAGAGAAAGTCTTGTCAACGTTGAAGCATATTTCAAGACGCGGGATAAAAAGTTGAAGGTGGAGAATGAGCTCAGGTTTTTTTAAAGACTTTTCTAAGATGGTGTTGGCGAAGGAGGAGGCACTTTCCCAGTTAGCCCGTGCAAAACGGGTTCTTACTAAACTGAAAGAAGAGGTGGATAAGACGAGCCTGGATGATCTTGATTAGGGAAATGAATATATTGTTCTTATGAAGTTGAACTAGCTATGTGTTGTACTGTGCTGTTTTCATGTAGCTACCGTACTATGATGTTATAATATATTTATGTGCCTGATATGAAATTGGCAAACAGCTATTCGATATGAAATGTGAATTTGCGTAATATTGGAATTATTAATTGTAAACTAATAAACCTACTAAATGTGTCATGGACCTTTGCAAACGGCTCTAGCAGTAAAAGCGGTTGCGATGGATAGCCCAATGCCACACAGTTTTCTTCATCAAATCGTGTGTGATATAGTTGATAAAAGCAAACAGTTAACCAAGGAAGACCGTGTGTGATAG